>CM056059.1:9217691-9886441 GCA_029574335.1 Rana kukunoris | reverse complement strand
ATCGACCCGATGGCCCGCTGACCGATCGGTCCAAACCGCCGGTTAGTACACAAAAGCATCGGTTCAAAACCCGCGCATGCTCAGAATCAAGTCGACGCATGCTTGGAAGTAGGGATAAGCTCCGCGTTCGATCTGAACGTATGTTCGACTCGAACATTGTCTGTTCGTACGTTCGAAGAAATTCGAAAAAAATCGATCGTTCGCGCCAAATTCGAGTGACGCAAAACAGCCCATAATTCACTGCGGCATTGCGCGCTGATGATTGGCCAAGCATGCTGCATGTCCCGCATGCTTGGCCAATCACAGCGCGAAAAAGCGAAAAGCCATAATTGGCCAAAGCCTGGGTGGCTTTGGCCAATTATGGCTCAGGGCTTTAGCGCACGCCCCACACTATATAAGGCCGCCTGCTGGGTGGCCTCGTGTAGTGTGTTCCGGCTTGTTAATGAGAGCAGTCAGAGAGACAGAGAGATTGTCTTTTTATATTGCTAGATAGAGCAGGCAGGCAGGCTAGTCAGTTTAGCTGTAATTACAGTGTGTAGAGGATATATATACATCCCTAGGAGTTGTACAAATATTTATACACTGTATAGCTTAGATAGATCAGCTATTCCTAATTTACTGGCAGGCAGGTGATTGTGCTATTTAACCACTTAAGGACCGCCTACTGCACATTTACGTCGGCAGAATGGCACGGCTGGGCACATCAACATATATATACGTTGATTTTAGTACCCAGCCGTGGGTCACGGGCGTGCGCCCGCGGTGCGCTCCCGTGACCCGGTCCGAAGCTTCAGGACCGGGACCGCGGGATTCGCGGACCCGATCGCCGCTGCAGTGCAGCGATCCGTCCCTGGAGCTGAAGAACGGGGAGAGCCGTGTGTGAAGGACTTTTATGCAATTGCCTATATACTTCAGTGTAATTCTTTCCCTGCTAATTTTAATGTCTGTGTGTTATGGGGTCTGCCTCTAGCCCTGGATAATTGGATTACTTTCCCCTTTGTAGAGGCATCTGTAAAACCTGTTTAAACCAGATTGTCATGCTGCCAGTAAGGGACAATGACCTTTCAATGCTAAGTGGCTTGTGAAATACCTTTCCATTGTGTTCTGCAGATGAATAGCCGTGTCAGAGACGAGACGCCTAGCCACCCGACCCCCTGGGGGCTTTTGTCTCAACACACATATTCAGGCTATTCAAGCTTTGGGACCAATCTCTGCTGTGTAATTTTCAAGTCCTCATTTGCATGGTTTAAGAGGACCTGAGTGAAGACTGCATACTTTACAATGGACCAATATGAAAGCGGTTGTTGGGGGCGGGATGTTCCAAATCCTGTATAAAGTGTGCTGTGTACTTTCAATAAAGTGTGTCCTGTTTACATTCAGCATTAAGCCATGGCTCATGTGTGGATTATTCGGCGATTCCAGGGATATTCCTAGTGGTGGAATATTGGGTGATTTCTTTTATGGGAGAAGAAGGGAATGCTTGACGGGGATATGTTCTACTACCGTCACAACTGGTTGGCAGCAGCGGGATTATCCCTTCTACTTTCCTTTACACCAGGATTCCAAGCAGACACTGGGAACAGTGAATGGAAGACTGGTACACCCGGCTTAAAAGAAATACACTGAAAGAACTAATGGAAGTTTGTGGAAGGATTGCTAGCAACAAAACCGAGCGTGTCATCATAGCAGAATTAATGGAGCTAGACCAGGAGAACTCGGTTGCAGCAAGGCCTGCAGTACAAGAGATGGAGACACCAGTGATTCAGGATGAGGAATCACCAGCCAACAAGCTAATAAGAGAGAAATTTGCATGGTTCGGTCCGAACCCAACAGCGGATGTGGTGCTGAAAGTGATGACCCTGTTAGCGGAGAAGGCTAAACAAATAAGAGACGCAGAGCTACAGTTAAAACTGGCAGCAGTCCAACAAGCAGCCGCACATTCTCCAAACAGTGAGTACAGCACAGCAGACACAAGGAAGATTCCGTTTAGCGCTTTTGAAGCTTTTGATGAGAAAGAACGAGAGCGGCAACATGAGCTGAGAATTGCAGAAATACGACGATCAGTGACAACGCCTAAAGAAGCAGCACCAAATGAAAGACGAGGAGAGGTACAGATACCAGTAACCATGGAAGAGGAATTCAGAAGAAGGTTACAAGAGATGCGGATACAGCACACAGGACCAGAATCAGAGGAGGTCCTGCTGGGATGGGCGGATGTGATTCGGTGCCAACTCTGGAAGGAAGCGCTAGCTCTCGAGCAGCAACACCAAGGAGAAGTCCTGTCCTACACCTATGCAAGGTACTGGCTGCAGTATGACGTACGAATGCCGTTGTTGGGGGAACAACCGAAGCAGGAGTGGATAGCGGAATTAAACAGGCTGATCCGGGCAAAAATGCAGCTGGATGAGAGCTACAGAGCCCTCCGGTGGTATGTAGCCCACGAGTGCCCATGGTCAGCGAATGACAGCCCCACAGAAAGCTATGACTATGATGGCCTGGCATTGTTGTATTGGAGGATGTCCAGTGATCCCGACTTTGGGGATGATCGGGAGTGGCGCTTGGAGGACATAATGGAGCACAGAGAGAAAAAATTGAATATCTCGGAAGCGCACTGGCTACAGGAAGATTTGGAATTTCTGGCCGCTCGGGAATGGGACCTTGAGATCGCCTACAAACAGCTGCTAGACTCTGCTCAGCGCCAGGGCCGGGCTCCCTTTGCCTGGGACTATCAGGAAATACCAGTGGACAATGCTGAAATCCTGGCTGAAGAATCGTCCATGTGGCAGGGTAACAGTGTGCTTTTCCAACCTGCCCCTGCAGCTATGGACCAGGAGGTTATATGGCGGATGCAGCAAGTGCCGACTGACCTTGATGATCCCGTTTCTGCATGGGACGATCTTGAATGGAGGAATGTGACTGTCCAGCAGTATGGCAGTGAATCGGCAGTGGAAAATCTGGAGATTGCCATTCCCAAAGCTGAAGTTCTGACCGCAGGGCCGAGCTCTGCTAACCTCTGCTCAGTACCTAGAGCATCTTCTGGGTTACATGGACAGGAGATGGTGAACCTCTATCCCCAGACACCAGTTGCAGAGACAGGGGATTTAATAGATTTTTCTGCTGAGGAAAAACAACCTGATGGGCCTCCAGCAGAAGAGCTGGGATCAGGACCAAACGTCACTGTGCTCTGCCCAGCACCAAGAGCAGTATTTGTGGAGTTACACGGAACTTCCCCAGCTATAGCGCTGGTCACCGGACAGAGGGTTCAAGACCTCTGCCCCACCCCTGTGGCAGTTTCGGAGGCTCAGGGTGAGAAGATGGCGATCACTCCCCAGCCACAGATTACAGAATGTATGGACTATTCAGAGGATGTTATGGATTATGCACCCCCAGCAGAAGTGCTGGCAACAGGGCAGAGTGCCAGCCATCTCTGCCCAGCACCGGGACCAACTGTGGAGTTCCAGGGAGCCGGGGCGGTTGGCCCCCCTCCCCAGCAACCAGCTGAGGTGGTAAAGCTCTTACTCCCAGCGGAATCACTGGCAGCAGGACAAGATGCTACTGGCGGCTGCACCCCACAACAGCTTGAGCGGATATCGGTGGATGGGACTGTGGTCTCCACTCACAGCAACCCAGCGGAAGAGCTGGCAACAGAGCAGAGTGCCCCCGGCCTCTGCTGTCACCTAACAGAAGAAGGGGTTCCTGGGGTAGTGGATGGGACATCAGTCTCCACTGGCACAACCCCAGAAAATGGTACAGGACTGAAACAGGAGGATGTCGGCTTTGCTTTGCAAGCACTGGGGGATTTTCACCTCACACCAGTGGATGGGACTTCAGTCTCCACTGGTATACCCCATAAATGGTGGCCAGTTGGCCCAGATCCCCAACAGCATGATGGACTGAGCCCAGCCACCCTGTCATCTCTCCAGCGGCTGAAAGGACTCCAGGGAGAAGGGCTAGTCCAGGCCTCTCCCCAGCGGCAGACGTGTTCCCTGAGAGAGGCAGAGGATGGCGGGGTGAGTAATGCTCGGTTTGGAGCAAGTGATTTGGGTACGGTATGGATACCGGCATTGGGGGACTGGAACTACTGACTAAATTCAGAGACAACCCATCTGGTGTCTCCTACTGGATTAGTCCCCTGCCAAAAGGGGAGATGTGTGACAGGCCTAGCCGGGACAGGGGCTTTTGGAGAGGACTGAATGCGAGCCTCTTGCCGTCCGATTATGGGCCAGGGCCTCAAACCAGGAAGGCGGATGGGTTATCCTGGCAGACAGTCCTGGAAAAGACTGCTCTGGTTAATGCTCCGGTGTTGATTACCCCAGATCCTAACAAAAGATTTATTGTTCACACAGACGCTTCAATGTTTGGACTGGGGGCAGTATTAAGCCAGATCGGGGAGGATGGAGGAGAGCACCCGGTGGCATACCTGAGTCGGAAGCTGTTGCCAAGGGAGGTCAGTTACGCCACCATTGAAAAAGAGTGTTTGGCCTTGATATGGGCCCTCAAAAAGCTCACACCTTACCTTTATGGCCGGGCTTTCACTCTCATCACCGATCACAACCCCTTGGTGTGGCTTAACCGGGTTTCAGGGGACAACGCCCGTTTGCTACGCTGGAGCTTGGCCTTACAGCCCTATGACTTTACGATTCATTACCGCCCAGGCAAGCAAAACGGGAATGCCGATGGATTGTCACGCCAAACGGAGTTAACCTCGGACTAAAAGCTCTGAACCCGTCAACCCTACTGGACCAGGAAAGGTCCAACCGAGTTGCCGGAGCAGGGAGAAAAGGGGGGGCCATTGTGAAGGACTTTTATGCAATTGCCTATATACTTCAGTGTAATTCTCTCCCTGCTAATTTTAATGTCTGTGTGTTATGGGGTCTGCCTCTAGCCCTGGATAATTGGATTACTTTCCCCTTTGTAGAGGCATCTGTAAAACCTGTTTAAACCTTATTGCCATGCTGCCAGTAAGGGACAAAGACCTTTCAATGCTAAGTGGCTTGTGAAATACCTTTCCATTGTGTTCTGCAGATGAATAGCCGTGTCAGAGACGAGACGCCTAGCCACCCGACCCCCTGGGGGCTTCTGTCTCAACACACATATTCAGGCTATTCAAGCTTTGGGACCAATCTCTGCTGTGTAATTTTCAAGTCCTCATTTGCATGGTTTAAGAGGACCTGAGTGAAGACTGCATACTTTACAATGGACCAATAGAAAAGCGGTTGTTGGGGGCGGGATGTTCCAAATCCTGTATAAAGTGTGCTGTGTACTTTCAATAAAGTGTGTCCTGTTTACATTCAGCATTAAGCCATGGCTCATGTGTGGATTATTCGGCGATTCCAGGGATATTCCTAGTCGTGGAATATTGGGTGATTTCTTTTATGGGAGAAGAAGGGAATGCTTGACGGGGATATGTTCTACTACCGTCACACCGTGTGTAAACGCGGCTTCCCCGTGCTTCTCTGTGGCCGCAGCATCGATCGCGTCATCCCTGTAACAGGGGGACGCGATCGATGACGTCACACCTACAGCCACATCCCCCTACAGTTGTAAACACACACACAGGGAACACTGAAATTCACAGCGCCCCCTTGTGGTTAACTCCCAAACTGCAACTGTCATTTCCACAGTAAACAATGCAATTTAAATGCATTTTTTGCTGTGAAAATGACAATTGTCCCAAAAATGTGTCAAAATTGTCCGAAGTGTCCGCCATAATGTCGCAGTCACGAAAAAAATCACTGATCGCCGCTATTAGTAGTAAAAAAAAATGATTAATAAAAATGCAATAAAACTATCCCTTATTTTGTAAACGCTATACATTTTGCGAAAACCAACCGATAAACGCTTATTGCAATTTTTTTTTACCAAAAATATGTAGAAGAATACGTATCGGCCTAAACTGAGGAAAAAAATTTTTTTTTATATATTTTTGGGGGATATTTATTATAGCAAAAAGTACAAAATATTGCATTTTTTTTAAATTGTCGCTCTATTTTTGTTTATAGCGCAAAAAATAAAAACCGCAGAGGTGATCAAATACCACCAAAAGAAAGCTCTATTTGTGGGGAAAAAAGGACGCCAATTTTGTTTGGGAGCCACGTCGCACGACCGCGCAATTGTCAGTTAAAATGACGCAGTGCCGAATCGCAAAAAGGGGCAAGGTTCTTTACCTGCATTTTGGTCCGGTTCTTAAGTGGTTAAAGACGTTATCACAGGTATAGACACCCAGCAGGTACAATATTTAAAGAAATTTTTTTTATTTTTTTATTTAAGCATCAATAAAATCACTGCTCCTGGAGCAGTGATTTTAATGATGCTTAACTTAAAAAAAAAAAAAAAATTAAAATTCCTTTAAATATTGTACCTGCTGGGTGTCTATAGTTTGCCTGTGAAAACGTCTTTGAGAACCCGGGCCTTGCCCGAGGGAACATGTATCAATGGAAATTTTTTTTTTAAAAATGGTCACTTTTTCAGGAGTCCTGCTCCATTGATACATGTTCCCTGGGGCAAGACCCGGGTTCTCAAAGACGTTTTCCAACAATAACTTGAATATTGGTCTTTAAAATGAGCGTTTTTGAATTCGAACGTTCAAATACTATAGACTTCAATGGGGTTCTAAATGTTCGCGTGAACGGTCGGTCTGTTCTCATCGGATGGACCGATCGTGTGTACGCGGTCCGTCGGCCCATTCTCATCAGATGGACCGATCGTGTGTACGTGGCCTAAGAGTACCAGTACAAGCCGTTCTACTCTAATAAAGTAGAATGGCTAGTGGCTAGTGAAGGTGGAGAGGGGGCTTAGGTGGCCGGGGAGGGGGGGGGTGGTGGTGCGGGAGTTGTCCGGCCGCCATTGGAAGGGACCTGTCAAAGTGGGCCAGTCTGGATGAAGTCCAGGGCCAAATTTCTGTCCCAGTCCAGCCCTGGTCATACCTTCCAACTTATTAACATCGGAATGGGGGACACAAGTTGACTGAAGTTGAGCTTTGATTTGAAGAAGTTGTTGAGCGGGTGCTATTGCGGGTACAGACAATACAAATGTAGTTGTTGAGCAGGGGGGGGGTGTAATAACATCTTACCTCGGCTCTTCCGCTTCCCTTGACTGAGGGGTGAGTCTGGGTAGCTTATCACCTAGCTTGTACTGTATTGCAGGTCAATAGCATTATGCGGGAAAATTGGCTCTATTGCCAGAATGCAGGAAAACGGGGTCGTCGAGGCCCCCCTGGGGGGGTCACTTCTTGTACTTCTTGGAGCTCGGGTGAGTGGCAGCGACTGCCAATACTTGCCTCTGCCTTATCCCCAAATTCTAATACCATTAATGGGTAAACCTCGTCCCTATAATATGCTCCGGTGTGGTCTAGTACTGGGCATAGAGGGATGGGTGTACCAATATGGCCGTTGCAGGAAGTCATCATAGGAAGTCTTCCTGTGGATTGACTGGGTGTGTCACCATTGTTGGGTGTAGCAAGAGGGCCACCGACCTGGGGTGGTGCCGTGGGTTGTAGCGAGGGTGGTACTTTAAGGTGGAGCCTGATGGGAGGGTCAAGAGAGGGGGTGGTTGCCGAGGGGCAGTGTCAATGCGGGAATGTCCCGCACAATCCGTGATGGTTGGGAGGTATGGGTAGTTGCTAGTGTAGGATTTTTGTGAGGTAAAGCAGCCATCCCAGGTAAATTTAGACAGGCCTATGCTTCAGGCTAGGCCTGTTTGTTTTGATCTGGGGGAACAGGGAGTGATTAGTGTAGAAGTGGGTGTGACCACCTGTGCTTTGGTTCTGGGCGCCTCCTCTGCTTCCAGGGAGAATGTTCTGGAAGAGGGGCAGGGCACAGGATTAGAGTGACAGGCAGCGCATGTGAGGAGCCCTGACCAATCTCCAACTGGAATTAGCAGGGGGCAGGCCTCCCATATAAGCTGAGGTAACAGCTCACTGGGGAGGAGTTGTCAGCTGGGAGACGTGGAGAATGGAGTGCTAGATAGCAGCAGGGGCCCCATCCCCATCTGGGAGGGTACAAGGCCCAGCAGAGGAGTCCGGGAGAACTGGGAGGGAGCCTCATCCTTACATGGTCATGGAGGAGGTGTCCTGAGAACATGGAAAAGAGGGGCCCGGGAGAGCTGGGAGGGAGCCTTATCCTTACACGGTCATGGAGAAGGTGTCCTGAGAATATGGAACAGAGGGGCCCTGGAGAGCTGGGAGGGAGCCTCATCCTTACACGGTCATGGAGGAGGTGTCCTGAGAACATGGAACAGAGGGGCCCAGGAGAGCTGGGAGGGAGCCTCATCCTTACACAGTCATGGAGGAGGTGTCCTGAGAACATGAAACAGAGGGGCCCGGGAGAGCTGGGAGGGAGCCTCATCATTACACAGTCATGGAGGAGGTGTCCTGAGATCATGGAACAGAGGGGCCCGGGAGAGCTGGGAGGGAGCCTCATCCTTACATGGTCAGGAGTGTCCTGAGAACATGGATGTCGTCATGGAGGAGGTGTCCTGATGAAACAGAGGGGCCCGGGAGAGCTGGGAGGGAGCCTCATCATTACACAGTCATGGAGGAGGTGTCCTGAGATCATGGAACAGAGGGGCCCGGGAGAGCTGGGAGGGAGCCTCATTCTTACACAGTCATGGAGGAGGTGTCCTGAGAACATGAAACAGAGGGGCCCGGGAGAGCTGGTCATCATTACACAGTCATGGAGGAGGTGTCCTGAGATCATGGAACAGAGGGGCCCGGGAGAGCTGGGAGGGAGCCTCATTCTTACATGGTCATGGAGGAGGTGTCCTGAGAACATGGAACAGAGGGGACCGGGAGAGCTGTGAGGGAGCCTAATCATTACATGGTCATGGAGAAGGTGTCCTTTAACAGAGGGGCCAGAAAAGCTATTGAAACACATGTCCAGTTAAAGTTCTCCATCATGGACTCAGGGCAGGAGAAGTTTGGTGAGTGTGACACAGTAGATTTCTGGAGGAGGCAATCCGGGGGAGCTGGGTGCGAGGCCAGTAGAGTCCTGTGTCTCTGTTTTTTCCTTTGTCTGTATGTAGTGTACACTCCTGAGGAAGAAGTAGAATTACTGTCCTTTAGGAACTGACTGAGTTGACCTCTCCCTTTATGCGCTCCACAAATTTATTTTGGGGTTTCTGTTGTTCTCAATGCTTGGTAAATCATTGAACTAGTCCAAGTACAAGCATAATAAATGCTTCAACAGTTTACTGGTTGTACGCTTGTTCTAGACCCGTGATTCACTAAATCTGCCACTAGGTGTCCTCGGTCTTCCAGGATGACTGATGCAATTAAGAAGACTGAGGGCATACTGTGAGTGGTGGTGGGGTATCATGGACCCCTGTGCTGGGAATGGGGGATTGGGGGGGGAGGCATCACCAAGGAGCCCTGGACACACATACAAGGATGCAAAGAGTGACCCTGACGCCATCAAGTCTCTATATCATCGAAGAACCACCCACCCCTGGGAAAAGACCAGAGGGAGGGGCAGGAGGGGAGAACCCATTATTGGGCTTTATATCAAACAAAAGCAAAACTACAATATATGTTTATTCCGTCAAGCCTGGAGAAAAACACTCATCACACAAAACATTGCGAAATCAATTATTTATTTCCCTTGCAGTTGAATCACATGTTGCAGCTGTGTGTAGACGGCCAATTGTTTTTGTCTCAGACTGGGTTCAGCCAAAGGCACCTGCCGGAGAATCAGAAAAAAAGGGGATTTTAAAACAGTTGCAGACATATAGGAGCACCTGATGAGTACAGGATGACATATAGGGGACCCCCAGCATTAGTAATATTATGTGATATCAGGTCATGTGCATTTAATGTTCCCCTCTTCTGACTGTGACCTGCAGCAATCCTTCCAATGAAGCCTAAAAGGATGCATTTGATGGAGATCAGCCTAACCTCTTGCCAGCCAAGTAGGACATACACTATGGGCTAGATTCACGTAGCCCGTTTTTAAGTTTGGCGGGCGTAGCGTATCTTGTTTACGCTACGCCGCCGTAAATTAGCTTGGAAAATGCTGTATTCACCAAGCTAAGTTACGGCGGCGTAGCGTAAAGCCAGGGTAATTCAAATGTGAATGAGGTGGGCGTGTTTTATGGTAATGTGTTGTGACCTGACATTTTTTACGTTTATTTTGTACTGCGCATGCGCCACCGTTGACGTATCCCAGTGCGCATGCTCCAAATTACGACGCGAAGACGCATTTGTTTTCGACGTGAACGTCATCGACGTAAAGCCCCATTCACGGACGAGTTACGCAAACGACGTAAAATCTGAAAAATTCGATGCGGTCCCGATGTCCATACTTAACATAGGATGCGCCATCTTTTTGGTGGTTTATCTTTACGCCGGAAAATGCCTAACGTAAACGGCGTAAAGTCACTGCGCCAGCCAGGCGTACGTTCGTTAATAGGCGTATCTCGCCTATTCACGTCGGCGCAAGTGCTTTGTGAATCCGGGCCGTTGTGTTTACACTGGAATCCCCCCGTTCTTCAGCTCTGTGACCCGATCGCGGGACACCGGCGGACATCGAGTTCCACGGGCACGGTCACAGAGCTCGCGACAGGGTCACGTGCGCGACCACACGGCCGGCAAATTAAAGGGGACGTATATATATATATATATATATATATATGTATACGCCCATTTGCGCAGCCGTGCCATTCTGAGTGCGTGCGACGGTCGGGAACCGGTTAATGTCCATGATTTCGCAATGGAATGTCCAATAAGGTCATATACTGTAGGTGTGAAGGTCAGGTGGCCGCAGCTTTTAGGCATATCAGTGGGTGTGTACCACATTGTAGCCACAAAGGGAGGTCAACTCCACATTAATAACCATGGTTTTCAAAACTGGGGCCCAGATCCACAAAAGAATTACGCCGGCGTATCTCCAGATACGCCGCCGTAATTTCAAATGTGCGCCGTCGTATCTTTGCGCCGATTCTCAAAGCAAGATACGCCGGAAAACATGTCGTCCGGCGTAACTTGCCTACGCGGCGTATCGTGGGCGCATAGTTACGCTGGACACATTAGACTTTCCCATTAAAAATATGCAAAAGAGCTGGATACGCTGATTTACGAACGTACGTGCGCCCGGCGCATTGATATACGTCATTTACGTAAGGCGTATGAGCGGCGTAAAGTTACTCCTGCTATATGAGGTGCAGCCCATGTTAAGTATGGATGTCGGAACAGCGTCAAATTTTCCGTCGTTTTCGTAAGTCGTAAGCGAATAGGGCTGTGCGTAAGTTACGTTCACATCGAAAGCATTGAGTATTTGCGAAGTGATACAGAGCATGCGCACTGGGATACATCCACGGACGGCGCATGCGTCGTTCGTTCGGCGCGTCATTTACATGGGATCACGGTTCATTTACATTCAACACGCCCACTACCAGCCTACTTTGAATTACGCGCACTTACGCCGGCCCATTTACGCCGCCGTAGCTTAGGACGCAAGTGCTTTGAGAATACGGCACTTGCCTCTCTAAGTTGCGGCGGCGTAGCGTAAAGAAGATACACTACGCACGCACAAAGATCCGCTCATGTCTGTGGACCTGGCCTTGGATGTCCAGCGATCTCATGTAGGTGTGATTGGTCGGGTGTAAGGCCCCGTACACACGACCGAGCTTCTCGGCAGAATCCAGCGAGAAGCTCGCTGGGATCCATATTCTGCCGAGAAGCTCGATCATGTGTACGAAAATGGAGAGCAGGTTCTCTATTTCCTCGACGGGCCATCGGGACTAATGGCTCAACGCCTTTTTCGACAGCCTGGTCGACAAACTCGACGGTCGGAACGATGGGTTTAGCCTGACGAGGTTCTTGGACGTGTGTACGCGGCCTAAGTGTTTTAAAAGCAACTCTGTCAGCGTGAGAAGGATGGTGACATTTTTCAGAGTGGTATCCTTTAACCACTTCCATACTGGGCACTTAAACACCCTCCTGACCAGACCAATTTTCATCTTTCAGCGCTCTTACACTTTGAATGACAATTACTCATGCATCATGCAACACTGTACCCAAATTATTTTTTTTGTCCTTTTTTCCCACAAATAGAGCTTTCTTTTGGTGGTATTTGATTACCTCTGTGGTTTTTATTTTTTGCGCTATTAATGAAAAAAGACCAAAAATTTAGCAAATTATTAATTTTCCTTCAATAAATTTTGGCCACAATTTATACTGCTACATGTCTTTGATAAAAATAACCCAAAGTTTTTGGAAATTTTTTGATCTGTGTGAAAGTTTTAGGGCCAGATTCTCAGCGGCGATACGACGGAGTATCTCAGATACCCCGTCGTATCGCCGTTTTTTTTTGCCTCGTTGCCTCGTATCTATGCGCGTGATGCTCAGCATCACTTTTGCATAGATACGCTGCAACATCCGACAAGTGTAAAAGCATTACACTTGCGGATCGTAGGTGTAATGACAACTCCGGCCACTAGGTGGCCTTTACGTTGTTTTCTCATTTGCCTATGCAAATGAGGCTAGTACGCCGATTCCCGATCGCTTTTACGCCGCCCCGTCGTCGCGTACGTCGTTTTCGTCCGCCTAAGGTTACCCCAGCTTCTATGTGGAGTAACCTTACGAAGTTCCGTCGGGTGCCGTCGGGTGCCATGTTAAGTATGGCGTCGGGTCAGCGTCGGCTTTTTCCATCGCTTACGTCGTTTTACTAACTCGTTTGCGAATAGGGGCATTGCGTAGTGACGATCACGTCGTTTTGACGTCGGTTTTAATGACGCTTTCCAATGTGAGCTGGAGCATGCGCATTGGGCTTTTTCCCCGGCCGGCGCATGCGCAGTTCGTTCGACGCGGGGGCGCGCTTAATTTAAATACAAGCCGCCCCATTTGAATTGCGCGGGTTTACGCTGCCCGATTTACGCGACGCCGGTGAAAACTACGGAGCAAGTGCTTTGGGAATAAAGCACTTGCTCTAGTACGATGCGGCGGCGTAGTGTAAATGGCTTACGCTACGCCGCCGGAATTCTTAGAGAATCTGGCCCTTAGAGTCTACAAGCTATAGTGCAAATCATAAAAAATTATCACATCTGATCACACCTGATGTACTGAAGGCCTATCTCATTTCTTGAGACCCTAACAAGCCAGGAAAGTACAGATGGGCACAGGTGGGCACTGATGAGGTGGCACAGGTGGGCACTGATTGCAGATGTGCACTGAGGTGGCAGGTGGGCACGGTGGCACAGGTGGGCACGGTGGCACATGTGGGCAAGGTGGCACTGGTGGGCACGGTGGCACTGGTAGGCACAGGTGGGCACGGTGCTACTGGTGGGCACGGTGGTACTGGTGGGCACAGTGGTACTGGTGGGCACAGGTGGGCACACAGTGGTACTAGTGGGCACACGGTGGTACTGGTTGGCACACAGTGGTACTGGTTGGCACACGGTGGTACTGGGAGGCACTGTGGTACTGTGGGGGGCACTGTGATACTCTGGGGGGCACTGTGGTACTGTGGGGGGCACTGTGGTACTGTAGTGGGCACTGTGGTATTGTGGGGGGCACTGTAGTACTGGGGGGGCACTGTAGTACTGTGGGGGGCACTGTGGTACTGTGGTGGGCACTGTAGTACTGTGGTGGGCACTGTAGTACTGGGGGACACTGTGGGGGCACAGGTTGGTGACATTTTTTTTCCAGCGCTGGTTTACTCACAGTTCTCTCCCTCCTAACACGCGCTGTCTGTGTGAGGAGGTAGAGTCGGCAATGAGCCGGACAGATTGCGCTGTAAATGGCCACTGTGATTGGCTATTTACCGCGATCTGTGATTGGCTGTGTCCGAGGGACACGGCCAGCACGTGAGTTCCCCACTGCGCGCTCGGGAGCGCGTGCTGGGAACGCCAAAAGGGGCGGCCGTAAAAACACGGCCTGTCAGGGATTCAGGACTGCTCTGCGGCCGTACAAAGTCGTACGGCCGCCAGCAAGTGGTAAAAAAAAAAAAAAACGTGGCCTCATGTGTGTCACGTCTAGTGGTACATATAGGACTCAGAATCTGCGCCGTCGTATCTTTAAGTGTATGCTCAAAGTGAGATACGCTTAAATGTTGCTAAGATACGACCGGCGTAAGTCTCCTACGCTGTCGTATCTTAGCTGCCTATTTACGCTGGCCGCTAGGGGCGTGTACGCTGATTTACGCCTAGAATATGTAAATCAGCGAGATACGCCTATTCGCGAACGTACGCCCGGCCATCGCAGTAAAGATACACCGTTTAAATAAGCGTTTTCAGGCGTAAAGGTAAACCAACAAAAAGATGGCGCAGCAAATGTTAATTATGGACGTCGGGACCGCGTCAAATTTTTCACGTTTTACGTCTTTTGCGTAACTGGACGTAAATTACGTTCACGTCGAAACCAATGAGTCTTAGCGGCGTAATTTGGAGCATGCACACTGGGATACGTCCACGGACGGCGCGTGCGCCCTTAGTAAAAAACTGAATTTACGCGGGGTCACACTTAATTTAAATAAAACACGCCCACATCATACACATTTGAATCCGGCGGGCTTACGCCGGCCCATTTACGCTACGCCGCCGTAACTTAGCTTGGTGAATACAGCACTTGCCTCTCTAATTTACGGCGGCGTAAACGCATCTGTGATACGCTACGCCCGCACAAAATTACACCGCTCTACGTGAATCTAGCCAATAATATTTACCTTATCACAGATGGTACTGACTTCCGTGTCCTTCTCCGTACCTGTAATTTGAGCACATTGTAAATTGACGTACATAGGAGGGTGTATCGCCCCAGAACGCCAGCAAAAATAAAACACTCTTCAAAGGCAAAATAAAAAAGCCAGATTTTGCGGCAATGTTCACCTTTAACCACTTCAATACCGGACACTTACACCCCCTTCCTGCCCAGACCAAATTTTAGTGCTGTCGCACTTTAAATGACAATTGCGCGGTCATACAACACTGCACCCAAACAGAATTTTTATCACTTTTTTCCCACAAATGGAGCTTTCTATTGGTGGTATTTGATCACCTCTGCATTTTTTTTTTTTTTTTGCCAAAACAAATAAAAAAAGACCGAAAATTTTGAAAAAAATAACAAAGTGTTTTCTTTTTTTTCTGTTATAACATTTTGTAAATAAGTAAGTTTTGTCTTTCACTGATGGGCAATGATAGGTGTCACTGATGGACACTGGAAGGTGGCACTGATAGGTGGCACGGATATGCAGCACTGATATGCAGCAATGATGGGCATTGATAGGCGGCATTGATGGGCACTCATGGGTGGCACTGATGGGCACTGATAGGCGACACTGATGGGTAATCATGGGTGGCACTGATGGGCACTGAAAGGCTGCACTGATGGGTACTTATGGGTGGCACTAATAGGCAGCAGTGCTGGGCACAGATAGACGGCACTGCTGGGCACTGATACGTGGCACTGAAGTGCACTGATAGATAACACTGATAGGCGTCCCTGGTGGCACTGGCAGGCATTGTGGATGGGCACAGATTGGCAGCAGCCTGGGCATTGATTGGCAGCTGCCTGGGAACTGATTGGCATATCCCTGGCAGTCCTGGCGGCATCCTGGTGGTTTTGGGCAGGCATCCAAGGGGGGGCTGCACTTATAAACAATCAGCACAGACCCCCCTGTCAGGAAAGCAGCCAATTGGCTGGGCACTGACTGAGCACTGATTGGCATATCCCTGGTGGTCTAGGGTGGCATACCTGGTGGTCCTGCGTTATGGCCACTCCTGGCAGTCCTGACGGCATCCTGGTGGTCTTGGGCGTGCATCCGAGGGGGCGCTGCGCTTTCTAAACAATCAGCACAGACCCCCCCTGTCAGGAGAGCAGCCGATCAGCTCTCCTCTACTCTGTCAGTTGCGAGTGAGGAAAGGCCGATCAACGGCTCTTCCTGTTTACATCGTGATCAGCCGTGATTGGATACGGCTGATCACGTGGTAAAGAGCCTCCGTCGGAGGCTCTTTATCGAGATCGGTGTAGCGGTGTGTCAGACTGACCCGCTGCACCACAGATCGCCCGGATGCGCACCCCCCACGGGCCTGCGGCAGCTCTTATCCTGCTGGACATCATATGATGCCCAGTCAGGATAACTGAACCACCGCCCGGCCGTCATTCTGCTATAGGCCTGGCGGGAAGTGGTTAAGCAAGAGAATTTCATTGCCACTAGATGTCCTCATTTTGATGGGCAGCACTAATTAACCCACTTCCTTTGAGCCCAGGTCATCTTGGACCCATTTCAGCCTGTGACTGTACTGTGAAAGGAGAAGCAGCGATGAATTCACTCTGACAGGTGTTGCGGCACAACCTAAATCTGCGGCACGTTGGAATTGTTTTGACATTTTTTGATGGTTTGAGGTATGTAGGGCACTGGCTGCTCAAGACTCAGCATGATAGCCAGGCAACAAGCACTTCAGACGGAGAGTCCAACCCATAGTCCTAGGGGTTCAGGTTTTTGGTGAAGAGTAGACCCCAAGATATCAAGCAGATCAGCTAGAAGTGAAAGTGTTATAGTGTTGCAGTGCAGCATAAAGGTTGAGTGGGGGTGTCAAGGAAGTGGCTGGGGTGAGATTGTATTTACAGCGGTGGTTGGAAAATGTACTTCAAGGAGACGGAGGTGATGAAGCACACAGTGGTCAGGATGTGACACCTCAACGTGCTAAAGACTCCCCTCCACACCTTGTCAGCAGCCACTACGACAACACGTTCAGGTACTGTCAGGGACTCCTACTTTCTGTCTGCTGTGGCCCTTAACCACTTGCTTACCGGGCACTTAAACCCCCCTCCTGCCCAGGGCAAGTTTCAGCTTTCAGCGCTGATGCACTTCGAATGACAATTGCGCGGTCATACAACACTGTACCCAAATGACACCCCCCCCCCAGAAATAGAGATTTCTATCTGTGGTATTTGATAGGCGGCACTGGTGGGCACTGATAGGCGGCACTGGTGGGCACTGAGAGGTGACACTGAGGCCTCATACACACGTATGGACATATCCGATGCAAACGGTCCTCGGACCGTTTGCATCGGATATGTCCGCCGGGCTATTTTGGTCCGATGGCGTGTACACACCATTGGATCAAAATCCCCGCTGGCAGACAGCGCGGTGACGTGGCGGTGACATTGACGCCGCCACGTCACCGCACCAGGAAGTAAACAACTTCCACGAATGCGTCGCATCCATACGTCGCTTGCGCGGGAGGATATGTCCGCTGGTGAGTGTACTGACCAGTGGACATATCCGACGGACTTGTGTCCGGCGGAAAAGTTTCAAAGCATGCTTTGGAAATTTTCCGCTGGACAAATCAGTCCAAATCCGTCCGTTTGCCCCTACAGACGAGCGGATTTTTCGGGTGAAATGGTCCGTCGGACCATTTCCAGCGGAAAAATTCCACAGTGTGTACGAGGCCTGAGAGGTGGCACTGATGGGTAACATTGAAGTGCATTGATAGGTGGGACTGGTGGGCACTGAGAAGTGGCACTAATAGGTGACATTGATAGGTGGTACTGATAGCTGGCAGTGATGGGCACTGATAGGTGGCAGTGATGGGCACTGATGGGCTGCATTTATGGGCACCGATAATGCAGCACTGGTGGGCACTGATAGGCAGCACTGGTGGGCACTGATAGGCAGCACTGGTGGGCACTGAGAGGTGGCACTGATGGGTAGCACAGAAGGGCATTGATAGGTGGCACTGATGTGCACTGAGAAGTGTCACTAATAGGTGGCATTGATAGGAGGCACTGATAGCTGGCAGTGATGGGCACTGATAGGTGGCAGTGATGGGCACTGATCGGCACTAGTAAGTTACTCTGATAGGCAGCACTGCTAGGTGGCACTGATTGGCACCACTGGTGGGCATTGATAGGTGGCACTCATGGGCATTAATCGGTGGCACTGGTGGGCACTGTGGGCACTTGCATGTGGCAATGGCAGGTGGCACTGGCAGGGGGTACTGACTGCACTGATGAGGCAGATGTGCATCCTTCTTCTTCGGGAACGATGTCCCTAAGGGTCCTTTCACACGGAGCGGAACGTTTTTCGGTCCACTCCGTGTGTCCGTCAGCTCAGCGGGGGGTCTCCGCTCAGCTGTCGGCGGACAGGGCGGTCCCCGCACACTGTGCAGGGACCGCCCTGTCTCTTCTCCGCTCTCCCCCATGGGAAATCGGATGGAAACGGACCGTCTGTCCCTTTGCATCCGATCCGTTTGGCCAGACGGAAGAAAAATAGGACATTCTTCCGTCCGAAAAAACGGATGCGGATCTGGCGGACGTTAGCAGATCCGCTCCCATAGGGACTTGTAATTAGCGGACCGTTCATCCGCTAGTGTGAAATGACCCTTACACATAAGTCGGTGATCAGGTAATTATTCTCCTCACGCTACCGGCTTTTGTTTACATCACGTGATCAGCTGTCATTGGCTAACAGATGATTACGTGGTAAGGGGCCGACCCCTTACTCGGATCTGTGATCACCCAAGTCTCAGTGACCCAGGTGATCACAGCGCGCGTGGGGAGCGGGCATTTGAGGTCCACGCTGTGGCCCGCATACCGCTATAGCACGGGCGACAAGTGGTTAATTCCATTTTTTTCACCCACCTATTTATTTTTCTATTTTTATTCATTATCACTTTTACTTCAATAAGGTCAAAATGCGTCAGCAATTCTAGTTTGATTTTATTACAAGATCATCACGCTATGGTCCTGTATGTGTACCCTTACGGCTGTATTATTATGTTTGTGTTCTGAGGAAGAGTTGCAACCTCTGTCAAGATTTTTTGCTGATTTTATTGTCCTATACCAGTGATGGTGAACCTCGGCACCCCAGATGTTTTGGAACTACATTTCCCATGATGCTCTTACACTCAGCAGTGCAGTTAGGCATCATGGGAAATGTAGTTCTAAAACATCTGGGGTGCCAAGGTTCACCATCACTATCCTATAGGGAGCAGGTACTCTATCCTAAGGAAACGTGCTGCTAAAAGGCCACCAAGAGCGCTTCCCCATTAAGGACCACAGCAGGTAAAAAGAGTGATTGGCAATACCTGAACCTAGTGATGGTAGTGATTGGGCTTCTTGTCCGTGTAATGGACAGAGGTTCTAATCCTTCCCACTCCAAAACTAGAAACATTGACCTGCATCCTGTGCAACCAACTACGGACCTTCCCGTCTCAATCATGGAAGCATTGGATCTTTTAAAGATCACGCGATGGGAATGGTGCGATTTGTCACAGGAGGCCGCAGCCACTGAATTCTTCACAAATAAAAAGTGTGGTTTTGAGCTTCAGTATGGAATCTTAGGGTACCCACGTGTCCCGGATTGCCTGGTACTGTCCTGTAATTGCCATCTCTGTCCCTGGTCCCGGGCACCTTCATTCCGGGACAATACAGTGTCCCGGAATGAAAATGAGGTCACAGCCACCCCCTACTAACTAGTAATTACATTTCTCTACACTTCCGGAACTGGTTACTAAGGCCGGTCCGCCTGGCGTCCAGCAACCAGTGACATCACAGACTCTCAATCTCTCAGACAGTGATGTTGGGAGCGATGCCCACGCTTAGTGCTGCACTGCTGTCTCCACCCACCTCGGCACCTCCTCCTTCTTCCGCACCCAGCAGCAAAGCAGCAGGGACTGGCATGATCTTCACTCTCCAGGCAGTGTCTCCTCTCCACCCACCTCCTTCCGCTTTGCCCACTGCCCACCACCCAGCTGCATGCAGACGGAGTGAAAGCAACAGGGACTGGTCATCTGGTGTCTGTTCTGTGTGCTGCAGATCGATAGCTGCTCGAGTGCAGTGGCGACTGGTGCTCAAAATTTTTGGGGGGGGCGCAAAGGAAAAAAAAAATTGCAGCCTCACTGTGCCCATCAAACTCAGCCACTGTGCCATCAATTGTCACCACTGTGCCATGCCATCAAACGCAGCCACTGTGCCATGCCATCAAACGCAGTCACTGTGCCATCAATTGTCGCCACTGTGCCCATTATTGCCACTGTGCATGTCACTGTGCCCTTTAATTGTTGCCACTGTGCCCGTTGTCACCACTGTGCCCATTGTTGCCACTGTGCATGTCACTGTGCCCTTTAATTGTTGCCACTGTGCCCATTGTCACCACTGTGCCCATTGATGCCACTGTGCATGTCACTGTGCCCTTTAATTGTTGCCACTGTGCCTATTGTCACCACTGTGCCCTTTGTCGCCACTGTGCCCTTTGTCACCACTGTACCCATTGATACCACTGTGCCCTTTGTCACCATTGTGCCCTGTAAAATGCACTTACCTTACTCCTTCCACATCCCTCGATGTCTTCTCCCGCCTTGGTAACGCTTCAGCCAATCAGGCTGAGACAGCCGTCAGTCTTATCTAAGGAATGCACCCCCCGTACGTTCTGAGGATAAGACATCCAGGGCCGCTGGCTCTGATAGGCACTTCCGCACAGCCAACCAGCTGCCGTTATTCAGTTAGCCGGCGCCCAAGGTCTGGCCATCTGAATAGACCAGCGGCAGCTGGCAACAATAACATACATTCATGCAATGCATGAATGTATGTTATTTGCGAGAGCCAGAGGGGGCGGCGCATTTTAAGGAAAAAAAATCTTTAAAGGGCCCGTTTTTTTTTTCTTTGTGACTATGGATGGGCCACCATTGCTCGAGTGTCTGACTTCTCCTTTCTCCTCCCTCCACAGCCCAACTCACTGTCTGAGGGACTACTTAGAGTCACCAGAGGGTAAGTAATGAAGAAGGTTACAGTCACACAAGTGGACACTGAACAGTAATGAAGGTGACACCGGGGAACATGGGTGGCAAGTGAAACAGCTTACAATGTGGTAATATAAATAATGTGATTTGATCATCCTGACACCATATCTAGGATGTGCTAACACCAGCCTTTCCCCGACAAATCACACCAAATTCCATGTCATCCCTGAGACTACATTGCCCCCCTCATTTTTTTTGGGTGGGGGGGGGGGGGGTGTCCCTAAATGGCAGTTTGGAAATGTGGCCATCCCTAGTATAGATACCAGTTAAGAATTATTGCAAGTTTTTTTTAAAACAAATACTTACCTATATTTTTGCTTTTCTGCTTCTTGTAGAGTAAAAATATAATGATAATAATAATAATAATCATGAAGGCAATGGTGGTGGGAAGTACAATCCCCCATAATGGAGATTCATCAAATTGTAGTTGACTGGTGTTTCCTTCTGTAATGAGTTGTAAGTTGAAAAAAACGTATTAAAACTCTTTAAGATCGCATTAAAGTAATAATATTTCCTAAAATATTTCATTTCACAAAAATGTCTTATTTTAAGAACTACAATCCTCTTTGGTAACGGCCTGATTGTCAGCTGAGAGTCAGTCCTCGAGTGTCCATGTTAGATGTCTCTTTTGCAAAGCACTGCTCCACAGGGCCGCTGATAAAAATCAGCCTACTTCTCAGGGCCCCCTTCAGCTCCACCCCTGGTCGTTCCTTCAGCCCCACCCCTGGCCCCCCCAAGACCCTGCCTTAAAACAAAGTCAATATGGCCAATGCCATATTGTGCTGCAGACAGCCATTGGCGGCATGGGTGGCACTGTATCTGCAGGCAGCACATGCGTTATGGCATTAGCGTCATGGCTGGCACTGTCTGCAGCACATTACAGCATTGGCGGCATGGGTGGGCCATAACGCATGTGCTACCTACAGACAGTGCCACCCATGCCGTATTGTGCTGCAGACATTGTAACCCATGACGCTAATGCCATAATGTATAGATGCTGCTGCAGTAGTAGTAGATCTTGAATCCCTCCCCCCAAGCAAGCACACACCTTTGTAATTGTTAGCCGGGGCCAAGGAGTCACTTCTTCCCTGATCCTGCTGCTGCCTGGACTGGAGTGTCCACAAACATTGACCTCACAAACTGCAGCACCATAAAGAAATGGTTTGAACAGTTTGGTATTGGATCATCTCAACTGGCCTCCACAGAACCCAGACCTCAACCCTACTGAACACCTTTGAAATGAATTGGGATGCCAACTGCAAATCAATGAGTTGTAAGTCTTATCCAACATTGACCTCACAAATGGTGGCCAGCTCCATAAAGACATGGTTGGACCAGTTTGGTGTGAAGAAACTCATATGTCCTGCACAGAGCTCTGCCCTTAACCATACTGATCACCTTTGGGATTAATTGGGACACCGACTGCAAATATATTCTTATTATACAACATCAACCTCACAGACTGTGCCTAGCACCATAAAGAAATAGTTTGAACAGTTTTGTATTGGACAAGCTTAACTGGTCTCCACAGAACCCAGACCTCAACCCTACTGAACACCTTTGAAATGAATTGGGATGCCAACTGCAAATCAATGGGTTGTAAGTCTTATCCAACATTGACCTCACAAATGGTGGCCAGCTCCATAAAGACATGGTTGGACCAGTTTGCTTTGGTGGAACTCAACTGGCCTCTGCAGAACCCAGGCCTCAACCCCACTGAACACCTTGGGGTGAGTTAGAACACTGATAGTGAGCCAGATCATCTCATTCAACATCAGTACCTCACCTCATAAATGGTGGCCAGATCCATAAAGACATGGTTTGAACAGTTTGGTGTGAAGGAACTCAAGTGTCCTACATAGAGCTCTGACCTTAACCCTACTGATCACCTTTGGGATGAATTGGAACACCGACCAAAAGCCAGATCCAATATCAGTACCTGACCTTACAAATCACAAATTCCCCCAGACATCCTCTAAAATCTTGAGGAAAGCCTTCTAAAGAATAGTGAAGACCAGTGAAGCCACAAGGGAAGGCCAACTCTATATGAATGTCATATCAGAAGCGTGTATGTGGTCCTCTTCCATGACAGCTGCTGGTCTCATTCCAGTATCCTGGTTTTGGCTATTATGCATTCTCCTTGTCTGTCTGTCCACCTGCAAGGGGATTGATGTAGCCACTCTCTGGGTGGAGACCAAACACGATTTAAGCCAGCCAAGCCTGCAGTCTCATGCTTGTGATGAGTTTTGTTAGACGTGCTCAAGCTTACCCTTTGTCTGCCCTGCTCTGCTGTTTGGATTCCCTGTTTATGACTGTGAAATGGAACTTGGACTACTCTCTGAACTCTTCTCTTCATATTCTTGCCTTATGACTACGGATTGGACCCTGACTATTAGGGCTGGGCATCTTCACCGGTCTCACGATTCGATGCGATTACGATTATCAAGTCCACGATTCGATTCGATTCCGCGATGCATCACGATGCATCACGATTGCAGCGCAAGTGCGCATTGCTTTCATAAAAAAAAAAATAAGTACTCCTCCATTTTTTTTTCTATCTGTTCTTAAAAAAAAACAAAAAACACACACATACATACACACACACACACAATAACACTTCCTGCATGTAGCAAAGTCTAAACACAGCAGACATGCATTAGGAGACGGTCAGAGACTGCGGACATGCTACAAGAGACGGTCAGAGGCTGCAGACATGCTACAGGAGACGGTCAGAGGCTGCAGACATGCTACAGGAGACGGTCAGAGGCTGCAGACATGCTACAGGAGACGGTCAGAGGCTGCAGACATGCTACAGGAGACGGTCAGAGGCTGCAGACATGCTACAGGAGACGGTCAGAGGCTGCAGACATGCTACAGGAGACGGTCAGAGGCTGCAGACATGCTACAGGAGACGGTCAGAGGCTGCAGACATGCTACAGGAGACGGTCAGAGGCTGCAGACATGCTACAGGAGACGGTCAGAGGCTGCAGACATGCTACAGGAGACGGTCAGAGGCTGCAGACATGCTACAGGAGACGGTCAGAGGCTGCAGACATGCTACAGGAGACGGTCAGAGGCTGCAGACATGCTACAGGAGACGGTCAGAGGCTGCAGACATGCTACAAGAGACGGTCAGAGGCTGCAGACATGCTACAAGAGACGGTCAGAGGCTGCAGACATGCTACAAGAGACGGTCAAGAGACTGCAGACATGCTACAAGAGACGGTCAAGAGACTGCAGACATGCTACAAGAGACGGTCAAGAGACTGCAGACATGCTACAAGAGACGGTCAGAGGCTGCAGACATGCTACAAGAGACGGTCAAGAGACTGCAGACATGCTACAAGAGACGGTCAAGAGACTGCAGACATGCTACAAGAGACGGTCAGAGGCTGCGGACATGCTACAGGAGACGGTCAGAGGCTGCGGACATGGTACAGGAGACGGTCAGAGGCTGCGGACATGCTACAGGAGACGGTCAGAGGCTGCAGACATGCAACAGGAGACGGTCAGAGGCTGCAGACATGCTACAGGAGACGGTCAGACATCATAGGGCTGCAGACATGCAAGCAGAGACGGTCAGACTACAGGAGAGTCAAGAGGCACAGACATGCTACAGGAGACGGTCAGAGGCTGCAGACATGCTACAGGAGACGGTCAGAGGCTGCAGACATGCTACAAGAGACGGTCAGAAGGCTGCAGACATGCTACAAGAGACGGTCAGAGGGCTGCAGACATGCTACAGGAGACGGTCAGAGGCTGCAGACATGCTACAGGAGACGGTCAGAGGAGTTGCAGACATGCTACAGGAGACGGTCAGTCAGAGGCTGCAGGCATGCTACAAGAGAGACGGTCAAGGAGACAGGTGCAGACATGCTACAAGAGACGGTCAAGAGACTGCAGACATGCTACAAGAGACGGTCAAGAGACTGCAGACATAATACAGGAGACAGTCAAGAGACTGCAGACATAATACAGGAGACAGTCAAGAGACTACAGACATAGTACAGGACAGTCAAGAGTCTACAGACATATTACAGGAGACAGTCAGCAGGTAAATATGATATTTTTTATTTTTAAGGAAAAAATAATACCCTTTAGTCTTTTGGCAGCAACTTAGTAAACAGGTCAACATCAGTACAAAAAAAAAAAAAAAGGGGAAGACATTCCAATCAGCAAGAAATAATATACTGCTTGAAGATCAGTGCATTCCAGAGGGGAGAGGTGATGGGGAAATCTTTGGAAGAAATTAGACAGAAAAAGAGTGTGCACTGTGCATCCCCCAATGTGAGTCAGCGCCCAATGGGTTAAGACCAGAATGAAGTCAATCCATTAGTGACAGTAATAAAGAAAAACTGTTTATTTGATAGAACCCATGAAGGGACTGGACCAGTACATGATTATATGTAATAGGAATGAGCATAAAGATTAGCATGTCACTTTTCCCAGTTGGTGTTCTGTGTACAGCAATTCAATAGCACTGGTGAAACATTCACATAAATCAAAGCATGGCAAACTTATCTCACCTCCGGAGCACTTCTACCATCCCCCCTCTTCTCCTCACAGCTTGTTTACCTTTCTGAAGCCCACGCTGTGCCTTATCCCACGTGTCATAAGAGCTGCTGTGATCTGCGCCCGCCCATTGAGGAGATGACCAGTGTCACTCCACAGTCCACACAGCTACCAATCCTGAGGAGGGGGAGAGCGTGGGTGAGTGCAGAGGCTGCAGGGGGAACGGCGCCAGACGCAGCCAGCCGATCTCTACAGTGTCATGACCGGAAAAGACACTGCTGTCCGGGCGAGGGGGAGGGGCCAAAATGACGTCATTAATAATCGATTATGCTGCATCCCCGCATCGATGCAGAATCGGGAAAGGAATAATCTCGATGCATCGATGCGGCGATCATTTTCAACACCCCTACTGACTATTCTAAACCTTGCCTGGCTTGTGCCTGGACTGTCATTGAACCGCTCTGCCTTTCTGCCAACCGCAAGTACATGTTTGCTGTGCTCAATTTGACCCTGCCTTGGCGTTGTGGCAAGACACAATAGCATTGTGTATAAGACCTAGAGGCATCTGAGTACAGGTAGGTCTGCTTGCCTTTTGGGAAAGGGGGCTGCTATAGGTGAAGCACACAGAAGTCAGCCATAGTGTCTGCCCACCTGTGTTGGGGTAGGCGTGACATGTCCATATTTTTTTGAACTTGAAAGACAATTGTGAGCCCGGTCTTGTCATCCAGCATCGGTACTAGACCTCATAAATGGTGGCCAGCTCCATAAAGACATGGTCTGATCAGTATGGTATCAGTACCCTATCTCATAAATGTTCTTGAGGCTGAATGGCCACAAATTCAATGGAACACTCCAAAATCTTGTGGATAGTCTTCCCAGAGAAGTGGAGGATTTTAAAGCCCCAAAGAAAGGCAAATTCCATATTTATGGTTATGGTTTTGGAATGTGATGTCCAACAAACTTCCATAGGTGTAATGATCAGATGTACACACCTTTGGACAATAGGGGTCTGCTACAGGGCCGATCCTAGGGTCACAGGCACCTGAGTGCAGAAATATTTTTGGCGCCCCCACATGGGCGTGGTCATCTTACTAACTCCTCCCCTTTACAACTGACTACGACTCAAACACAGAGATGTTCCCCTAAGAAGTCTTTGTTACTCTGGGATCTTCCCATGATCTTTTAACAATAAAGAAAATGAGTACACTAATGGGGCCTGGAAGGGGGTCTCTCTAATGCATACAGAGTCTGTTAGAAAGAGCCCCTGGACATTACTAGGAGAGTGGCTCTCGGAGAGCATTTCTGAGGGTGCACTGGATGATTGACGGCAGCTCCGGCTAACCCAGAAGCCTCTCATCACACCGCCTATGGGAGAAGAGCCAACACACGCAGAGGAGGCGGGGCAGACAGGAGACTGCTCCACGCGTACCGGACAGAATAATTAGTGGAGCCTAGTACCGAAACGTGTTCTGGTACTAGGCTCCGCTGCGCTACCCAGCCCGAATTCCGGGGAGGTATGCGCTCTTGTCAGTTGCCAGCGGAGAGAGCAAGTGGGATGGGGAACCACAGCACCGCTACATGTGCTCTGCCTCTGCACACAGACGAGGAGGAGGGAGGGGAGCACTCACCTCTGCGGCGCCTGGGTGCGGAGCACCCTGCACACCCTGCCTAGGATCGTCCCTACGCTGCTATGCAAGGCACCAGCTACATGCACTCCGCCTCTGGACACAGACAAGGAGGAGGGAGGGGAGAACTCACCTCTGCGGCGCCTGGGTGCAGAGCACCCCACGCACCCTGCCTAGGATCGGCCCTAGTCTGCTATGCAAGGCACCAGCTACATGCACTCCTGCCTCTGGACACAGACAAGGAGGAGGGAGGGGAGAACTCACCTCTGCGGCGCCTGGGTGCAGAGCACCCCACTCACCCTGCCTAGGATTGGCCCTGGTCTGCTATGCAACCATCATTTGGCTTTATCCTGAAAAAGCAAACTACAGGTCCTCTTTAAGTCTCTCCATTCTTGGAGGATTTGCAGTGGGGAATTATCTTCCTAGCATAAGTAATATGGGGCTAATTCTTCACATATGGGGCTAATTCTTCACATATGGGGCTAATTCTTCACATATTGGGCTAATTCTCCACATATGGGGCTAATTCTTCACATATGGGGCTACTTCTTCACATATGGGGCTAATTCTTCACATATTGGACTAACTCTCCACATATGGGGCTACTTCTTCACATATGGGACTACTTCTTCACATATGGGGCTAATTCTCCACATATGGGGCTAATTCTCCACATATGGGGCTAATTCTTCACATATGGGGCTAATTCTTCACATATGGGGCTACTTCTTCACATATGGGGCTAATTCTCCACATATGGGGCTTATTCTTCACATATGGGGCTAATTCTTCACATACTGGGCTAAGTCTTCACATATGGCGCTACTTCTTCACATATGGGGCTAATTCTTCACATATGGGGCTAATTCTTCACATATGGGGCTAATTCTTCACATATTGGGCTAATTCTCCACATATGGGGCTAATTCTTCACATATGGGGCTACTTCTTCACATATGGGGCTAATTCTTCACATATTGGACTAACTCTCCACATATGGGGCTACTTATTCACATATGGGACTACTTCTTCACATATGGGGCTAATTCTCCACATATGGGGCTAATTCTCCACATATGGGGCTAATTCTCCACATATGGGGCTAATTCTCCACATATGGGGCTACTTCTTCACATATGGGGCTACTTCTTCACATATGGGGCTAATTCTCCACATATGGGGCTTAATTCTTCACATATGGGGCTAATTCTTCACATACTGGGCTAAGTCTTCACATATGGCGCTACTTCTTCACATATGGGGCTAATTCTTCACATATGGGGCTAATTCTTCACATATGGGGCTTATTCTTCACATATGGGGCTAATTCTTCACAGTGGTCTTTGCAGCAGTACAAATCAGCACAGTTTAATTTTGCAGAACAAATGGCCTTACTTCTCTTGCACTGCAGAAAGGAGGTCGCCCCCTTGCAAGAGGTCTGTGGTTCACCTCATCAACTGTAGATACAGTAGGTGTGAAAGGTGTTTAAAAAAAAAAAAGTAGAGTAAGGTAAATGTATTTATAATATTTTTAAAGGGAAATATGTATACTGTGTGTGTATGTTTTATTGCATGGGGCCCCCAGGTGCATGGGGGCCCCATGATAATCTTGCATTACATTGTACTTGCCAATTGTCCCGCTTTTTCAGGATGGTTGCCCCACCCCTAAGTCCACCCCTAAACACGCCCTTGTAAATTATCTCATGAAACGACACTGTTAAAAGTTTTAAGCAGAATTAAGTTCCAAAAATAAATATTATTAACAACAACGTTAACAATATTAACATAAAACATATCAGTACCCATCAAATGCAGCCTCACAGTGCCCATGAATGCAGCCTCACCTTGCCCCATCAAATGCAGCCTCACTGTGCCCCATAAAATGCAGCCTCACTGTGCCCCATCAAATGCAACTTCACTGTGCCCCATCAAATGCAGCATCACTGTGCCCCAACAATGCAGCGTCACTATGTCCCATCAAATGCAACATCACTGTGCCCCATCAAATGCAGCCTCACTGTGCCCCATCAAATGCAGCTTCACTGTGCCCCATCAAATGCAGATTCACTGTGCCCTAACAATGCAGCATCACCATGCCCCATGAATTGCAGCATCACCATGCCCCATCAAATGCAGCTACACTGTGCCCCATGAAATGCAGCTTCACTGTGCCCCATCAAATGCAGCTTCACTGTGCCCCAACAATGCAGCATCACCATGCCCCAACAATGTAGCATCACCATGCCCCATGAATTGCAGCGTCACCGTGCCCTATCAAATGCAGCATCACTGTGCCCCATCAAATGCAGCATCACTGTGCCCCATCAAATGCAGCATCACTGTGCCCCATCAAATGCAGCTTCACTGTGCCCCATCAAATGCAGCATCACTGTGCCTCATCAAATGCAGCATCACTGTGCCTCATCAAAGGCAGCATCACTGTGTCCCAACAATGCAGCGTCACCATGCCCCATCACTCCATTAACCATTGCCTTGATGCTGGTTCACACACACCCCCACTGTGTGTTACTGAGCTGGGTCTGTGTTCGGTGGCTCGGTGTAACAAGGTCCCGCCCCAATGATAGGCGGATCACTGAATCAACCTACTATTACTAGGGGGGCAGGACTTTGTTACACCGAGCCGCCGAACAACAGATCCAGCTTCCTAATACACAGCGGGAGATGTCCACTGTGTGTGTTTGATACACAAGAGGAGGAGACCGCTGCAGCTTCAGCTCAAAGCGGCACCGCGGCAGTCCAGCCCTGCCGCTCTGTGTCCTCCGGCTGACAGTTTCCTGGCTGATCGCTTCAGCCAGGAAACTGTCAGCCTGCTCCCCCTCTGCACCCCACTCGCCCTGCACTAAATTCCATTCGCAAAATGCAAGCAGGCTAGTGGAATTTTTGAGGGCTGGTTTAAAGTATATTTTATTGAAGATACTAATAAATATACACAATATTGTCAAAAGTATTGGGACGCCTGCCTTTACACGCACATGAACTTTAATGACATCCCAGTCTTAGTCCGTAGGGCTCAGTATTGAGTTGGCCCCGCCCTTTGCAGCTATAACAGCTTTGACTCTTCTGGGAAGGCCGTCCACAAGGTTTAGGAGGGTGTCTATGGGAATGTTTGACCATTCTTCCAGAAGAGCATTTTTGAGCCATAATGCAGTATAATGGCCATAATGCAGTATATTGCTTATTGTGTTTTTTGTTAGAAAATATTGCATTATAGCCACTAGATGGCGGTGACGATCATAAGAAATAATCATATAACACAAAATGCAAGGATAATTTATTACGGCTGGGCGAATGCTTGTGACATTCGTTCTGCAAATGTTTTTGTAAATGAACCCCAGAGTATCTACCGGTTACCGCAGATTTTTCAATATACTACATTGCAGTGGTAGCTGTGATAAATCCTGTTTGTTTTTTTAATTTAAAAGACGACATAATTACCTTGGTGACAGTACTGCCCGGGGGTGACAGTTCTGGAAACGTTGCTGACGGGGTTTTTGGCGGTACAATTGCAGGTGATGTTCGGGTAAACATTGGATATGTGAAGCGTTCGATCACTGATATATAAGTCACTGGTGTTTGGGTAACTCCAGAAAATGGTGACGTTTGAAGCATTGGTTAGGCAGGTCAGGGCCAGGCTGCAGGTCCCGTTGTTGGTCAAGTTGGCATGAATATTTATGTCATTATCCAACAAGACGGCTGCAATAGATGAAGGTACATGTGAATGTTAAACGAAGGACAGTATTGGGGATCATCAAAAGCTTAACAGGAAACAAGGCCCATTATGAGGGGTTCCCACCATCCCTGTGCTGAGTTCCCGGGTCTGTACACCTGCTGTGCCCATTATGAGGGGTTCCCACCATCCCTGTGCTGAGTTCCCGGGTCTGTACACCTGCTGTGCCCATTATGAGGGGTTCCCACCATCCCTGTGCTGAGTTCCCGGGTCTGTACACCTGCTGTGCCCATTATGAGGGGTTCCCACCATCCCTGTGCTGAGTTCCCGGGTCTGTACACCTGCTGTGCCCATTATGAGGGGTTCCCACCATCCCTGAGCTGAGTTCCTGGGTCTCTACACCTGCTGTGCCCATTATGAGGGGTTCCCACCATCCCTGTGCTGAGTTCCCAGGTCTGTACACCTGCTGTGCCCATTATGAGGGTTCCCACCATCCCTGTACTGAGTTCCTGGGTCTGTACACCTCCTGTGCCTATTATGAGGGGCTCCCATTATGCCTGAGCCAAGTTCCTGGGTCTGTGCACCTGCTGGGTCCATAATGAGGGGTTCCCACCATACCTGCACTAAGTTCCCGGGTCTGTACACCCCTTATGCTTATCCTAAAGGGTTCCCACTATCCGTTTGCTGAGTTCCCAGGTCTGTACACCCGCTGTGCCCATTATGAGGGGTTCCCACCATCCCTGTGCTGAGTTCCCAGGTCTGTACACCTGCTGTGCTCATTATGAGGGGGTTCCCACCATCCCTGTGCTGAGTTCCTGGGTCTGTACACCCGCTGTGCCCATTATGAGGGGTTCCCACCATCCCTGTGCTGAGTTCCCGGGTCTGTACACCTGCTGTGCTCATTATGAGGGGGTTCCCACCATCCCTGTGCTGAGTTCCTGGGTCTGTACACTCGCTGTGCCCATTATGAGGGGTTCCTACCATCCCTGTGCTGTGTTCCCGGGTCTCAACAACTACTGTGCACAATAAGTTAGCACCAAAATTTACCAGTATGCTAATTTTTTTTATAAAAATAAAAAGTCCTTCAAAAACATAAAAGTCAATTTTCACTTACGATAGACTTTGAGGTGAAATTGCGGGTGTACTTCTAGGACATTGGCCGTGTAGGTTCCTTGGTCTTTCCTGGTGACATTGGAAATTTTCAGGGAGACCCCATCCACGCAATGCAGTCGCCCCTTGAACTTGTTATTCTTTACTTCGATCCGCCCTTCAGCCCTCGTTGTGCCAATGTGAGTTTTATCAAAGATCCAATAGATTTCACTCACTCCTGTCTCATTGATAGGTAGAACGACGTCCCTCCCCTCTGCAGAGATCACTTCAACGGGATGTTGAAAAGATCTGGCAAATTGCACTGTCAGCAAAAAGAAAAAGAAAAAGAAAAACAACAAATCTCTTATTTAATTAGCTGCAGTAGACTGGTACGTTGGTGGATAACTACCAATCAGGGTCGCTGTTAGAAATCACGGGCCTCCGTACAGCCTACCTAATGGGGCCCATGTGCAAAAAATTCCAAAGAAAAAACCCCCTCCTAGCACAACTACCTCTAAATTATCCTCCTGCTGTCTGGGCCCTCCTGTGTGCCCGGGCCCTCTACAGGAGGGCTGGTGGTCCCCTCGAATCAACGGCCCTGCTACCAATTATTGCACTTCTATACCACCCTTTCTCTGATGTGACAAAGCCCAAGATTATCCCTTATTTAAGTGAATAGCTCCAGTTTTCCTGCATGGCATGGCTAGGTACCTGCTAAAAAAGCACCCTTTTAATTTCCCTTAAATATTTTGGGGAGAAATAGGAATAGGAATAGGAAAGAGGAAATCACCTTCTCCTGCTCTCCAGGATTGAGTCTGAAAGAGTGACTCCTCCCCAGGGCTAGAACTGACTCCAGTAGTAATCGGCGTGCGTCCTAACAGTAGGACGTACGGCTCCTGGAGCCAGACAGGCAGGGTTTTCCTCCCCCTGCTCAGCCTCTGCTGTTTGAGCCGTCAGATCTGCTCTGACCCTGAGCCGCCCCTGGATCCCTTGGTTCTCTTCTCTCCCACCGTGAGCCTCAAGGTAAGCCCCTGATATAGGGGCCATCTCCACCACCCCCTCCACCTCCCTAAGCATCCTCCCCAGGTAGATCCTACCTTCCATCACCTTCCCTGGAACCGATTGGCGGCCGTCCTTGTCAGGATAAGCCGCCGAATCGGCTGAACGCTGGGGTCTCCTTCCCTCTTCTTACCCCACATTACTACCCACCTGTCAGCAAAACCTTCCCCTCGGAGCCTCCCCGCGATTTCCCGTTTGCTCCCCTGAACCGCGCCGGCCATCACTGATTCGCGGCCGCCGCGGCTTAGGAAAGGCCGCGGCTTCATCCGCGGCCTAGCGGCGCGCCGCATTTTCGGCCAAATCTTCCATTGTAGCCCCCAGGAGCTCACCCCAACCACTGTGGGTACTCATCCACCCCTGGACTCAACAACCAGCCCCCCCCCCCTGGCTCACTAATCCACCCAGTTGGCTACATACCAGCCTGGGTCCCATGTCCTGCTCCTGGTCGGCGGCCATCTTGGTACACCCAGCCGTGTCAGCAGTGTCAGCTTCCCCCCCCACCCCCCCTGTCACAACTTAAACAGCACTTGATCCAGGGGCTTGCCCGATCGCCTTTCAGGGATCAGGAAGGAATTTTTTCCCCTACCAAAGGCAAATTGGCATAGCATCGGTAGGGGTTTTTTGCCTTCCTCTGGACCAAGCCGGGAGGATTCATTGAATCCTCTCTTCATCGCCACCAAAAGGAACGTCTTTTCCCCCGGTGAATGGCGACCATGGCTGAGCGGCGGTACTCCGCAGAAACCATTTGGGATTTGAGGCGTTTCGCCGCAATACTGCCAGCCATCACCAAAAAGACCCTAAGAATTGAGCACCTTTTGAGGATCGATCGACGATCGACCGTCAAAAATTTTAGCCGTTTACCCCAACCTAAGCGCATTTCATGTGCTCTGATCAACACAAGATCGGCAGTAAAACATCGACTTGAAATCCATGATTTCATTCTACTACACGACTTAGACTGCCTCTTCATTACAGAGAGCTGGCTCACAGCCGACTGTAACACCATTCTAGGAGAATTGGTGCCAGAAAACTACCGTATTATAACGGAAAACAGAATAGGGCAAAGAGGAGGAGGACTGGCGGTGATCCATAAGACGCGTCTTGCGATCACAAAACCAAGCCTCCAAAACCCGCTTCCATTCATGGAAACCCTTACTCTTCAACTGCAAGTAAACGGCCAGGAGACTGTCCAGATTCTACTCTGCTATAGGCCACCCGGCCCCAAGTCGCAGCTGCTCCCATCTTTGACGGACTTTGTCTCCACTTATACCCTGAATAGCAAACACCTTTTGTTGCTCGGGGATTTCAACCTTTGGGCCAACTCCCCGCAAGACCCCATTGCCGACGCCTGCATCGACCACCTGGAAGGATTAGGGCTTCAGCAACTAGTATGTGGGCCCACACATGCTTCAGGTCATACGCTCGATCTTATTTTCAGACAAGATCTGGAAATAAAAAATCTTGGAAAATGAACCATTGCCATGGACAGATCACCATGCAATCAAATTCATTATTGCCGAATTCCCCCTCTTAACAAAAACATCAAATCCAGTGACAACACACTGGACCAGATGTCAGAAGAAGCTCCATTCGGAACTCTTCAAAGCCACGTTAGGGGGAAAAATAAACACAATTCAGCCGCACCAAACAGCGGATGAAACACTGGAGGCCATAAACACAGCACTATTGCAGTCAGCTGACTTGATAGCGCCGAAACGAAAGACCCAGATCAGGAAAAACAACGCCGGCTGGTTCAACAACCAGCTGGCGTTACTGAAGCAAGAGCGTAGAAGGGCAGAGGCAGCCTGGAAAAGAAACCCTTCAGATGAGAACCTCGCGATTTACAAGGCAATTACCAGGAAATACTACAAGCAAATCTTCGAAGCCAAGAAAAACTATTTTTCTGAGGCTATCAACGGTGCCCTAAATCGCCCCCCGCGAACTCTTCAAGCTGGTCACTCAGACCATGAATCCAGAATGTCTTGAAGCCCCCAACTTGGATACACAAGAATTTTGCGATGAGTTGTCGGATTGCTTCATTAACAAAATTGAGGCAATCCGGCAAAGCATTCAGCAGAATAATTGCCCTCCCAGCCCCCCCCGTAGCCATTTACACAGCACCGGCAGCAATTCACCACAGTTTGGTGAGTTCACGCTGGAACCCATCTCCATTCAGACCACTAAAAATATCATCGGCACTCTGCGCAACAGCACTGCGCCAAATGATATTATCCCCACCAAACTGCTGAAGGAATGCGCCGACATCCTGGCACCTCCTGTCACGCAGCTTATTAACCAATCCTTCTGGGAGGGCAAAATGCCCTCCCAGCTGAAGGAGGGCTTCATTCAACCCATCTTGAAGAAAGCCACCCTGGATCCTAAGGATCCACTTAACTGGCGCCCCATAACAGGCCTAAATGTTCTCTCCAAGGTAATGGAGAAGGCAGTGGTACAGCAGCTGCAACAGCATCTAGATACCCACAACTTACTCGACCCATTGCAATCGGGATTCCGTCCCGGACACGGGACGGAAACAGCATTGCTTAAGATATGGGACGACGTTCTCGAGGCCGCAGACGAAGGAGAATCTTCTCTTCTGGTTCTGCTGGACCTAAGCGCAGCCTTTGATACAGTTGATCACAAGCTGTTATTGACTCGGCTGGCTAAAATAGCCAAAGTCGCAGAAAGCGATCTATCTTGGTTCTCCTCTTTTTTGGAAAACCGATCGCAAATAGTGAAGCTAGGACCCTTCACTTCTAAACAACGCACATTATCGTGCGGGGTCCCTCAAGGATCTCCCCTGTCGCCGATGTTATTCAACATCTATGTGCGTCCTCTTTTTGATATCATCAGCAGCCAAAAACTGCTATATCACTCTTACGCAGACGACACGCAACTGTACTTCCGCATTTGCAATAAAAAGGATCACCACCTCAATCTAGAGACATGCCTCTCTTTGATAGAGGACTGGATGACAAAGAGTTATCTCAAACTCAACGGAGCGAAAACAGAACTTCTCCTGTTTCACGCCAAGCGTAGCAATCAATCGATAACAACCTGGATCCCCCCCGCCCATTTTGGGCAAAGTCATCACCCCTAGCGCCAAAGTCAAAAGTCTGGGGGTCATTTTTGACACCGACATGACAATGAACGCACAAATAGGGGCAGTAGTCAGCGGATCTCACTATCTGCTGCGCCTACTACGCAGACTCACGCCTTTTATTCCAAGAAAGACATAGCGGTCGTGGTGGGAGCGATTGTAAACTCCAGATTGGACTATGCAAATGCCCTTTACCTCGGACTTCCCAAGTACCAAATCACTCGTCTTCAAGTCGTTCAAAATACGGCCGCCAGACTTGTGACTGGGAAAAAACCCTGGGAATCAATCTCACCCTCGTTGAGATCCCTTCACTGGCTACCAGTCAAAGACAGAATCACCTTTAAAGCACTCTGTCTAACGCATAGATGTATCCATGGGAATGCTCCCCATTATCTATGCGAAAAATAAAAATTTACAACCCCAATCGTATTCTACGATCCAATAACCAAAATCGGCTTCAGATACCGAAAGCCAGATACAAGTCCAAAGGAGACAGGAGATTCGCTGTCCAAGGTCCCAGACTATGGAACGCCTTACCAGCCAGCATTCGACTGGAGGAGAACTACCTGGTCTTCAGGCGAAAGATCAAGACGCATCTCTTTTGATCTCAAAGGAGAAAGGAACAACAAGCGCCCAGAGGCGATTTATTTCGCATGTGCTGCGCTATACAAGTTCTTCATTCATTCATTCATTCAAATATGAAAATTTGAACAACATTTTTCTACTTCGAAAAATGAATTGAAGTCAATGGGGACAATTCTGCGGTTTTAGTGGTTTTACAATTGGTGCAATGAGTTTCAAATAGCTTTTGAGGGTCCATGCAATTTAAATTATAGCTCCACCTTTCCTGCAAGGCATGACTAGGTGCTAAAAAATTTATTCATTTCCCTACATTTTTTGGGGGGAGAAATATGAAAATTCTGCCAAAATGTTGCTACTTTAAAAAATGCACTGAAGTCAATAGTGAGGAGCAATTTAAAGAGGGGTTGGTGATTTTTATTTCAACTAATTGAAGTTAATTTAAAGTTAAAGGATCACTAAAGGAAAAAAATGTTTTTGCTGAAATGACTGTTTACAGGGTATAGAGACATAAAAGTTAACTGATTCCTATAAAAAATGATTATAAAAAAGATAAAAATCAAATCATATAATATGCCTCTAGTATCACTTTCGTTTTTAAAAAGGTTTTGTGTTTATGTTTAGTAGAGAGAGAGAGACAGAACAAAAACAAACAAATCCAGGGCAGTGTTTTGTTTTTAAATTGAATCCCAGGGCAGTGTTTTGTTTTTTAAATTGAATCTGATTGGGTCTGAGGAGTTTTAGAGACACAGCTTGGACCACAGTGAAAAGCTGCCATGAGATTTTTCATAAGGAGCCAGACAAGCAGGAAGTGTGGAGATCAGAGAAGTATTACAGCTACTTCAAAGCAAAAACGAACAATGAGAACATAAAAACAGCACTGTATTAAGGTAAAGGAAGCTATTTAGCTAAAAAAAAAAAATTTCCTTTAGTGATCCTTTAATTGAAGTTATAGATCCACCATCCCCACAAGCCAGGAATAAATACTTGCAAAATTAGGTGCGTTAATTTCCCCTAAATTGTGTGAAAACAAATCTGAAAATGTTGGCTAAATCTTGTGATTTTTTTAAAATATATTGAGGTAAATTTAAGGGAGTTTTGGTGTTTTTTTAGAGTTACAGAAGATCCTTTTAAATTTTAGATCCACCGTCCCTACAAAACAGGAATAAGTACGTTCAAAATCAGGTATTGTACTTTCATTTCTCCTAAGTATTCAGAAATCAAATCTAAACATTTTGGCAATTTTTTTTCTTTGTTTTGGAAAATGCGCTGAAATCAATAGTGAGGATCAATTTAAGGAGGGGTTGGTGTTTTTTATTGGGTGCAGTGAGTTGTAAATGACCTCTGAGGGTTGTGGAAAAGCCTTTCAACTAATTGAAGTTTCAAGTTATAGATCCACCATCCCCACAAGGCAGGAATAGGTACCTGAAAAATTAGGTACCCCTTACATTTGTGATCAGTGGGAAGAATGTCCCTTACATTGGTGATCAGTGAGAAGAATGTCCCTTACATTGGTGATCAGTGAGAAGAATGTCCCTTACATTGGTGATCAGTGAGAAGAATGTCCCTTACATTGGTGATCAGTGGGAAGAATGTCCCTTACATTGGTGATCAGTGAGAAGAATGTTCCTTACATTGGTGATCAGTGGGAAGAATGTCCCTTACATTGGGGATCAGTGAGAAGAATGTCCCTTATATTGGTGATCAGTGGGAAGAATGTCCCTTACATTGGTGATCAGTGGGAAGAATGTTCCTTACATTGGTGATCAGTGAGAAGAATGTCCCTTACATTGGTGATCAGTGGGAAGAATGTCCCTTACATTGGTGATCAGTGGGAAGAATGTTCCTTACATTGGTGATCAGTGAGAAGAATGTTCCCTTACATTGGTGATCAGTGAGAAGAATGTCCCTTACATTGGTGATCAGTGGGAAGAATGTCCCTTACATTGGTGATCAGTGAGAAGAATGTTCCTTACATTGGTGATCAGTGAGAAGAATGTCCCTTACATTGGTGATCAGTGAGAAGAATGTCCCTTACATTGGTGATCAGTGAGAAGAATGTTCCCTTACATTGGTGATCAGTGAGAAGAATGTCCCTTACATTGGTGATCAGTGAGAAGAATGTCCCTTACATTGGTGATCAGTGGGAAGAATGTCCCTTACATTGGTGATCAGTGAGAAGAATGTTCCTTACATTGGTGATCAGTGAGAAGAATGTCCCTTACATTGGTGATCAGTGAGAAGAATGTCCCTTACATTGGTGATCAGTGAGAAGAATGTTCCCTTACATTGGTGATCAGTGAGAAGAATGTCCCTTACATTGGTGATCAGTGAGAAGAATGTTCCTTACATTGGTGATCAGTGAGAAGAATGTTCCTTACATTGGTGATCAGTGGGAAGAATGTCCCTTACATTGGTGATCAGTGAGAAGAATGTTCCTTACATTGGTGATCAGTGAGAAGAATGTCCCTTACATTGATGATCAGTGGGAAGAATGTCCCTTACATTGGTGATCAGTGGGAAGAATGTCCCTTACATTGGTGATCAGTGAGAAGAATGTTCCTTACATTGGTGATCAGTGAGAAGAATGTCCCTTACATTGGTGATCAGTGGGAAGAATGTCCCTTACATTGGTGATCAGTGAGAAGAATGTTCCTTACATTGGTGATCAGTGAGAAGAATGTCCCTTACATTGGTGATCAGTGGGAAGAATGTTCCTTACATTGGTGATCAGTGGGAAGAATGTCCCTTACATTGGTGATCAGTGGGAAGAATTCCACCCTTACAGCGGTGGTCAGAATGCCACCCCACCCCTCAGGCCCGGGATCTATGCCGACACCATCAGACGGAAGCTCAACCAGCCACAGCCCAGGGAACCCCGAGCAGATCCTTGGAGAACCCAGTTTGGAAATGTCTGGTTTAGGTTGATAATAATGGAAATCTCACAACGTGACATCTTGTACAATTGTCTTTCTGTTTTGTTCTCACTCGACTCTTCCCCTTTTACAAGAACCTCATCACATGTTCCTAAAAAAACACACCGCATGACAAAAAAAATGAGTTTCCAGTGAGGCCACCCAGAGGATCCGATCAGATAAATTGCTCCTCAAGCCACGGCCGTCTTTAATGTTGATCGGACCCTGGGCAAAAAATGTCTTGCCCCCCCCCATGCAATTTTTGCTCTCCATCTGCTCTGAGACATACAATAAATATCTGCCAGATTTACTGTAAAATGATTTTATCAGATCAGGCAGTGATTGCGATCAGTTCCCAGAGGTTATAGCATGTCATTACCACTTACTGATTGGTTGCTAGAGGTTATAGCACACATTATGGCTCACTGATTAGTTGCTAGAGGGTACAGCACATGTTGATTGGTTTCTAGAGAATTCTGTACAGTAAAACTGCCCACTGGTTGCTAGAGGTTACAGCACATGATTTCTGCTTGTTGATTGGTTGCTAGAGATTACTGTACAGTAATACTGCTCACTGATTGGTTGCTAGAGGTTACAGCGCATGATTTCTGCTTGTTGATTGGTTGCTAGAGATTACTGTACAGTAATACTGCTCACTGATTGGTTGCTAGAGGTTTCAGCACATGATTTCTTCTTGTTGAATGGTTGCTAGAGATTGCTGTACAGTAATACTGCTCACTGATTGGTTGCTAGAGGTTTCAGCGCATGATTTCTTGTTGGTTGGTTGCTAGAGATTGCTGTACAGTAATACTGCTCACTTATTGGTTGCTAGAGATTACTGTACAGTAATACTGATTGGTTGCTAGAGGTTTCAGCACATCATCTCTTCACTGCAGAGGGGCATGATATACATATAAATGCCACCTTTATTTACATATGAACTCAGCTGTTTACATATAAATGTTGACACTATTTACATATGAATGACGGTTATTTACATGTAAACACAGGTGTGTGCAGGTGAAGCATCTGTACACAACAATAGGGCAGAGCTGGACAGCAATAGTAGCAGCACTTCACACTGAGATATCAGGACACAGCACATGACTAAATCTTCAAGGGACAAGGGAATTTAAACTGGCATAGCTGGCAAGTAAGAGGCAGCTGCTTTGGGCTCCACAACAATGACAGGGCCCAGGGCAGCTTCCCCTTTTGCCCTGCCTTAAAGACAGCCCTGCCTCAAGTAGTAAGTCCAATGAAGAGGCTGCAGTGGACGGCTCGCCAAGAGTGACAGAGGTACAGTAGGTAGTAAAAAGGTTAACAATCAAGTTTCAGAGTAACGTAGATGGACGGACTTACCTGCTTGGAGGGAATAATAAAATAGAATGAAGCCGTAGAGCCGTAACATTCTCCTCAGGGCCCTCTGCACTCTCTATACTCTGCCTGAACCTCGCAGTTCCAACTTCAGTCATCTGTGACTTGACTTCCTCTTTACATTATAAATGTAACACCTACAGAACGTTTCCTTTAACTCCCTCAACATGCTTCTTCTTTTTCCAAAAACGTCTGGTGGAAATAAGATCACCGTGGGGGGTCTACATCCCGAAAAGGGACCATTTTGGGGTATTCTTACTGCCCTGGCATTTTTATTTGAAAGGTTTTATAACGGAAAGTACGAGAAGTTTGATCTTTTTTTTCATATAGTAAAAATTAAAAAACCCTTAACCACTTTAGCCCCAGACCATTTGGCTGGCCAAAGACCAGAGCACTTTTTGCGATTCAGCACTGCGTCGCTTTAACCACTTAAGGACCGCCAAAAGCCGGTATACGTCAGCAGAATGGCACGGCTGGGCACAGGCACTTACAGGTACATTGCCCTTTAAGAGCCCAGACGCGGTGCGCGCTCGCGACCCGGTCCAAAGCTCCATGACCGCAGGAGCCATGGACCCGATTGTCGCTGGTGTCCCGCAATCTGTTTACAGGAGCTGAGGAACGGGGAGAGGTGAGTGCATGTAAACACACGTTCCCCGTTCTTCAATGGAAAACCCTAACACTATCCCTAACCCTAGGCTTTAACCCTAACCCTAGCCCTAACCCTAACCCTATCCCTAAACCTAGGCTTTAACCCTAAGCCCTAACCCTATCCCTAACCCTAGGCTTTAACCCTAACCCTTAGCCCTAACCCTATCCCTAACCCTAGGCTTTAACCCTAACCCTAGGCTTTGACCCTAACCCTAACCCTATCCCTAACCCTAGGCTTTAACCCTAATCCTAGGCTCTAACCCTAACCCTAACCCTAGTCCCTAACCCTAGGCTCTAACCCTAGGCCCTAACCCTAGGCTCTAACCCTAAACCTAGGCTCTAAACCGAACCCTATCCCTAACCCTAGGCTCTAACCCTAACACTATCCCTAACCCTAGGCTTTAACCCTAACCCTAACCCTAAGCCCTAACCCTGACCCTAACCCTATCCCTAAACCTAGGCTTTAACCCTAGCCCTAACCCTATCCCTAACCCTAGGCTTTAACCCTAACCCTTAGCCCTAACCCTAACCCTATCCCTAACCCTAGGCTTTAACCCTAACCCTATCCCTAACCCTAGGCCTTAACCCTAACCCTAAGTCCTAACCCTATCCCTAACCCTAGGCTTTAACCCTAACCCTAACCCTAAGGCCGCGTACACACGATCAAATTTGTCCGCTGAAAACGGTCCGATGGACCGTTTCAGCAGACAAATCTGATCATGTGTACGGGCTAGCGGACAGGTTTGTCCATCGGACAAATTTCAAAGCATGCTTTGAAATTTGTCCGCTACAAACCTGTCCGTCGGATATGTCCGCTGGTTAGTACACTAACCAGCGGACATATCTGCCCGCGCAAGCGTCGTATGGATGCGACGCATGCGTGGAAGTTTTTTACTTCCTGGTGCGGTGACGTGGCAGCGTCAACGTCACCGCCACGTCACCGCGCTGTCTGCCGGCGGGGATTTTGATCCGATGGTGTGTACACGCCATCGGACCGAAATCCGATGAGACATGTCCGCTCTAAACTGTCCGTCGGACAAGTTTGAGCGGACATATCTCATCGTGTGTACGCGGCCTAACACTAGGCCCTAACCCTAGGCTCTAACCCTAGGCCCTAACCCTAGGCTCTAAGTATTAATCAAGGGGTAAGGGAAGCAAGAGGAAGCGCAAGTATCCACTAGTGTACTGGCGATGGTTGTCGCCACTTGTACAGGATCATATACCTAATTAGGTGATGTTGCTGTAACCATAAATATGATTTATGAAAAAAAGGGGGAGGAAAGGACCAGGGAAAGGGACTGTATGGCCCACTAGGGGCCTAAAGGGGTTACTTGAAGCAACAAAAGTAATGATCAGAAAACTTAAAGATACAAAACAATATTTATTAATATGTATCAAAGTTAAAATTATGTACAGCACGACTATGTTGGAACTCATAAACTGGTCGCCTACCTATGTGGGCTGACCGCTATGCAAATCAAAAAGAAAAGAACAAATAACACTTAGACAAGACTATGGACAAACATAAACACATACAAACTATGCGCGCTGTCCGGACACCCTAGTGTTCAGCCCTCACTATGGATACACTCTTAAAAAGTTATATTTTTTAATGCGGTCATCATAATAGATGAGAATTATAAAAAAGGTGGGGGGGGGGGGTAATATGTATCCCCTCCCAGGAGGTCCGCCAAAAAAAGAAAATTCAAAATTATAGTGTAGTCCTATATGTAGGGGCTGGAGACCGGCTAGATGGATGGGGGTTGGGGAGGAGAAGGGAGGGGAGTGTGGAGGTAGAAGATTGGCTGTGTGACTAATTTTAGTCACGCAGCTAATTAACCAAAATTCATATAGAGCTGTTGTCTATGGAATAAAAACCAACTGAAATAAAGGGCCACAGTGGAACAAAAGAACCAGCAGGGGGCACCACAGGAAAACACCTCAAAGCTGTCCCCAAAATCCAGCTCTCAAAAAAGCCAATTCACAAAAACAATGCACCAACGCTACACCAGGAGTCAGAAAAAATAACTAAATTCCTAGAGAAACTGCCAATGCAAGATGGAGGTGACTTGAAGGTTATCAACTTGACTGACCTCCAACTGACCCCTAGCCACCTCAGCCTACTGCAGAAGGGCATGTCCTTTTCACCGGTGTCCAATATGGACGAATTTACGGTCTATAAGGACATTGCCCTGTTTCTTCGTAAAGTGTTCTTTCGATCACTCTATACACAGGCAGAGGTGACATCAGGACCCATAGACATAGTTAGTCCTGATGACCAAAGAATGTTGGATATCTTAAATTCCCTATTGGATGAAAACAACTTACACAATGAGGAGACCTCAACCCTCATTCGACGAGCCAACCTTAAAATCAAGTCCCTTAAAATGCCCCCAATATCGAAAAATAGGTGGCTACACCTATTCCTCGACATGGTCCAAACGGACCTTGAAAAAATCGACTGGTCACATCAAATAACAGATAACCTGACCCATGATGAACGCCGTGCTTTGAAAAATTTACAAAACAACAAAAGCATAGTCATAAAAAATAGTGATAAAGGTGGCAATGTAGTTCTCCTAAAACAAGAACAATATGAACGAGAAGCTAAACGCCTGCTTAATGACTTAACCACTTATAAGAAACTTGAGGATAACCCCTTTCCTAGCCTTGTAAAACAGCTGAATCAAAAATTAAAATTGGCCAAGGATGAAGGTCTACTGACGATAAAAGAATTTAATTATTTAGGGGTTCAAGAATATAATATACCAACATTCTATATCATCCCCAAAGTGCACAAAAGCCTAAATGAACCTCCTGGCAGACCTATAGTGTCAGCCTGTTATGGTCCTCTTGAACGACTGGGCAAGTACCTTGACCTGCTGTTAAAAGAGATGGTGACTGAACTTAAATCCTTCATCCAGGACACACAACATGTCCTGGGTAAACTTAACGAACTAGACATGGAAGGACAAATGGACAATGTCCTACTTGTAGGTATCGATGTAGAATCTTTATATACATCGATACCACATGTGGTGGGAATAGCAGCTGTGGAGAAATTTCTTGAAATGACATACCCGGCATCTGGACCCCAGAATGAATTTTTGGTAGAGATGCTACATTTTGCACTATATAACAATTTCTTCCAGTTTCTGACTACATTCTACCACCAGATAAGAGGTACCTCGATGGGGGCACCCTGGGCACCTGCCTACGCCTGCCTCCATCTAGGTATCTGGGAGGAGGAGGATGTATACACGTCGCCGATGTACCGCCCCCACGTACTAACGTGGTGGCGGTACATCGATGACGTGTTGATGCTCTGGCATGGCTCAATTGAACAACTACACCAGTTCATGGGAGAACTTAATACCAACGCCAGAAACATCCACCTCACATACACTTTTGATGAGGAACATCTCTCCTTCCTAGACCTAAAAATAACTAGGAAACAGCACCAACTCCACACCTGTACATTCCGTAAAGACACGGCAGCTAACAATTTGCTACATGCCTCTAGCCATCATCCCCATTGGCTGAAAAATGGCATACCAGTCGGCCAATTCCTCCGTATCAAAAGAAATTGCTCAAACCCGGCTGACTATAAACGCGAAAGTCAAGATCTCTATGCACGCTTTCGCGAGCGTGGATATTCTCATGGCCAAATAAAAAAAGCCAAAAAAAGGGCAGCGATACGCAATAGATTGGACCTTCTCACTAAGAAAAGGACGGTTGATAGACTCAACTCGCAACCAACTGAACCAATCAGAATCATAACACCGTATGGCTCACAATGGGACAGTGTACGCAAGATACTTGCCAAACACTGGGGCATACTGTGCAATGCTCCTACTTTGACGAATATTGTAGGTAACTCCCCAAAACTAGTTGCGCGTAGAGCCAGGAGCATAGGAGATATTCTGATAAAATCAGAATTCACCAAAGAACCAGAAACCACCTGGTTATCCAAATATCCAAGGACACTTGGAATGTTCCCTTGCAACAGATGTAAAATATGTCCATACGTTGATAGGAGCTCAACCTTCACTGATGCATTTGGTCAAAACTCCTATGAAATAAGGAGTCTCATTAACTGCTCGACCACAAGAGTTGTTTATGTCATCACTTGTCCTTGTCCCAAAATATACGTGGGCAAAACCAAGCGTGCACTGAAGGTCCGCCTGGGGGAGCACCTACGTGAGATCAACGACAAGGAGAAAGAGCCTGAAAAGCCCCTTGCAAAACACTTTGCCCAATTTCACAACAGATGCTCAAAAGGCCTAACGGTCAAGGGCATATATGCACTTAAAGTCCCTAATAGACGTGGCGACTTCGATCGCATCCTCCAACAAAAAGAAAAATGGTGGGTATACCACCTCAAATCTCTGGTCCCGGTGGGACTCAACACCGAATTAAACCTACAGATCTTCTTGGACCCCTAATTACTACAACATGCCCGGCATACACTATACATTATATATGATTCACTAATGGAAATAATGTACCATCCTTGAAACCTCTCTCGTTGAGCGATAAAACATCCATATCTAGCTACTTTATAGAACAAAACCATCTATAGGGAAGATATAATCTATTGGTCCTGGGATTTTCTGTTGTTATTTTTATTATCTTTTTATTATCTTTCTCAGATTCTTTGTCACTTCTATTTCCTGCTCTCTCCCCCATTAGCTAATTAGAATGTACCATACTATTCTACCACCATGCACTTCCAGTGTGCCTAGAGATCACACAGGAAAAGGCCACATTGTAAGTTCATGTTATATGTTGATTCCTCTTGTTTTTTCCTTTCCCCTTTTTTCCTTTCCCCAATTCCCAATTTTCCCAAGTTACCTTCCTTTTTGTCACTTGTTTTTTCTCCCCCCCCCCCTTTAGTATTGTATATGAACACAATGACTTTTGAGGAAAAAATAGGTTCCCTCGTGCCTCAGCAATGGCCAACCAGCAGTGTAGGGCGGAATACTGCAACTTTGCAATTTGACGCTAATCCGCACCAACGGCTAGTTGTTCCCTTCAAACGAGATAAACACAACATGGAACTCTGCTGTTTCTAATGACCCAGCACAAATCAGAAAAGAATGCTACAAGACATATTCGATGTCATAAAATAATGACATTTACCTCTTCTTTGTAATTGTTGAGTAACGCCGGGAGCGATGCATATAAAGTAACATCCCTTCTGACGTCCAACACGTCCGAGACGAAGCCACGCCAGTGTGCAAGGCGAAACGCGTCGACGTCACCAGCTAGCGTGATCACGTGACCCCGGAAGCCGGCTGGCTCGTATGGAGAACGGAGGAAGATGGGAGCTGTAGGCGAATAATACCAGCCCCCCACCAAACGCTGCCGCACCATCGGAGCTGGAGGAATACAAGCCGATGATTCAAGGCAACAAGTTGAAGCTGCCTGATCACCATTTGATCATACTACATCGAGGCGCAATCAACGCTCCAGCCCCATGGCTAAATATGTCGTCTGACATAGCCTCACTAACACATGGATTTTCAAAAAGAGTGAGGCAGACCGCGCAGCTAAGGAGGTGGTAATGTATCAATGGTGTTATTCCTCTTACCACCACAGAACCCATAAATGATTTGTAATGAGCTCAATCATTTTAACAGCTTAGAATAAACCTTGCTGAAAGTAGTCGTTACATGGAAATATTATGAATGACCAAAATCTGCCCATAAATAATATATGATTATGATGGACTGAGTTCTTCATCTCTTGAGCTTTGACTACCTCTGAATCAACTACTGCCTAAGGACAATTAATAAGCACTGGCCATTCGGAAACACTTATAGAGCCAATCACTGCTAGACTTTCTTTTGTTCCACTGTGGCCCTTTATTTCAGTTGGTTTTTATTCCATAGACAACAGCTCTATATGAATTTTGGTTAATTAGCTGCGTGACTAAAATTAGTCACACAGCCAATCTTCTACCTCCACACTCCCCTCCCTTCTCCTCCCCAACCCCCATCCATCTAGCCGGTCTCCAGCCCCTACATATAGGACTACACTATAATTTTGAATTTTCTTTTTTTGGCGGACCTCCTGGGAGGGGATACATATTACCCCCCCCCCCCCCCACCTTTTTTATAATTCTCATCTATTATGATGACCGCATTAAAAAATATAACTTTTTAAGAGTGTATCCATAGTGAGGGCTGAACACTAGGGTGTCCGGACAGCGCGCATAGTTTGTATGTGTTTATGTTTGTCCATAGTCTTGTCTAATGCCGCGTACACACGGTCGTTTTTTGCGATGAAAAAAAAACGAAGTTTTTTAAAACGTCATTTAAATTGATCGTGTGTGGGCAAAACGTCGTTTTTTGGCTTCCAAAAAACGACAAAAAAAAAATTCCAACATGCTTGAATTTTTTGTGTCGTTTTTCAAAACGTCGTTTTTTGTTTCACAAAAAGTCACCGTGTGTAGCAAAAACGTCGTTCAAAACGACGTTTTTCAACCCGCGCATGCCCAGAAGCTAGTTATGAAGCGAGCTTCAATGGAAAAGAGTGGTGAACGTAACCTCGCTTTTTGTGAAAAAACGATGGTGTGTATGCAAAATTGTCTTTGAAAAGTGACGTTTCAAAAACGTCGTTTTTTACTTCACAGAAAACGTCGTTTTTTTTCATCGCAAAAAACGACCGTGTGTACGCGGCATAAGTGTTATTTGTTCTTTTCTTTTTGATTTGCATAGCGGTCAGCCCACATAGGTAGGCGACCAGTTTATGAGTTCCAACATAGTCGTGCTGTACATAATTTTAACTTTGATACATATTAATAAATATTGTTTTGTATCTTTAAGTTTTCTGATCATTACTTTTGTTGCTTCAAGTAACCCCTTTAGGCCCCTAGTGGGCCATACAGTCCCTTTCCCTGGTCCTTTCCTCCCCCTTTTTTTCATAAACCTAACCCTAGGCTCTAACCCTAACCCTAGGCTCTAAACCGAACCCTATCCCTAACCCTAGGCTCTAACCCTAACCCTAACCCTAGGCCCTAACCCTAGGCTCTAACCCTAACCCTATCCCTAAACCTAACCCTAGGCTCTAACCCTAGGCTCTAACTCTAACCCTATCCCTAACCCTAGGCTCTAACCCTAACCCTAGGCCCTAACCCTGATATAGGAAACGACGATCAGTGACATTACACCAAAAGCCACGCCCCCTAAAGTAAGAATCACTCCCTTAGGGCACACTTAACCCCTTCAGCGCCCTCTAGTGGTTAATCCCTTCACTGCCATTGTCATTTTCACAGCAATCAGTGCATTTTTATAGCACGTTTCGCTGTGAAAATGACAATGGTCCCAAAAATGTGTCAAAAGTGTCCGATGTGTCCGCCATAATGTCGCAGTCACGGAAAAAATTGCTGATCGCCGCCATTACTAGTAAAAAAAAAAAAAATTAATAAAAATGCAATAAATCTATCCCCTATTTTGTAGACGCTATAACTTTTCCGCCAGCCAATCAATAAACGCTTATTGCGATTTTTTTTTTTAATCAAAAATATGTAGAAGAATACATATCGGAAAAAAAAATTATATATTTTTTGGGGACATTTATTATAGCAAAAAGTAAAAAAATATTGCATTTTTTTTCGAAATCGTCGCTCTATTTTTGTTTGTAGCGCAAAAAAAAAAAAAAAATAACGCAGAGGTGATCAAATACCACCAAAAGAAAGCTCTTTTTGTAGGAAAAAAAGAACGCCAATTTTGTTTGGGAGCCGCGTTGCACAACCGCGCAATAGTTAGTTAAAGCAACGCAGTGCTGAATCGCAAAAAAGTGGCAAGGCTCTTAACCTGCATAATGGTCCGGGGCTTAAGTGGTTAACTTCATTGGGGTTGGCCACGCAGGTATATGCTGATGACATACAAATTGTGGCCAGTGATGCTCTCAACCCCACGGCAGCCCACCTTCTTTCCTGCTGCCTCTCATCTATCCAGATATGGATGAAGGACAATCGTTTGGCCCTGAACGTATCCAAAACTGAGGTACTTCTTACAGGTCCAACACAAAGCTTAAACCTGCTTGCAGAGTGGCCCGTATCAATGGGCCCGTGCCCCACTCCATCTAGCCAAGTGAGAAACCTGGGCGTCATATTCGACAATAGACTTTCTTGGTTTCCACAGGTGAGGAATTGCACCAAGAATGCCCTTTACTATCTTTGGATGCTACGACGGGTAAAACATCTGCTCTCCCAAACACATAGAAATACTCTGGTACAGGCCTTAGTTATCTCACGCCTTGACTTTTGCAATGTGGTATACCTGGGACTCCCTATTAAATGGCTCTCCAAGCTGCAGCTGGTGCAGAACCAGGCAGCTAGGTTGATTACGGGGACATCAAGATGGGACCATATATCACCCGTTCTCAGACTACTTCATTGGCTCCCATGCGCAAGGAGGATCGAATTCAAGGCTTTGTGTGTCATGTTCAGGGCCTTTAAACAACATGGCCCATTGTTCATTAACAACTTGGCCATACACTACCATCCCCCCAGGGCACTGAGATCGGGCGATCAGGACTTTGCTGCCGTCCCTCCAGTAAGGTTGATTTCTTTCGGTGGCCGATCCTTTAGAGCCGGAGCCGCTTCGCTTTGGAACCTTCTCCCGTTGCCTTTGAGGAAGTCTACTGTTCTTATTACCTTCAGAAAGGCTCTGAAAACTTTCCTCTTTGAGACAAGTTGATTATGACCACGCCTAATTAAACCGAGCTGGCCCCTCCTCCCTTTGTCCTATGTCCCCCTCACCCCAAACTCCCTTGCTACTGTGTTTTTATTGTTGATATTTTACATGGTTTCTTTTTTTTTTTTTTATGTACACAAGCTATCAGTTCGTCTGTGAAGTCTTTTTTCTTTGTTTTCTTGGATTGCTTTTTGGTCCAGAATAGACCGGCGGACCTCCTTCCAGCGCTTAGACACACCCTTCAGGGTGTATGTGGCGCTGTATAGAAACATTAAAAAATCAAATCAAATCAACTGACAATTGCGCGGGCGTGCGACGTGGCTCCCAAACAAAATTGGCGTCCTTTTTTCCCCCACAAACTGAGCTTTCTTTTGGTGGTATTTGATCACCCCTGCAGTTTTTATTTTTTGCCCTATAAACAAAAATAGAGCGATAATTAAAAAATATATATATATATTTTTTACATATATCGCCCAAAAAATGTATAAGAAAAAAAAAATTTCCTCAGTTTATGCCGATACGTATTCTTCTACATATTTTTGGTAAAAAAAAATCACAATTAGCGTTTATCGATTGGTTTGCGCAAAAGTTCTAGCATCTACAAGTTGTCTTACTTAGTGAGGGGGGCAGGTAGATGGAGGGGTGGGAGGGGTGTGGTGAACGGGAGGTAAGGAGAGGAAAATATAAATACATTGTTTTTTTTTTCTTACATTTCTTTAAAAAAATATATATATATATTATTATTATTTTTTTCTGCTGTTTTTTTTCTTGTTAGTTGTAGTATGTGTATGACAGCTCTATCTGGAATTTATGATTGTGACATTTTTCAATCTGTATTTTTGTAAAGAATAGCAATAAAAAAATTACTGAAAAAAAAGGAGCATCTACAAAATAGGGGATAGTTTTATGGCATTTTTATTATTATTATTTTTTTTTACTAGTAATGGCGGTGATCCGCGATTTTTATTGTGACTGCGACATTATGGCGGACACATCGGACACTTTTGATGCTTTTTTGGGACCATTGTCATTTATACAGCGATCAGTGCTATAAAAATGCACTGATTACTGTAGAAATGACACTGAGGCCCCTACAATGATGACAGTGCAGGTAAACAGACATGAAGTAGGTAGGAAGCAGACTGCCTCCCCTGTGTTTCTATCACTCTCAGTGCCATCATGGGGCCCCTCAATTACAGGGCAGCGTGGGCTCAAGGACCAGCTGCTTTGGGGAAAGTGCAGGGCCCCCCCCCATGCAAATAGGGCCCCTGGGCAGTGCTCTCAATAAGACAGCTCTGGCTAGGAAGGTTAAGTGTGTCCTAGGGAGTGATTCTAACTGTTAAGCCGCGTACACACGATTGGTCCATCCGATGAGAATGGTCCGACGGACCGTTTTCATCGGTTCACCGATGAAGCTGACTGATGGTCTGATGTGCCTACACACCATCGGTTATGAGCGAGTTTGGGGTGGAGGAACTTGACTTGCCTGTACAGAGTCCTGACCTCAACCTGATTAGAATTAGAGCGGAGACTGCGATCCAGGCCTTCTCGTCCAACATCAGTGCCTGACTTCACAAATGTGCTTCTGGAAGAATGGTTAAACATTCCCATAGACACACTCCTAAACCTTGTGGACGGCCTTCCCAGAAGAGGTGAAGCTGTTATAGCTGCAAAGGGCGGAGCCAACTCAATACTGAACCCTACAGACTAAGACTGGGATGCCATTAAAGTTCATGTGAGTGTAAAGGCCGGCGTCCCAATACTTTTGGTAATATAGTGTACATTTAATGCATCATCGAGCGCAAAACCCGTGTCTGAGCCCGGAGAGGGGGAAATGACTAAGACTCTCATGCCCAGATGTTTCATATTTCAGGGGAAAGCAGTGTGCGCAATAATCTTCCTCAATACACTTGCGAGCTTTGAGCCGCCTTCTTGAAGCTTCTTCTGACAGCTCCGCTCCAAACTGCAATAAGTGAAGCATTAAAACGGCATTAAAGCCAAAAATCAAACATTTATTATAATGCAGCTTACCAATTCTTAGATGTGACGGCTGCTTTCGTTGTCTCATTTAGGTTTCCTTTCTTCTATTTTCCTTGGGGGGGTCCAGCCAGCAAGTCTGTTTTTTTTTTTCAGAAGCACAAACTCTCCAGCAGAATGTATCAGTTTACATGGATGAGACAAACCACTTGACATTGGCAGGGCTGATTAAAATGATCGGCTTCAATTTTTTAGTGTGTTTAAATCTGCTAGTCCATCTAACACTCCAGTAGCGGGTGGTGCTCAATTTTTTTTGTGGGGTTTGGGGGTGCAAAAAAAACGAAAAATTAAAAAAAAAAAACCCCCATCAATTGCCGCCAGTGTGCCCCATCAATTGCCGCCAGTGTGCTCATCAATTACCACCAGTGTGCCTCATCAATTGCCGCCAGTGTGCTCATCAATTGCCGCCAGTGTGCCTCATCAATTGCCGCCAGTGTGCTCATCAATTGCCGCCAGTGTGCTCATCAATTGCCGCCAGTGTGCCTCATCAATTGCCGCCAGTGTGCTCATCAATTGCCGCCAGTGTGCCCCATCAATTGCCGCCAGTGTGCCCAGCAATTGCCGCCAGTGTGCCTCATCAATTGCCGCCAGTGTGCCAGTTACCACCAGTGCCGCCAGTCATCAGTGTGCCTCATTGCCGCCAGTGTGCCCCATCAATTGCAGTGTGCCCATTGCCGCCAGTGTGCCTCATCAATTGCCGCCAGTGTGCCTCATCAATTGCCGCCAGTGTGCCCCATCAATTGCCGCCAGTGTGCTCATCAATTACCACCAGTGTGCCTCATCAATTGCCGCCAGTGTGCCCCATCAAATGCTGACAGTGTGTCCATCAATTGCTGCCACTGTGCCCCATTATTTGTCGCCAGTGTGCCCCATCAATTGCCACCAGTGTGCCCCATCAAATACCGTCAGTGTGGCCCATCAACTGCTGCCAGTGTGCCGCCAGTGTACCCCATCAATTGCCCCCAGTGTGTCCATTAATTGCTGCCAGTGTGCCCATCAATTGCCACCAGTGTGCCCCATCAAATACCGTCAGTGTGGCCCATCAACTGCCGCCAGTGTGCCGCCAGTGTACCCCATCAATTGCCCCCAGTGTGTCCATTAATTGCTGCCAGTGTGCCAATCAATTTCCACCAGTGTGCCCATCAATTGCCACCAGTGTGCCCCATTAAATGCTGCCAGTGTGCCTCATTAAATGCTGCCAGTGTTCCCCATCAAATGCCGCCAGTGTGCCCCATCAATTGCCGCTACTGTGCCCCATCAAATGCTGCCAGTGTGCCCCCCCAGCCCGGCCCATACCTGTCTCTTGGTGCTGTCCTCCACGTCTTCTCCATTCCTTTTCCTGTCATCTCTGCTATGATTGGACGCCTGCATCCAATCACAGCCCCTGTCACTTCAGCCAATCAGGTGACCGGTGCCCTTGATTGCCTGAGAGGCGGGTCAGTGTTAGGGAAGCGATTTATTATTTTCCCTAACACAACACTGTGTAAACAGCGAATGCCCAGCATTGCACCCGCTGTTCACCAATTTGGAAGCCTATTGGAGCCTACGGCTCTAACCAGGCACTTCCAAAAACACCCCCGCCGCTGTAATTCAGATGCCCGTCGCCGGACAAAGGGGCCGGACACCAGAATAGGGGGCGGCAGCGGCAACAATAGATAGATTCATGCAATGCAGTAATCTATCTATGGTGATAGAGGGGGGCAGGAGAGAGGTCTTTTGGTTTTTTTTTTTATCACAAAGGGATCATACTTCTTAGTACAAAGATCCCCTGGGGGTGACTAAACCCCCCCCCCCCCCAGATTTGGATCTTCGGAAGAAAAAACAGAAAGCTTTACACTTGTAAAACAGTTTAGGTATTTATGTTTCATGGTGCCCAGTCATTACACATTATCTATGATGCTATTATTTTAGATTGTAGAAGATTCCAGAGTTTAGGGGACTTCCTCATATTGTGTAAAAAGAATCAACAGCTGATTGTGAGCCTTCAGAAATGACGTTTTATTTTCCTGGAAAGGGAGTTATGGTTCCTTTATATGGAAACAACGGCAAGCTTTTTATTTCCCAATAATCTCTATTGGTTTGGAAAAGCATAGCAATACAAAACAATGTGACTATACAGACGGAGGTGGGAATTGCAGCATTTTACAGGATATACATAAACCATATCCAGGATTGGCACTGATAGCCCTAGACTAGTCTTTCTCATCATGTTTACCCCAGGAGAACCTTTGAAAGAAAGTTTTGGGTCTCAGGGCAGTGGTCAGTATAGGAATCAGGTAGGTCAGTATAGTATAGTGGTCAGTGTAGTATAGAGTATAGTGGTTAGTATAGTGGTCAGTGTAGTGTAGTGGTCAGTGTAGTGTAGTGTAGTGGTCAGTGTAGTATAGTGGTCAGTGTAGTATAGTGGTCAGTGTAGTGTAGTGTAGTGGTCAGTGTAGTATAGTGGTCAGTGTAGTATAGTGGTCAGTGTAGTGTAGTGTAGTGGTCAGTGTAGTATAGTGGTCAGTGTAGTGTAGTGTAGTGGTCAGTGTAGTATAGTGGTCAGTGTAGTGTAGTGGTCAGTGTAGTGTAGTGTAGTGGTCAGTGTAGTATAGTGGTCAGTGTAGTGTAGTGTAGTGGTCAGTGTAGTATAGTGGTCAGTGTAGTGTAGTAATCATGTAGGTCAGTGAAGTGTAGTGGTCAGTATAGTAAAGTGGTCAGTATAGTGGTCAGTATAGGAATCAGGTAGGTCAGTGTAGTGGCCAGTATATGCAGTGTAGTGGTCAGGTAGGTTAGTGCAGTATATGCAGTGTAGTGGTCAGGTAGGTTAGTGTAGTGGTCAGGTAGGTTAGTGTAGTGGTCAGTATATTACCATCTAACTCTCCTTGTATTGTGTGAGCACATCACCGCCAGTGCCCCTACAGTGATACATGTATATACCTGTACTATAATATACCTCCTCCTGGTGTCTCCCTGCATGCCCCATCTATGGTCCCTCACTGTGTTACCTCTTGATGGCACCATGGCAACCTGGTCACCATCGCACCTATTATAGTGTTTTAGTACACAAAGGATACAATCTAGTGCTACGCACACATTTTTGATATTATATGAATTTATGCCTGTAAAAAACCTACAGCTCCTGAAGAAGCATTAAAATGCGAAACATGTAGAGCTTATGTTCACTGCTACTTATATCCACAGTAGCCACCAACTAGCGTTGATGTCTACATTGGACCAATTTTGGTTTTAATGATTCGTTTTTCTGCTGTTCACTTATCTAATATTCTGTGATCAATTATGTGTTTTTTAATGTAATTTTATGACTTTATATTGTAACGTTGATTCGAACACCAAAGTCCTTTTGTGGTTGCATCAATAAAAACTTATTTCTTGCTAATGATTGGTGCCTAGAACGTCAATTTTTTCTTCAAACAACAAATCTTTCTACCCAATATCTTATGACGTGGCACTGCAGTACCTTAGGTCACCCATAGTCCATCCTATGTTGTGTGTACCTCGAATCTCTTTTTAAATAGTGGTCAGTATAGGAATCAGGTAGGTCAGTGTAGTGTAGTGGTCAGTATAGTGGTCAGTGTAGTGTAATAATCAGGTAGGTCAGTGTAGTATAGTGGTCAGTGTAGTGTAGTATAGTGGTCAGTGTAGTATAGTGGTCAGTGTAGTATAGTGGTCAGTGTAGTGTAGTAATCAGGTAGGTCAGTGTAGTGTAGTGGTCAGTATAGTAAAGTGGTCAGTATAGTGGTCAGTGTAGTATAGTGGTCAGTGTAGTGTAGTATAGTGGTCAGTGTAGTATAGTGGTCAGTGTAGTGTAGTAATCAGGTAGGTCAGTGTAGTATATTGGTCAGTGTAGTGTAGTAATCAGGTAGGTCAGTGTAGTGTAGTGGTCAGTATAGTAAAGTGGTCAGTATAGTGGTCAGTGTAGTATAGTGGTCAGTGTAGTGTAGTATAGTGGTCAGTGTAGTATAGTGGTCAGTGTAGTGTAGTATAGTGGTCAGTGTAGTGTAGTGGTCAGTGTAGTATAGTGGTCAGTGTAGTATAGTGGTCAGTGTAGTGTAGTGTTGTGGTCAGTGTATTAAAGTGGTTAGTATAGTGGTCAGTGTAGTGTAGTAATCAGGTAGGTCAGTGTAGTGTAGTGGTCAGTGTAGTGTAGTAATCAGGTAGGTCAGTGTAGTGTAGTGGTCAGTATAGTAAAGTGGTCAGTATAGTGGTCAGTGTAGTATAGTGGTCAGTGTAGTGTAGTATAGTGGTCAGTGTAGTATAGTGGTCAGTGTAGTGTAGTAATCAGGTAGGTCAGTGTAGTATATTGGTCAGTGTAGTGTAGTAATCAGGTAGGTCAGTGTAGTGTAGTGGTCAGTATAGTAAAGTGGTCAGTATAGTGGTCAGTGTAGTATAGTGGTCAGTGTAGTGTAGTATAGTGGTCAGTGTAGTATAGTGGTCAGTGTAGTGTAGTATAGTGGTCAGTGTAGTGTAGTGGTCAGTGTAGTATAGTGGTCAGTGTAGTATAGTGGTCAGTGTAGTGTAGTGTTGTGGTCAGTGTATTAAAGTGGTTAGTATAGTGGTCAGTGTAGTGTAGTAATCAGGTAGGTCAGTGTAGTATAGTGGTCAGTGTAGTGTAGTATAGTGGTCAGTGTAGTATAGTGGTCAGTGTAGTGTAGTATAGTGGTCAGTGTAGTATAGTTGTCAGTGTAGTGTAGTGGTCAGTGTAGTATAGTGGTTAGTATAGTGGTCAGTATAGTGTAGTAATCAGGTAGGTCAGTGTAGTGTAGTGGTCAGTATAGTAAAGTGGTCAGTATAGTGGTCAGTGTAGTATAGTGTTCAGTATAGGAATCAGGTAGGTCAGTGTAGTGTAGTGGTCAGTATATGCTTCCGGTAGGTTAGTGTAGTGGTCAGTATAGGAATCAGGTAGGTCAGTGTTAGTGTAAAGGTTAGTGTAGTGGTCAGTGTAGTAATCAGGCTGGTCAATACTAAGTAGGAAGGGACAGGACTCGGAGTGCTAAAAGTCTTCAGGTTGGGGGGGGGGGTGCAAATTACTTGCCTTGCCCCGGGTAGTGACAACCCACGCTACGCCATTGCTCAGGGGACCCTTAGTAAGATTAATTATTGGAAAAATGGCCCTTACATTGCTTGCGGTTGGTTAGAAGAAAGCCACCTTCCCCTACAAGCATGGGTGTCGGCGGGTAGGAGCAAGGGGGGGCAATCGCCCTCCCCACTTGGGATCAGCAAGGTGTTTGCCATAGGCACACCCTAATCACCCGAGCGCAGCGCAAAAATCAAATAAATAATAGAAAAATGAAAGAAAAATACCTGGATCAAGGTTTGATCCAGGTCAGTGCCAGGGTTCGTGTTTGGGTCAAAGGTCAAGGTCAGGGTTAGTATATTTTGGATAGGATTTTTTTTTTTTTTTTTTTAAGTTTTAGGTAGGACACAAAAAAATTCAAAATAATAAAATGTGCATTATTGCTTCTGGGCTGTAGTACGGGTACAAACATAATATAACATACACATATGTGGAATCGCTACGATTGTCAGGAGCAGGAGAATTTATTTTGGATTGTTGTTTGGTTGTAGGTTATGGTAGTCACAAGAAATATACAGCTAAATATATAAAAAATAAAAAAGTTTTTTTTTTTTATAATTTTGGGCCAGTTTTTCTTTGATAATAATAAAATAAAAATCATGAGATATCCATAAATATTTATTACCAAATAAAAGCCCTGATTTTTCCTGTAAAACAAAAAAAAACACCCGGATTCACAAAGTAGTTGTGCTTAGGCATTTACATTTTATTTTAGATTTGTTTAGGTATGAAGGGGTTAAAACCCTTGTAATGTACATAAATCAACCAGAGGGCAATGTTTTTTTTTTTTTTCTCAACAAAAATGAAGTCACTCTTTAACCACTTCCTGACGGCCGTACGACTATATACGGCCACAGGGTGGTTCTAAATCTCTGAGCCGCCGTCTTTTTACAGCCTCCGCTCCTCCGGGCCACTGGGGGGGCCTGCGCGCGCCGCCGCATTACTGACATGCCGATGCGCGTGCCTGGGGGCCGCGATGTCCGCCAGTCACTCGCGATCGGCGGTTACAGAGACAAGGACGTGGAGCTCTGTGTGTAAGCATACAGATCCACATCCTGTCAGGGAGAGAGGAGACCGATCTGTGTCTCTTGTACATAGGGACACCGATCGATCACCTCCCCCAGTCACCCCCCCCCCCCCCACAGTTAGAACACAATGCAGGGTACACATTTAACCCCTTCCTCACCCCCCTAGTGTTAACCCCTTCAATGCCAGTCACATTTATACAGTAATTAGTGCATATTTATAGCACTGATCGCTGTATAAATGTGAATGGCGCCAAAAATGTGTCAAAAGTGTCCGATGTGTCCGCCATAATGTCGCAGTCCCAATAAAAATCGCAGATCGCCGCTATTACTAGTAAATATATATATATACTATATATATATATATATATATATATATATATATATATATATATATATATATATATATATATATATATATATATATATATATATATATATATATAAATATTTATTGCGTTTTTTTTTTTTTTTTAACCAAAAATATGGAGAAGAATACGTATCGGCCTAAACTGAGAAAAAGAAATGTGTTTTTTTTTTTTTTTTTTAAATGGGGATATTTATCCACTTAAGACCCGGACCAATACGCTGGTAAATGACCCAAGGTGTTTTTGCGATTCGGCACTGCGTCGCTTTAACAGACAATTGCGCGGTCGTGCGACGTGGCTCCCAAACAAAATTTGCGTCCTTTTCTTCCCACAAATAGAGCTTTCTTTTGGTGGTATTTGATCACCTCTGCGATTTTTATTTTTTGCGCTATATACAAAAATAGAGCGACATTTTTGAAAAAAAAACACTATTTTTTACTTTTTGTTAAAAAAAAAATCAAATAAACTAAATTTTAGTCAAACATTTAGGCCAAAATTTATTTAGCCACATGTCTTTAGTAAAAAAAAAAATCGCAATAAAAAAAAATAGCTACCTAGCGGGAACAGCGACACTAATACAGCGATCAGAAAAATGATCGCTTAGTGACGCTGGCAATAGGGAGTGAAAGGGTTAACTAGGGCGGTGATCAGGGGGTTAAAACTTTATTAGGGGGGGTGGGGGGTCTATCCTGAACCTAACACTAACTTTTTTTTACACTGTCTGTCACACTGACACTAAATGCAGTGATTAGATCACTGCATTCAGTGACACTGTGACAGGGGGGTGGGGGGGGGGGGCGATCACAAGGGGTTAATATGCCTATGTGAGTGTGTGTCAGTGTTGTGTTGGTGCACACTTACTTGTGGTGTCTTCTCTCATCAGCAGCGCTGGGAAACAGCGCTGCGATGAGAGATTACATCATTTCCTCCTTCCTGTGTAAACACAGGAGGAGGAAATGACAGGATGGGAGCGCGCTCCCATTGGCTGGGAGCGATCGCGGGGGGGCGGGTATTCGCCGACATCCGCCCCCAGATGCCGGATCGCTCCCGGAGCCAGGGGGACCCCCGCACGCCGCGGAGGGGGTCCCGATGGGACCCCCGAACCGCACTCAGGCGGGGACGTAAATTTACGCCCTTGTGCCTGTACGTGCCATTCTGTGGCCGTATATGTGCGTGCGGGAGTCCTTAAGTGGTTATTATAGCAACAAGTAAAAAATATTGTTTTTTTTTTTTCAAAATTGTCGCTTATTTTTTGTTTATAGCGCAAAAAATAAAAACCGCAGAGGTGATCAAATACCACCAAATGAAAGCTCTATTTGTGGGGAAAAAAAGGACGCCAATGTTGTTTGGGAGCCACGTCGCACGACCGCGCAATTGTCAGTTAAAGCGACGCAGTGCCGGAAGCTGAAATTTCACCTGGGCAGGAAAGGGGTGTATGTGCCCAGTAAGCAAGTGGTTAAGAACAGTGCTTGAAAATCCAACATGTTTTTTTTTGTTTTTTATTGATTGTATGAAAATATATTATTTTTGTAGGACAATATTTTCAAAAGAAATCCTTTTTTTGTCCTGAAAAAAGGAATACAGGTTGTGTTTATGAAAAAATGTTGCATAGCATACCAGTTTCAGCGGACATGTCCGATCGTGTGTACGGCCTAGCGGACAGGTTTCCAGCGGACAAAAGTTTCTTAGCGTGCTTAGAAACTTGCTCACTGGAAGGCTGTCCGTCGGACATGTCCGATGGTTAGTACGCCCAACCATTGGACCGAAATCCCGCGCATTGCGTCAAATTGATTCGACGCATGCGTGGAAGCATTGAACTTCCGTGTTTGAGCACGTCGGTGTGTTCTACGTCACCGCGTTCTCTGTCCGCGGGCATTTTGGCTGATGGTGTGTACTCACATCAGACCAAAATATCCCTTCAGACATGTCCGATGAAAACGGTCCGTCGGACCTGTCTCATCGGACATGTCTCCTCGTGTGTACGCGGCCTGAGAGTGCATGGGCGTTCGTTCTGTGCAGAATAGGCAAAAAAAAAAAACACAGCAAAAAAAAAACCTTTAAAAATAAAGAAATAAATAATAAAAAAAAAGCTTTAAAACAAAAGCAGCAAAAAAAAAAAAAAAAACACACAGCAAAAAAAAAATTCTACTTAAATTTTTTTTTTTTAGGCTGCTTTCACACTGAGGCGCTCTTGCGCTAAAACTAGCGCCTGTAATGCGCCCTGAAAAAAACGCTCCTTTCTATCCAGCGTGAAAGCCTGAGGGCTTTCACAATGGAGCGTTGCGCTGGCGGGACACTAAAAAAAGTCCTGCCAGCCGCAAGCATCTTTGACGCGCGGTAGGAGCGGTAAAAATAGTGCTCCTATAGCGCCCCTGCCCATTGAAAACAATGGGGTCGCACCTCCAACCTGCCCGCAAAATGACGCAAAGTTTGGCCGCTAGCGGGGGTTGAAACCGCAACGCTGGCGGCCGTAAATTGCGGCAAACACAACGGTAAAACGTCGCAAAAAATAGCGGCGCTTTACCGCTCGTGCACCCAGCGCCTCAGTGTGAAAGTAGCCTTACTAGGCTGTTTTTTGTTTTTAAACAGTAAATACCACATCTGCCCACTAGATGGTGCTAAGTATTACCTAGTTGCCAAATGTAGTATTTTCTGTTTTAAGTCAATAGCAAAAAAATGAGACTAGCAGGAAATAACCCAATAAAATGTTTGCTCCATCGGGACTTTTGCTGGACAAATTGCTCTGCATTAAAAAAAAAAAAAACACATCTATTAGAATTACTTTGCTATGTTGAGTAATATTGTTATCTCCAGGGGTTCTACCTCTCATGCACTGATGAGATTTTGGAAAATGGGCTTCACAATACTTGAAATTCTGCCGGAGGAGGGAGACTGCAGGAAGGAAAAGGAACGCTGCCGGAGGAGGGAGACTACAGGAAGGAAAAGGAATGCAGGCCCTGTGAATTATACCGGTCACATCACATCACTAGATTCAGTGGAGTGACTTTACCAGTGATCAAGCCCACTGGCCTTTGCCCATAACTAAACATCACTTGCAATGATAGCAATTGTATAATCTGCTTATATACCAGTCACACTTATAGTGACTGCAAAGTCGCTTCCCCTATATTTTTATTTTTTAAGGTTGGTAAATATTAAATAATACATCCATTTAGCATTTTTATATGAGGCCACAAGATGGTGCTGTTGTTTTGTTTTCACATATTTTCCTGCCCATCCATATTTGCTTTGCTGAGCTAAGTTTGTTTTTGAGGACTCTTTGGTCCAGATTCACAGAAAGTTGGGCGCAGATTACGCCGCCGTAGCTCAAACGCTGGCGCATCGCGGAGAGGCAAGCACTGTATTCAGCAAGCTATTGCTCCCAACGCTGGGTCGGCGTGGCATATTTTTCTAAGGCGCAGCCCGGCGTAGGTGGAAGTGGGCGTGATCCCATGCAAATGATAGTCCGAGCATGGTGCAGTGTTTTACGCCCGGCGTATCACGAACTGCGCGTGCGCCGTGACGTGGTCGCATTTAACTGCACCCTTATGCGCATGCTCACAACCACGCCGGCACAACTGCCTAAGCTACGCTGGATCACCACGTACGCCGCGAAGGTAACGTACGCCCAATACGCCGGCCTGTGTTCTCTGGTGCAGACCTTTTACATGTCTGTTGCTGGGTTGTGCCTCATCTATGGGGAATAACTTTTACGCCGGACGTACAATTTACGCGCACCTCGCGCAGCATGCGTCGGGCGCACGTTTGTTCGTGAATCGCCGTATTTCCCTCATTTACATGTTTGAATGCCTAATCAATGGGAGCAGCAACATGCGTCCAGACGAAAAGTGCGCCCACGCTATGCCGGGGTAAGTAAGCTACGGTGGCGTAGGGTGGCCAGTTTTTAGACGTATGTTGGTTTGTGGGTCCGGCGCACACATACGCCGGCGCACATTTTCACTTACGTCGGCGTAAGTGCTTTGTGAATCTGGGCCTTTTACTCTAGCGGTTGGGAGCAGTAAAACAATGCGGTTGAGCTGCGGATTCAGCACTCTTGAACTGCTCTCTTTAGCTGGAAAAGCGGCGGCTAGTGGTGTACACATTACGTGGCTGCGTTGCTCCACCGTGGTGGAAATTACCGCATATATCGGCGTATAACACGCACCCCAAGTTTAGGAGGGAAGTTTAACCACTTAATGACCCCTTATACGTCGGCAGAATGGCACGGCTGGGCACAAGCATGTACCTGTACGTCGTCTTTAAGTGCCCAGCCGTGAGGTCGCGAGCGTGCCGCCGGTGCTGCGCTCGTATCGCGGTCCGAAGCTCCGTGACCGCGCCCGCGGGACCCGATCGCGGCCAGTGTCCCGCGATCAGTCTCAGGAGCTGAAGAACGGGAGAGGAGAGTGCAAACACACCTTCCTCGTTCTTTATAGTGGCAGTGTCATTGATCGTCTGTTCCCTGATATAGGCAAAGACGATCACTGACGTCACACATCCAGCCCCACCCCCTACAGTTAGAAACAAACATGAGGTCACATTTAACCCCTACAGCGCCCCCTAGTGGTTAACTCCTAAACTGCATTTGTCATTTTCACAGAAATAGTGCATTTTTTAGCACTTTTCACTGTGAAAATGACAATGGTCCCAAAAATGTGTAAAAATTGTCCAAACCCCCCATCAATAAGAGAGTGGACTAATAGTGTGACAGAAACAATATGGAAAGAGAAAACTGTCTATATCAAAAGGGGAAACATCAAGGAATTCGATAAAATATGGAAACCGTGGTTACTTGAAATAGGATATCTGGTATAAAAAGGCCAAGGAGCTAATAGGAAATTCAGGATGGGAGGGAGGAGGGGGGGGGGGGGGTAGGGAGAGAAGGGGAAAATGAGTAGTCAACAGGGGTTAAATCCAAGATTATGGTATGCGGGGAATGAAAAATGTTTTGTATAAATAACATTTTGTATGTAATCTGTTTTTATATGAAAGATAATGAAAAAAAGAGAATTAATAAAAAAAAAAAAAATTGTCCAATGTGTCCGCCATAATATCGCAGTCATGAAAAAATCGCTGATCGCCGCCATTACTAGTAAAAAAAAATATTAATAAAAATGCAATAAAACTATCCCCTATTTTTTAAACGCTATACATTTTGCGTAAACCAATCAATAAACGCTTATTGCGATTTTTTTTAGCAAAAATATGTAGAAGAATACGTATCGGCCTAAACCGAGGAAAAAAAAATGTTTTTTATATATTTTTTGGGATATTTATTATAGCAAACAGTAAAAAAAAAATTTTCAAAATTGTCGCTCTATTTTTGTTTTTAGAGCAAAAAATAAAAACCGCAGAGGTGATCAAATACCACCAAAAGAAAGCTTTATTGGCGGGTAAAAAAGGACGCCAATTTTGTTTTGGAGCCACGTCGCACGACCGCGCAATTGTCAGTTAAATCGACGCAGTGACGAATAGCAAAAAGGGGCAAGGCCCTTAACCTGCATAATGGTCCGGGGCTTAAGTGGTCAAGGAAAAAAACTTACATTTTAAATGCCCATCAATGCAGCCTTATCAGTGTCCATCTGCAGCCTTGCCCGTCATTGCTGAATGATCAATGTCCATCTGCCTGCCAAGGAGGGAATGAGCACCGCCGTAAGACAGAGCCAGATGTCCTGTGTACTCGGCTCCTCTCGCAGTCCAGCTCCTTGGCCTGGCTCCTATGATGGATATAACACCGGTCCAATGGCAGGACGTAAATGCCAGGAGGCGGGACTGGGCGTGACTGCGAGCGGAGCCGAGTACACAGTACAGTCGGCTATGTCTATTTTGGCGGCACTCGTTCTCTCCTTCCCCTCCGAGGCAGCCGTTCGCCGTATAACCTTGCATACCATGATTTTCCCCTGATTTTAAGGGGAAAAAAGTGCATCTTATACGCTGATAAATACGGTATTCCCCCTGTCGCGTTTGGCGGACACTACCGACTGCCAAATGGGATGCATTCAAGTAAGTAGGACAGCACTGCAACCCCCAAGTGATACATCACCTCATTACCCATCAGTCTAATGCTCTCTTAGGAGTGTTCAGGACGCGGGTTGCTCTTTAGAGAGCACCACAAGTGTATACAAGGCCTAACAGAGCTCTGTAGCTCAAGCTGAATTTACCAACACTAGTGAATGAGACAGAGCGGTGATTCCTCCCCCTCTCCCCCTCATATCTCCATATGGGCACATCTTTAGGGGCTTCAATCAGAGACAGACTGTCTGAAAGTAAACAGCATCTGCTCTGCTTCGTCTTTAGAAAACATAGAACACCATTAAGAAAAGTCTCTGCGAATCCTGCACCAGGAGGGCATTCTTTATTGATAATTCGCTTTAATACACAAATTTACTAATACACAGATTGTATATAAATAACAATAATAATAAAAAAAATATTCAAACACAGTGCAATGGTTAATAGGCATCAGGGTGGATAACCTGAGCAGTAGTAAATAAGATAATACATCAACAAATAATACAATGTATATCTATCTATCTATCCATCTATTTATCTAAGGGCCATACTGTTGATTCTGATAATTTACAACTTCCGCTTCAGTGGCGCCCCCCACTGTTCCTCCATTAATGCTGCCTGAGGTGGCCACCATGACTGGTGGTATGGCCCTATGTCTATCTTGATCTCTCTATCTATATCTCTATCCATATTTTTTCTTTCCTTAGGGCTTGGCATTCGTAACTTTAGGCAGAGCTGTGATAATTTGGCGTGGCTGATCCTACCACAGAAAATGATGAGCTAATTGCCCCAGTAATTAAAACGAAAATGGGCCAAACACTTACCCAATTCTGTGGTCATGTGAAGGGTTGGGTCCAGAGTCTTCTGCCTTCTGAACTGCGGAGTCGGAGAGTCCTTTGGATGGTGAAGTCTAGTGTTGCTCACGAATATTCGCATTGCGAATATTCGCTACGAATATTGGATATTCGAGTATTCGCGAATAACTCGAATATTGCGGCGAATATTCGCTATGGCGAATATTCGTATTTTTTCAAATTTATTTTTAAAACAGATAACATCCTAGTGATCTCCATCGACGTCTAAAAGCATTGCTGGTATGATTAGAGAGAGACCCTGGGCCGAGTAGCTGATGCGATTCTTTTATGTTACCGAAAATTCGCATTGCGAATTTTCGGCAACATAAAAGAATCGTATCAGCTACTCGGCCCTTCTTTTGCATCAGAGCCAATCAGAATAACTCGAATATTCGACAAACGGAATATTGCGCGATTATCTTCTCCGCCCTATTCTAACTCGATTATCTTCAAAAGGAATCCCGCCCTTCTTTTGCATCAGAGCCAATCAGAATAACTCGAATATTCGGCAAACGGAATATTGCGCGATTATCTTCTCCGCCCTTCTTTTGCATCAGAGCCAATCAGAATAACTCGAATATTCGGCAAAAGGAATATTGCGCGATATTCCTTTTGCCGAATATTCAAGTTATTCTGATTGGCTCTGATGCAAAAGAAGGGCGGAGAAGATAATCGCGCAATAGGAATATTGCGCGATTATCTTTTCCGCCCTTCTTTTGCCCCCTTATTCTCCTTTCTTTTAAGTAGAGTTAGTGTAGAGTTAGTGTTTAGTGCATATTAGTTTAGTAATACAGGAAATGATCTCCATTTAGCGAAATTTCGCAACATTTTTTTGGATAAAATATCACGAATATTCGCGAATATTCTTCTATATATTCGCGCAATATCGCGAAATCGAATATGGCGTATTCCGCTCAACACTAGTGAAGTCACTGCTAGATGATGTGGACATCTCCCATTGGGTCGATCCATTAGGCCCTCACAAGGTCCTGAAGCCTTCAATAGCAGCCCAATGGGCTTTATGGCCTCATTCAGAGGTCCTAAACGGCCAAGGCATGACAAGTATACATAGAGATACCACCTGCGGTTGGGATCCTAGGTGTTCTGTTCATCAATGGCTAATAAGCTTGTTCAACTGGCTAAAAGAATCCAAGGATGTCCATGGATGGCTGTAAGTCTATATCTGCATGCATCCGTACATCCAGCCATGACCTGCGGCTAGAGGTAGATGTCTGCCCCCCAAACAGATAGATTATGTCCAGGGGTGGACATCTACCCATAACTACCAATGGATACATGCTTGCCGTCAAAACAGCCTCTGCTCTTTTCAGCTCTACAAGCTTAGCCACCACCAAAAGTCCTCGCCATGGTCGACTAAAGAAGTTGAGGTCACATATTCAGCGTCATATCTAGAGGTAGCCTTTGGGAAATAGACTTATGAGTGCTGCTAGCACTGCTGCAGAGGTTCAAGGGGTGTGGGCAGGGCTGCTGATAGGGGGGGGGACCACCAGTCCTTCTGTAGGGGGCCGGGGCACACAGGGGGGCCCAAACAGCAGGGGGAGATAGTGTGGTTTGGCGGAGGGGCAGTTACAGAAGGATGCCCTGTGCAGCTCTCTGCAGCAGCTGAAAGCCAGTTTCTCCCCCTCCTGCCAGCTTTGAGCTGCTGCAGAGAGAGACACAGACACAGGGCATATTTCCTGTAATTGCTTCCCCGACCCCGATTCCCCTCCCTGTTCTGACTGCTTCTGATCCACCTCCGCCCCCGTGTGTCCCCTTGTCACTGTGAATATAATATTTATTTTTATGTAAAAAACAAATTAAAAGGGGCTAATTCACACAGGTTCTCTGTTATGTTTGTGTCCACTAATAATGATTTTAGTGTATATTTTGTGAAAATATGGTCTTGATATATTGGGGGGGCCCTGTCAGGCAGGCTTTATTGGGCCCCATGATTTCTAACAGCAGCCCTGGGTGTGGGGTCAGCCTGTCAGTGCTCAGACCATACGCCGCACACAGCATCAAATTGGTCTGCATGGCTGTCGCCCCAGAAGGAAGCCTCTTCTAAGATGATGCACAAGAAAGCCCGTAAACCGCTTGTTGAAGACAAGCAGACTAAGGACAGGGATTACTGGAACCGTGTCCTGTGGTCTGATGAGACCAAGATAAACATATTTGGTGTCAGATGGTGTCAGGCGTGTGTGGCGGCAACCAGGTGAGGAGGACAAAGACAAGTGTGTCTTGTCTACAGTCAGGCATGGTGGTGGGTGTGTGATGGTCTGGGGCTGCCGGCACTGGGGAGCTACAGATCATTGAGGGGACCATAATTGCCAACATGTACTGTGACACACTGAAGCAGAGCATGATTCCCTCTCTTCAGAGACTGGACCGCAGGGTAGTATTCCAACATGATAATAACCCCAAACACACCTCCAAGATGACCACTGCCTTGCTAAAGAAGCTGAGGGTAAAGGTGATGGACTGGCCAAGTATATTTTCAGACCTAAACACTATTGATCATCTGTGGGGCTTACCTCAAACGGAGGGTGAAGGAGAACAAGGTCTCCAACATCCACCAGCTCTGTGATGTCATCATGGAGGAGTGGAAGAGGACTCCAGTGGCAACCTGGTGACCTCCATCCCAAGAGGGTTAAGTCAGTGCTGGAAAATAATGGCGGCCACACAAAATATTGACACATTGAGGCAATTTGGAAATTTTCACTTGGGGTGTACCTACTTTTGTTGCCAGTTGTTTAGACACGAATGACTGTGTGTTGAGTTATTTTGAGGGGACAGCAAATTGTATACTGTTATACAAGCTGTACACTCACTACTTTACATTGTAGCAAAGTTTCATTTCTTTAGTGTTGTCACATGAAAAGATAGAAGAAAAGATTTACAAAAATGTGAGGGGTGTACTTACTTTTGTGAGATACTGTACATACATACAGTACATAAATATTGTAGGTAGATTTAAATAGACAAACATAGAATAATACTTAAAACATAAATATGAAAAGCTCATTTCAAAAAGTGTGTAAGGTACATTTAAAAAATACACAGAAGACATTGACAACTAACACTGCACACGGATGTAGCTCTCTACGATTCTAGTTATGGGGGCCATACATGCTTTGATAAACAATTGATTAACTTTACAATTGATAAGAGTAATCAATTGATAACACAGTTGATCGATATGCCACACACAGGGGAGTGGAATTCAATGGTTGGAAGATAGGATTGCAAGTTATCCATAGTATCTCTGTCATATGTGACGAAACACATAGGGCGGAGCAACATGTGGACGTCATTACGCAATGATAAGTGACCCTTGATTTTGTTTATATACCAGCCAGAGATTTTAAAGCACTATTAACCTGTTGATGTTTGCAAGTGATGTTTATATATAAATATAAGTTACTATTGGGTTTAGCGGTATGTGGAGCGTCTGCTCTTGTTTTTCTGAGCATTTGTGGCTGATGTCTGGAGGTGGAGACATAGGATTTACCTTGAGATTCCGAGGAGAATGTGTTTCCAGCACGACGGGCTGGCATCGCGCTGATTCTCGACGACATGGTGCCGACATCTCGCACTCGCTGGAATAGCAAAAGCACATTCCAGCGAGCGCTTCATAGAAGCGACGGGGATCCGACTTGGATTCCCGCCAATTCTAGCCGCAGCGTTTGGTATGAATCATGAGGGGGACCTCCACGCCAAATTTAAAAAAAAATGGCATGGGTTCCCCCCCAGGGGCATACCAGGCCCTTGGGTCTGGTATGGATTGTAAGGAGAACCCCTACGCCAAACGCAGCGGCTAGAATTGGCGGGAATCCAAGTCGGATCCCCGTCGCTTCTATGACGGCGTTTTCCTATCGAGGCGAGCCGGCTCGGCGCTGGCTCCCGCGACTGGGCTCGTAGGTGGTCAATCTCGCCGAGAAAGGGAGCGAGATTGATACAATATCGCAGTCACCTACTGTAATTCGATTGTTTTGATCAATCGGATAATGAATTAAAAGTGTGCATGGCCACCATTACAAAGGCTAGGCTAAAAATTGCACTTTCTTTCGGGAAGAAAGATGTTGGCTTCCATTGCTCAGCTTTGCTTCCAAAAATGCTAGTTGTTGGGCTTTCATTCTGTTCCCATTGCTTAAAAACAATGAATCAATGACTTGAGGAGGTAGATACCCTAAAAAAGGTGTCTTCTCTGCTTGTTAGTGTCAGGACCTGGATCGCCTGCTGGTGGCACTGTGCTTCCCAGAACGGGAGGTTGTAGTGTGTCCATGCAATGCAATGGCAAGCAGTATCTGTCTAGCAAAGCAAAACACTGAAGCAATGTAATAGTAAAGGAGGGACTAAATACCCTCCCAGCAGCCAGCAGATTCCAGTATTCAGTCTCCACCTGTTGCTGGCGGTTGCTGGGAAGATATTTAGTCCCTCCTCTACTATTACACTTTGCTTCAGTGTTTTGCTTTGCTTGCCAGATACTGCTTGTCATTTATCCTTCTCCTGATCTTGCTCTTCATCCTGTACCCTGTACCCTGCTGACTTATATTTGCTCACCTTGTTCCTGAACCCAGTCCTGGTTCCCCCTTCTTCCTTGTATCTCTGATATTAGCCTGTTTATCCATGTTCCCCATTTTTGTACATATTGTATCAGTTTGCGAGTGGAAAATGAGGCTGCCTGGAAGCGGGTAGGGGGGGGGGCGAGCACCGCCGGCGGGTACGGTTGTTTGGAAGACGTTCTCCCAGTGATCGCCCAGGGGAAGAGAGCATGGAGGAAGAGGAGAGCTGTGGTATAGCATATATTTACATTGAAATTGCCTCCGCTCTGCTCGCTGTCACACACAGCCCTGCCTCCTCTTGACCCTGCGACTGTGATAGACAGAATGTGGGTCCAAGTCTGGGATGTGTCCTGTCTATCACAGGTATGGGGTTAGGAGAAGGCGGGGCTGTGTGTGAGGGCGAGCAGAGGCAATTTCAATGTAAGCTGTAATAGTCTGCTATACCACGGCTCTCCTCTTCCTCCAGTCATGATCCGGCCGCCCCCCTCTCTTCCTCTGCCCTGGCGAGGCTGCAAAAATTGGGCACAGTAAGGCTGCAATGTTGGGCACAGTAAGGCTGCAATGGGGCACAGTGAGGCTGCAATGGGAGCACAGTAAGGCTGCAATGTTGGGCACAGTAAGGCTGCAATAGAGGCACAGTGAGGCTGCAAGGGGCACTGTGAGGCTGCAAGGGGCACGGTAAGACTGCAAGGGGCATGGTGAGGCTGCAAGGGGCAAGGTGAGGCTGCAATGGGGGCGCAGTGAGGCTGCAATGGGGGCACAGTGAGGCTTTAATGTTGGGCACAGGTCGCGCTGCATTGATGGGCACAGGTCACGCTAAATTGATGGGCACAGATGAGCCTGCATTGATGGGCGCTGGTGAGCATGCATTAATGGGCACTGGTGAGGCTGTGCTGAGGGGAACTGATCAAGTTGTTGTTAGTATTTATATTTGTAACTTAATTCTGCATAAAATATGTAAAGCGGGATGGATTGATGGGCACAGTGGCAGCGTTTGATGGGCAATTTTTCAGCTGCTACAAACACTGTAGCTATGGACTTTTAATAAGGACACTTCCCTGTCCTAGGTGCCCGCGATGTTACCCCCCCTCATGGGCCGATCCCCCAATCGTGGAGGGTGCCAGCGCCGCCATCCCCAGTAAGGGAAACAGGTAGTGAAGCCTTGCGGCTTTACTGCCTATTTCCTACTGCGCATCCACGAGGCTCGCGCCGCTTTGTGAATGGGCGGCTGCTTTCTGGGATACACACAGTTCCCAGAAGGCAGCGAGCCACACCCCCCAGAAGACACCGCGAGGAGGATGAGGAAGAAGACCTGCCGAGGTGGAGGAAAAGGCAGATTAGCAAGTTCCTCATAGCAACCGCCCTTTCTGGTGAGTAAAACAATTATTTTTTTCAATGTTTTTTTAAAGGAGTGTATTTTTTTTTTTTAGGGTGGAACACCACTTTAAGTGTCATTTCATGAGATCATTTATGAGGTGGTGATGAGGGGCAGAATTAGGGGCAGGGTAGGTGTTGGGTGGGGCAACTGGTTGCGACTAACCCTTGATGCCTGGCTAGTAGCTCAGGACTTGATATTTTGAGCCCTGTTCTACATAGTTTGTTAGTTAGGCTTCCTGTTACTTAAATAGGTTGCTAGTTAGGTTATGGTTTCACTTGTATCTTCACATTTCTTATGTTTCCTGTTTAGCCACACAGAGCTGACCATATAGCTGCTGATTCTTGATAGAGCCTTCAGCATAAAGCATTACCCACATCGAATGGTATATGAACTCGAAGTTTAGGGGGACGATTTAATATCCCTACAGCTTTCTGGCAAGAGCCAACGAGTCTGCAGCCAACCACGGGGTGTCTACACTCTGGCCGAGCTTACAGCAATGAAAAGGTTCTCATTTGTGCCCCTGAAGAAGCAAAGGTTACACCTGAGAAACGTGTTGAGAAAGATCTCCATTCCATCACCTCGTTAGCCAGCTCAGATAATATGTTTAGTCAACTGACTGGAGAAAAATTTATGGTTGGATGGGGAATGATAATTATACAAGCTTCCTACTTGTCCAAGGCCAATGGCTCTAAATATACTTGAGCCAGTGGGTCAGTATAACAGCCAGAGAACTAGCATTTTTCGAAAGTAGGAATGGCAACCACATATTTCTCCCAAGACAGGGTCAGGTTAAGCATATCAGTAGAACAGATAAATTGTATGACTTGGCAATACATTTCAAGGCAAGAGCATAATAAGTGGCTTGTGAAAGGTTCCAAAGGGTCCAAATTTCCACTGTCCCCGCATGCTCAGAATCTTCAATGTGACCTACAGATAATAAAATGTAATATATAAGTATAAAGCAGAAACAGAGGAAAAATAAAAAATACAAAGTAGACACAAAGAATTTGTAGCGCCCCCTGGTGGCAGCTTGTTCAGTCAGTTTTGCACCAAGGCCTACAGTACAGTTTGTTGGAAATCTCTCCTGTTGTTCTACTTTAGACGTCAGGCCAGTGGCAGTGCGTCCATAAAGGGTGCAGGAGCGCCGCCCCCCTCTCCTGTCACCGCTCTAATCACCATAGTAAGATTCATGCATTACCCACTCTATAGCCAGCACCAATAGACCCTCCTAGCAACAATAGACCCTGTCAGGGCTGGGCTCAGCCCTTCCTTCTATGAGCTGGCCGCTCAGCTGTCGGCTAATTGCCAGCTCTTATCTCTCCACAGTGACTCACCTGTTGATGATTCTTCTTGTCAGTCCTGCCTACTTAAGCCTTCCAGCTCAGTTGCTCTCTGCCTTTGCATTGGTCAACATCACAGAGACTATCTCCTGCATTCCTGTTGAAGACTTGCTTGGCTGATGTCCTTTCTGGCTCCTGATCCTGCTTGCTGCTCTACACGTTCTTCTGTGACTCGCTGACATTTGGCTTGGCTGACTATCCGATCCGGTTCCTGAACTCTGGCTATGTTTTGACTACGCTTACTCTGTTTATCTTATTATTATTATTATTATTAATAAACAAGTGTGATTTAACTGTACTTCTGTCTCGGTCTGATTCATGGTTTCTGACAGACCCCCAGCAAAAAAATACCCCCCAAGCAACAATAGGCCCCCTGAGAAACAATAGACTCCCCCTCAACAACCAGGTATGGGAAAAGGGATGGACAGGAGATGTGGCTGCCATGGGCACTGTGGTATCATGTGAAGTGGTGCTGGTGGTGGTGGTGGTGGGGGAGGGTTATCCACAAGGAGATTGGAGAGGATATGTGTTGGAAGGGGGAATTTGTGGGCGGCAGGGGATATGTATTGTTCTAGGTGGGGGAAATTTGGGGGGAGGTTCTAAGAATGGTGATTTAGGGGGATTTGTATTGGGAGGGGAAAGAAGATTTGTGCTAGGAGAGGGAATTTGTGCTGGGAGGGGAGCTTTAGAGTGGGGGAGAAGATGTGTACTATGGGGGGGAAATTTTAGGGGTAGAGGATTTATGCTTGGAGGGGTGATTTTTTTTTTTGGAGGGGCCATTTTTTACTGGGAGGAGAGTGGATTTATGGTTAGGGGGTAAGCATGCAGATTAGTGCTCAGTTTTTTTGCGGAGTGATTTTTTCTGACACATACAGTACTGCTCATACATCTTGGGGGGGGGGGGGTCGCAGTTTGGCATGTTCATGCTGGGCTCCACATGACCTTCTCCTGACACTGCCAGTAACAAATGCAATAGACTCCCTGCAACAAAATAACCCCCAGTAACAATAGATCAGTCGATGTCTATGTCTTCTATGGGGAAATGCGTTGGGTGGAGCTACAGTCCTTGAGACATAGCTTCCTTTCCCAGTCGATGGCTTCTACGGGGAAACGTGTTGGGTGGAGCTACAGTCCTTGACTTAGCCTCCTTTCCCAGTCGATGCCTTCTATGGGAAAACGCGTTGGGTGGAGCTACAGTCCTTGACGTCACCACGCAACAGCTGGCTGGCTCGAGCCGCGCCTGTGTTTGAAATATTGTCTGCTGGATGTCAGTATCAATAGTTTTTTGAATAAAGCCTTAAATCTAGTACTACACCATGAAGCCTCTTTTTTATTCTTTATAATTCGCCTTGGGAGTGAAATCTGCCCTGTTAAAAAGATCCACGAGGAATACCGAAGCAGTGGAGAGCAGCAGTAGGAGAAGAGATCCCGCCATTGGAGAAATCTGTGGATATACCGGCCAAGTGATCCCTCTTGTGTGTGCCTATATGAGCTCTATAATCTGAGATCCAACAAATCTGGTAAGAGGCCAACAACAATAGAACCTCCAGCATAACCCAGTACCCCATGCCATTACATTATAGGTTCCAGAACTGCGTTCCTACGGAAAATAAGCTCTGCACACCACAACCCATTTTTATGGGGAGAAAGGCAAGTACTCTAAGGCGGCGTACACACGAGGGGATATGTCCGCTGAAAACGGTCCGATGGACCGTTTCAGCAGACATCTCCGCTCGTGTGTATGGGCTAGCGGACAGATTTCTCCACCCGACAGATTTCAAAGCATGCTTTGAAATCTATCCGGTGGGAATCTGTCCGCCCGACATGTCTGCTGGTTAGTACACTTACCAGCAGACATGTCGGCCCCCACCGCTGCCGCGCCGCTGCCGAATGGATTCGGCGCATGCGCGGAAGTGTTTTACTTCCTGGTGCGGTGGCGTGGCGGTGACGCGGCGGCGTCAACGTCACCGCCGCGTCACCGCCACGTCACCGCGCCGTCCGGCGGCGGGGAATTTGATCCGATGGTGTGTACACGCCATCGGATCAAACTCCCGATCGGACATATCCGATGGAAATGGTCCGCGGACCGTTTTCATCGGATATGTCCGATCGTGTGTACGCCGCCTAAGGCCTCGTACACACGATCGGTTTAAACCGATGAAAACGGACTGAAGTTCGTTTTCATCGGTCCAAACCGATCGTGTGTAGGCCCCATCGGTCCGTTATCCTTCAGTCAAAAAACAGGGCTTCCTGTAAAATTGAACCAATGGACGGCTAACCGATCAAAACCGTTCTCATCAGATGGACTGATCGTGTGTACGCGGCCTTACTTGGTAAATAATCCAAGAAGCAAAAATCTGGAAACCCATAGGCCTAGATTCACAGAGATGGGCGCATATTTACGCCGGCGTAGCGCACACATAGTACGATACGCGGGCGCAGCGCGGAGAGGCATGCACTGAATTCTGCAAGCTATTGCTCCCAACTCTGCGCCGGCATAGCGTATATTTCGTAGGCGTAAGTGGAAGTAGGTGGAAGTGGGCTGGAAGTGGGCGTGATCCATGCTAATGAAGCGTGATGGGCCGGGCGCCAGACAAGTACTTAAAACGAACTGCGCATGTATTGAGACGTGGACGTATCCCCGTGCGCATGCACACAACCACGTCGGAACAACTGCCTAAGATACGCCGGATCACTGTGTACGCCGTGAACGTAACCTACGCCCAGCCAGACCCACGTCGGCCCATATTCACAGACGTCCAACGTACTCATCTATGGGGAATAACTTTACGCCGGACATAAAACTTACGCAAACCGCGTATATCATGCGCCGGGCACAAGTACATTCGTGAATCGCCGTATTTCCCTCATTTGCATATGTGAATGCCTAATGAATGGGAGAAGCAACATACGTCCAGACCATATTTTTGCCCACGCCACGCCGGCGTAAGGTAGATACGTTGGGGTAGGATGGCCTATTTTTAGGCGTATCTTGGTTTGTGACTCTGGTGCACACATACACCGGGCGCATATTTATGCTACGCCGGGAAAAGGTGAGTTACGTCGGCATAAGGCTTTTTTGAATCCGGGCCAAAGTGTCCAAAGTTTACTTTGCCGTAACTCCATTACGTAGGGTTGGATTCCGGTTTATCAACTAGGGGTAAATCCCTGTTTTGTTTATGGTAGGAACATAGTTCCAGTTCAACATACTGGGGTAGATTCATGTAGAGATCCGACGGTGTATCTACTGATACACCGTCGGATCTGTGAGATCTGTGAGATCCGACGCTCGGATCTATGCGGCTGATTCCGCATAGAGCCGACTGGTGTAACTGAGTTACACTGTCGATTCTTAGGCTGCATTCTCCCACCGTCCACTAGGTGGCACTTCCGTTCTTCTTCGCGCCGAATATGCAAATGAGCAGAAACGCCGATTCAGAATCGAATGCCCGGGCAACTTTTTTTCTTTACGTCGTTTGCGTTCGCCTTTTTCCGTCGGATTGTTACCCCTGCTATATGCGGGGTAAGTGCGGCGGATCCTATGTTAAGTATGGCCGTCGTTCCCGCGTCGAATTTTGAATTTTTTACGTCGTTTACGTAAGTCGTCCGGGAATACGGCCATACGTTAATAGCGTTAACGACGAACACAATGACGTCCTAGCGACGTCATTTAAAGCAATGCACGCTGGGAAATTTAGCCGGCGGCGCATGCGCAGTACGATCGGCGCGGGGACGCGCGCAATTTAAATAGTAAACTCCCCCTAGCCGCGGAATTTGCATTCCGCCGGGGGATTTACGATCCGCCAGGGCTACTTACGAGGCAAGTGCTTTCTGAATACAGCACTTGCCTCAAAAACTGGCGCAGGCGGATCGTAAAACAGATAGATCACGCGGATCAAAAGATCCGCTGATCTACATGAATCTACCCCACTAGCTCTACATTTAGCCAACAAGACACTTAAAATTTCTCCAAAGCGATAATTATAGTATGATGATACGTACATCGATTTGGTTACCGTAGGATGGTAAGTGTGGCGCCTTCCGTCATTAGCCATCCAAGGAACATCCATGGTAAAACGTATCGGGAACTGTGTCTTGAAGATGCTCCATTAAATGGATTAGGTTCTGCAAGGATAAAAATGTATATCTATAGCTACAGATTCTCAATGTTTAAGTCATGCAAATTTTGTAAATGTATTATATATTGGATAATTACGAGAGGTCTTCAAATCGTTTCTGCACTTTAATATACATAACTTTGTTAAAAAAAAGAGTGGAAACCTTTTGAAGAACCCTCGTATATGAGGACTTTAAAAGGATCCATCATATTGAGGTTTCAAATATACACTATATTACCAAAAGTATTGGGATGCCTACCTTTACACGCACATGAGCTTTATTGGCATCCCAGTCTTAGATCATAGGGTTCAATATTGAGTTGGCCCACCCTTTTCAGATATAACAGCTTCAAATCTTCTGGGAAGGCCGTCCACAATGTTTAGGAGGGTGTCTATGGGAATGTTTGACCATTTTTCCACAAGCATATTTGTGAGGTCAGGCACTGAAGGCTTGGCTCACAGTCTCCACTCTAATTGTCCCAAAAGTGTTCGATCAGGTTGAGGACAGTCAAGTTCTTCCACCCCAAACTCGCTCATCCATGGACTTTGCTTTGTGCATCTGTGCTCAGTCATGTTAAAACAGGAAGGGGGAATTCCCAAACTGTTCCACAACGTTGGGAGCATGAAAGTGTCCTAAATGTCTTGGTATGCTGACACCTTACTGTAAGACTTCCCTTCACTGCACTGGAGCTAAGAAGCCAAGCCCAACCCCTGAAAAACACCCCAAACTATAATCCCCCCTCCACCAAATGATTTGGACCAGTGCACAAAGCAAGGTCCATAAAGACATGGATTAGCGAGTATGGGGTGTTTGAGCACCTCACCCATTCTGTTTTTCGAACAGGGAAGGGTTGAACAAGCTGAAGGCAGAAGCTGATTGGCTACCATGCACAGCCGAAACAGATTCCGAGTGGTCCAGTTTTCATGAACCTCACCGTGATGTTTACAAAAACTGGACCACTCAGAATCTGGTTCAGCTGTGCATGGTAGCCAATCAACTTCTAACCTAAGCTTGTTCAGTTAAGCTTTGGCAATAAAACCTGGAAGGTGATTGGTTTCTATGCAGAGCTGAACCAGATTTTGAACTCTCCAGTTTTGGTAAATAATCCCCAATATATAAATATTGTAGCTGTTATAGAGAAGTGATACTTGTACCCTTCTAAGATGTATATCCTTCTAAGTGTTGTGTCTCTAGCAAATGAAGTGTTGGATAATTCTTTCCAACTGGCATCACAACAGTGAATAATAACCGATTGAGGTTCTAACCCTTCCCTGCTTGAAAAACAGAATGGGTGAGGTTCATAAAACTGGACCACTTGGAATCTGGTTCAGCTGTGCATGGTAGCCAATCACCTTCTAACTTCAGCTTGTTCAACCCTTCCCTGTTCGAAAAACAGAATGGATGAGGTTTATGAAAACTGGACCACTTGGAATCTGGTTCAGCTGTGAATGGTTGCCAACCAGCTTCTAACTTCAGCTTGTTCAACCTTTCCCTGTTTGAAAAACACAATGGGTGAGGTTCATGAAAACTGGACCACTTGGAATCTGGTTTAGCTATGCATGGTAGCCAATCAGCTTCTAACTTCAGCTTGTTTAACCCTTCCTTGTTCGAAAAACAGAGTGGGTGAGGTTCATGAAAACTGGACCACTCGGAATCTGGTTTAGCTGTGCATGGTAGCCAATCAGCTTCTAAACTTCAGCTTGTTCAACCCTCACCCATTTTGTTTTTCGAACAGGGAAGGGTTGAACCTCACCGTGAGGTTCACGAAAACTGGGCCACTCAGAATCTGGTTCAGCTGTGCATGGTAGCCAATCAGCTTCTAACTTAAGCTTGTTCAGTTAAGCTTTGGCAATAAAACCAGGAATCCCATGACTAAGTCGGTATGACGAAACATGTCGGGGCGTGGTCATTTATCTTTGATCCTGTGTAAACCATACGGACGCACGATATACTTCTAGCTGGCCAACTCCACTACCATCTTTACATCAAGCAGCGTCCAGGGTGCTGTGAGTACACTGGGAACGATCGAGGGTCCGCCGTGACCACTAGCTTGTTGTTTTGGATACTTGGAAACCTATGCTGTCACTTGTTTTTCAATGTTTGGTGAAAGATTTCGTTTGTGAGTGCATTTTATGAAGATTTTTTTAGTGGTGTGATTAAAACTGGTTTTACAATATTACACTATAGTGCTATTTTTTCTTTATTTATGTGAACACGTTGGAATTTACCACTAAATTGGACACTGATATCGATTATTTGGAGAGATTTGGAGTTTTGCTTTTGTGCCTTAGCACGAGAGTGCTGGGCATTTATTTGTGGTGAGTGCGCATTTTGGAAGGGTGAAGGATTCACTGAGCACAGGCGGTGTGGTGGAAGATTGAGAAGATTGACACTAAGGGCCAGATTCAGGTAGATGGGTGAATCTTTAATCTGGAGTAACGTTTCTCATTTACGTTACTCCGGCGAAACTTTAGGAGCAAATACTGTATTCACACAGCACTTGCTCCTAAAGTTGCGGCGGCGTAGCGAAAATGAGCCGGCGGAATTCAAATTGGGCGGGTAGGGGGCGTGTATTATTATAACTAGGCGCGATCCCTCGACTGTCAGTGCGCATGCTCCAAATTCTTTCAGGGAACGTCAATGACGTCAATCCCCATTCACGGACGTTTTACGCAAACGACTCAAATTTTTTTTTTCGACGCGATGACGATGGCCATACTTAACATAGGATGCTCCACTAGGGGGCTGCTTTATCTTTACGCCGCGTATCTCTTACGGAAACGTCGGAAACTCACTGCGTCGCGCCCGAATACGATCGTGAATTGCCGATTCTCGCTGATTAACATATTCTCGGCGTTAATCAGCGGGAACGCCCCCAGCGCCATTTTTAAAATTGCAGTTCCGATACGACGGCGAAATACAATTACGCCGCTCGTATAGGAACTCCAACCCGGCGTTTCTTGTTTTCTGACTACAGAAAACAGAAACGCCGGCTCAAAGTGAGAGTTAGGCTGGAGTATCACTGATACTCCAGAGTAATTCTACCTGAATCTGGCCCTAACAATTTATCTATGAACTCTTCTTCACCTTTTCACTGATTATCACAGGATTTGAACTTTTTTTCGCTCTTTTGTTTAATATTTCCGTTTTGTATGTTCATTTTTCACTGTATCAGGTGATTTCTGTTATACGATATATGTTATGTGTCACATATAGTCACATTATTTAGTCAGTGGAATCACACATTTTTTTCACTACTTTAACCACTTCCCGCCCGGCCAATAGCCGATTTAGGGCCGGGAAGTGGTTATGAAATCGTGACAGGCCGTTCTCAAACGTCCTGCACGATTTCATGCCGCACGCGCCCGTGCGGGCGCGCAGCGCGGCGATCGGTGATGCGGGGTGTCAGTCTGACACCCTGCACCTCCGATCTCGGTAACGAGTCTCCGGCGGAGCCTCGTTACCACGTGATCAGCCGTGTCCAATCACGGCTGATCACGATGTAAACAGGAAGAGCCGCCGACGGCTCTTCCTCACTCGCGTCTGACAGACGCGAGTAGAGGAGAGCCGATCAGCGGCTCTCCTGACAGGGGGGTTCGCGCTGACTGTTTATCAGTGCAGCCCCCCCTCGGATCGCCACACTAGACCACCAGGGAAATAAAAAAATACCAAAAAAGGGGCAAAAAAAAAAAAAAAATGACAAAAAAAAAAAAGTCAGCAAAAAAAAAAAAAAGGGGGGCAGTAAAAAAAAAAATGATGCCAATCAGTGCCCACACATGGGCACTGATTGGCAACATTGATCCATCAGTGCCACCCCTCAGTGATCATCAGTGCCACCCCAGTGTCTGTCAGTGCCACCCCACAGTGCCAATCCATGCCCAGTGCCCACCTATCAGTGCCCACCTGTGCCACCTATCAGTGCCCACCTGTGCCGCCTATCAGTGCCCACCTATGCTGCCTATCAGTGCCCACATGTGCCGCCTATGAGTGCCCACCTGTGCCCACCTGTGCCGCCTATGAGTGCCCACCTGTGCCGCCTATGAGTGCCCACCTGTGCCGCCTATGAGTGCCCATCAGTGCCGCCCATGAGTGCCCATCAGTGCCGCCCATGAGTGCCCATCAGTGCCGCCCATGAGTGCCCATCAGTGCCCCATACCAGCGCCGCCTATCAGTGCCCATCAGTGCTACCTAATCGGTGCCCATCAGAACTACCTCATCGGTGCCCATCAGTGCCACCTCATCGGTGCCCATCAGTGCCACCATATCAGTGCCCGTAATTGAAAGAGAAAACATACTCATTTACACAAAAATTAACAGAAAAAAATAAAAACTTTATTTTTTTTTCAAAATCTTCGCTCTATTTTTAGTTGTTGCGCAAAAAAAAAAAAAACGCAGAGGTGATCAAATACCACCAAAAAAAAGCTCTATTTGTGGGGAAAAAAGGACGCCAATTTTGTTTGGGTGCAGTGTAGCATGACCGCGCAATTGTCATTCAAATTGCGACAGTGCTGAAAGCTGAAAATTGGCTTGGGCGGGAAGGTGCGTAAGTGCCTGGTATGGAAGTGGTTAAGCGCTACTTTTATATATTACATGTCACTTGATGGTATAGTACATATATATTATTTTTCACAATAAAACCTGGAAGGTGATTGGTTTCTATGCAGAGCTGAACCAGATTTTGAACTCTCCAGTTTTGGTAAATAATCCCATATATATATATATATATATATATATATATATATATATATATATATATATATATATATATATATATATATTATACATATTGTAGCTGTTATGGCGATGGGATACTTGTCCCCTTCTAAGACTTTGCCCTGTAATAACTCACCAGTAATAGAGAGATTAAAATTCTGACCACCGGTGCTTCCATTCACTAGGCGTATGTTTGCTCGATACATGCCTTGGTCTTCCATCGTTGGTTTAATCATGAGCAAGGAGCCATCTATTAATGCCTGAAGTCTTCCTGTATAGCGTATATCTCGTATTACGATAGATTCGTTCGGTTTAGTTGTAGCAAAATGATTTCCACCAGCTGTGACCCATGTTATGTCCCGTTTCTGTCCCTTTTCATCCAATTGCAGAGTCGCATTACTTCCTACTGTAGCAGTGACATTAGTGATTCCAGCATAGGATACATCAAAGAGTATACCTAACAAACCGTTCAAAAAGTACAGTTCAAAGTTAAAAAAAATACAAGACCTATTTATTGTATCTACAGCTGTTTATTGCACATTTAGACGAAACATATAGGGGTGGATTTACTAAAACTGGAGCACTCAGAATCTGGTGCATCTGTGCATGGTAGCCAATCAGCTTCTAACCTCAGCTTGTTCAATTAATCTTTGCCAATAAAACCTGGAAGCTGATTGGTTTCTATGCAGAAGTGAGCCTGGATTTTCACTCTTCAGCTTTAGTAAATAAACCCAACAGTGTACAGTGGAACTACAAGCATAATCCGTTCCAGGGGAATGCTCGTATTCCAAAGTACTCGCCTATCAAAGCGAGTTTCCCCATTGAAGTCAATGGAAACGAAAATAATTTGTTCTGCATTGACTTCTATGGCATGCAATACCGCATGTGGCCTGATGTAGGGTGGGGGGCGCCGGAGAGTCTCGGAAACACCCGAAAAGACCCGAGGACAGCTCGGCTGAACTGGGAAAACCTTGGAAAGGCTCAGGAACAGAGCTTCGGCTTGAATCCTGCTCGTTTCGCAAGACAACACTCGCAAACCGAGTCAGGATTTTTTTTAAATACAGTGCTCGTATTGCGAAACGCTCATTAACCACGTTACTCGCAATCCGAGGTTCCACTGTAGGCTTTTTTTATATGCAGAGATTATGATATACGGCCTAAAGTTAGTTGACACCTGACCAGTACACCTAGATAAGATTGTTGGCATCCTATTCTAGAACCATGGTCGTTAATATGGAGTTGCCCCCTTTGTGGCATATCAAAGCGAGTTTCCCAACTGAAGTCAATGGAAACGAAAATGATTTGTTCTGCATTGACTTCAATGGGATGCAATACCGCATGCGGCCAGAGAGGGGGGGGGGCGTCACATGCCAGAGAGCCTTGGAAACGTCCGAAAAGAAAAACAATAGGCCTATTCTTCCCTATTGTGACTCATAGTCAGTACTGTAACCATCTCCTTACTACAATAGGTTGTAGTTCAATGAATTAACAATGGGATGCAAAGCAGTGGTATATAAAGAAGAGGAAATGAAAAATGTCCTTTCAATTCCGGATATCTTCAGCTAGCCTTTTGTTTATACTGCAGTGTAATTTGTAATTGAAAGTAAGGAGAAGACATAAAAGGAAAAGAGCAAGATGAACAAATTGGTGCTTTGTTTGAATAAGTATAACCACATGTATGTTCCTCTTTAATTATAGTAAGGAGATGATTACAGTACTGGCTTTGAGGCACAATAGGCAAGAATAGCCCCCAAGCGCCTGTTATGTGAGGCCTGTGAAGGAGTAGATTCACATCCGTGGAACTACAAGTATCACCAGCCAGTCTGTAAATAAACTACACAGCAACACATCCAATTTACCAAAACGATGTAATATGAAGAAAAACTGAATATTAAATAAAATAAGTTTCTAATCTGACAGACCCTTGCACTACATCAGGGCTCTCCAAACTTTCTGAAGAAAGGGCCAGTTTACTGTCCTTCAGACTTTAGGGGGGCCGGACTGTGCCCAGTGGGAGGAAACAAGGCCTCACCTTTGGTATTAGAGGCGATATACTGTAGTTGGTATCAGTGGGACAACTAGTGCCCCAACGCTGGTGTCACTGGAAAGAAATAGTGCCCGGTTGTTGGTGTCACTGGAAGTAATAGTGCCCTGTTGTTGGTGTCAGTGGCAGGAATTATGCCCAATTGTTGGCGTCAGTGGCAGGAATAATGCCCAGTTGCTGGTGTCAGTGGTAGGAATTATACCCAATTGTTGGTGTCATTGGCAGAAATTATGTTCAATTCTTGGTCAGTGGCAGAAATTATGCCCAGTTGTTGGCATCAGTGGCGGGAATAATGCCCAGTTGTTGGTGTCAGTGGTAGGAATTATACCCAATTGTTGGTGTCAGTGGCAGGAATAATGCCCAGTTGTTGGTGTCAGTGGTAGGAATTATACCCAATTGTTGGTGTCATTGGCAGAAATTATGTTCAATTCTTGGTCAGTGGCAGAAATTATCCCCAGTTGTTGGTGTCACTGGAAGTCATAGTGCCTCATTGTTGGTGTCAGTGGCAGAAATTATGCCCAATTCTTGGTGTCAGTGGCAGGAATTATGCCCAATTGTTGGTGTCAATGGCAATAAATTATGTCCAATTCTTGGTGTCAGTGCCAGAAATTATGCCCAGTTGTTGGCGTCACTGGAAGTAATAGTGCCTCATTGTTGGTGTCAGTGGCAGAAATTATGCCCAATTTTTGGTGTCAGTGGCAGGAATTATGCCCAATTCTTGGTGTCAGTGGCAGGAATTATGCCCAATTGTTGGTGTCAGTGGCAGGAATTATGCCCAATTGTTGGCATCAGTGGCAGGAATAATGCCTCAAGGACCAGATAAAGTCAATGAAAGGACCCCAAAGGCTGCAGTTTAGAGACCATTGCACTACATAGTAAAGGGGATTCTACAATCAGATTGTATAGTGCAGCCTTTCTTGAATTTTGTAGCCCAGAGTAACCCTTGGAAGGTCTCAGGGAGCCCTTGCTAAAATAAATTCATGGGAAGAATGCCTTTTACATTGGTGGTCAGGAAGAAGAATTGGTGGTCATTTCACATGAAATTTAGATAGGAGGTCAATTAGGCAGAACTCAAGGGGCCCCCGAGCAACCTTTAAAGGAACATATAGAAACAAAAAAGACGTGGCATACCGCCAGCTGATCTTGTGAAGAGAGGTGTGAACGGTCCTCCTAAGCGATGCACCAACGCGTTTCGCCACACCAAAATTGTAGAGGTGTGGAGAAACTCTAGAGTTCCATGGAACCCCGGGTTGAGAATTTCTGGTATGGCCACCTTGACATGGCCGTGACACAACCACTAACACAAAGACGAAACAACAAACGCATGATACAAAGATATTACTGTATAGTGATACTTACTGAGGTGAAGAAGGGCCATCAGGCGGCAGCAAAAGTCGTTCATGTTTTTTCTAAAAATATTTTCCATGGAATAAAACAAGAAGAAAAACAAAACATGTGTAAGATGAGTCAGAAGACCTGTAAGGGTCCCGGCTGGCCCCCTCCCTTTTTTAAAAAAAATAGTAATTTATTTTTCAAAAAATGTTTTGCATTACATTACACCAATGGTCCCCAGGGCCCCTTACAGGCCAGCCGGCCCCCTACTGTATTTTTTTGCATTACACCTGTAAGGGGCCTAATGGTCCCTAGGGCCCCTTACAGGCCCGGCTGGCCCCCTCTCCCATTTTATTTATTTATTTATTTATATTTTGCATTACACCTGTAAGGGGCCCAATGGTCCCCAGGGCCCCTTATAGGTCCGGCTGGCCCCCCTCCCGTTTTTTTTGCATTACACCTGTAAGGAGCCCGATGGTCCCCAGGGCCCCTTACAGGTCCAGCTGGCCCCCCTCCTGTTTTTTTATTTTATTTTTATTTATTTTTTGCATTACACCTGTAAGTGGCCCAATGGACCCCAAGGCCCCTTACAGGCCTGGCTGGCCCCCCTCCCATTTTTTATTTATTTATATTTTGCATTACACCTGTAAGGGGCCCAATGATCCCCAGGGCCCCTTACAGGCCCAACCGGCACATCTACCTTTCTTTTGCATTAGACCCGTAAGGGGCCCGATGGTCCCCAGGGCCCCTTACAGGCTCGGCCGCCCCCTCCTGTTTTTTTTGCATTACACCTACAAGGGGCCCAATGGTTCCCAGGGCCCCTTACAAGCAGGCCAGCCCCCTCCTGTTTTTTTTTTTGCATTACACCTGTAAGGGGCCTGATGGTCCCCAGGGCCCCTTACAGGCCAGACCAGCCCCCCTCCCGGTTTTTTATTTTATTTTTGCATTACACCTGTAAGGAGTCCGATGGTCCCCAGGGCCCCTTACAGGCCCAGCTGGCCCCCCTCCTGTTTTTTTATTGTTTTTGCATTACAGGCCCCCTTACATGGCCGGCCACCCCCGTTTTTGTTGTATTATACTTGTAAGGGGCCTGATGGTCCCCAGGGCCCGTTACAGGCCCGGCTGGCCCTCCTCCCATTTTTTGTATTATTTATTTATTTTTTGCATTACACCTGTAAGGGGCCCAATGGTCCCCAGGGCCCCTTACAGGCCGGCCGGCCCCCCTCCCATTTTTTTGCATTACACCTGTAAGGGGCCTGCCCCCCTCCCGTTTTTTTTTATTTTATTTTTGCATTATACCTGTAAGGAACCTGATGGTCCCCAGGGCCCCTTACAGGCCCAGCTGGCCCCCTCCTGTTTTTTTTATTGTTTTTGCATTACACCTGTAAGGGGCCCAATGGTCTCCAGGGCCCCTTACAGGCCGGCCGCCCCCCTCCTGTTTTTTTTTTTTTGCATTACACCTGTAAGGGGCCTGATGGTCCCCAGGGCCCGGCTGGCCCTCCTCCCAGTTTTTGTATTATTTATTTATTTTTTGCATTACACCTGTAAGGGACCCAATGGTCCCCAGGGCCCCTTACAGGCCCGGCCAGCCCTCCTCCCATTTTTTTGCATTATGTCTGTAAGGGGCCTGATGGTCCCCAGGGCCCTTACAGGCCCGGCTGGCCCCCCTCCCAATTTTTTTTGCATTACACCTGTAAGGAGTCCAATGGTCCCCAGGGTCCCTTACAGGCCCGGCTGCCCCCCTCCCGTTTTTTTTGCATTACACCTGTAAGGAGCCCGATGGTCTTCAGGGCCCCTTTACAGGCCCGGGCCGGCCCCCCTCCCTTTTTTACCCTTGTTTTTTTCGTCAGCACCCCCTGATTCTCTGCTCCAGTGAGGCCCTGCCATAAGCTTTGTAAGGGACCCCAAAATTTGTAATGGTTGCCCTGCATGCATCTCAACTACTGCAGCCTTGGCCTGACTGCCTTTTGGGTCCACAGGCTGGACTGCTTTTAATTTATGATTTGAGAATTGAAATTGAAGCGCCACACCACTGCTATGAGGTCTAGATACAACTTTATTCCATTAAAAGTCAGGTGTACAATCCAACAAAGTTTCCAATGCTTTTCGGGGTCCAAACCCTCGGACCACCGAAATGCATTATATACATTTATGGCTTGCACCCCTGATTTTTAATTGTATAAGGTTCTATCTGGATCTCTTAGTAGTGGTATGGAGATTCCATTTTAGCTTCGGGAAACTGTATAGGGAGGGGCAGTCTGCACAGGGAGGGGCCATGGGCGTCCGCTCCATAGGGCAAGGGGGGGCAAATGACCCCCCTGGAAAATCAAGAAGGTGTTGAAGAGTCTCGCGGCCGTGGGCTGTCTGAGCAGTCCTGGGCCGTATGTCACACAGGCACAGCGAGCAGAGTGAAGCCGCCTCCCCCTCCAGTGTTTATGTGTACACAGGGGGAGGGAACCTGCTGCCTGTGCCGCGCTAATGGCTGATCTGAAGTACTGAATGGGATGGGGAAAGGGGATCCGTCTGTGCTGAAGGGGGGGTTTGTGCTGAATGGGGGTCCATCTGTGCTGAAGGGGGGTCTGTGCTGAAGGGGGGTCTGTGCTGAATGGAGGGGTCTGTGCGGAATGGGGGGGGTCTGTGCTGAAGGGGGGTCCATCTGTGCTGAATGGAGGGGTCTGTGCATAATGGGGGGTCCATCTGTACTGAATGGTGGGGTCTGTGCAGAATGGGGGGGGTCTGTGCTGAAGGGGGGTCTGTACATTCTTTAGGCTATATTTATATGGGCATTGAGTGAAGCTGAATTATCTCAAGAGCTATTTCACACTGCCAGCTGGCCGCGTTATCGGTAAAAAACTGCATTTTACCACCGTTTTAGATGCGCTATTCGGCACTTTTAACCCCCGCTAGCGTTTGAAGAAAGGGCTAACTGTAAATGTATCGCCGCTGCCAAAGTGCCCCCCCCTGAAAAAATTTCAGCGGATGCCCATGGAGGGGGCCTGTCTGCACAGGAGGAGGGACTGTCTGCACAGGGAGGGGGACTGTTTGCACAGGGAGGGGTACAGTTTGCAGAGGGAGGGGGCAGTTTGCACAGGGAGGGAGACCGTTTGTATAGGGAGGGGCAGTTTTCAAAGGGAGGGGTACAGTTTGTACTGGGAGGGGGCAGTTTGCACAGGGATGGGGCAATGTATACAGGGAGGGGGCAATGTATACTTGGAGGGGGGCAGTCTGTACAGGAAGAGGGGCAGTCTGTACAGGATGGGGGGCAGTCTGTACAGGACGGGGGGCAGTCTGTACAGGACGGGGAGCAGTCTGCACATGGAGGGGGGCAGTCCGTACAGGATGGGGGACAGTATGTACAGGAAGGGGGCAGTCTGTACAGGGAGGGGGACAGTCTGTTCAGGGAGGGGGGCAGTCTGTACAGGGAGGGGGCAGCCTGTACAGGGAGGGGGGCAGTCTGCACATGAGGGGTATGGGTTGTACAGGGAGTGGGCAGTTTGTACAGAGAGGGGACAGTCTGTACAGAGGGGGGACAGTTTGTACAGGGAGGGGCAGTTTTTACAGAGAGGGGGCAGTTTGTACAGGGAAGGGGGCAGTCTGTACTGGGAAGGGGGCAGTCTGTACAGGGAGGGGGCAGTCTGTACAGGGAGGAGGGCAGTCTGTACAGGGAGGAGGGCAGTCTGTACAGGGAGGGGGACAGTCTGTACAGGGACAGGGGCAGTCTGCACAGGAGGGGTATGGGTTGTACAGGGAGTGGACAGTCTGTACATGGAGGGGGCAGTCTGTAGAGGGACAAAGGCAATCTGTACAGGGAAGGGGGGCAGTCTGAACAGGGAGGGGGCAGTCTGTACAGGATGGGGGACAGTCTGTACAGTATGGGGGACAGTCTGTACAGGGAGGGGACAGTCTGTACGGGGAGAGGGGCAGTCTATACAGGAGGGGGGCAGTCTGTACAGAGAGGGGGCAGTTTGTACAGGGAGGGTACAGTTTGTACAGGGAGGGGGACAGTCTGGACAGGGAGGGGGCAATGTATACAGGGAGGGGGACAGTATATACATGGAGGGAGGCAGTCTGAACAGGGAGGGGGTAGTCTGTACAGGGGGGGGGGGTAGTCTGTACAGGGAGGGGGCAGTCTGTACAGGGAGGGGGACAGTCTGTACATGGAGGGGGACAGTCTGTACAGGGAGGGGGACAGTCTGTACAGGGAGGGGGACAGTCTGTACAGGGGACAGGGGCAGTCTGCACAGGAGGGGTATGGGTTGTACAGGGAGTGGACAGTCTGCACATAGAGGGGGCAGTCTGTACAGGACAGGGGCAGTCTGTAGAGGGACAAAGGCAATCTGTACAGGGAAGGGGGCAGTCTGTACAGGATGGGGGACAGTCTGTACAGGGAGGGGGGCAGTCTGTACAGGGAGGGGGCAGTCTGTACAGGGAGGGGACAGTCTGTACAGGGAGGGGGAAGTCTATACAGGGAGGGGGACAGTCTGTACAGGGAGGGGACAGTCTGTACAGGGAGGGGACAGTCTGTACAGGGAGGGGACAGTCTGTACAGGGAGGGGGAAGTCTGTACAGGGAGGGGGGCAGTCTGTACAGGGAAGGGGGCAGTCTGTACAGGAGGAGGCAGTTTGTACAGAGAGAGGCAGTTTGTACAGAGAGTGGGCAGTTTGTACAGGAAGGGTACAGTTTGTACAGGGAGGGGGACAGTCTGGACAGGGAGGGGGCAGTTTGTACAGGGAGGGGGGCAGTCTGTACAGGGAGGGGGCAGTTTGTACAAGGAGGGGGCAGTCTGTACAGGGAGGGGGCAGTCTGTACAGGGAGGGGGGCAGTCTGTACAGGGAGGGGGCAGTTTGTACAGGGAGGGGGGCAGTTTGTACAGGGAGGGGGCAGTCTGTACAGGGAGGGGGCAGTCTGTACAGGGAGGGGGACAGTCTGTACAGGGAAGGGGACAGTCTGTACAGGGAGGGGGACAGTCTGTACAGGGGACAGGGGCAGTCTGCACAGGAGGGGTATGGGTTGTACAGGGAGTGGACAGTCTGTACAGGGAGGGGGACAGTCTGTACAGGGGACAGGGGCAGTCTGCACAGGAGGGGTATGGGTTGTACAGGGAGTGGACAGTCTGTACAGGACAGGGGCAGTCTGTAGAGGGACAAAGGCAATCTGTACAGGGAAGGGGGGCAGTCTGTACAGGATGGGGGACAGTCTGTACAGGGAGGGGACAGTCTGTACAGGGAGGGGGGCAGTCTGTACAGGGAGGGGGGCAGTCTGTACAGGGAGGGGGGCAGTCTGTACAGGGAGGAGACAGTCTGTACAGGGAGGGGGGCAGTCTGTACAGGGAGGAGACAGTCTGTACAGGGAGGGGACAGTCTGTACAGGAAGGGGGAAGTCTGTACAGGGAGGGGGAAGTCTGTACAGGGAGGGGACAGTTTGTACAGGGAGGGGGGCAGTCTGTACAGGGAGGGGGGCAGTCTGTACAGGAGGAGGCAGTTTGTACAGAGAGAGGCAGTTTGTACAGAGAGTGGGCAGTTTGTACAGGAAGGGTACAGTTTGTACAGGGAGGGGGACAGTCTGTACAGGGAGGGGGCAGTCTGTACAGGGAGGGGGCAGTCTGTACAGGGAGGGGGCAGTCTGTACAGGGAGGGGGACAGTCTGGACAGGGAGGGGGACAGTCTGGACAGGGAGGGGGCAATGTATACAGGGAGGGGGACAGTATGTACATGGATGGGGCAGTTTGTACAGAGAGGGGTACAGTCTGTACAGGGAGGGGACAGTCTGTATATGAAGGGGGCAGTCTGTACTCCAAAGACATGCTGGTAGGTTAATTGGCCTCTGCCTAAATTGGCCCTAGTTTATGAATGTAAGTTAGGGACCTTAGATTATAAGATCCTTGAGGGTAGGGACTGATGTGAATGTACATTGTATATGTATAGCGCAGCGTAAATTGACCGCGCTATATAAGTACCTAAATAATAATAATAATACAGGAGGGGGACAGCCTGTACAGGGAGGGGGGCAGTCTGTTCAGGGAGGGGGCAGTCTGTTCAGGGAGATGACAGTTTGTACAGGGAGGGGGACAGTCTGTTCAGGGAGGGGACAGTCTGTACAGGGAGGGGGCAGTTTGTACAGGGAGGGGGGCAGTCTGTATAGGGAGGGGGCAGTCTGTACAGGGAGGGAGGCAGTCTGTACAGGGAGGAGGCAGTTTGTACAGGGAGGGGGGCAGTCTGTAGAGGGAGGGGGCAGTCTGTTCAGGGAGGTGGCAGTTTGTACAGGGAGGGGGACAGTCTGTACAGGGAGGGGGCAGTCTGTAGAGGGAGGGGGCAGTCTGTAGAGGGAGGGGGCAGTCTGTTCAGGGAGGTGGCAGTTTGTACAGGGAGGGGCAGTTTGTACAGGGAGGGGGCAGTCTGTTCAGGGAGGGGGCAGTTTGTACAGGGAGGGGGCAGACTGTTCAGGGAGGTGGCAGTTTGTACAGGGAGGGGGACAGTCTGTACAGGGAGGGGACAGTCTGTACAGGGAGGGGACAGTCTGTACAGGGAGGGGGCAGTTTGTACAGGGAGGGGCAGTTTGTACCGGGAGGGGGACAGTCTGTACAGGGAGGGGGCAGTTTGTACAGGGAGGGGGCAGTCTGTACAGGGAGGTGGCAGTTTGTACAGGGAGGGGGGCAGTCTGTACAGGGAGGGGCAGTTTGTACAGGGAAGGGGACAGCCTGTACAGGGAGGGGGCAGTCTGTTCAGGGAGGGGGCAGTTTGTACAGGGAGGGGGGCAGTCTGTACAGGGAGGGGGCAGTCTGTTCAGGGAGGTGGCAGTTTGTACAGGGAGGGGGACAGTCTGTACAGGGAGGGGGCAGTCTGTTCAGGGAGGAGGCAGTTTGTACAGGGAGGGGGACAGTCTGTTCAGGGAGGGGACAGTCTGTACAGGGAGGGGGCAGTTTGTACAGGGAGGGGGCAGTTTGTACAGGAAGGGGGGCAGTCTGTACAGGGAGGGGGCAGTTTGTACAGGGAGGGAGCAGTTTGTACAGGGAGGGGGCAGTCTGTACAGGGAGGGAGGCAGTCTGTACAGGGAGGGGGCAGTTTGTACAGGGAGGGGGACAGTCTGTACAGGGAGGGGGCAGTTTGTACAGGGAGGGGGACAGTCTGTACAGGGAGGGGGCAGTTTGTACAGGGAAGGGGCAATCTGTACAGGGAGGGGGCAGTTTGTACAGGGAGGGGGGCAGTCTGTACAGGGAGGGGGCAGTTTGTACAGGGAGGGGGACAGTCTGTACAGGGAGGGGGCAATCTGTACAGACAATGTGTATCTTTATACACTCTCTTTACAGACACATAGTATATGGAATGTGTGGAATCCCCCCTCCCTCCATGGATCTGGAATGTATATAATAGGAAGGTCTCATGGGTCCCCTCCCCCTCCTCCATCCCTTGTCTCCTCCATTCCTCCTCTATAATATAGATTTGGGCTCTCTATAGATCTCTATATAAGAAGGATCTGACCTTCCCTTGCCTCTTGGTTGACTTACATTTTGCTGTTGGGGGGTCTTCTCTTAAACCTTCATTTGGAGGTCTTAGCAGAACTCCCTCCTCCGGAAGGACGTAACACTCGATGGGATGTGGGGGGGGGATTCTGTTATTCCTTATAGTCCCAACCCCTTTCCCTTTCCTTCTGTGTCAACCTCTATCTGTACCATTGAATTCACGATTGCCTTGCACCCCCCCCCCACAATATCCCCCCCCCTGGGATTAAAAAACAGGGTGGCAGAATGACCTCCTGAACATCTGCCGACTGCTGCTATATATTTATATATATTTTTTTCTTATGGATAAAAAAACGATCGTCTGTGTGGAAGTCCATCGGTCAAAAATCCACACATGCTCAGAATTAAGTCGACGCATGCTCGGAAGCGTTGAACGAATTCCAGTTTGCTCCCACTAAAAGAATTGAAATGAGCGTTCCTAAAATGAAAACGATTTGGACCAAATTCTAGCAGTGTGTGGCCGGATTAACCAGGTGACAATCGTCCAGTTCTGGGATGCCCTCATACCAGCTGTTGGGTGCGGGCGGCATGCTCTGCGATGGTCGTGTCCTCCGGACACTGCTGATCATAGGTTGAGGTAGAGAGCCAATCAGCGGCTCTTTACCACATGATCTGCTGTGTCCAATCACAGCTGATGACGGAGGTAGTCCTTTCCTCACACTGACAGCATGAGGAGAGGAGAGACGATAACCGGCTTCTTTAAAAGGGAGATCAGTGTCCTGATTATCAATGCAGTCCCACCAATCCTGCCAATCTTTGCCCACCAGTGCTACCAATCAGTGCCCATCAGTGCTGCCAATCAGTGCCCATAAGTGCCACCTATCAGTGCCCTTCAGTGCTGCCTATCCATTCCACCTATCTGTGCTGCCAATCAGTGCTCATCAGTGCCACCCATCAGTGCCCATCAGTGCCTCCGCTTTAGTGTCACCAATCAGTGCCACCTATCAGTGCTCATGAGTTCCACCTATCAGTGCCCATCAGTGTCTCGGCTTCAGTGTCACCAATTAGTGCTACCCATCAGTGCCACCTACCAATCAGTGTCCTGATTATCAATGCAGTCCCACCAGTACTGCCAATCTTTGCCCACCAGTGCTGCCTATCAGTGCCCATCAGTACTGCCTATACGTTCCGCCTATCTGTGCTGCCTATGAGTGCTCATCAGTTCCACCTATCAGTGCTCATCAGTGCCACCCATCAGTGCCACCTATCAGTGCTCATGAGTTCCACCTATCAGTGCCCATCAGTGCCTCCACTTCAGTGTCACCAATTAGTGCCACCCATCAGTGCCACCTATAAGTGCCCATCAGTGCCTCCGCTTCAGTGTCACCGATTAGTGCCACCCATCAGTGCAGCCTATAAGTACCCATTAGTGCCTCCGCTTCCGTGTCACCGATTAGTGCCACCTATAAGTGCCCTTCAGTGTCTCCTAATCAGTGTCACCTATCAGTGCCACCCATCAGTGCCGCCTATAAGTGCCCACCCGTGCCTCCTCATCAGTGTCACCTATCAGTGCCTATCCTTGTCTGCTCATCAGCGCACAACAGTGAAGGAGAAAAATGATGTGTTTCCAAATTTTAACGAACTATGTTAACGTTTTTGTTCATTTTTTTTTTAAAGTTTCTGGGCCAGATTCACAAAGAAGTTACGTGGTATCTCGAGATTCGCCGCGTAACTTTTATGATGCGCCGGCGTATCTTTTTTCTGTATTCATAAAGCAACATACGCCGGAATTATGCCAAGATACGTCCGGCGTAAATTAGTTGCATATTTACGCTGGCCGCTAGGTGGCGCTTCCGTCGATTTACGCGTTGAATATGCAAATGAGCCTGATACGCCGATTCACAAACGTGCTTGCGTCCGGTCGTATTTTTTTACGTCGTTTGCGTAAGCGTAAGTCCGGCGTAAAGTTACCCCTGCTATATGAGGCGTACGCAATGTTAAGTATGGACGTCGGGACAGCGCCAAATTTTCCGTCGTTTGCGTAAAACGTTTGCGAATAGGACTTTGCGTAAGTTACGTTCACGTCGAAACCAATGAGTATTTGCGGCGTAATTTTGAGCATGCGCACTGGGATGCGTCCACGGGCGGTGCATGCGCCGTTTGTAAAGAGCGTCAATTACGCGGGGTCACGATTCATTTACATGGATCACGCCCCCTACCTGCCTATTTTGAATTACGCGCGGTTACACCGGCCCATTTACGCCACGCCGCCGTAACTTTGGGCGCAACTTCTTTGTGAATACGGCACCTGCCTCTCAAGGTTACGGCGGCATAGCATAAATGAGATACGCTACGCCTGCACAAAGATACGCGGCTCTATGTGAATCTGGCCCTCTGTCTTTTTTTGTTTATTTAGGAAAAATATATAAAAAATCCCAGCGGTGATCAAATACCACCAAAAGAAAACTCTTATTTGTGTGAATTTCTTTTTTAACCACTTAACCCCCCGGACCATATTGCTGCCCAATGACCAGAGCACTTTTTGTGATTCGGCACTGCGTCGCTTTAAATGACAATTGCGCGGTCGTGCGACGTGGCTCCCAAACAAAATTGACGTCCGTATTTCCCCACAAATAGAGATTTCTATTGGTGGTATTTGATCCCCTCTGCGGTTTTTATTTTTTGCGCTATAACCAAAAATAGAGCGGCAATTTTAAAAAAAATGCAATCTTTTTTACTTTTTGCTATAATAAATATCCCCCAAAAATATATAAAAAAAAAAATAAAATGTCCTCAGTTTAGGCCGATACGTATTCTTCTACATATTTTTCGTTAAAAAAAAATCGCAATTAGCGTTTATTGATTGGTTTGCGCAAAATTTATAGCGTTTACAAAATAGGGGGTAGTTTTATGGCATTTTTATTAATATTTTTTTTTACTAGTAATGGCGGCGATCAGCGTTTTTTTTCAGTACTGCGACATTATGGCGGACACATCGGACAATTTTGACCCATTTTTGGGACCATTGGCATTTTTATAGCGATCAATGCTATAAAAATGCATTGGATTACTATAAAAATGCCATTGGCAGTGAAGGTGTTAACACCAGGGGGCAGGGAAGGGGTTAAGTGTGTTCCTGGGTGTGTTCTAACTGTATGGGGGGGGGTGGACTCACTAGGGGAAATCACTGATCTTCCGTTCATACATTGTATGAACAGAAGATCAGCGTTTCCCTCCCTGACAGGACCGGGAGCTGTGTGTTTACACACACAGCTCCCGGTCCCCGCTCTGTAACGAACGGGCACACGCGCGGGACTCGGGGGACTAGCGGCCGCAAAAATGCGGACATATATCTACGGGCTCTTGCCCAGGAGAGCCACCATCCCGCCGTATAATGACGGTGGGCGGTCGGCTAGTGGTTAATAAAAATGCAATTTGACTCCAGTGCTGCATGACCGCGCAATTGTCATTTATGGAAGGTGCCTTGTAGGCAAGGCAATCTCACACATTTTGGTTGGACTTGATGGACTTGTGTCTTTTTTCAACCTCACCACCATGGACCTATGTTGGGCCTCGTACACACAACCGTGTTCCTCGACAGAATCCATCAAGAAAATTGGTGGCAGAGCTTTTTTTTGCCAAGGAAACCGGTCGTGTGTATGCTTTTCATCGAGAAAACTGACTTGGATCTCGACGAGAAAAAAAGAGAACAAGTTCTCTTTTTCCTCGTCGGGATTCTCAATTTCCTCATCGTGTTCCTCGTGGGGCTGGTTTACAACGAGAAACACGTTCGTGTGTATGCTTAGAAACCCGCGCATGCTCAGAGTATGAGACGGGAGCGCACCTTCGGTAAAAGTAGTGTTCATAATGGAGCTAGCACATTCGTCACGCTGTAACAGACTGAATCGTCTCTCACCAAACTTTTACCTAACATGAGATTAGCAAAAGAAGCCCCAACGGTTGTGCCAGTGGAATGGAACTTCCTCTTTATAGTGACGTTGTACGTGTTGTACGTCACCGCTAGGGATGAACCGAACACCCCCGCGTTCGGTTCGCACCAGAACCGTCGAACGGTCCGATCGTTCGCACGAACATTTAGAACCCCATTGAAGTCTATGGGACTCGAACGTTCGCATTCAAAAACGATAATTTTAAAGAACAATTTTCAAGTTATTGTTGGAAAACGTCTTTGAGAACCCGGGTCTTGCCCCAGGGAACATGTATCAATGGAAAAAAGTTTTAAAAACAGTCGTTTTTTCAGGAGTCCTGCTCCTGAAAAAACAACAGTTTTAAAAACTTTTTTCCATTGATACATGTTCCCTGGGGCAAGACCTGGGTTCTCAAAGACGTTTTCACAGGCAAACTATAGACACCCAGCAGGTACAATATTTAAAGGAATTTTTATTTATTTTTTTATTTAAAGGGGTTGTAAAGGTAAACGTTTTTTTTACCTTAATGCATCCTATGCATAAAGGTAAAAAAACATCTCACAGCCCCGCCCCCCCCCCCCCGAGTCCCCGTTTTACTTACCTGACCGTTCGAAAATCCCAGGCGCGTCCACGTCATTCTCTTCGGGTCCCAGCCTGGCCGTTGATTGGCTAGGCTGGGCGGATTGATAGCAGCACAGCCATTGGCTGGCGCTGCTGTCAATCACAGGGGGCGGAGCCGAGTGATACAGTCGGCGGCTATGGCCGCCGCTGTATCACGGGAGCGCGCTCGCAAAAGCTTTCCACCGTGCGAGCGCCCTCGCATGAAGATGGAAATCTTTTGCAAGGAGGAGCCTAGACAGCCACGAAGGGACCCCAGAAGACAGCTTTCCGGGCCACTCTGTGCAAAACGAACTGCACAGTGGAGGTAAGTATAACATGTTTGTTGTTTTTTTTTTTTTTTTAAATCCTGACTTTAGTGTCGCTTTAAGCATCATTAAAATCACTGCTATTGTACCTGCTGGGTGTCTATACCTGTGATAACGTCTTTAAATAGCACAATCACCTGCCTGCCAGTAAATTAGGAAGAACTGATCTATCTAAGCTATACAGTGTATAAATATATGTACAACTCCTAGGGATGTATATATATCCTCTACACACTGTAAATTAAAGGGTCACTAAAGGAAAACATTTTTTTAGTTAAATAGCTTCCTTTACCCTAATGCAGTGCTGTTTTTATGTTCTCATTGTTTGTTTTTGCTTTGAAGTAGCTGTAATACTTCTCTGATCTCCACACTTCATGCTTGTCTGGCTCCTTATGAAAAATCTCATGGCAGTTTTTCACTGTGGTCCAAGCTGTGTCTCTAAAACTCCTCAGACCCAATCACATTCATTTTAAAAACAAAACACTGCCCTGGATTTGTTTGTTTTTGTTCTGTCTCTCTCTCTCTCTACCTTACATAAACACAAAACCTTTTTAAAAACGAAAGTGAAACTAGAGGCATATTATATGATTGATTTTTATCTATTTTTAATCATTTTTAAAAGGAATCAGTTAACTTGTATGTCTCTATACCCTGTAAACAGTTTTTTCCTTTAGTGATCCTTTAAGCTAAACTGGCTAGCCTGCCTGCTCTATCTAGCTATATAAAGAGACAATCTCTCTGTCTCTCTGACTGCTTTCATTAGCAACCCGTAACACACTACACAAGGCCACCCAGCAGGCGGCCTTATATAGTGTGGGGCGTGTGCTAAAGCCCTGAGCCATAATTGGCCAAAGCCACCCAGGCTTTGGCAAATTATGGCTCTCCTTTTTTTGCGCGCTGTGATTGGCCAAGCATGCAGGGTCATAGTGCATGTTTGGTCAATCATCAGGGCGCAATGCTGCAATGAATTATGGGCCGTTTTGTTTCACTCGAATTTGCCGCGAACAATCGTTTTTGTTCGATATTCGTCGAACGATCGAATGGACGATGTTCGAGTCGAACATACGTTTGTTTCGAACGCGAAGCTCATCCCTAGTCACCGCGTTTGAGAACGACGAGATTTTGTCTTGACTGTGTGTATGCAAAGAAAGCTTGACAAGATTCTCGACAGGCCTGACAAGGAACTCGTCGAGGAAAACGAGGTTTAATTTACGACGAGTTCCTCGCAATTGTGTACGAGGCCTATTAGCCTTTAAAATTAGCACTTTAGATTTCAAACGTTCGAGTCCCATAGACTTTAACAGGGTTCTAAAGTTCACACGAACATGCCGCGAACACCCCAAACAGTTCGCTGTTCGGTGAACAGGCAATGTTCGAGTCCAACATGAGTTCTACTCGAACTCGAAGCTCATACCTACACGCGATCATGAAAGAAAATGCTCAAGCAAAGCGCGGTGACGTACAACAACACGTACGACAATTCGAATTCGAATGGCGCCACCTTTGGGCTGCTTTTGCTAATTTCCCCGAGCATGCGTGTTTTTTTCCCCCTCAAAGCGTACACACGACCGTTTTTCACGACGTGAAATAGAACGACGTGAAAAACGATGAGAAAAAATAGAGCAGATTCTACATTTTTTTCACCCATTTCTCTCGTCGAGAAAAATGCTCTGGAGCCTACACACGACAGTTTTTCGTGACCAATTTAAAAAAAATATATATTTTTCTCATCGCAGGTACGCGGCATAAAAATAGAGAACAAATTAAACAACCTCATTTAAGTATTGTTATGATGCAATATATAAAAATGTTGGCTTTTGAGGTTTCATATAGCTTTAACCTAATTTTCCGAACAACTTGTACTCTTCTGAATGTCAGTGGTCAGAAGGTTCAGGAAGGAGGAGGTGAGACAGACGAGCGCTACAGTAAATATCTGTGTCACATCTTCACATTACAATGTTTTGGTGAGGTGTCATTCAGGAAACATCACAGAGGTGAAAGATCATGTGTGTCCTTCTGTTGGGTGGCCTGATGTTCCTATGTGTGTGCAAAGGTAAGTTACGTCTTTTCCCCCATCCTTGTATTGTGTGATCTTCTACGATGGTGTGTGATATCTCACAACAACGACAACCGGTAATAAGTAAGAATTATGGAAGCTGATTAAGACTTCAATCAGTTCTTATTTTTCTCTGTTTTATCTGATGTTTTATATTCATCTGGAAAGGACTGATATTCCTATATAATGAAAACATGTTGCAGTTTTTGTATTTTTTATATTTTTTTGCTGGTTGGTGCCGTTGCCGGTTTTACCGTTTGAACAACGCTGACCATGCTGCGAGCTACTCACAGAGTATTGACTCTTCTATTGGTCCGGGCCAACCATTGGGATTGATTGATGTCCATTGTGACAACCCATATCTTGTGCAGCACCTCAGTGTGGAGATCTCTTGTGTCAGATGATGTATTTCCAGGGCTTAAAAAAATGATATTCCAGTTTGTATCTTAACTCGAAAAAAATCCTTCCATTGCTCTTAGTCTGCTCCAAATTCCTTTATTTGTGTGTTGTGATCTGACCCCCTGTAAGGCCCCATACACACGATCGGATATGTCCGATCGGGAGTTTGATCCGATGGCGTGTACACACCATCGGATCAAATTCCCCGCCGCCGGACGGCGCGGTGACGTAGTGGTGACGCGGCGGTGACGTTGACGCCGCCGCGTCACCGCCACGTCACCGCACCAGGAAGTAAAACACTTCCGCGCATGCGCCGAATCCATTCGGCAGCGGCGCGGCGGTGGTGGGAGCCGACATGTCTGCTGGTAAGTGTACTAACCAGCAGACATGTCGGGCGGACAGATTCCCACCGGATAGATTTCAAAGCTTGCTTTGAAATCTGTCGGGTGGAGAAATCTGTCCGCTAGCCCATACACACGAGCGGAGATGTCTGCTGAAACGGTCCATCGGACCGTTTTCAGCGGACATATCCCCTCGTGTGTACGCGGCCTTAGAGTGTGGCAACGTTCATTCTCTGTGGTCCCAATTTTTTTTTTTGGAATGTAGCCACCCTGTCTTGGTCCCATTGTATGTAGGAATGTAGGAACGTAGCCCTCTAGTCTTGGTTCCATTGTATGTAGGAACGTAGCCCTCTTGTCTTGGTTCCATTGTATGTAGGAACGTTGCCCTCTTGTCTTGGTTCCATTGTATGGAGGAACGTAGCCCTCTTGTCTTGGTTCCATTGTATGTAGGAACGTAGCCCTCTTGTCTTGGTTCCATTGTATGTAGGAACGTAGCCTTCTTGTCTTGGTCCCATTGTATGTAGGAACGTAGCCCTCTTGTCTTGGTTCCATTGTATGGAGGAACGTAGCCCTCTTGTCTTGGTCCCATTGTATGTAGGAACGTAGCCCTCTTGTCTTGGTTCCATTGTATGTAGGAACATAGCCCTCTTGTCTTGGTTCCATTGTATGTAGGAACGTAGCCCTCTTGTCTTGGTCCCATTGTATGTAGGAACGTAGCCCTCTTGTCTTGGTTCCATTGTATGTAGGAACGTAGCCCTCTTGTTATGGTTCCATTGTATGTAAGAACGTAGCCCTCTTGTCTTGGTCCCATTGTATGGAGGAACGTAGCCCTCTTGTCTTGGTTCCATTGTATGTAGGAACGTAGCCCTCTTGTTATGGTTCCATTGTATGTAAGAACGTAGCCCTCTTGTCTTGGTCCCATTGTATATAGGAACTTAGCCCTCTTGTCTTGGTTCCATTGTATGTAGGAAGGTAGCCACCCTGTTCTGGTCTCACTGTGTGTAGGAGTAACGTAGCCACCTTGTTTTGGTCCCACTGTATGTAGGAGCATAGCCACCATATCTTAGTCCCACTGTATTTAGGAGCATAGCCACCCTGTTTCAGTCCCACTGTATGTAGAAACATAGCCACCCTGTCTTGGTCCCACTGTTTGTAGGAACATAGCCACCATATCCTAGTGCCACTGTATGTAGGAATGTTGCCACCCTGTCTTGGTTTCACTGTATGTAAGAATGTAGCCACCATGTCTTGGTCCCACTGTATATAGGAACGTAGCCACCATGTCTTAGTCCCACTGTATGTAGGCCCCAAACCACACTATCTTGCTTTTTCCTGAAATGGACTATGCAGCAACGTAGTCACCCTGTCTTGGTCCCACTCTATATAGGAATGTAGCCACCCTGTCTTTGATTCACTGTATGCAGGAACATAGCCACTCAGTATTTGTCCCATTGTATATAGGAATGTAGCCAGCCTGTCTTGGTCCCACTGTGTGCAGGAACTTAGAAACCCTGTCCTGGTCCCATTGTTTGTAGGAAAATAGCCACCATGTCTTAGTCTCACTATATGTAGAAACTTAGTCACGCTGTTTCGGTCCCACTGTGTGTAGGAACGTAGCCACACTGTCTTAGTCCCACTGTATGTAGAAGGGTAGCCACCATGTCTTAGTCCCATTGTATGTAGGCACCTAACCACATTAGCTTGCTCTTTCCTGAACTGGACTACGTAAAAACATAGCCACCCTGTCTTGGTCCCACTCTATATAGAATGTAGCCACCCTGTCTTTGATTCACTGTATGTAGGGATGTAGCCACCTTGTCATGGGCCCCACTGTATGTGGGAAAGTAGCCAACCTGTCTTGGTCCCAGTGTTTGTAGGCACCTAACCATATTATCTTGCTCTTTCCTGAGATGGACTGTGGACTATGGGATTTGTAGAGTGCATAGAGCAGTGCACTTCACTATAACTAATGCACACTACTCGTTCCAAACACATGGAAGCAAGGGGGGAAAAGGAGAGGTTTCCGGAGCTCATTGAGGACGTTACATGGAAGAAGAAAATCCATTCTTTGGATGGAGTGCTCAGCCCTCTGGCAGGTTTGTTTGGCTGCCTGGGCTCTCTATTTGTCTTGGTGACTAGGAATGCGCATGGGGTTTTGGATTACGGACAAGTCTGCAAACTTAATAAAAAAAAGTCTGGGCACTGAATCCGAACCCTGCTGAAGTAAATGGGAGCCAAATATTGAAAAGACTAAAAAGACTACATTTTCTAGACTATGCCTATAGACAAGGTATGGTCAAGCGAATGACATGGCGGCATTGGCACTGTCTTGAGGAATATGAGTGCAGGATCAATCACAGGCACTTGTGTGAAAAGAGTGCCAACTATGCTTGTCCTTTCTGTCTCCTTCTCCGTTTATGGATGAATAAAAGGTCCACCTTCTCCATTTATTGGTCACTTTTTCACTCATGAATGGAGGAGATTTGACGAGTGCCTTTGACAGGTCTCCTATGTTCCAGCTCCCAGACACTGCAGTTCACAGCAGTTGGGCTTCAGCAACAAAAGCAGTGCTGCCAATCTAGAAAGCAGTGGGTGGGACTGGGTGTGGCTAAGTCCTGATTGACCTGTGACAATGCCGAAAACGACACCCCCAGCAACATTTTTCCATCTCACTGTAATGCAAGCAGTAACAGATTACATGAGGGTGGCAACTCTGCTCTGAATTCAAGAGCAGTGCAGCATTGTTGCCACCCAATCACCGATAGCTGCATTAGGTGGACTTCACTGAGGTAATTGTGAGACTTTGCAGGGAAACTAAAAGAGAAAACTATAGTTATTGCAGTTATAATTATATTTTTATTATTATTATTTTTAATGAGAGGCCATAGTTTTACTTTAGGTTTCATGGGGAACACATCAGAGTGGACTGGGGCAGCCAAAACATCCTGGTGGACACAAACACAGGAAAATCTCATTGTTGGAGAATCAGCCATATAGGAAACCTGGGGTTTACTCCACCAACTATAACTACATGATCATTTTTAAGTGTGTGTGGGTGGTGATGGGGGTCAGTGGCGGCTGGTGCTCCAAATTTTTGGGGGCACAAAGAAACTGAAAAAAAAAAAAAACACATACATTTCAGCCTCAATGTGCCCATCAAACGCAGCCACTGTGCCCATCAATTGCAGCCTCTTAAAACTCTGCCAATTTGTCCCATCAATAGCCGCCAGTTTGCCCCATCAAATGCCACCAGTTTGCCCAATCAAATGCCACCAGTTTGCCCCATCAAATGCCACCAGTTTGCCCCATCAAAGGCCACCAGCTTGCCCCATCAATAGCCGCCAGTTTGCCCCATCAATAGCCACCAGTTTGCCCCATCAAATGCTGCCAGTTTGCCCCATCAAACACTGCCATTTTGCCCCATCAAATGCCACCTATTTGCCCCATCAATAGCCGCCAGTTTGCCCCATCAATAGCTGCCAGTTTGCCCCATCAATAGCGGCCAGTTTTCCCCATCAAATGCTGCGAGTTTGCCCCATCAAATGCCCCCAGTTTGCCCCATCAAAAGCCCCCAGTTTGCCCCATCAAATTCTGCCAGTTTTCCCCATCAAATGTTGTTGCCAGTTGCCCCCCCGCCAGGCACTTACCTTTCTCGGGGCAGCGCCATCCTCCACACTCCCTCCGAGTCCTTGATGTCTTCTCCCGTCCTCTTCATGTCATCTCTGCTATGATTGAATGCCTGATAGGCGTCCAATCACAGCGCCTGTCGCTTCAGCCAATCAGGTGACCGGTAACCAGACCTGATGAGCCTGATTGGCTGAGAAGCGGGTCAGTCTTAGGGAAGCGATTCCCTAACACAGCACTACGTAAGCAGCAAATGTACAGCAGTGCACCCGCTGCTTACTAGTTTGAAAGCCTATTAGAGCCCACAGGCGATGGTTCTAATCAGGCGCTTCCAAAACACCCCCACCACTGTAATTCAGATGGCCAACACTCAACAAGGGGCAGATACCTGAACAGGGGCGGCAGTGGCGACGATAGATTCATGCAATGCATGAATCTATCTATTGTTGATTGATGGGTGCAGGAGAGAGGGGGCGGCGCTCCTGCGCCCTCTATGGATGCACCACCACTGGTAAGAGTTAATTTTCTGTTTTATGAGTGAAGTTGGATGTAAAATTTGGAAGTTGAGTAGGTATATTCTGGTTTTATTGTTGGCATACTTTCTTAGTTAGGAAAAGCTGGGCATCTACAGTAAGTACACCAGTTCTCCTAGGTGGTAGCCCCATATGGAAAACTACTAGCCTTGTCTGCAGACACTAAGACCAAATAATGAAGCCCTTCTGAGTCTTCACCACAATCTACATTTCCTCTTCAGTTTCTCAGAAACATATAGGGCCAGATTCTCATATATTTTCGGCGGCGTAGCGTAAGCCATTTACACTACGCCGCCGCTGCGTACTAGAGCAAGTGCTTTATTCTCAAAGCACTTGCTCCGTAGTTTGCGTTGGCGTCTCGTAAATCGCCAAGCGTAAACCCGCGCAATTCAAATGGGGCGGCTTGTATTTAAATTAAGCGCGCCCCCGCGTCGAACGAACTGCGCATGCGCCGGCCGGGGAAAAAGCCCAGTGCGCATGCTCCAGCTCACGTCGGGAAGCGTCGTTGAAACCGACGTCAAAACGACGTGAGCGTCATTTACGCAAGTCCCTATTCGCGAACGAGTTAGTAAAACGACGTAAGCGACGGAAAAAGCCGACGCTGACCCGACGCCATACTTAACATGGCATCCGACGGGACACGACGGCATCCGACGGGACCTCGTAAGGTTACTCCACATAGAAGCTGGGGTAACCTTACGCAAACGAAAACGACGTACGCGACGATGGGGCGGCGTAAAAGCGATCGAGAATCGGCGAACTACCTCATTTGCATATGCAAATGAAAAAACAACGTGAAGGCCACCTAGTGGCCGGAGTTGTCATTACACCTACGACCCGAAAGTGTAATGCTTTTACACTTGTCGGATGTAGAAGCGTATCTATGCAAAAGTGATGCTAAGCATCACTCGCATAGATACGAGGACAAAAAAAAGGCGATACGACGGGGTATCTGAGATACTCCGTCGTAACGCCTCTGAGAATCTGGCCCATAGTGTAAAAATAAACTTTTTGGCAAACGTCTGTTCAGCAGACTGTCCATTCTTGACGGACCTTCTCCTTCTCAGAGGGCCAGTACACTTAAAACCGGCTATACACATACGTAAATATTTGCCTAAATTTTCCTTACATTTGCCTAAATTTGCCTTACAGTTGCCTAAATTTTCCTTACACTTGCTTAAATTTCCCTTACATTTGCATAAATTTGCCTTACATTTTGCCTAAATTTTCCTTACATTTGCCTAAATTTGCCAAAATTTTCCTTACATTTGCCTAAATTTGCCTTACATTTGCCTAAATTTTCCTTACTTTTGCCTAAATTTGCCTACATTTTCCTTACATTTGCCTAAATGTGCCTTACATTTGCCAAAATTTGCCTACATTTTCCTTACATTTGCCTAAATTTTCCTTACATTTGCCTAAATTTACCTTACATTTGCCTAAATTTTCCTTACATTTGCCTAAATTTGCCTAAATTTTCCTCACATTTGCCTAAATTTGCCTTAAATTTGTCTTACATTTACATCAATTGGGAAGGCCCTTGCACAACATAGGTGTTGGTTATTTGAAAGGATATTGTACAACATATTTCCCAACCTATCAGCAAAAGTATGCAGCCATAGGACACACCCCTTGACACGCCCCCTTAAAGGAGAATTGTACAAAAACCAAGATTGGTTAAACCCACAAGGGCTTTTTTTACCACTTCTATTCCTTTATATAGGCGTTTGGAATTTACAAATGCAGCAATTTAGAAATCAAATGAAAGGTTTAGCGCTGGGGAACACTTTTTGATGGATAAAAATTGCATTTTATATACAACTATATCAGACCAACATGAGGGACAAATGAGGAGGAATGAGGGACAGAGGGACATTGCTCCAAATCAGGGACAGTCCCTCGAAATCAGGGACAGTTGGGAGCTATGGTACAATCAAATTGTTATGTGTGTGGCTAGCTTTAGCGAGGTATATACTTTAGGGTCAAAGATTTGTGGACATCTGGTCATTGTACCTGAATGAGCTTGTTGGACGTCCTAATCCAAAATCAAGGACATGAGGATAATAACCTCTGCTCTTCTGGGAAGAATTCCTATAACATTTTGTAGGGTGCCTGTGAGAATTTGTGTCCATTCACCAAAAAAACATTTATGAGCTCAAGTACTGATGTTGGATAAGAAGAACTGGGTCACAGTCAGTGTTCCAACTCATCCCGAAGGTGATCGGTATGGTTAGGGTCAGGGCTCTATGTGGGCCACTCAAGTTCCTCCACTACAAACTGGTCAAATCATGTCCTTAAGGGGTTAACACCAGGGATGGACTGGCCATCGGGACTACCGGGAGTTTCCCGGTGGACCGATTGGTCAGTGGGCTGGCTCGGCTGTGTCACTCACTCGTCTCTCTAATCTGTCACATTTACGCTAATGCTTATGCCTGCACACGGTGGCGCCAGCCAATAGCCTTCATCGTGGCCACGACACTGCTGTTAATGGGGACTCTGATGTAAGGGGACCGCTGATGTGGAAACTGGTGTAAGGAAGTATTGTTGGTGATACTCAAAATTAAAGTGGGCCGGTCTGGATGAAGTCCAGGGCCACATTTTTGTCCCGGTCCAGCCCTGGTTAACACTGGTTAACACTAGGGGGCGATCGAGGGGTTAATTGCGTGTTCCCTCAGTGTGTTCTAACTGTGGGGGATGGGATTGACTAGGAGAGGAGACATATCGTTTTTCCTACTTAGTAGGAACAAACAATACGGCTCCTCTTCCCTGACAGCACAGGGATTTGTGTGCATGCACGCGGTCGCATATGGCTGTCGGCGATCATGCTTGCCCGCCACACGCATCGGGTCCCGTTGTGTAGTCGACGCACGCGCCCTCTGGTGGCCACCAAAGGAATGGACGTACCCATATGGGATTTTGCACCAGGGGAGCTATTCTGCTGCAGTATATATGTGTGAGCCAGTCGGGAACCGGTTAAGATTAACCAGAGGAAATCCCTCCTATTCGTTTTCTTATATTATTTATGTTAGCTTCTAGCATTTTACCCAAATCTCCGCCATAAACCAGATGGGTTCTAGATTAGTCCTATGAGCTAGAATTTATTGCCACGTCTGGAGAATTTGGCATGGCCATAGGGTAAGATTTTTTAAATGAAATCCGGGGACGTATTTTTTTTTTTACTGGTAATGGCGGCAATTAGCAAATCTCTGCCCGTCGCCGCCCGCCTCTCAAGTCTTACTCTCTGTGCCCCAGCTACTACTGGGTGGGGAGTGGAGGAAGATCTCCCTGCCAAGGAAGGCAAGGAGATAGGCAGGCAGGCAGCTGCCCGAGACTTGAGCCAAGGCAGAACAAGAATGGGCATGCACCCGAAACTGAAGAAATATTCCCTCCGCTCCGACCAACACATGATCATCAGAAATGTAATGTAATGTAATTCAGATTTTTTTTTTTTATTCTGCACTGAAAATCCAGGAACAAAACCGGAAACAGACTTGATTCATGGACAGTGTCCTGTCATGAATATGCAGTAATGTCTGGCAGCTTACCTTCCTCTCCATGTGTTCACCTTAGAGGCCTGACACTCTCACCTGGCTGCTTTTATCATCTCTCCTCCCTGTATGGCTCCACCCCAGGCCATCCCAGGAACTCTATATTAACCAGTGCACTGCAGGTCTGCCTTGCTGATCAACGTTGTTTGTTAAGCATTGTGTGTTTGGGTTCCTGCTGGCCCGTGTGCTACGTTTATCTCTGTGTACCAATCTTGGCTTGTCCCCGACTATTCCTGTTTGCCTGTGACCCTGACCCTTGGCCTGTCCCTTGTTTATCCGTGTCTGCTTGTTGCCCCAACCTCGGCTTAACCCCTTACTATTTCTTGTGTCCTGAGTTGCTGCTTCCCCTCTCTCCCTACGGAGCGTGACCTAGGGGACTCCGGGGGCTGCGACCTGGATTCAGTTGCAGCGAAGGCCATCCTCACCACTAGAGGCTCTGGTGAATACCAGCTAGATCTTAGACTCTGCGCCCTGGGGAATCTTGTGGGATCCCTGTTTGTGCTCCAGTGGACCTGCCCTCCATATCCACTCTGTGTTCCATCCGCAGCAGTCTGCCATAGGGTTCACTACCTTGTGGTGCACTCCTGACTCCAACGGGGTGCATCTGTCATCTGGCCACAGGTGACCTGACATGTCCTCAATCCGGGGAGTGTCCCCGGAAACCGAGGATGTCTGGTCACCCTACCAAAAACAAGATGATGCATCATGCTGGATTTTTTCCATTGGACTATATACAGCATCTGGCAGGGCATAGTCAAGACATGACTTAAACTAAATGTACCTTGTCCCCTACAAATAGGGAGTCAGACTGCACCACTATTCCACCCCAAATGGTGCAATTTATTTTTTTAGTGGTGTTGCTGTTTGATTTGTATAATTGGTAAAATGTCAAATAGTCTTATTTCTGGTAAAGACTTGTAGATATTAAAACCTTTCTTTATTTCTATATTCATGTGTGGTTCAGTTTCAGGAAAGCCAGATACACGATGTGGAAATATAAGACATGTATCCGGTGTAGAGGGAGAAGAGGTTGTCCTAGCTGTGGATTACACCGATATCACAGACATCTCCTGGACAATTACCAGTAACAATCTTACCATTAACAATCATCAATTTGCTACAACAATCCCAGGTAAACCCATTGATATTCGGGATAATGAGTATAAAGGACGTCTGAACACCACAGCAAATGGATCCTTAATTATATATAAACTGACCAGAGAAGACCAAAGGAAATATACAGCAAGTATACTAAGACATGGATTGGGGACGTGCAGTCAGGTTTATAATCTCACAGTGTACGGTAAGTATTTATACCGATTAATCTATTTATTGGGAGGAGTCAACACATGTGAATATTTAAATGTTACAGAAATAAGGAAGTTTCCAACAATAGCACTACATATTTTGCAGGTCATACAATTCTTCAGGCAGTAAAGGTAATGCTTATCAGCCAAGCACTCTATGGGCCATAGTCCGTCCGTCGCAAAGTTATTTCTACAAATAGCTGCTTTATCTTTACTCCAGACAGCCACAGGTCAGCAGGAGAGCAGCTACAGCAGCGTTACCGACGATAAGAGCTAGCTGAGCACCCCCACTTGCAGGACAACACCTCTGTCCCTGCTTGTCTGTCAAATTTTACAGCCATGGAGGAAGACATCATAGGTCTCCATAGCCGATATGATGGCTGACAGCTCCTGGCCATTAAAGTTCAGCTTTCTCCTGTGTGTTTGCGGGGAACGGGAGCAGCCATCTCAGAACAAAAGTAACTTCACTGCGGGGAGGGGGAACAGGATATACTTTAGTGCCGGAATGGTGCATCTACGGGCGCATTTAAACGTCCAACGGAAACGCATTGCGCTGTCGTTTCCAAGGAAGTGGTGCCGACGGAAGTTGTGAGCATGCGCACTGGGATGCATTGACAGTCGACGCATGCGCAGTACGTTCGCCGCGGGATCGCGCCTAATTTTAATAATACACGCCCCGTACCCGCCCAATTTGAATTCCGCCGGCTCATTTTCGATACACTGCCGCAACTTTAGGAGCAAGTGCTTCATGAATAACAGCACTTGCTCCTAAAATTTCGCCGGAGTAACGTAAATGAGAAAAGTTACTCCAGATTAAAGATGCGCCCATCTACCTGAATCTGGCCCTATAAGTAGTGATATAACATGAGCTTGCAGACTGTAGAATGTCTGGGAAGCACTTTCCATGGAGGAGGAATAAGATTACTGGGTCAGCCTGAGACCCTGAAAGTCCTTGCAGTTATCTGGATTTCGGTGGGAACTGGCAAAAGGGGCCATCTGTAAAGTGAAAACCTACTCCTTCCCTCCCCAACAGGTACCCCCCATCAGGGGGTAAGGGCAGTACACCTGTAAGGGGCCCAGAGGTCCCCAGGGGCCCAGGTGGCAACCCCCCCTTTTTTATAAATGTTTTTATTTATTTTTTTATACATATTTATTTATTTTTTTATTAAAGGGCCCAGAGGTCCCCAGGGGCCTGGAGGTCCCCAGGGCCCCAGATGGCAACCCCCCTTTTCTTAATATTTTTTTATAATATATATTTTTTTGTTTTTTATTAAAGGGCCCCGGATGGCAACCCCCCCCTCTTTTTTATATATATGTTTTTTTATTTATTTATTTTTCTTTTACCTTTTTATTAAAAGGCCCAGAGGTCCCCGGTCCCCAGGGCCCCGGATCGCTACCCCCTTTTTTCTTGTAATTTTTTCTTTTTTTATTCGCAGCAGCCCCCCGCTTCTCAATTTGAGGTGGCAGCACCCCCCCCCCCTGTTCTCTGCTCCAGGGGGCCCATGCCTTTTTTTATCTTTTTTTTTTTATTATTAAAGGGCCCAGAGGTCCCCAGGGCCTGATGGCCATCCCCCTTTTTTTTAAATAATTTTTATTGAATAAAAAAAATATTATTATTTCTTATGAAAATAATTTTTTTTAAATATTTTCTTTTTGTTTTTTATTAAAGGGCCCTGGATGGCAACCCCCCATTTTTTTATATATATATGTATGTTTTTTTTACTTATTGTTTTCTCTTTTATCTTTTTATTAAAGGACCCAGAGGTCCCCAGGGCCCCAGATGGATACCCCCCCTTTTTTTTAATATATTTTTTTGTTGTAAGGGGCCATGAGGTTCCCAGGGCAACCCCCCTTTTTTTTGTTCACCAGCACCCAAAGTTCCCCAACCTCAATTTCCGGCGGTACAACAGCCCCCGCTTCTCAATTCGTGGCACTCCCCGCTTCTCAATTCGTGGCACCCCCCGCTTCTCAAAGCTATAAGGGGCCCCTGCCCCTATTACTGCTCCTACTCTCTACCTAACCAGCGAGACTCTATCCTTGGCCAACTCTCACACTGCGGGCAGACCAAATATATGTAGAATCTGTTATTTAAGCAATTCTGTGTCAAGATGGCCACCCAAATCTCATGGGATTTCAGCATCCAATAAGAGATACAGACCTCCCCAAGATGGCCACCCGGAGCCCATAATAGGGAATAAATGAGCCCTCAATGGTCTCTCACCAGCCTGGAAAAAAGTTACAGTGCCATCACAGGCTGGTAGATATACTGCAGCCCAACACCTGCCTACATGCTTGTGCTGGACAGGAGAGCCATCAGTGGGAGAAACACTGGCACGAGCGTTCTGTAGCTCTGACTGACAAGTTCTGCACCGAAAGCTTCACATTTAAAAGATGAGGTTACATTGGGTAAATAGAAACCACATAAGTCAAGCCTCAAAATTGTCTCTTGGCAATTCTTTAAAAGCCGTTAGAGGTCGAAAATGTTTAGAAGTAACAGTGAATAATGACCCTAGAAATATGTCAAGCATTTTTATATGTGCACTTTCGTGTTCATATGTGTGTGCATATTAGGCTTTTCGTTTGTTTGTGTTTTTCTTTACTTAAAACGTACATTTAAAAAAATGTAACTTAACCTTTTTGCTACCATGTTTCCCTGAAAATAAGACCTACCCCGAAAATAAGACCTAGAGTTATTTTCCAGGAGGGCTGCAATAAAAGCCCTACCCCGAAAATAAGCCCTAGTTTAAAATGCTTGAAAAATCCTATAATCCACTCTATTACAGTATTATATAATGTACAATGTGTGTGTTTTCTCTAATATAATTGCGGGGAAGAGAGCGCCAGCAGGTCACAGTCAGAGAAGCATATGATAAAGAAACATATTTACTTTGAACACTAGATGGCAGCAAAGTTGACAGTGAGAAGCTGTCAGAGAAATCACATGACTTCCTGGCTGCCTATAAAAGCTGAGCAAATGCTCAGAGGAATTGCTGGTTTGTCTTTCAGCTTCCTGTGTTCCTGCTTCAGTACCCTGCTATCTTGTGATTACAAGTTGTGACCCCAATTGTTCTTGACCTCTGCCTGCTTCCTGTGTTTAACCCCCGGCTTGCCTAAGGACTTTTCTACTCTGCCTGCTTCCTGTGTTTGACCCTCGGCCTGCTTAAAGGACTACTTCACTTGCCTTCTCGTGTTTGAGTCCCAACCTGGCCTCTCACACCGGATTGGTACCCAGCTGACCACGACACAGTGCTCCAGTTTCCTTCCAGCGTTCACCACTCAAGTCACCTAAACCTGCTGGCAACCCGTGCCTCTCCGTGCCCTCCGCCTACTGTATCACTTCCAGGGGTGGAGTGCACTCAGCTGCAAGGGGAGTCGCTCTCAGCATCTCGGCCTTGGCGAGTACTCCTGACAATCACAGAAGCGCAGAGCGGCGCTATAACGAAGGCATTTGGCACAATTATGTTACAGAAACATTGTACATTATATAATACGGTAATAGAGTGAATTATAGGATTTTACAAGCATTTTAACTCAGTTTACATTGGGGATTCCTGTGGGGCAGAGAGAGAGAGGGGTAGAGAAGACAGCACATTACATGGTAAGACCTACCCCGAAAATAAGCCCTACTATGTCTTTTGTTGCCAAAATTAATATAAGACCCAGGCTTATTTTCGGGGGAAACACGGTAGAACAAGAGGATTGACAATCTCCCTATGTGATATCATAGAGCAGGTTCTCCCTATGGAAATATCAGGGGACATTAGAGGGACATTAAACCCCTAATGCCACTAGTGTACTCTGTTGAAGCTGAACGAGCACAGACTGTACTTTAACAGCAAAGTCCCTGGCCAGAGTCATTGACATCAACATCTCTGAACCTAAAAGTGCTCACAGCTGAACCCTTCCAGGTTCATACTATGCAGGGAAGATCAGCAAGAGGATGCCCGCTGATCAACCACAACCACTGCTCTCCAATTTTTTTACACTCACCCAAACTACATCTGCAGGAAAGATGGCAGTCAGGATTAAAAATCTAAGCTGCAATATCTGCCAGGAGTTTGTTTACATGCCACCACTGCAGGCAGGCCCCTCTCTTCACAAACGTTTTGCAAAATCTCTATTGACCCTGCTTTAGATGTACCAATACCTATGCAGAAAAGCCACCCTGGTAATCCATCCAATATATAACCAATTTAGATTTGCCCTTTCATAACACAATCGTTGAGAAAGCTATAGGAGGTTGTACAGCTAGATTCTGGAGATAAGCATGAGCAGGGCCGGATTCCTTAAAGGCCACAGAGGCCACGTCTCAGGGTGGCAGTGGGTGCAGGGGCGGCGCCGCAGCAACAGGGGGGCAGGGCCGTCATCAGGGGGCTACAGCCAATATGTAATTTTCCCTGGCTCAATTCCAGGACATGTGTTCTATTCTGCCACTGAGCCAAATCTTTGAGGATGTGAGCATGCAAACACAAGGAAATAGTCACGCTGCTGTCTCCGTCATCATCTCCATCCGAAAAGGGAAGGAACTGTATTCAAATCACAGCTTTTATAGACAAAGTGACATAAGCAAGCATCATCATATATGGGTGCATCTGATTGGTTCATCCACATATGGTGTTCTCTTGTGACGTCTATTCTTGGCCGCATTCCACAGCTCAGCGCCATCTTCTTTTGGTCGATGGGAGGGGGAAGTTGGGGGTTGATTAGGAGTAGTAGTTAAACCATCTGTTTCTCGTCTTTACTCGGGGCTGAGATTTAACTCTATCATGACTTTCCTTCAAGGAAAATAATACTGTCTTGTCACAGAATACTGAAATATGCATATACAGTATATATATATATATATATATATATATATATATATATATATCAAGAAATAAAATAAATAAAACAATAAAAGAAAGGAAAGCAATATTTGAGTGGTTAGGAGAAAGAGGTCAAAATTAAAATGTTATCAACTCCATCACAGATACACATGTACCGGCTTGAGTGTCTGGAAGGGCCTGGGGCTCGGCGGCAGTATGTGCAGGGGAGGCGCCGCAGAAACAGGGGGGCAGGGCAGCCATCAGGGGGTACAGCCAATACACATGTACCGGGCCCGAGTGTCTGAAGGGGCCCAGCGACAGTGGCTGCAGGGGTGGCACTGCAGCAACAGGGGGCAGGGCAGCCATCAGGGGGTACAGCCGATACACATGTACTGGCCCGGACTGTATGGAGGGGCCCGGCGGCAGCCAGGATGTGTGCAGGAGAGAGGAGCCCAATGAGATATAGTGCAGGTCTGCAGGAGAGATGTAGCGCTAGGCTAAGCAAAGTAAGCTGGCAGGGCTGGGACTCGGGAGATGTTATGAGGAAGGGACTTAACAGTCTTTCAGTTGCTCATTGGGGCGGAAAAGGGAGTAAATCCGGGCCTGAGCATGAGAACATGACTCCAGTGCTACAAGGTATTCTCACCTTGTAGAGTTGAGGTCCTGGATTCCATGCCCACCAGGAACCATGTGTGCATAGAGTATGCTCTGCCTATGTTTCTATGGGAGTCCTGCCAAAATAAGTAGAAGGTAAACTAAAGCACTAAATCGCTGCTAATGTAACAAAAAAAAATATGTTGATCCTTTTTAGGTAATGTGATAAAGAGCACTCCAAACAAAGACTACTACTACTCAAAATCCACAGGTAAGGAGACCCCCCTCCCCCCTCCCGCCAATGCACATTTACAGATGTAGCTTTGAAAAACTGTTTTGTTTATGTATATGTTTATCTATGTATAACTTTTTTAGGTGGGAATCTGAATAATACTACCACTGCAATGAGTATCACAACTGGCCACCAAAACTCCGCTTTGCCATCTTCAAGTGGGTAAATCCATAATGTTATCTATCTATCTATCTATCTATCTATCTATCTATCTATCTATCTATCTATCTATCTATCTATCTATCTATCTATCTATCTATCTGTCTGTCTGTCTGTCTGTCTGTCTGTCTGTCTGTCTCTATCTATCTATCTAGCGTTATATAATAAAGGTGGAAATAAAGGAATATGGTGGCTCTTGGTAGACTAGTTACTATAGATTTTTTTGGCTTGGGGGCAGCTGATAAGAGATCACATATGCTTCTGGGACATAGCTGGATTAAGACCAAACAAGGTCCTAGGCTGGTTCATAATTCGACTTCAAGGCACCATGCTTAGCCAGGTCCCAGTAATATAAGAAATGGTCATCACTAAAGTTTTTCGGTATTGATCAATTTTTACCTGGCCACTTGGCCTTAGTCACCCACTTAGGTCACCTTGTGGTTAATCCAGCCATCAGCGGTATCAGTTGAGGAGACATCTCACGATTCCATCTTTTCCTTGCCTCTCTGAATGGACCCAATGCTACCAAAAAGTAGTGTAGGGACATATGGATGTCATATAATTGCATTTGTTTGGCAATAGTATGTATTTGTTTCATTGTCAGGATTGCATCTGATGGTATCCAATCTTCTTACAGGTAGCAGCCGCTTAATACTTTCTGTGGTCATTCCTGTCTCAGTTGTGTTGGTCATTCTGTTGATTGCCTTTTCCATTAATTGCCGTCAAACACCATCTTCATCACGTATTTTTGAAAACCAGAATGAAGGAAGTACAGGTCAGTCATCAAGTTTCTTAAACGGAAACAGTCATTAAGCATAAACCAAAAACAGGTACTACCACAGTGGTTAAAAATACACTTCCCTGCTTCCCTTATGGTCTACATCAGTATAATTTTGATATTTAAAAAAGACCTTAAAGTGTCTTTAAAGCCAAAGCTTTTCCAGTTTTGGATAGGTTTCAACTAGTGTTAGGTTTATATTTTTGGATGTGTGCCTTTGGAGAGATTCACCCTCTCTTCTTGTCTTGTCTTGGTGGTCATTGTCACCAGGGCAGAAAATCCAAAATGTTATCTTTTCACCCAGAACAAGACGAAAGAGAACGTCCTCTCACCTGTTCCAAAGACTACCAACTAAGAAAGAGTAGTCCTTTTAATTCACGTTGGGTTCTTTTTTAGACAGGACATGAAGGAAAATCTTTCCAATGGGACACAGACAGCAAAAACAATAATAATCTAAAAACACAAAGGCTTGACATATATTTTAAGCTTTGGTAAGGTACCATATATATACTCGAGTATAAGCCGAGTTTTTCAGCAAATTGTTTGTGCGGAAGATGCCCCATAGGCTTATACTCGAGTCACCTTTTTGCACCTGATCTCCCAGACTTTGGGGACCTGGTACCGGTTGGCCGTAGGTTCCCTGGACTTAGCACACATGTAGCCCAACTCTTCCTCTACAAGTGTGCAAAGTTTGTTGTCCGGGGGACCTATGGCTGGGGAGCACCCCTTCCGTAGACTCCCATGTTAAACTCAATTTTTTTCCAGTGATTTTGGTGACCCGGTACCGACCGGCCATAGGTCCCCTGGGCCCGAAACTTGGCACACATGTAGCTCCATTTCTCCTTCTACAAGTGTGCAAAATTTGTTCTCTGGGGGACCTGAGGAGCACCCATTTTTCAAACCCTGGCACCCCTTCCATAGATTCCCATGTTAAACATCAGTCTAGTCATGGACACAGTGAGGCATGGACACAGTAAGGCCTCGTACACACGAGGCAATAGATTTGTTCAAAACGGTCTGTCCGACCGATTTGAACAAATCTCTCTGTTTGGATTTTGGTTTGCTCACGTGTACACACGAGCAAACCAAAATCCCCGCCAGCAGACGGCGCGCTGACGTGTCGGTGACGTGGCGGTGACGTTGACGCCGCCACGTCACCGCACCAGGAAGTAAAACACTTCCGCGCATGCGCCGAATCCATTCGGCGGCGGTGCGGGACGACATGTCTGCTGGTAAGTGTACTAACCAGCAGACATGTCGGGCGGACGGATTCCCACCCGATAGATTTCAAAGCATGCTTTGAAATCTGTCGGGTGGCCAAATCCGTCGGCTCGGCCGTACACACGATCGAATCTGTCTGCTGGGACGGTCTAACAGACCGTTTCCAGCAGACAGATTTGATCGTGTGTACGAGGCCTGAGGCATGGGCACAGTGAGGCATGGGCACAGTGAGGCATGGACACAGTGAGACATGCACATGGACACAGTGAGGCAAAGGGAGGCACAGTGAGGCATGCAGATGGACATCCTAGGATTATACTCGAGTCAATACATTTTCCCAATTTTTTTGTGGTAAAATTAGGTGCCTCAGGTTATATTCAGGTTTGGCTTATACTCGAGTATATGCGGTAAGTCTTCTAGCTGGGACATGTAGGGACGCAAGAGTCTATATGAGCCAGCTCTTCATAAAGAGCTACAACCCTTGAATACCTGCCCACGTGACTTTGCAGAATTAATTTTTTTTTTTCTGTTGACTGAAGCTTTGCTTTAAACGTTTTAGATATATCCAAGGTAAAAGACAAACACAACTAATGTATTTTCTATTTCTGTAGAGGACAACGATTGTCCTGTGTGGAAAGAAAACAATGAATACAATTATTTGGACATCACACAGAAAGGTCAGTTGCAATATTTGTAAGAATGTGCGTAAAAATAAAACTGATTGTAACATAAATAATTCTATTGTAATTGGCTTCATAACATAACTCAGTGTTGTTGCGGCCTGTATAAGGCTGGTCCATTGTCTATTGTTGGCCTGGGTGGGATTGGTGTAGTATCTGCCTGTGTGGGGTTGGTATAGTGTTGGCCTGGTTGAGGTTGGTCCATTGTTGGCTTGTATGGGGTTGGTAACTGGTAGGGATGAGCTTCGCGTTCGATACGAACGTATGTTCGACTCGAACATTGTCTGTTCGTACGTTCGACGAAATTCGAACAAAAGCGGTCGTTCGCGCCAAATTCGAGTGACGCAAAACGGACTATAATTCACTGCGGCATTGCGCGCAAAAAACGAAGAGCCATAATTGGCCAAAGCCTGGGTGGCTTTGGCCAATTATGGCTCAGGGCTTTAGCACACGCCCCACACTATATAAGGCGGCCTTGTGTAGTGTGTTCCGTCTTGTTAATGAAAGCAGTCAGAGAGACAGAGAGATTGTCTTTTTATATAGCTAGATAGAGCAGGCAGGCAGGCTAGTCAGTTTAGCTTAATTTACAGTGTGTATAGGATATATATACATCCCTAGGAGTTGTACATATATTTATACACTGTATAGCTTAGATAGATCAGTTCTTCCTAATTTACTGGCAGGCAGGTGATTGTGCTATTCAAAGACGTTATCACAGGTATAGACACCCAGCAGGTACAATATTTAAAGGAATTTTTCTTTTATTTTTATTTAAGCATCAATAAAATCACTGCTCCTGGAGCAATGATTTTAATGATGCTTAAATAAAAAAAATAAAAAAATTCCTTTAAATATTGTACCTGCTGGGTGTCTATAGCTTGCCTGTGAAAACGTCTTTGAGAACCCGGGTCTTGCCCGAGGGAACATGTATCAATGGAAAAAAGTTTTAAAAACGGTCACTTTTTCAGGAGTCCTGCTCCTGAAAAAACGACCAATTTTTTTACTTTTTTTCCATTGATACATGTTCCCTGGGGCAAGACCAGGGTTCTCAAATACGTTTTCCAACAATAACTTGAATATTGGTCTTTAAAATGAGCGTTTTTGAATTCGAACGTTCGAGTCCCATAGACTTCAATGGGGTTCTAAATGTTCGCGCAAACGGTCGGTCTGTTCGACGGTTCTGGTGCGAACCGAACCCAGGGTATGTTCGGCTCATCCCTAGTAACTGGAGTGTTAGCCTGAATGGGTTTGGTGTAAGACTGGCCTTGTTTGGGGCTGATGTCATGTTGGCCAGGTTGAGGTTGGGCCATGGTTGGCTTGTATGGGTTTGATCTAATATTGGTCTATAAGGGGTTGCTATAAGGCTGGTTAGTATTGGGTTGGTGTAGAATTGGCCTGTTTTGAGTTGGTGCAGTGATGGCTCATGTGAGGTTTGTCCATTGTTGGCCTGTATGAGGTTGATTTATTATCGGCCTGTAAGGGGGGTGGTCCATTGATCTATATGAGTTTGGTGCAGTTTTGCTTCCAAAGGTTTGGTCTATTGTTGGCCTGTATGGGTTTGTTTATTGATGGCTTCAATGGGGTTGGAAACAGTTTGCCTGTGTGGGGTTTGTGCAGGGTTGGCCTGTATGGAGTTGGTGGAATGTTGGACTGTATGGTTGTTGGTGTAGTGTTGGCTTGTCTGGGGTTGGTGTAGTGTTGACCTTAAAGAGGAGTTCCACCCTAAAAAAACAACTTTTGTTTAATCCCCTCCCCTCCCCCTTACATGCCACATTTGGCATGTAATTTTTTTGGGGGGGGAGTGGGGGCTTCAGTAGGAGTGGGACTTCCTGCTTCCGCCGAGGCCCTGGTTAGGCGATTAAGCCTTAATCGCCTACACCAGCCCCTCCCTGTAGGTGATCACATGGGACACATGACAGGTCCCATGCGATCGCCTCTCCAATCAGCGGCGAGCCGCGCTGCGCGCGCATGCGCCGTGCGGCTCGTGCATGCGCAGTGGGTGCCCGGCCGTGAAGCCGAAGGCTGTACACGGCTGGGTGCCCACAGTCGGGATGGAGACGCCGGCTGGGGAGGGGGGGAGAGGAGTGAAGCCCCGGTCGGCGCGTCGCTGGAACGCAGGAGCAGTTAAGTGAGTGTTTATTAAAAGCCAGCAGCTACACTTTTTGTAGCTGCTGACTTTTAATAAACATAAAAATGGGCTGGAACACCCCTTTAAGGTTAGTCCATTGTTGGCCTGTTTTGAGTTGGTGCAGTGTTGGCTCGTGTGGGGTTTGTCCATTGTTGGCTTGTGTGGGGTTTTTCCATTGCTGGCCTGTAAGGGGTTGGTCCATTGATCTATATGGGTTTAGTGCAGTTTAGCATCCAAAGGATTGGTCTATTGTTGGCCTGTATTTTGTTGGGTTCTATGGGGTTGGAAACTGTTGGCCTGTGCGGGGTTTGTGCAGGGTTGGCATGTAAGGGGTTGGTGTAGTGTTGGCCTGTATTGGGGTTTGTGTAGTGATTACTTATATTGGGTTGTTTTAGAATTGTCCTTTTTTTTGGAGTTGCTGTAGTGTTGGTTCATGTATGGTCGGTTCATTGTTAGCCTGTACGGGGTTGATTAATTTTGGGCTTGCAAACTGTTTTTTTTGGCCTGTATGGGGTTGGTGCAATTCAGCTTTCAAATGAATGGTCTATTAGTCTTTTGTTGGCATGTATGTGGTCAATGCATTGTTGGTTTGTAAGGGGCTGTTCCATTGATCTATATGGGCTTGGTGCAGTTAAGCTTTCAAAGGTTTGGTCTATTGTTGGCCTGTATGGGTTTGTCTATTGTTGGCTTCTATGGGGTTGGAAACTGTTGGCCTGTGTGGGGTTTGTGTAGGGTTGGCCTGTATAGGGTTAGTGTATTGTTGGCCTGTATGGGGTTAGTGTAGTGTTGGACTGTATGGGGTTAGTGTAGTGTTGGCCTGTATGGGGTTAGTGTAGTGTTGGCCTGTATTGGGTTAGTGTAGTGTTGGCCTGTGTGGGGTTAGTGTAGTGTTGGCCTGTATGGGGTTAGTGTAGTGTTGGCGTGTATTGGGGTTTGTGTAGTGATTACTTATATTGGGTTGTTTTAGAATTGGCCTTTTTTTGGAGTTGCTGTAGTGTTGGTTCATGTATGGTCGGTTCATTGTTAGCCTGTACGGGGTTGATTAATTTTGGGCTTGCAAACTGTTTTTTTTTTTGGCCTGTATGGGGTTGGTGCAATTCAGCTTTTAAATGATTGGTCTATTAGTCTTTTGTTGGCATGTATGTGGTCAATGCATTGTTGGCTTGTAAGGGGCTGTTCCATTGATCTATATGAGCTTGGTGCAGTTAAGCTTCCAAAGGTTTGGTCTATTGTTGGCCTGTATGGGTTTGTCTATTGTTGGCTTCTACGGGGTTGGAAACTGTTGGCCTGTGTGGGGTTTGTGTAGGGTTGGCCTGTGTAGGGTTAGTGTATTGTTGGCCTGTATGGGGTTAGTGTAGGGTTGGACTGTATGGGGTTAGTGTAGTGTTGGCCTGTATGTGGTTAGTGTAGTGTTGGCCTGTATGGGGGTTAGTCTAGTGTTGGCCTGTATGGGGTTAGTCTAGTGTTGGCCTGTATGGGGTTAGTGTAGTGTTGGCCTGTATGGGGTTAGTGTAGTGTTGGCCTGTATGGGGTTAGTGTAGTGTTGGCCTGTATGGGGTTAGTGTAGTGTTGGCCTGTATGGGGTTAGTGTAGTGTTGGCCTGTATGGGGTTAGTCTAGTGTTGGCCTGTATGGGGTTGGTGTGGTGTTGGCCTGTATGGGGTTGGTGTAGTGTTGGCCTGTATGGGGTTGGTGTGGTGTTGGCCTGTATGGGGTTTGTGGAGTGATGACTTGTATTGGACTGGTGTAGAATTGGCCTTTTTTGGAGTTGCTGTAGTGTTGGTTCATGTAGGTTCGTTGTTGGCCTTTATGTGGTTGATTCATTGTGGGCTTGTAAACGGGTGGTCCATTGGCCTGTATGGGGTTGGAGCAGTTTATCCTCCAAAGGAATGGTCTATTAGTCTATAGTTGGCATGTATTAAGTTGATCCATTCTAGGTCTGTTGGGAGTTGGTGTATTGTTGGCCATAATAGGTTTGTCTATTGTTGGCCTCTAAAGCCCTGTACACACGATCGGTTCGAACCGATGAAAACAGACTGAAGTTCGTTTTCATCGGTCCAAACCGATCGTATGTAGGCTCCATCGGTCCGTTGTCCTTTGGTCCAAAAACAGAGGGCTTGCTTTAAAATTGAACCGATGGACGGCTAACCGTTAGGTCAAAACCGATTGTTAGTACGCACGAGCATTGGTTAAAAATCCATGCATGCTCAGAATCAAGTCGACGTATGCTTGGAAGCATTCAACTTCGTTTTTTTCATCACGTCGTTGAGTTTTACGTCACCGCGTTCTGACACGAAAAGGTTCATGAATCGATGGTGTGTACGCACATCAGTCCATCAGTCAGTTTCATCAGTGAACCGATGAAAACGGTCCGTCGGACCATTCTCATCGGATGGACCGATCGTGTGTACAGGGCTTTAGAGGTTGTTCATTGTTGGTCTGCGTGGAGTTAGCACGTTGTTGGTCCATGTGGGGTTGGTGCAGGTCTGTACAATTTTGCATTTATAGGGCCAGATTCAGGTAGAGTTAGGCTGGAGTATCAGGCGGCGTACACACGACAGAGGTTTTCGCTGGAAACCAGCGAGAACCTCGCTGGGAGCTGCATTCCAGCGAGAACCTCGGCCGTGTGTATGCTCCTGGCTTGCCCCGCCCGTCGGGAATCCCGTCGAGCGAATAGAGAGCAGGCTTTCTATTTGCTCGACGGCCCGCCTGGATGAATGGCTGGTTGCCATTCCCGACGGGCGGGTCGCCGATTTCGACGGCCGGGCGAGAACCTCGACGGGCGGAACACATCGTACGTGTGTACGCCGCCTTAGTGATACTCCAGCCTAACTCTCACTTTGAGCCGGCGTTTCTGTTTTCTTTAGTCAGAAAACAAGAAACGCCGGGTTGGAGTTCCTATACGAGCGGAGTAATTGTATTTCGCCGTCGTATCGTAACTTCAATTTTAAAAATGGCGCGCGGGGCGTTCCCGCTGATTAACGCCGAGAATATGTTAATCAGCGGGAATCGGAAATTAACGATCGTATTCGGGCGCGACGCAGTGACTTTCCGACGTTTCCGTAAGAGATACGCGGCGTAAAGATAAACCAGCCCCCTAGTGGAGTATCCTATGTTAAGTATGGCCGTCGTCATCGCGTCTAAAAAAAATAAAAATTTGAGTCGTTTGCCTAAAACGTCCGTGAATGGGGATTGACGTCATTGACGTTCACTGACAGAATTTGGAGCATGCGCACTGACAGTCGACGCATGCGCAGTACGTTCGCTGCGGGATCGCGCCTAGTTATAATAATACACGCCCCCTACCCGCCCAATTTGAATTCCGCCGGCTCATTTTCGCTACGCCGCCGCAACTTTAGGAGCAAGTGCTTCGTGAATAACAGTACTTGCTCCTAAAATTTCGCCGAAGTAACGTAAATGAGAAACGTTACTCCGACTTAAAGATTCGCCCATCTACCTGAATCTGGCCCATAAACTTTAAATATTTTAAGAACCTTTTCAACTGTTGCACTGAATATCCATATATGTTACATCAAATATATATTTTTTTTCTGCAGATCCCACTGGGCATCGCACTGAGCAGGTGAATATAAGAGAGATTCCTTACTGTATACCAGTAGTGCAAAGAGCAAAAGATCCACCCAGAGCATTCATCGTTATTCCCCCTCCCCCACAAATATTAAAGGGGTGTTCCAGCCAATGTTAGTGTTTATTAAAAGTCAGCAGCTACAAAAAGTGTAGCTGCTGGCTTTTAATAAACACTCACTTACCTGCTCCAGCGTTCCAGCGACGCGCCGACCGGGGCTCCGCTACTCTCCCCCCCTCCCCGGCCGGCATCCTCATCACAACTGTGGGCACCCACTGGCATTTTCGCACTCTCTGATCATCTCCTGTAATATATCTATAGTCTCTGACCATCTGTAGTATGTCTGCAGTCACTGACCATCTCTTGTGGAATTTCTGCAGTCTCTGACTATCTCCTGTATTATGTCTGCAGTCTCTGACTATCTCCTGTAGCGTGTCTGCAGTCTCTGATCATCTCCTGTAGCATGTCTGCAGTCTCTGACCATCTCCTGTAATATGTCTATAGTCTCTGACCATCTGTAGTATGTCTGCAGTCTTTGACCATCTCCTGTAGTATGTCTGCAGTCTTTGACCATCTCCTGTTGTATGTCTGCAGTCTCTGTCCATCTCCTGTATTATGTCTGCAGTCTCTGACCATCTCCTGTGGAATTTCTGCAGTCTCTGACCATCTCCTGTGGAATTTCTGCAGTCACTGACCATCTCCTGTGGAATTTCTGCAGTCTCTGACCATCTCCTGTGGAATTTCTGCAGTCTCTGACCATCTCCTGTAGTGTGTCTGCAGTCTCTGACCATCTCAGGGGTCATGACTTTTGGTCCCACACTTAAGGCCCCATAGATCAAGAATACTCTGGGTAGACTTACATGTGTAAATGCCCTTCTGCTTACTTATGTTTTTTATTTTATTCTAGAACACCCTGTCCATCTCCTTATACAGTGTGGTGTCTGTGGCAAACAGAAGTCAAGCGTCTCAATGATGAAGGACGTCGTCGTATCAGTTTACTGTCAGCTTGGAAGACCACCAGGATATCACAACAGTTGCTTGTAGTGGCCAGCAGGTGGTGCTGGTTAGCAGAAAGAAAAGACCAACACGCATTTGGGGTCTATTTATAGAACTATATATGTATTTTTTTTCTTAAATAATTGATTAATTCCTGTATCATCAGCTCCATCTAGAGGCCGAAAATTAGTATAGCTTTCTAAAAAAGAAAACTCAATGAAAAAAATATACCACATTTCGGCCACTAGATGGAGCTGATGATACAGGAATTATTCTATTAGAAAAATTACCGAATTTTCGTTCAGCTTGCATAAATGTTTCTGACATCGGTGCAACAAATATTTTATAAAGAGTCTCTTTAGGGTCTTTGTATAATTTTCACTCAACATTCATCCATTTCCCACATAGGATTCTATTAGAAATATGGGTGAAACAGTAGTTAAAAAGTCTCCCTAGACCAATGTTTCTCAACTCCAGTCCTCAAGGCGCCCCAACAGGTCATGTTTTCAGGCTTTCCATTATTTTGCACAGGTGATTTAATCAGTTTCACTGCCTTAGTAATCACCACAGCCATTTCATCTAGGAGGGAAATCCTGAAAACCTGACCTGTTGGGGTGCCTTGAGGACTGGAGTTCAGCAACACTGCTTTGGACAAATGTTATAATAAAAAAATTGGAAACTTTTGCAGTGTCTGCAAGCTTTAAAGTGTACCTAAAGCCAAGAACAACAATCTAATCTATTGCAGCTTATCAGTCCTCAAATGAAGTGGGTGCATTAGAGTATAAACAAAAAAATCAGTGCTACTACTCCATACATCACATGGAAAGCAGAGCTCCCGGGGGCTCGATCCACACTCGCTGGCTGCGTAGAATAATGAGGAAAAGATGATCCGCACTCCGTCCGTTGCTCCTAAACAATTGACGTATTTATTGACAAGCCACAGTCTATAAGGCCTTATTCATAACCACGGAGGCGGGACATCAAAGCGGAGTGAGAGCCGAGTAAACAGGACATGACGGCTCGGTGATTCCGGCGGCACTCTCGTCCCCCTCTTTCCCCTCCGAGGTACACGATCGGTGTATAACACCTGTGATTTGCCCCCTATTTTCAGGGGGAAAAGTGCGTGTTATACACCGATAAATACGGTATATATATATCCAGTGTTGTAAGTAACAGAGTTAAAATAAACGCAGTTACCTAACGCAGCCCCTTTTGAGGGTAACGAGTAATCTACCTGATTACTCTTCCCTTCACGGTAACGCAGTTCCCATTACTTGGGTGGCGTTACTGCAATTACATCTACTGCCACTAGATGGCAGCGGAGTAATTGCTTCTACCGGCGCTGTGAATATGAATCATGTGACCGCTGTGATGGCCTGTCACAGCGGTCTTAAAACTCCCAATCGCAAGGAGCCCTGGATACAATGAGCCCCATCCGCCTCACACTGACCTATCACCGGGGAACAACTCACATCGATCACACACACTGTGTGCGCAACCTGATCAATGATCCGGGGAACACATAGCCGGGACAAAATGTTCCACAAAACAAACGTTCCCTATACAACACAGTGTACACAGCGACATCTAGTGGTCAACATGGTAAGTGCAGGACACCTATACAGTCCAATGATCAGCAGGTTATTTTTGGTCAGTGATTTCATCTCTTCATCAGACAACAAAGAAAAATCTGACATCCCCATTCCAGATCCCTTGCACCTAATAAAGCTTATATAAGATAAATAAAATAATAAACAATAAACTATAGAAAATTCTTATAAAGCCTAATATAATATTTTAAAGCGGGAGTTCACCCTAAAATCAACTTTCTGCAGTTAGATCCAGCATACTGCTGACATCTGCAGTATGCTGGTCTTTTTTTTTGGTACTTATCGTTTTAGCCGTCTTTCTTCTATGGCTGAATGAATGAATGAATGAAAACTTATATAGCGCTGCACATGCGAACTGAATCGCCTCTGTGCGCTTGTTGTTCCTGTTTCCTTTGATATCAAAAGAGATGGGTCTTGATCTTTCTCCTGAATGCTAGGTGGTTCTCCTCCAACCGAATATTGGTTGGTAAAGCGTTCCATAGTCTGGGACCTTGGACCGCAAATCTTCTATCTCCTTTGGACTTGTAATTGGCTTTCGGTATCTGGAGTAGATTTTGGTTGGTGGATCGCAAGATGCGATTGGGGTTATGAACTTTTATTTTTTCGCACAGATATAGGGGAGCATTCCCATGGATACATCTATGCGTTAGACAGAGTGCTTTAAAAGCAATTCTGTCTTTCACTGGCAACCAGTGAAGGGATCTCAACGAAGGTGAGATGGATTCCCAGGGTTTTTTCCCTGTCACAAGTCTCGCAGCCGTGTTTTGAACGACTTGCAGACGAACGGTTTGGTACTTCTGGAGTCCGAGGTAAAGGGCATTTGCATAGTCCAGTCTGGAGTTAACAATTGTTCCCACCACGACTGCTACAACTTCTTTAGGAATGAAAGGAATAAGTCTGAGTAGTAGGCGCAGCAGATGGTGAGATCCGCTGACTACTGACCCTATTTGTGCATCCATTGTCATGTAGAGTCGAAGATGACCCCAAGACTTTTGACTTTGGCGCTAGGGGTGATGAATTTACCCAAAATGGGCGGGGGGGTCCAAGTTGTTGCTGGTTGGTTCCTACGCTTAGCGTGAAACATGAGAAGTTCTGTTTTCGCTCCGTTGAGTTTAAGATAACTCTTGGTCATCCAGTCCTCTATCATAGAGAGGCATTTCTCTAGATTAAGGTGGTGATCCTTTTTATTGCAGATGCGGAAATACAGTTGCGTGTCATCTGCATATGAGTGATAGAGCAGTTTTTGACTGCTGATGATTTCAAAAAGAGGACGCAGATAGATGTTGAACAACACCGGCGACAGGGGTGATCCTTGAGGGACTCCGCATGATACTTTCCGTTTTTCCGAAGTGAAAGGGCCTAGCTTCACTATTTGCGATCGGTTTTCCAAGAAAGAGGAGAACCAGAATAGATCGCCTTCTGCGACTTTGGCTACTTCAGCTAGCCGAGTCAATAGAAGCTTGTGGTCTACTGTGTCGAAGACTGCGCTTAGGTCCAACAGAACCAGAAGACAAGATTCTCCTTCGTCTGCGGCCTCGAGAGCGTCGTCCCATATCTTGAGCAATGCGGTTTCTGTCCCGTGTCCGGGCCGGAATCCCGATTGATATGGATCAAGTAGGTTGTGGGTATCTAGATGCTGTTGCAGCTGTTGTACCACTACTTTCTCCATGACCTTAGAAAGAGAGTTTAGGCCTGTTATGGAACGGCGGTGAAGTGGATCCTTGGGGTCCAGGGTGGGTTTCTTCAAGATAGGTCGAATTATACCCTCCTTCAACTGGGCAGGCACTATGCCCTCCCTGAAGGATTGGTTAATAAGCTGCGTGATAGGAGGTGCCAGGATGTCGGTGCATTCCTTCTGCAGTTTGGTGGGAATGATATCATTAGGCGCAGTGCTGTTACGCAGAGTACCAATGATATTTTTAATGTCATGGGTAGAGACGGGTTCCAGCGTGAACTTACCTGGTTGTGGCGAGTTACTGCCGGTGCTATGTGAATAATTACTGGGGGGGCTATGGGGGGAGTTGTTCTGCTCAATGCTTTGCCGGATTCCCTCAATTTTATTAATGAAGTAATCCGATAACTCATCGCAAAATTCCGAATTGGGGGCTTCAAGACATCCTGGATTCATGGTCTGAGTGACCAGCTTGAAGAGCTTGCGGGGGCGGTTGAGGGCATTGTTGATGGTATTTTCTGGTTATTTCCTTGTAGATGGAGAGGTTCTCATCTGATGAACTTCTCTTCCAGGCGGCTTCTGCCCTTCTGCGGTCTTGCTTCTGTAACGCCAGCTGGTTGTTGAACCAGCCTGCGTTATTTTTCCGGATGTGGGTTTTACGCTTTGGCGCTATTAAGTCGGCTGACTGTAATAGGGCTGTGTTTATGCCCTCCAGTGTTTCCTCAGCCTTTTGATGCGGCTGAATTGATTTTATTTTTTCCCTTAATGTGGCTTTGAAGAATTCCGAGTGGAGCTTCTTCTGACATCTAGTCCAGTGTATTGTCACTGGATTTGATGTTTTTATTAAGGGGGGGAATTCGGGAATAATGAATTTAATTGCATGGTGATCTGTCAATGGTTCATTTTCCAAGATTTTTATTTCCAGATCGTACCTGAAAATAAGATCGAGTGTGTGACCTGAAGTATGTGTGGGCCCACATACTAATTGCTGAAGCCCTAATCCTTCCAGGTGGTCAATGCAGGCGTCGGCAACGGGGTCTTGCGGGGAGTTGGCCCAGAGGTTGAAATCCCCGAGCAGCAAAAGGTGTTTGCTGTTCAGGGTATAGGTGGAGATAAAGTCCGTCAATGAAGGGAGAAGCTGCGATTTTGGGCCGGGTGGCCTATAGCAGAGTAGAATCCGGACGGTCTCCTGGGAGTTTGCTTGCAGTTGTAGAGTAAGGGTTTCCATGAATGGAAGAGGATTTTGAAGGACTGGTTTTGTGATCGCAAGACGCGTCTTATGAATCACCGCCAATCCTCCTCCTCTTTGCCCTATTCTGTTTTCCGTTATAATACGGTAGTTTTCTGGCACCAATTCTCCTAGAATGGTGTTACAGTTGGCTGTAAGCCAGCTATCTGTAATAAAGAGGCAGTCTAAATCGTGTTGTAGGATGAAATCATGGATTTCTAATCAGTGTTTTACTGCCGATCTGGTGTTAATCAAAGCACATGATATGTGCTTAGGCTGGGGCAAACGGCAGAGACCTTTGATAATTGATCTTCGATCGATCCTCAATAGGCGCTCAGTTTGGAGGGCTTTTTTGGTGCAGGCTGGTAGTGTGGAGGCAAATCGCCTCAAACCCCACATGGCCTCTGCCGTGTATTGAAGATTAACCATGGTGGCCAAACACCAGGGGGGGGGAGGGATTGTCAAGGATTGATTGAATCCTCTATCCTGACTTGGTCCAGAGGAAGGCAAAAAAACCCTGACCTTGCTACGCCAATCTGCAACGACAGGGAAAAAAATTCCTTCCTGACCCCTTGACAGGCGATCGGGCGAACCCTGGATCAAGTTGTAATGATGTTGAGATTTGGGGCTGGGTGTAGTAAAATGGCCTGCCGATCGGCAGCAGGACCAGGCTAGTAAAGCTTCCAGATTGGGTGGATCGGTGCTACTATTTGGGGCCAGGTTTGATAGACCGGGGTGTGAGGTACTTTCCTGGGGGTATGGGGTGGGTTTCTAGTCCGTTTTGGGACTTTGGTGGCGGTTGGAGGGGGTAAGAAGCGGCGCGCCACTAGGCCGCAGGTGAAGCCGCGGCCTTTCCTAGATTGCGGCTGCCGCGATTGCTTCCAGGCCGGCGCGGACGTATCGAAAAAACGCCAGAAACGGCGGAAAATTGCAAAGGATTGCAGGGATAGGTGGCGGATGGGTAGCTTGAGAGGGGCTGGTAGTGTGGGGGTATAGGAGGGGAGATGTGGATAGGGGGAAAGCCGAGGCTTTAAGTGGCAGCAGCGGCTTGTCCTAAAAAGGACGGCCGCCTGCAGCCTCAGTGGATGGCTTACCTGCTGGAGAGGGGTGAAGGAGGGAAGCCAGGGGCGTCAGGTAAAGCCGGGGGAAGCCAAGTGGTGAATTGCTGGAGGAATGGAGGGATAGAGCAGGCCTACCTAGCAGTCTGCCTGTCACTATCTGCCTGTCTGGTCTCTGGCAGGTGGAGGAGGTGGTGTAGATGGCCCCTATGTCAGGGGCTTATCTTGAGGCTCCGGAGGGAGAGAGAACCAGGGGATCCAGGGGCGGCTCGAGGTCAGAGCGGATCTGACAGCAGAGGCTGATGCTGGGAGAGGAAAACCCTGCCTATCTGGCTCCAGGAGCCGTACGTCCTACTGTTAGGACGCACGCCGATTACTACTGGAGTCAGTTCAAGCCCTGGGGAGGAGTCACTCTTTCAGACTCAATCCTGGAGAGCAGGCTCCGAGCGGGGAATCCTGCGGGGGAATGGGCGTTCCCGAAGGCAAGCAAGTTGATTGACGGCCTTCGAAAATGCGTTACGGCTTCCGAAAATAGCCGAGGTGACGCTGGGCTGTTTACGGCGCCTGCGCCTGCCGCGTAGAGCTGACTGCGTAGGCGCCGTAAATTGCTGAGCGTCACTTCGGCTATTTTCGGAAGCCGTGATGCGCTATCGAAGGCCGTCAATCAACTTGCTTGTCTTCGGGAACGCCCATTCCCCCGCAGGATTTCCCGCTCGGAGCCATAGAAGAAAGACGGCTAAAACGATAAGTACCAAAAAAAAGACCAGCATACTGCAGATGTCAGCAGTATGCTGGATCTAACTGCAGAAAGTTGAGTTTTGGGTGAACTTCCACTTTAAATTACAGACTCTGTAAACGTCAAGGGAATGTATATTATAAACATACATTTTAATCCAGCTTATAATTTGGATGTAATATGTAGCAGATGGATAAGGGTTTGAAGTCCTATTAGCTGCACATACATGGTGGGATGGATGCACCTAGGCTGGGATCAGGGGCGGACTGACCATTGAGGCACTCGGCACTGCCCGAGGGCCCCATGCCACTAGGGTGCCCCATCAGGGTTGCCAGGCTCAGTAAAACCAGGGACAGTATGTAAAAATCTGTGTTTTTTTAACATCTGTCCCTGATACGTCCGAAACCGACATGCTTTTGATGTGAAAATCCCAAGATTTTAGCTGCCCCGCCTCTGCACTTCCTCCCGGCATGGTGGCCATCTGTAAGCCCGGGGGCCCCATAATCTTCTATTGCCCGGGGGCCCCACGAGTTGTCAGTCCGCCCCTGGATCTGGCATTCTTTTGTCTTGGAGTATTAACTCACTGCTCCCTGGCAAGCGCCCATCACCTGCATTCTAGAAAGGAAATCATCTAAACAAAGCATTGTAGAATATTAAAAAAAAAGTCAGTTACTTTGCTGAGTAACTAATTACTTTTTCAATGTAGTAACTGAGTCACTAACGCAATTACTTTTTCTTAATATCCATACCAGACCTATTTTTTGGGGGGCTCTAATTAGAGGGAAGTAGATGGCAGTGAAAAACACATTAGAAATGCTGTTTTACTTGGCATGCCAACGGCCACCACAAGATGGCGCCAGATCACAGGAGAAAGCTTAGGCCTGCAGAAGGCCGCAAAGGCGCAGCCTCAATTACCTGCGATTGCGCTGCGGGGGCTGCACGGAGACACAGGATGGGATATCTGTGTCTCTGTGCGCCCCCCACCTCCCCCGCCGCACGGCTTTGTGGCCTTCTGCAGGCCTAAGCTTCCCTGTGCGCCCGGTCGCTATTGTGACCGGGCGCCCGGATTTTGACGGGCCCTGCTATACTGTACATGGACATACTTTTCAGTAAACCAACATTTCTGTATTAAAAATCCTTTTTTTTATTGGTCTTATGTAATATTCAAATTTTCTGAGATATGGAATTTGGGGTTTTCATTAGTTGTAAGCAATAATCATCAGAAATTAAAAGAAAGAAATGCTTGAAATATATCACTCTGTGTGTAACACACCTAAATAAAATATGAGTTTCACATTTTAAATTCAATTACTGAGATAAATGAACTTTTTGATGATATTATTTATGAGATGCACCTGTATACAGGGCTGTCTTAATGCATGGGCACCCCTGAGCACTGCCTAGGGGGCCAAGGTACATAGGGGCCTCATGATAATCTTGCATTACATCATATTTTCCAACTGTCCCAGATTTGCTGGGATAGTTTATTAGCCACTTAAGGACCGCCTACGCCATATACACGTCGGCAGAATGGCACGGCTGGGCAGATCCACGTACAGGTACGTCCTGTACTACTACCCAGCCGTGGGTCGCGGGTGCGCGCCCGCGACCCGGTCCGAAGCTCCGGGACCGCGGGACCCTTGGACCCGATCCCTGCTGGAGTGCGGCGATCGGTCCCTGGAGCTGAAGAATGGGGAGAGCCGTGTGTAAACACGGCTTCCCCGTTCTTCACTGTGGCGGCGTCATCGATCGTGTCATTCCTGTTATAGGGATACACAATCGATGACGTCACACCTACAGCCACACCCCCTACAGTTGTAAACACACATTAGGTCGCACATAACCCCTTCAGCACCCCCTTGTGGTTAACTCCCAAACTGCAAATGTCATTTTCCCAATAAACAATGCAATTTAACCACTTAAGGACCGGACCAATATGCTGCTAAATGACCCAAGGGGTTTTTACAATTCGGCACTGCGTCGCTTTAACAGACAATTGCGCGGTCATGCGACGTGGCTCCCAAACAAAATTTGTGTCCTTTTCTTCCCACACATAGAGCTTTCTTTTGGTGGTATTTGATTGCCTCTGCGATTTTTATTTTTTGCGCTAAATACAAAAATAGAGCGACATTTTTGAAAAAAAAATCTATATTTTTTACTTTTTGTTATAAGAAAAATCAAATAAACTAAATTTTAGTCAAACATTTAGGCCAAAATGTATTTAGCCACATGTCTTTAGTAAAAAAAAAAATCGCAATAAAAAATAGCTATCTAGCAGCAACAGCGACACTAATACAGCGATCAGAAAAATGATCGCTTAGTGACGCTGGCAATAGGGGGTGAAAGGGTTAACTAGGACGGTGATCAAGGGGTTAAAACTTTATTAGGGGGGTACGGGGGCTACCCTGGACCTAACACTAACTGCCTGTCACACTGCCTGTCACACTAAGGCTGCATTCGCACCTGAGCGTAGACGGCAGCCGGCGTATTGCCGCGACACGACATTGGCGTATTGTCCCCGCAATTTGCGGCGACAAGTCGCTCCTTGTTTTCGCTGGGAGGGGTGATTTTAACATTGTCGGCTATTGCCAAACGCCTGATACGCCTGAAAAAAAGGGTCCGGGACTTGTTTGAAGCTTCAGGCGTACAGCGTTTCGGCGTTCGGCGTAGAGATGTGAACCATCTCCATAGCCGACAATGTTAATTCGCCCCTCCAGCGTATCTCAGGCTGCTACAGTGTCGGACGTAGGGCGACAAAACGCCTAGGTGTGAATGCAGCCTAACTGTCACACCGACACTAAATGCAGTGATCAGTACATATATGATCACTGTATTCAGTGACACTGTGACAGGGGGGAGGGGGGGTGATCGGGGGGGTTAATGTGCCTATGTGTAGTGTGTGTCAGTGTAGTGTTGTGTACACTTACTGTGTGATGTGATCTCTCCTCAGTGGTGGTTGAAAAAAACGCTGAGAAGGAGAGATCACATCACTTCCTCCTCCTGTGTTTACACAGGAGGAGGAAATGACACACAGGCGGGCGCGCGCATTGGCTGAGAGCGATCTGGAGGGGGCGGACAAAAACGAACCGCCGCCCCCCTCATCCCGGATCGCTCGGACAGCCACGGGGACCGTCGCATGTACCGGGGGGGCCCCGATCGGACCCCCGACCCACGTCTAGGCAGGGACATACAGGTACGCCAATGTGCCTGTACGTGCCATTCTGCCGACGTAAATGTACATGCGGCGGTCCTTAAGTGGTTAAATGCATTTTTTGCTGTGAAAATGACAATGGTCCCAAAAATGTGTCAATATTGTCCGAAATGTGTCCGCCATAATGTCGCAGTCACGAAAAAAATGGCTAATCGCCGCCATTAGTAGTAAAAAAAAAAAAAAATGCAATGCAATTTTGCGCAAACCAACCGATAAACGCTTATTGCGATTTTTTTTTACCACAAATATGTAGAAGAATACGTATCGCCTAAAATGAGGAAAAAAAATGTTTTTATATATTTTTTGGGGATATTTATTAGAGCAAAAAGTAAAAAATATTGTTTTTTTCAAAATTGTCGCTCTATTTTTGTTTATAGCGTAAAAAATAAAAACTGAAGAGGTGATCAAATACCACCAAAAGAAAGCTCTGTTTGTGGGGAAAAAAGGACGCCAATTTTGTTTGGGAGCCACGTCGCACGACCGCGCAATTGTCAGTTAAAGCGACGCAGTGCCGAATCGCAAAAAGGGGCAAGGTCCTTTAGTTGCATTTTGGTCTGGGTCTTAAGTGGTTAAGCTGTCCCAGGATGGCAGTGTCCCGGAACCCGCACTGTGCCCTTCTGACCTGTACTGTATCGTTCTGCCTGCCCCCCTGTACTGTGCCCTTTGTGTTGATTAGCCTTAGAATTATGGCATGTTTTCTTGTTTAATCCCTTCCATACCGGGGGGCACTTACACACCTTCCTGCCCAAGCCAATTTTCAGCTTTCAGCGCTGTTGCACTTTGAATGACAACTGCGCGGTCGTGCTACACTGTACCCAAACAATTTTTTTTTCCCCCACAAATAGAGCTTTCTTGTGGTGGTATTTAATCACCTCTACGGTTTTTATTTTTTGCGCAACAACTAAAAAAAGACAGAAAATGTAGAAAAAAAATAGGTTTTTATTTATTTTTGTTAATTTGTTTTGTAAATAAGTTTTCTTCCTAAACTTTGGGCACTGATATGGCGGCACTGATGAGCACCGATGAGGTGGCACTGATATGCACTGATGGGCACTAATAGGCGGCGCTGGTATGCGGCACTAATGGGCACTCATAGGCGGCACTGATAGGCACTCATAGGCGGCACTGATGGGTACTTATGGGTGGCACAGTTGGGCACTGATAGGTGGGCACTGGGCATGGATGGCCATAGGGGATGTACCTGGTCATCCACATGTTGCCCCCCTTCCCTGGTGGTCCTGGCGGCTTCCCTGGTGGTCCTGTGTGGGCATCCGAGGGGGGGCTGTGCTGATAAACAATCAGTGCGAACACCCCCCTGCATACCTCCCAACCGTCCCGAATTTTGCGGGAACGGGTAAATCCCGCAGTCCCGCGATCCGGGCTAGTGTCCGGCGATTCCGCGGCACCCCCCTCACGGTTACCGCGATTTGCGGTAAATGCCGCGGTAAACCCCCTCCCCCCTGAACAACTCTGACCCGCATACGCTAAGGTGACCAGATTTTTAAAATGAAATTTGGGGACATATATTTTTTTTTACTAGCAATGGCAGCAATCAGCAACTCTCTGCCTATCGCTGCAGCCGCCCGCCTTACAGCCTGTCAAGTCTTACTCTCCGGGCCCCGGCTACTACTGGGTGGGGTGCGGAGGAAGATCACTCCTCCAGGCCAGGCAAGGAGATAAGCAGGCAAGCAGCAGGCCTGGGACTTGAGCCAAGGCAGAAGAACATGTGAGCGAACATAAATGGGCATGCACCTGAAACTGAAGAAATATTCCCTCCAGCACATGATCATCAGAAAGGGGCACAGATAATGAAAAAATACACCCGCTAATCTAGTAGGTGCGGCAGAGCGGGGGTGTGTAATTCAGAATTATTATTTTTTTAATTCTGCACTGACTGTCTTTGAAATTGCCCCAGCCCCTGTTCAAATACAATCTGGGGACAAAACTGGGGACAGACTTGGTCCGGGGACAGTGTCCTCAATCCGGGGACTGTCCCCTGAAACCGGGGATGTCTGGTCACCCTAGCATACGCATAACCCTCCCGCTCAACAACCCCGCTCAACAACTTTGATCTGCGGAAACCCCCCCCCACGCTCAACAACTCCCCTCCCCCCCCGCTCAACAGGTATGCTCATTTGTCCCTCATTCTCATACCTGCCAACTGTCCCGTTTTTAACGGGACAGTCCCGTCAAATAGGACCTAGTCCCGTCTAATTTAGCCTGCCGGGACTTGTCCCGGCTAGTGGGGAAGGCATTTGAGCCCGTTTTCGGGCTGTCCGGTAAAGTCCGTTATATGGGCAGCAGTGCCCATAAAAATAATGGCCGCGTGTACGAGGAAGCCCTTCCCATCACACAGCACTCTGTATAGAGCAGCCAGGCACGTCTGCAGGGATCCAGAGGAAGCCTATTCTCACTTCTAAAGGCGTGGCTACACGTCCTTTGTTCTGTGATTGGGTAAAATGTTTTAAGAGGGCGTGTGTTTAGGTGGCTGGGACAGGTCATGTCTTCCTTGTTGTCAGTGGTCAGATCATGCTGTTTCCTGGGGGCTGATTGGGGACTCGGGAGTTGTGAGAGCCCTGGGGAATGAGAATCACCTGAGATCCGGGGATGATGGATCAGTACAGGTACCTATCGCACTGACACTCCATACCAGCACACTGTAAAGCACAGCTGCAAACTTGGATTGGAGTGAGGCACTCTGGACTGCCTGAGCCTCTGACTCCCACCTCCTGCCCCGAGCCTCTCTGACCATCCCACCTCCTGCCCCGAGCCTCTGACCATCCCACCTCCTGCCCCGAGCCTCTGACCATCCCACCTCCTGCCGTCTGACCATCCACAGAGCCTCTGACCATCCCACCTCCTGCCCCGAGCCTCTGACCATCCCACCTCCTGCCCTAAAGGAGATATGTATGTCGAAAAGCCTCTCTGACCATCCCACCTCCTGCCCCTAACGACCATCCCACCTCCTGCCCCGAGCCTCTGACCATCCCACCTCCTGCCCCGAGCCTCTGATGCCTCTCATGACCATCCCACCTCCTGCCCCGAGCCTCTCATGACCATCCCACCTCCTGCCCCGAGCCTCTGACCATCCCACCTCCTGCCCCGAGCCTCTCAAGACCATCCCACCTCCTGCCCCGAGCCTCTCTGACCATCCCACCTCCTGCCCCCCACCTCCTGAGCCTCTGACCATCCCACCTCCTGCCCCGAGCCTCTGACCATCCCACCTCCTGCCCCGAGCCTCTCTGACCATCCCACCTCCAGCCCCGAGCCTCTCTGACCATCCCACCTCCTGCCCCGAGCCTCTCTGACCATCCCACCTCCTGCCCCGAGCCTCTCTGCCCCCACCTCCTGAGCCTCTCTGACCATCCCACCTCCTGCCCCGAGCCTCTCTGACCATCCCACCTCCTGCCCCGACCTCCTGCCCCGAGCCTCTCTGACCATCCCACCTCCTGCCCCGAGCCTCTCTGACCATCCCACCTCCTGCCCCGAGCCTGCCCCGAGCCTCTCTGACCATCCCACCTCCTGCCCCGAGCCTCTCTGACCATCCCACCTCCTGCCCCGAGCCTCTCTGACCATCCCACCTCCTGCCCCGAACCTCTCTGCCTCTCTGACCATCCCACCTCCTGCCCCGAACCTCTCTGACCATCCCACCTCCTGCCCCGAGCCTCTCTGACCATCCCACCTCCTGCCCCGAACCTCTCTGCCTCTCTGACCATCCCACCTCCTGCCCCGAGCCTCTCTGACCATCCCACCTCCTGCCCCGAGCCTCTCTGACCATCCCACCTCCTGCCCCGAGCCTCTCTGACCATCCCACCTCCTGCCCCGAGCCTCTCTGACCATCCCACCTCCTGCCCCGAGCCTCTCTGACCATCCCACCTCCTGCCCCGAGCCTCTCTCCCACCTCCTGCCCCGACCTCTCTGATCCATCCCTCCTGCCCCGACCTCCTGCCCCGAGCCTCTCTGACCATCCCACCTCCTGCCCCGAGCCTCTCTGACCATCCCACCTCCTGCCCCGAGCCTCTGACCATCCCACCTCCTGCCCCGACCATCTCTGACCATCCCACCTCCTGCCCCGAGCCTCTCTGACCATCCCACCTCCTGCCCCGAGCCTCTCTGACCATCCCACCTCCTGCCCCGAGCCTCTCTGCCCCGACCTCTCTGACCATCCCACCTCCTGCCCCGAGCCTCTCTGACCATCCCACCTCCTGACCATCCCACCTCCTGCCCCGAGCCTCTGACCATCCCACCTCCTGCCCCGAGCCTCTGACCATCCCACCTCCTGCCCCGAGCCTCTCTGACCATCCCACCTCCTGCCCCGAACCTCTCTCCCACCTCCTGACCCCGAGCCTCTCTGACCACCCACCTCCTGCCCCGAGCCTCTCTGACCATCCCACCTCCTGCCCCGAGCCTCTGCCCCGAGCCTCTCTGACCATCCCACCTCCTGCCCCGACCATCCCACCTCCTGCCTCTCTGACCATCCCACCTCCTGCCCCGAGCCTCTCTGACCATCCCACCTCCTGCCCCGAGCCTCTCTGACCATCCCACCTCCTGCCCCGAGCCCGACCATCCCACCTCCTGCCCCGAGCCTCTCTGACCATCCCACCTCCTGCCCCGAGCCTCTCTGACCATCCCACCTCCTGCCCCGAGCCTCTCTGACCATCCCACCTCCTGCCCCGAACCTCTCTGACCATCCCACCTCCTGCCCCGAGCCTCTCTGACCATCCCACCTCCTGCCCTGACCTCTGACCATCCCACCTCCTGCCCCGAGCCTCTGACCATCTCACCACCTGACCACCATCCCACCTCCTGCCCCGAGCCTCTCTGCCCCGACCTCTCTGACCATCCCACCTCCTGCCCCGAGCCTCTCTGACCATCCCACCTCCTGCCCCGAGCCTCTCTGACCATCCCACCTCCTGCCCCGAACCTCTCTGACCATCCCACCTCCTGCCCCGAGCCTCTCTGACCATCCCACCTCCTGCCCCGAGCCTCTCTGACCATCCCACCTCCTGCCCCGAGCCTCTCTGACCATCCCACCTCCTGCCCCGAGCCTCTCTGACCATCCCACCTCCTGCCCCGAGCCTCTCTGACCATCCCACCTCCTGCCCCGAGCCTCTCTGACCATCCCACCTCCTGCCCCGAGCCTCTCTGACCATCCCACCTCCTGCCCCGAGCCTCCTGACCATCCCACCTCCTGCCCCGAGCCTCTCTGACCATCCCACCTCCTCCCACCTCCTGCCCCGAGCCTCTCTGACCATCCCACCTCCTGCCCCGAGCCTCTCTCCCACCTCCTGACCATCCCACCTCCTGCCCCGAGCCTCTCTGACCATCCCACCTCCTGCCCCGACCATCCTGACCACCTCCTCCTGCCCCGAGCCTCTCTGACCATCCCACCTCCTGCCCCGAGCCTCTCTGACCATCCCACCTCCTGCCCCGAGCCTCTCTGACCATCCCACCTCCTGCCCCGAGCCTCTCTGACCATCCCACCTCCTGCCCCGAGCCTCTCTGACCATCCCACCTCCTGCCCCGAGCCTCTCTGACCATCCCACCTCCTGCCCCGAGCCTCTCTGACCATCCCACCTCCTGCCCCGAGCCTCTCTGACCATCCCACCTCCTGCCCCGAGCCTCTCTGACCATCCCACCTCCTGCCCCGAGCCTCTCTGACCATCCCACCTCCTGCCCCGAGCCTCTGACCATGCCCCGACCTCTCTGACCATCCCACCTCCTGCCCCGAGCCTCTGACTGACCATCCCACCTCCTGCCCCGAGCCTCTCCATCCCACCTCCTGACCATCCCACCTCCTGCCCCGAGCCTCTCTGACCATCCCACCTCCTGCCCCGAGCCTCTCTGACCATCCCACCTCCTGCCCCGAGCCCCGAGCCTCTCTGACCATCCCACCTCCTGCCCCGAGCCTCTCTGACCATCCCACCTCCTGCCCCGAGCCTCTCTGACCATCCCACCTCCTGCCCCGACCATCCCACCTCCTGCCCCGAGCCTCTCTGACCATCCCACCTCCTGCCCCGAGCCTCTCTGACCATCCCACCTCCTGCCCCGAGCCTCTCTGACCATCCCACCTCCTGCCCCGAGCCTCTCTGACCATCCCACCTCCTGCCCCGAGCCTCTCTGCCTCCCACCTCCTGCCCCGAACCTCTCTGACCATCCCACCTCCTGCCCCGAGCCTCTCTGACCATCCCACCTCCTGCCCCGAACCTCTCTGACCATCCCACCTCCTGCCCCGAGCCTCTCTGACCATCCCACCTCCTGCCCCGAGCCCCGAGCCTCTGACCATCCCACCTCCTGCCCCGAGCCTCTCTGACCATCCCACCTCCTGCCCCGAGCCTCTCTGACCATCCATCCCACCTCCTGACCCCGAGCCTCTGACCATCCCACCTGCCCCGAGCCTCTCTGACCATCCCACCTCCTGCCTGCCTCTCTGACCATCCCACCTCTCCCCGAGCCTCTGACCATCTCCACCTCCTGCCCCGAGCCTCTCTGACCATCCCACCTCCTGCCCCGAGCCTCTGACCATCTCACCACCTGCCCCGAGCCTCTCTGACCATCCCACCTCCTGCCCCGAGCCTCTCTGACCATCCCACCTCCTGCCCCGAACCTCTCTGACCATCCCACCTCCTGCCCCGAGCCTCTCTGACCATCCCACCTCCTGCCCCGAGCCTCTTTGCCCCGAGCCTCTCTGACCATCCCACCTCCTGCCCCGAGCCTCTGACCATCCCACCTCCTGCCCCGAGCCTCTCTGACCATCCCACCTCCTGCCCCGAGCCTCTCTGACCATCCCACCTCCTGCCCCGAGCCTCTCTGACCATCCCACCTCCTGCCCCGAGCCTCTCTGACCATCCCACCTCCTGCCCCGAGCCTCTCTGACCATCCCACCTCCTGCCCCGAGCCTCTCTGCCCCGACCATCCCACCTCCTGCCCCGAGCCTCTGACCATCCCACCTCCTGCCGAGCCTCTCCATCCCACCTCCTGCCCCGAGCCTCCTGACCATCCCACCTCCTGCCCCGAGCCTCTCTGCCCCGATCCCACCTCCTGACCATCCCACCTCCTGAGCCTCTCTGACCATCCCACCTCCTGCCCCGAGCCTCTGACCATCCCACCTCTCCCCGAGCCTCTGACCATCCCACCTCCTGCCCCGAGCCTCTCTGACCATCCCACCTCCTGCCCCGAGCCTCTCTGACCATCCCACCTCCTGCCCCGAGCCTCTCTGACCATCCCACCTCCTGCCCCGAGCCTCTCTGACCATCCCACCTCCTGCCCCGAGCCTCCTGACCATCCCACCTCTCCTCCCACCTCCTGCCATCCCCCTCCTGCCCCGAGCCTCTCTGACCATCTCTGACCCACCTCCTGCCCCGAGCCTCTCTGACCATCCCACCTCCTGCCCCGAGCCTCTCTGACCATCCCACCTCCTGCCCCGAGCCTCTCTGCCATCCCACCTCCTGCCCCGAGCCTCTCTGACCATCCCACCTCCTGCCCCGAGCCTCTCTGACCATCCCACCTCCTGCCCCGAGCCTCTCTGACCATCCCACCTCCTGCCCACCTCCTGCCCCCACCTCCTGAGCCTCTCTGACCATCCCACCTCCTGCCCCGAGCCTCTCTGACCATCCCACCTCCTGCCCCGAGCCTCTCTGACCATCCCACCTCCTGCCCCGAGCCTCTCCATGACCATCCCACCTCCTGCCCCGAGCCTCTCTGACCATCCCACCTCCTGCCCCGAGCCTCTCTGACCATCCCACCTCCTCCCCGAGCCTCTCTGCCATCCCACCTCCTGCCCCGAGCCTCTCTGACCATCCCACCTCCTGCCCCGAGCCTCTCTGACCATCCCACCTCCTGCCCCGAGCCTCTCTGACCATCCCACCTCCTGCCCCGAGCCTCTCTGACCATCCCACCTCCTGCCCCGAGCCTCTCTGACCATCCCACCTCCTGCCCCGAGCCTCTCTGACCATCCCACCTCCTGCCCCGAGCCTCTCTGACCATCCCACCTCCTGCCCCGAGCCTCTCTGACCATCCCACCTCCTGCCCCGAGCCTCTCTGACCATCCCACCTCCTGCCCCGAGCCTCTCTGACCATCCCACCTCCTGCCCCGAGCCTCTCTGACCATCCCACCTCCTGCCCCGAGCCTCTCTGACCATCCCACCTCCTGCCCCGAGCCTCTCTGACCATCCCACCTCCTGCCCCGAGCCTCTCTGACCATCCCACCTCCTGCCCCGAGCCTCTCTGACCATCCCACCTCCTGCCCCGAGCCTCTCTGACCATCCCACCTCCTGCCCCGAGCCTCTCTGACCATCCCACCTCCTGCCCCGAGCCTCTGACCTTCGGAAGGTGGTCTCTGGTCACCAGAGTGGCTACCACATCAGAGTTCCTGGCATTCCTCATTACATCAGAGTCTGCAGGATTGCCCCTTACAGTGAAAGGGTAATTCTGCAGGCCCTGATGTAAAGGGGGACTCTGATGTAAAGGGAATGCAGTGGACTCTGATGTAAGGGAAGGTTCTGGTGACCAGAGACCACCTTATATCAGGGTCCCCCCTTATATCATGATCTGCAGCGTTCCCCTTTACGTAAGAGTTCCATTTCACTGTAAGGGGGATCCCTGCAGACTCTGATGTAAGGGGGGAACCCAGTGTAGTGATCTGACCTTCATGTCAATGGAGAAATGTTTTTTGACTTTTGTTTAACTTAAACACATTGCTAATAGCACTAGCTATGTGTTTATAGTTTACAAATTGATACTTGCACTGTTTAGCAGTGAAAAGATTAGTAGGCGAAGATTATGCGGAGTGGGTGGAGCTTCAGGGAAGTGAGTGTGGTAATTAATTAATAGCTGTGCTGTAAAGTGTCCCTGGAATTTTTTTTCAAATGTTGGCAACTATGCATTCTGAAGTTGAAAAGTTGGGAGGTATGCCCCTGTCAGGATAGGCTCTCCTCTACTCGTGTCTGTCAGACGCGAGTGAGGAAGAGCTGATCAACAGCTCTTCCTGTTTTCATCGTGATCAGCCGTGATTGGACACAGCTGATCACGTGGTAAAGTGCCTCCGCCGGAGACTATACCGAGATCGGAGATGCAGGGTGTCAGATGTTATCCTGCTGGATGTCAATAGACGTCCAGTCAGGATTTCACAACCACTTCCCGGACGCCAATTTACTATTGACCGGGCGGGAAGTGGTTAAAATAGATTTTATTGAACATACTAATAAATATATATTTAATTCTATCAACTATTTATACTTTAATTCTTGTGAGTAGGTGCGTAAATTGGGGTAGGCTGGTAGGGGCCCCATTGTATTACTTTGCCCATGATGCTAATAAGACGGCCCTGCCTGTATATCCAGGCTTTCCTGATACCAAGTGTTATGTGTACTTTTTCTGTTTTTTTAACTTTATCGAGTTACTATTGTTCTATTGTACACTGACACCTTGTGGTGGTTTATGGCCACTACACTACAGCTTGCTTGTTTGTGATTGTATATATCCACTGAAGCTCCAGGCTTTTTTTTTACACTTTTGTTTACATGTAAAAAATCTGTATTTTTTGCTAGAGAATTAGAACCCCCAAGCATTTATATATCACCTCAGAGGAGAGTGAGAGCTCAGAGCGAGATCCAGGCTGCACTGGATGGACACAGACTGGAGAGTGTCTGCGTATCCGGGAAATAAGGTTCTCTGCCTTTTGGTTCCGGGGGACCTTGTTTCACATCGTCCTTGCCATCAGCAGTGACCAGCAACCTGACACCCAGCATGATGGACATTTACAACCCGCGGATGAAAACCCTTAATGTTCACATGCCTGACTCTTCACCTGCTTTGTGAGTAGGTTTTTTATATTGTTAGACACACCAAATAAATTTTACTACTGCTACGCTTAGAAGGCGCCGCTTTTGTGTTTTGTTTTTTTTTGACGGATGTGCGACTGTCACTGAGGTAAGCGCAGAACAATGTAATGAAGAATGTGTGACTGTCACTGAGGTAAGCGCAGAACAATGTAATGAAGGATGTGTGACTGTCACTGAGGTAAGCACAAAACAATGTAATGAAGGATGTGTGACTGTCACTGAGGTAAGTGCAAAACAATGTAATGAAGGATGTGTGACTGTCACTGAGGTAAGCACAAAACAATGTAATGAAGGATGTGTGACTGTCACTGAGGTAAGCGCACAACAATGTAATGAAGGATGTGTGACTGTTACTGAGGTAAGTGCAAAACAATGTAATGAAGGATGTGTGACTGTCACTGAGGTAAGCACAAAACAATGTAATGAAGGATGTGTGACTGTCACTGAGGTAAGCGCACAACAATGTAATGAAGGATGTGTGACTGTCACTGAGGTAAGCGCACAACAATGTAATGAAGGATGTGTGACCCTAGGCCAGGATACTGCATTGAGAGAAAGGGGCAAAGGACAAATATTCCGGAGTCCCTTTCTCTGTGGCGAAGCAGCACAGGGTGATTAGGGTGTGCCTGTGCACACCTGGCACACCCCGTGCCCACGCCTATGTGCACGGGTTTCTTAGCATACACACGCTCGAGTTTCTCGTCGAAAAGCAGCCCGACAAGGAACACGACAAGCCAATTTGACTCCCGTCGAGGAAAAAGAGAACTTACTCTCTTTTTTGCTCGTCGAGTTCCTTGACAGTTTCCTCGATGAAAAGCGTACACACGACCGGTTTCCTCGGCAAAAAAGCTCTCCCACCGAGTTTCTTGATGGATTCTGCCGAGGAAACCGGTCGTGTGTACAAGGCCTAACAGTATGCGTTAAAACAGGGGTTTTGTCCGCATGCATTTGCAAACGCATGCGTGAGCCACAGAGCCGCGCCAAGGCACCCTGTAATCTGTGGTCCTAACACTAAACAGTGAGTGTCCCCACAATGGAGGCACATGCATTTTAATGGATAGATGAGGGCAGGTGGACTGAAGGGGAGCCACCCCTCCTAAAAGGTACAGGAGCACACCAAACACCCAGCATATAGCACAATGGCTGCATAGGTGTCTGGTGTACTGCTGGACCAATATAAGCACCACAGGTGAAACAAAACGTATCCACCGCCCCCATCTATAGCTGGCCATGGCAGTAAGTAGCATTGGAAGGCTAAAGCAGATAACAAAAGTGACCTGGTGAATGCCCAGGCAAAAAACAATCCTACTTACCGACCAGCTAGCAGAACAACCAAATGAACCTGTCTAACAGTATGCGTTAAAACCAGGGGTTTTTGTCCGCACGCATTTGCAAATGCATGCGTATACAGCGATCAGTGCTATAAAATGCATTGATTACTGTGAAAATGGCACTGTCAGGGAAGAGGCTAACCACTAGGTGGCGCTGAAGGGGTTAAGTGTGTCCCACGGAGTGATTCTCATTGTTAGGGGGAGGAGCTACCAGTGACACATCACTGATCACTGTTCCCGATCACAGGGAACAGTAGATCCCTGACTTGTCACTAGGCAGAATAGGGGAATGCCTTGTTTACAAAGGCATCCCCCTGTTCTGCCTTTGCCGACCGCAATCGTGGGCCGACCCCCGGGAACATCGAGTTCCCGGGACCCATGGGCGCCCATTGGGCGGAAAATTAAAAAGGACGTACAGGTACGCCCATTTGCCTGCCCGTGCCATTCTGCCGACGTATATCGGCGTGCGGCAGTCGTCAAGCGGTTAAAGAGGCATCAAGGGTCTGTTAGATCCCTTGATACCACCTTTGCACTCCCTTGAAGATGATCAAGCACAGACTGCGCCAGGGCTGGACTGGGACAGAAATTTGGCCCTGGACTTCATCCAGACTGGCCCACTTTGACTGGTCTCTCCCATGGCGGCCGGACAACTTTTGCACCCCCCCCCCCCTGGCCACCCAAGCCCCCTCTCCCCCTTAACTAGCCACTAGCCACTCTAGAACGACTGGTGCTGGTACTCTTATAGGCAGTACCAGGGGGAAGCTAGACATTATTTCACCCGAGGCAAAGAATCATTTTGGTGCCCCCCCCTTGTGGGACAAGATTAGGCAGAAGTGAGAAACTTCCAGGCTATAGCTGTTGAGTCAGCTGTCTGTCCCGTCCCCCCATGCTTCTGTTGTCCCCCCTGCTCCTCCCCCTGCTTCTATGTTCCTCCCAGGTGAGTGCCGCAGGGAGAGACAGGGAGAGGAGGGGGGCAGTGGTCCACTGTCACTAAAGCTGGCCCACTGAGCCATCGGCCCACCGGGAAACTCCCTGTAGTCCCAATGGCCAGTCCATCCCTGGACTGCGCTTAATCAGCTTCTTCGCCAGCCCAAGTGGTTGGCGTTTGACAGCTCTGGACCTTAAAGTGCACAAAGTTGACAACTTCTGGGTTTACACTACCCAGGGGAGATGTCTCACCGCTCCTTATCTCCACCCTGACACTCACTATGGAGGTCCCAGGCACCCAAGAGGAATTGGTGATTCTGGGACACATTATGCTGGTGGTTGTGGTGGCATAGCTCCCAACTCTCCCTGATTTCGAGGGACAGTCCCTGATTTGGAGCAATGTCCCTCTATCCCTCTTTCCTCCTCATTTGTCCCTCATTTTGGTCTGATCTACCCTGTTTCCCCCAAAAAAAGACCTACCCTGAAAATAAGACCTAGCGTTTTTTTAAGGATGGATGCAATATAAGCCCTACCCCGAAAATAAGCCCTAGTTAAAAATGCTTGTAAAATCCTATAATCCACTCTATTACAGTAGTATATAATGTACAAATGTGTGTTTCTGTAATATAAATGCGGGGAAGAGAGTTTCGGCGGGTAACAGAAGCGCAGATCGGCGCTATAGCAAATGTATTTAGCACAATTATATTACAAAAACACACACATTGTACATTATATAATACTATAATAGAGTGGATTAAAGGATTTTACAAGCATTTTTAACTCAGTTTACAATGGGGATTCCTGACAGGCAGGGAGGGAGAGGGGGAGAGAAGACCGCACATTACATGGTAAAAGACCTACCCCGAAAATAAGCCCTACTGTGTCTTTTGTTGCCAAAATTAATATAAGACCCAGGCTTATTTTCGGGGAAACACGGTATATAGTTGTATATACAAAATACACTACTTATTTATCAAAAAGTGTTTCCCAGTGCTAAACCTTTCATCCAATGTCCATTGTATTTGTAAATTCCAAAAGCCAAATAAAAGGAATAGTAATGGTAAAAAAAAGCACTTCTGCATTTAGCCAATCGTATTTTTTATGTACAATTCTCTTTTAACCACTTGCTGACTGCCTAACGTAGATATACGTCGGCAGAATGGCACGGGCAGGCAATTTTGTTTGGGAGCCACGTCGCATGACCGCACAATTGTCAGTTAAAGCAACGCAGCGGTTGAAAAAAACAACACTTTTTTATATTTTTTTGATGTCACAATGTAGAGTATGAGATTTCCTATCGTCTGTGCCTAGTTTTGCCACACAGAGTTAATCCAGCTCTGAGCAATCCTCTTTTATTGTTCAGTGAAAAAAAACAGACCTACAGAGAAAAACCAAAGTCCTTACTTGAGTGACAGGTTATTTACATATCTTGTGCACTAGCTTGCAGACATGCACAGCTTCTGTAAAAAAGTGCACAATTCACATCCCACTGGCAGGTGTCTTAGCAGGTCCTGGTGTTGATTCTGGATTATTGAACACCCTTTATAGAAAAAATAAATAAATCAAAGAAGAGTACATTGGGTTACTTCTTGTAAGGTACAGCATCAGGATCGACACCCAAGTCTAAAACGAACTTCGATATCTCTAGAGGGTGGTTATCTGGAGGTGGATCCTTTGTGATTCACGTTTTTTTACCTTAAAAGAGATCAATGGATCAATATGCAAGTGCTTCAAATAAAATTAGAATATTATTAAAATATACAGTATATCTACAGTATCTCACAAAAGTAAGTACACCCTTCCCAATTCTGTAAATATTTTCTTCTATCTTTTCATGTGACAACACTAAAGAAATGACACTTTGTATCTACAATGTTGTGTAGTGAGTGTACAGCTTGTATAACAGTGTAAATTTGCTGTCCCCTCAAAACAACTCAACACACAGCCATTAATGTCTAAACTGCTGTGAGTACGCCCCTAAGTGAAAATGTCCAAATTGGGCCCAAAGTGTCAATATTTTGTGTGGTCGCCATTATTTTCCAGCACTGCCTTGGACATGGAGGTCACCAGAGCTTCACAGGTTGTCACTGGAGTCCTCTTCCCCTCCTCCATGATGACATCACAGAGCTGGTGGATGTTGGAGACCTCGCGCTCCTCCACCTTCCGTTTGAGGAGCCCCACAGATGCTCAATAGGGTTTAGGTCTGGAGACATGCTTGGCCAGTCCATCACCTTTACCCTCAGCTTCTTTAGCAAGGTAATGGTTGTCTTGAAGGTGTGTTTTGGGTCGTTATCATGTTGGAATACTACCCTACCAGTCTCTGGAGGGAGGGGATCATGCTCTGCTTCAGTATGTCACAGTACATGTTGGCATTCATGGTTCCCTCAATGATCTGTAGCTCCCCAGTGCCGGCAGCACTCATGCAGCCCCAGACCATGACACTCCCCCCACCATGCTTGACTGTAGACAAGACACACTTGTCTTTGTACTCCTCACCTGGTTGCTGCCACACACGCCTGACACCATCTGACACCAAGTTTCTTTATCTTGGTCTCATCAGACCACAGGAAAAGGTTCCAGTAATCCCTGTCCTTAGTCTGCTTGTCTTCAGCAAACTGTTGTGGATCTTTCTTGTGCATCATCTTTAGAAGAGGCTTCCTTCTGGGGCGACAGCCATGCAGACCAATTTGATGCAGTGTGTTGCGTATGGTCTGAGCACTGACAGACTGACCCCCTCACCCCTTCATCCTCTGCAGCAATGCTGGCAGCGCTCATACGTCTATTTCCCCAAAGACAACCTCTGGATATGACGCTGAGCATGTGACCTCAACTTCTTTGGTGGACACAATCGGAAATTCCGACAACAAAACCGTGGATTTTTTTCCGACTGAATTTTGGCTCAAACTTGTCTTGCATACACACGTTCACACAAATGTTGTCTGAAATTCCGACCGTCAAGAACGCGGTGATAGACAACACTATGATGAGCCAAGAAAAATTAAGTTCAATGATTCTGAGCATGCGTAGGATTGATTCAGAGCATGCGTGTTTTTTTTTTTTTGTGCGTCGGAATGGCATACTTGTCGGAAAAATTGAGAACCAGCTCTCAATTCTTTGCTTTTGGAAATTCCGACAGAAAAAGTCCAATGGAGCCTACACACGGTCGGAATCTCAAATCAAACTTTTTTTGTCTGAATTTCCGATCCCGTGTAAGCGGCACTATATGAGCTTGTTGGACATCTTGGCGTAGGGCGGCGTATCTTTAGAGCGGCGTAGCGTATCTTTTTTACGCTGCCGCAACTTAGAGAGGCAAGTGCAGTATTCACAAAGCACTTGCGTCCTAAGTTACGGCAGCGTAGCGTAAATGGGCCGGCGTAAGCCCACGTAATTCAATGTAGGCAGGTAGGGGGCGTGTTGTATGCTAATCAAGCGTGACCCTATGTAGATGCATGGCCGATCGAACAGCGCAAGCGCCGTCCGTGAACGTATCCCTGTGTGCATGCTCAGAATTACGCCGGCTAGAATTCCTAAGATACGTCGAACGTTGCCTACGACGTGAGTGTAACTTACGCCCAGGCGCATTCACGTACGCCTTACTTAAAGGACGTAAAATTTGATGGCTGTTCCGATGTCCATACCTTAACATGGGCTGCGCCTCATATAGCAGGGGTAACTTTACGCCGGACGTACGCCTCACGTAAACGCCGTAGCTTACAGCGACGGGCGCATCTACGTTCATGAGTCAGCGTATCTTGCTCATTTGCATATTTTTCATGGGAATGCGTCCAGCGTAACTATGCGCCCACGATACGCCGGCGTAGGCAAGTTACGTTGGATGGCTGAAGCCATGTTTTTCAGCGTATCTCGCTTTGTGGATTGGCGTAAAGATGCAACGGCGCACATTTGAAATTACGGCGGTGTATCTGGAGCCTTTGTGGATCCGGGCCCTTATTCCAAAACCATGGTCATTAATATACTCATCTGGCAAGGATCCCTACAAGATTTTGGAGGGTGTCTGGAGGAATTTGTGTCTTTTCAGCCAAAAGAGCATTTGTGAGATCAGGAACTGAAGTTGGATGAGAAGACCTGGATCATCCAGTTCATCCCACAGGTGTCCAGTAGGGTTGCGGTTGGAGCTCAGTGAAGGTTTCTTCATTACAAACTAGTCAATCCATGTCTTTATGAAGCTGACCACCAATTTAAAAGGTCAGGTACTGAAGTTGGATGACGACTGACTTTTCAATCAGTGGCGGTGCGTCTATAGAGGGCGCTGGAGCGCTGCTCCCTCTGGCTCTCGCACCGCCACATGCATTGCATGAATCGATGTTATTGTCGCTGCTGCCGCTGGTCTATTCAGATTGCCGGACCTTGAGAGCCGGCCAACTGAATAACGGCAGCTGTTTGGCTGTGTGGAAGTGCCTATCAGAGCCAGCGGCCCTGATAGGCTTTCCGAGTACAGCCCTCAGCCTTCCGGATGCTTATCCAGGGAACGTACGGGGGGTGCGTTCCTTGGATAAGACTGACAGGCGTCTTCAGCCAATTAGGTTCACCGGTTCTGGTTACCGGTAACCTGATTGGCTGAAGCGTCATCGAGGGCTGGAGAAGACATCGAGGGACATGGAAGGACTAGGAGGATGGCTAACTTCCAGAAAGGTAAGTGCCAGGGGGGGGGGGGCATTTTACAGGGCACAGCGGCGACAATGGGCACAGTGGTGACAATGGGCACAGTGGGGAAACTTGGGGACAATGGGCACAGTGTTGGCCATTAAAGGGCACAGTGACATCAATGGGCACAGTGTTGACAATTAAAGGGCACAGTGGTGACAATTGGCACAGTGGCAACAATTAATGGTCACAGTGGCTGCGTTTGATGGCAGGGCACAGTGGTGACAATTGATGGCAGAGTGGCTGCATTTGATGGGCACAGTGAGGCTGGCCCGCTATTGCGGTCGGCAAAGGCAGAACTGGGGGATGCCTTTGTAAACAAGGCATTCCTCTGTTCTGCCTAGTGACACATCAGTAATCTACTGTTCCCTGTGATCGGGAACAGTGATCAGTGACGTGTCACTAGTAACTCCTCCCCCTAACAATTAGAATCACTCCCTATGACACACTTAACCCCTTCAGCGCCACCTAGTGGTTAACCTCTTCACTGCCAGTGTAATTTTCACAGTAATCAGTGCATTTTTATAGCACTGATCGCTGTATAAATGACAATGGTCCCAAAAATGTGTCAAAAGTGTCCGAAATGTCCGCCATAATGTCGCAGTCACAATAAAAATCACTGATCGCCGACATTACTAGTAAAAAAAATATATATAATAAAAATGCCATAAAAATATCCCCTATTTTGTAGACACTATGGCCCAGATTCACAGAGCGATTACGCCTGCGCAACAGGAGATGCGCGTGCGTAAGTCGAAATGTGCGCGTGCGTTTCGATGCACGGCATCCCCAGAACGAGATATGCAAAAAATCTATTTTTTTTTGTCCCGCGTAATTTCGTTAGACTGGCGCATCCGTCCGCGCAAAAGTGCGCTAGACAGACCATTGATTTTCTAGTCAAATATGCTAATGAGGGACTTACGGGGATCCTCAAAAGAACGTTGGTGCAGTGCAGGCGACGCAGTGTGCGCAACAGCAACATGACCTGTCTAAAATTAGAGCATATAAAAGCTGGTCTAAAAAGAGAAAAAAAGTCTACTTGTTAGATAAAGCAACACTGTTAGTGAGGAGCTCAGCAGTCACACGTGTTGCACAACAATCTGTATGCCAACATGCCAGGGGCATCGTCGCACATAGCTATACTACTGACTTTAGATGAACAAAGAAGGATGAGGGCACGGAGGATGGCACGGAGGATGGCACGGGAGAGGATATACCGCACCCGCATAGACCTGTTTGGCATGAGTGATTCTGAGGTGTATCGCATCTTCAGATTCACTCCTCATGTCATCCTGGAATTAACCACAACCCTGCAGGAGGACATCACCAGCCCAACACACCGCTCACATGCAGTGCAGCCACTGGTCAAGGTCATGGCAACACTCCATGTCCTTGCCAGTGGGTCTTTTCAGCGTACAAGTGGAGTGGTGGCTGGGATGTCACAATCCTCCATGAGCAGATGTGTGCACCAGGTTGTCCCTGCAATCCTCAGACGCATGGCCAACCAAATCATCAAACCCACCACTGAGGAGCTGCGGCTGAAGGCAATGACAGATTTCTACAGAATTGCCAGATTCCCACGCACCGTGGGGGCCATTGATTGCACACATGTGGCACTCCAGCCCCCCCAGGAGACAGAGCACATGTACCGCAATCGGAAGCATTGGCATTCCATCAATGTACAGGTGATAGTCGATGCCCAAGGCCTCATATGGCACGTCCGTGCCAAACACCCCGGGTCCAGCCATGACAGCTACATATACAATCAATGCCACATCCGAATGGAATTCGATCAGAACGTGTATTGGGACACCTGGCTGGTTGGTGAGTGACATGGGAGTCAGGCATGACTATCCCCTCCCATGATGCACATCACAAGGGGCACATGCATGACTAACATCCTCCTGTCTTTTCCCTTACAGGTGACTCTGCATATCCACTGGGACCCCATCTCATGACTCCTATCCGGAACCCCCAAACCCCAGGGGAGGAAAGATACAATCAAGCACATGCCCAAACACGAGCAGTGGTGGAGCGCACCTTTGGCCTCCTAAAGTCACGTTTCCGATGCCTGGATAAGTCTGGGGGTACCCTCTTGTATTCCCCAAACTTTGTGTGCCAGATCATCGGGGCATGTTGCATGCTGCACAACTTCGCAGTGAGAAAGGGCCTGCAGATTGACCTACGTGATGACCTGACCCCTGAACCAGACAATCCCCCCCTAACCGAGGTTACCCCGTCTTCTGAGGGAAGAGCAGCCAGGAGACAGCTCACATTGGGCATCTTTGCACGTTAAACACACACATTAATCATGGCACAATGAGAATGCATGCATGCACACCAATGTGGTCCCTAGCACACACACCCCACATCCACATCAAATTGGATTGGCACCAGTCCACCATGCAGGACTTGTGAGCAGCAACGCCACACCAAGGCTCCAATTATGTCACTGTACATTCATACACCATTCACACGGACCTGGGGATCACTTCTCCCTGGTCCTGGGGAACCCTTCTCCACCAAAATTGAGGGTGACACCCCTTTTCCGGCAGGAATGTCACCCCCACATTCAAACAGCATTCACAACCCCAAAAAAAAAAAAAAAAAAATTACCTGCAAAAGAAAAAAATTCCAGCAAAAAAAAAAAAAAAAGGGGAAAAAAAAAATTAATGCCCTTTGCGTGAGCCACGCCTGGGGCGCCCCCGGCCACGGCCCTGGCTTCTCAGGGGAGACTCATGGGGGAGGGGTAAAACCGGGGAAGGAGGAGCAGCCCCTGATCTCTGCCCACCTGGTGGCCTGCCCTCCAAGGCCACGGCTATTCTGTCCAGGGCAGCACCAAGTGTTGCCGTGTTGGCCTGGATAGCCAGGGTAAGGGCCCTCACATCCTGCCCAACGCCTGCTGATGTCGTCTGCAGTTCGTTTAGGCAGGTTGTGAATAGAGGTCGACCGATATATCGGTCGGCCGATATATCGGCCGATATTTGGCCGTTTTTGTGAAATCGGCATCGGCCGATTATTGTGAAAAAATCGGCCGATTTGCGGCTACAATATCCGGCCCCGCATGGCCGCCTGCCCTGCAGTAATGTACTGACCAGTCACCAGTGCCAGAGGTGTTTCTATGGGGGAGCGAGCCGCACCAGCCAGAGGGGTGCCACTGGGGCCGCCGCTACACACTTGCAGAGCTGCAGCGGAGCGTTGTGAGTGTGCCCACCGTGCTCCTGCATCGCGGCACTGAAAGACGTTGTCACTTCCGGCTGACGTGACATAGTGATCCATAGGCAGAGAGAAGCGCAGGGCGGGAAAATGAACAGTGAGCAGCTGCAGTAGGAAGGACTCGAGGAACCAGGAGGAGGCTGACCGCCCAGGATAAGGGAAGAGACCGGCGAGGAGGAGCCTACCTCAAGGTACTTGGTCCGTGCACACACACACACAGCACACGCCATTCATTCCCTCTGTCTGTTCCACCAGTGAGAATGGCAGTGCCGGCCGACTGTGTGCAATGCATGTGCAGGAAACAGCTGAGGGGTAAAGAGCTGGGGAAAAGTGAGGGGGGGGGGGGAGTCTCACCCATCTCTGTCACACCCCCACCCTCTCCCTCTTTGTCACTCCCCCTTCTGTCTCACCCCCTCCCTCTCTGTCACCCCCCTTCTGTCTCACCCTCCACCCCCTCCCTCTCTGTCTCACCCTCCACCCCCTCCCTCTCTGTCTCACCCTCCACCCCCTCCCTCTCTGTCTCACTCTCCACCCCCTCCCTCTCTGTCTCACCCTCCACCCCCTCCCTCTCTGTCTCACTCCCACCCCCCTCCCTCTCTGTCTCACCCCCACCCCCTCCCTCTCTCACCCCCACCCCCTCCCTCTCTCACCCCCACCCCCTCCCTCTCTGTCTCACCCCCACCCCCTCCCTGTCTCACCCCACCCCCTCCCTCTCTGTCTTACCCCACCATCTCTTGGCTGGTCATCTCATCCACATACACCTAGCCTATCAAGTGCATGCAGATAGATTAGCATACCAGCATATATGGAGGGTAAGTTGCCTAAAATTGTGTGCTACTGTGCCCCCCCTGCAGAATTTATTTATTAATGTATTTTTAAAGTGAAACCTGGCTGAGGCTGGCATTGAGAAAATGGATGAGGATGACTCTGGGTGTATATCAGAGTTACATTGTGGAGATCCTCTTCACAATGTAACTCTCATCCTCTTCCATTTTCACAATGCACTGCAAATCAATTATCTGCGTTACCACAACGCAGCACCACCCATCACTCTCCACAACGCAGCACCACCCACGCCTAGCACCACCCATCCCTCTCCACAACGCAGCACCACTCACGCCTAGCACCACCCATCCCTCTCCACAACGCAGCACCACCCATCACTCTCCACAACGCAGCACCACCCACGCCTAGCACCACCCATCCCTCTCCACAACGCAGCACCACCCACGCCTAGCACCACCCATCCCTCTCCACAACGCAGCACCACCCACGCCTAGCACCACCCATCCCTCTCCACAACGCAGCACCACTCACGCCTAGCACCACCCATCCCTCTCCACAACGCAGCACCACCCACGCCTAGCACCACCCATCCCTCTGCACAACGCAGCACCACTCACGCCTAGCACCACCCATCCCTCTCCACAACGCAGCACCACCCATCCCTCTTCACAACGCAGCACCACTCACGCCTAGCACCACCCATCCCTCTCCACAACGCAGCACCACCCATCCCTCTCCACAACGCAGCACCACCCACGCCTAGCACCACCCATCCCTCTCCACAACGCAGCACCACCCACGCCTAGCACCACCCATCCCTCTCCACAACGCGGCACCACCCACGCCTAGAACCACCCATCCCTCTCCACAACGCAGCACCACCCACGCCTAGCACCACTAATCCCTCTCCACAATGCGGCACCACCCATCCCTCTCCACAACGCAGCACCACCCACGCCTAGCACCACCCATCCCTCTCCACAACGCAGCACCACTCACGCCTAGCACCACCCATCCCTCTCCACAACGCAGCACCACTCACGCCTAGCACCACCCATCCCTCTCCACAACGCAGCACCACCCACGCCTAGCACCACCCATCCCTCTCCACAACGCAGCACCACTCATGCCTAGCACCACCCATCCCTCTCCACAACGCAGCACCACCCACGCCTAGCACCACCCATCCCTCTCCACAACGCAGCACCACTCATCCCTCTCCACAACGCAGCACCACTCACGCCTAGCACCACCCATCCCTCTCCACAATGCAGCACCACCCACGCCTAGCACCACCCATTCCTCTCCACAACGCAGCACCACCCATCGCTCTCCACAACGCAGCACCACCCATCCCTCTATAAATAAATAGTTAATTTATGCAATTTTCTGTATCCATTCTTCATTATTTAACTAAACTGTTAAACTTTACGAAATGGGGAAAAAAAAAAAAATCGGCCCAAAATATCGGCCGCAAAAATCGGCATTGTATATCGGCCATCGGCCGCCCCGATTTCTAAATATCGGCATCGGCATCGGCCATAGAAAAACCCATATCGGTCGACCTCTAGTTGTGAAAGCCCGGGAGTGGGAGTCCAGGTTCCCCAGCGTATCCTTGATGGAGGACAGGCTCTCCTCCATCCGCACCAATGTCTGGCTGACCTGTCCCAGATGGCGGGTCTGGAGGAACTGGTCCCTTCTCAGAGTGGCGGGCAGGAGATCGGCCAACCCCCTGGTGTTCTGGGATGAAATCCTGCCTCCAGCTGATGCTTGTGGCCGGGGAGAAGGGGAGGCCCTTGTGAGGGGAGCCATGTTGGGGGAGGAGGGGGGGGCTCCCCCTTAGGGAGGCCTGCCTGCTGCCAGCCAGAGGGAAAGAGTCCTCAAAAACCAAACGTCCAGTGCCTGACATGGACTCCTCCTCCTCATGATTCTCCTCCTCCTCATGATTCTCCTGCTCCTCTTGAACCTCCTCCGCGGACTCCGGCCTTGTTGGGGGGGCCTCATTAGGCTGCTGTCCTGGGGTTGGTGCGGTCAGGCCAGATGGTCCTGCACATCTGTGGATGACACAAAACATTCACAGGTTGGAGGATCCACACACTTGCCACATATTCCCTTTCACCCCCTCCCCCACACATGCTACACACCTGATATTTAAAAAAAAACTTACCTGGCACCACGGGCTCCGGACTTGAGTCAAAGCCGGGCAGGCCCTCAAATTCATGCCGATGAAAGGTCAGGGCCACCGCACGCTCCTCCGCTGTCAGTCTAATACGGCATGGTGGGCCCCCTCCTGTGCCCCTGGCATGGGCATGCATTCTGGCCAGCTTCTGTTTGACCAGACGCCGGAGGTCATTGATTTTTTTGTCAATCCCAGACCGGGTCCGTGTCTCCCCCTGCCCCGCTGAATTGACCTGCTCAGTGATACTATCCAAAATCTCCCTCCTCCTGGCCGGGGTGGTGTTGGCACTGTCCTGGCCGTGGAGGAAACGCCCATACTCGCTAATGGCCCGGGAAAGAATTTGTTTTTCCCCAACTGTAAAATTGAGCTTTCGTTTTCTCTCTGTCATACTTCCAAAAAAACTCACTTCCAGTCAACAAAATTCACTCACAAAAACAAGCACAACCAATCAAGCAAGAACACACACAAAGAGAAAACTACTCAGCAAGAAACAGTCACAAAAAAACAAAACAAAAAAACAGCAGGAAAACAAACTAACAGAAATATATCAATCAAACAAACAGTCTCTCAAACACTAATCAAAAAACACTTTCAAAGATCTACTTACAAACACTTGATCACACAGAACACTAATCTGACAACTACAAAACACACCGCAACGAACAACAGGACAAAAGCACTTGGTTAAATGGAAAGGGACAAAGGGATGTACTTTTGCAATGCAAGTGCGTTTGTGTGTGTCTATTTATGCTGTTTGCGTAGTTCACAACGTTGCCCTAGTCCATTTCCAATTTCACTGATTGCGCCGCTCCCGAGTTGTGAGCATGCGCACAGCGGAGCTGACATGGTCTCCATCAAGCGCGCATGCGCGAGCCGGCCGGCCCTTCATTTGCATGGGGTCACGGCTCATTTCAATGTAACACGCCCACGTCCTTCCCAATTTGTATTACTCCTCCTCCTGGGCCTATAACTTTTGCGCAAACCAATCAATAAACGCTTATTTCGATTTATTTTTTTACCAAAAATATGTAGAAGAATACGTATCGGCCTAAACTGAGGAAAATATTAGATTTTTTTTTTAAAAGAATTGGGGATATTTATTATAGCAAAAAGTACAAAACATTGCTATTTTTTTTTCAAAATTTTTGTTTACAGCGCAAAAAATAAAAACCGCAGAGGTGATCAAATACCACCAAAAGAAAGCTCTATTTGTGGGGAAAAAAAATACCTTAATTTTGTTTGGGAGCCACGTCACACGACCGCGCAATTGTCACTTAAAGCGACGCAGCGCCGAATCGCAAACAGTGCTCTGGTCTTTGGCCAGCCAAATGGTCCGGGGCTGAAGTGGTTAACCCAAAAAAACATTACAATTGCCAGTTCTAGCATGCTGGACATGTTCTGACTTCATCAGGTGCATCTTCACCACATTGGAGAGATCATAACAAGGAAAGGTGAATTTTGATTGGCTATTCTGAATAAATAAGATTTGAGAAATGTGCTAAATTTTACCTGCCTACACATTAAGGGCTAGATTCAGATAGAATCGCCTATCTTTCGGCGGGCATAGTGTATCTCAAATACACTACGCCGCCGTAACTTAGAGCGGCGGGTATGGGGCCAGATTCAGATAGTATTTACGTTGGCGTATCTAGAGATAAGCCGCGTAAATACTAAGAATAGCCGGCGTATCTTTTTTTGGTATTCAGAAAAGAAGATACGCCGGAATTCTGCTAATATACGAGCGGCGTAAGTCTGTTAGACCGTCGTATATTAGTTGCAGTTTTTACGCTGGCTGCTAGGTGGCGCTTCCGTCAGTTTACGTGTCGCATATGTAAATTAGGGATTTATGGCGATTCCCGAACGTACTTGCGGCCGGCCGTCGTAGTTTACATCGTTCGCATAAGCGTTATAGCGGCGTAAGATTACCCCTGCTATAAGAGGCGCTGCCAATGTTAAGTATGGACGTCGGGACAGCGTCGAAATTGTACGTCGTTTACGTCGTTTGCGCAAATCGTTCGGGAATGGGGCTCGACGTAATTTGTGTTCACGTCGTTTACATTGACAAATAGCGACGTGATTTTGCGCATGCGCACTGGGAACGTGCACAGACGGCGCATGCGCCATCCAAAAAAAACGTCAATTACGTGGGGTCATGATTAATTTACATGAATCACGCCCCCACATCACAAATTTGAATTGCGCGGCCTTACGCCGGGCACTTTACGCTACGCCGCCGCATATTATGGAGCAAGTGCTTTCTGAATAGGGCACTTGCCCTTAATATTTGCGGCGGCGTAGCGTAAACAGCATACACTACGCCGTCGGACAGATACATCACATGTATCTGAATCCGGCCCATGGTATTCAGAAAGAACCTGAGCCCTAAGTTACGGCGGCGTAGCGTATCTGGTCCGGCGTAAGCCCGCGTAATTCAAAGTAGAAAGGAGGTGGGCGTGTAGTATTCAAATGAGCCGTGACCCCACGTAAATGACACGTCCAACGAAAGGAGGTGGACGTATCCCAGTGCGCATGCACGAAAATCACGTCGGAAATACTCATAACGACGTGAACGGAACTTACGCCCAGCCCCATTCTCAAACGACTTACGCAAACAACGGAAAATTAAATGCTGTCCCGACGTCCATACTTAACATTGCCTGCGCCTCATATAGCAGGGGTAACTTTACGCTGGAAAAAGCCTTACGCAAACTCTTACGCCGGTCGTATCTTAGACAAATTCTGGCGTATCTAATTCTTTGAATCAAGCGCCAAGATACGACGCCTCACACTCAGAGTTGCGACGGCATATCTGGGGATACGCCGTCGTAACTCCTTTCTGAATCTAGCCCTAAATCGTTTACCAAGGAATTTTGCACAATGAAGAAAATGAACAGAGAAACAGGATAGTTGCTAAGAATAATTCTCACCTTATAAGCTCTTTTCTTAGATTTCATTACCTAAAAGCATAAATAATAAAGGGTAAGGGCCCTTTCACATATCCGCCTCCGCTCGTCCGTTTTTACAAGTCCGTAAACGGACTTGTAATGGTTCCCTATGGGATTGCGTCCGTTAGCGGATGATGCATCCGCTAACGTCCGCAAAGATCCGCGTCTGTCTGGATCCGGTTTTTCGGACGGAAGAAAACCCTATTTTTCTTCTGTCCGGCGGAACGGATCGGATGAAGACGGACAAACGGTCCGTTTTCATCCGATTCCCCATAGGGGAGAGCGGAGGAGAGACAGGGCGGTCCCTGCAGTGTGCGGGGACCGCCCTGTCTGCCGACAGCTGAGCGGAGACCCCCCTGCTGAGCTGACGGACACACACGGAGCGGACCGCTAAACAGAAACATATTGACACAAGCAAAGATTTTCCAAGAACTAGAGCAAAGAGAGTCGAGCTTGTCAGGAACAAAGATCGTCTCTGGACAGCCGCACTCTGAACAAATTGTAGCCTTTATTAAAAGAAGGACAGCACTACAAGTCACAGCAAAATATAATAAAACCCGACTGCTGACGCGTTTCGCACTGAAACTAGTGCTTAGTCATAGCGTGTGTACTAAAGGAGCAGAGTAGGTTGTAAAGTTTGGCTTTACTTAACCCCTTCCATACCGGGGGGCACTTATACACCTTCCCACCCAGACCAATTTTCAGCTTTCAGCGCTGTTGCACCTTGAATGACAATTGCGCGGTCGTGCTACACTGCACCCAAATTACTTTTTTATCATTTTGCTCCCACAAATAGAGCTTTCTATTGGTGGTATTTGATTACCTCTGCGATTTTTATTTTCTTAAAAAAAAAACTGAAAGAATTTTGAAAAACAAATGTGTTTTTTTTTTTCGTTAGTAAACTTTGTAAATAAGTACTTTTTCTCCTTCACTGATGGGCACTGATGGGGGTACACTGACGGGCAATGATAAGGTGGCACTGATGAGGTAGAATTGATGGGCACTGATGATGGGCACTAATATGCAGCACTGATAGGCAGCACAGATAGGCGACATGGATAGGCAACATGGATGGGCAAAGTTAGGCAGCATGGATGGGCACTGATAGGTGGCACGGATGGGCACTGATAGGTGGCACGGATGGGCACTGATAGGTGGCACGGATGGGCACTGATAGGTGGCACGGATGTACTGTAATATATTGTACTGATGGATGCCAATCAGTGCCAAACAATGCCTGCCAATCAGTGATGCCCATTGTGGGCACTGATTGGCATCCATTGGGGGCACTGATCGGCATACCTGGTGGTATCTCTGGTGGTCTAGTGTGGGCATCCCTGGTGGTCTAGTTTAGGCCTCCCTGGTGGTCTAGTGTGGGCATTCTCGGGGGGGCTGCACTGATAATCGATCAGCACAAACCCCCTCTGTCAGAGGAGCAGCCGATCGGCTCTCCTCTACTCTTACAGACGTGAGTAAGGAAAAGCTGATCACGACTCTTCTTGTTTACATCTTAATTGGGCGTGGCTGATCACGTGGTAAAGAGTCCCCGTCAGAGACTCTTTACCTAGATCGGTGTTGCGGGGTGTCAGACTGACACCCCGCAACAACGATAACCGCGATGTGCGCCCCCCGCGGTGGCTCAATATCCTGAAGATGTCATATGACGTCTGGTCAGGATATTGAAACCACTTTTCCGCCGTCCTTTTGTAATAGGGTGGACGGCAAGTGGTTAAAATTGGAAATGCAAAGCTTAATACGTTTGTCTGTACATTGCGAACTGGCTTATTCAGGGTGGTTGGATGCTCAGACCTAACCACTGTCCCATTGGTTGGTGTCATGAGCTCCTTCATATCCAGTAGCCTCTGGCAGTTAGCAAGGGCTCCATGTAGGAAGGTGGTTGGGCATGGGTTGGCTTAGTAAGTATACCTAAATGTGGAGACTGTTGCTTTGCCCTGAAAAGGCGGCAGATCCATAGAGAACACAGATGGATGACCAGGCGGCATGCAAGTATGTCTTTTGTGCATGTAGGCAGGTGCAGTCTACTTTCTCCGCTGCAGGTGGGGCTCAACTGCAGGGGCATTGCAGGTGGAAAGGAAATCAAGAGAAACAAGGTTTCTCTATGGTGAGCCTATTTAAGCCCCAGACTACCAGGCTTGGTGGGCATTATATGTGTGGGTAGTGTAGGGACAGCTCTGACAGGGACAATGATTAGCAGCAGGGAGAGGTTCCAGACGAGTAGGGAAAGAATAGGGACACACCATCAATCTGGAGACCTCCCCATTTGAGCATGAACCGGTCAGGTCACATTTCCCCCCTCAAGACAGATGCTGTCGGCACAGCTGAGACCTGCTCTGCTATATACTGCTGTTACATGCCGTGAGTGTTCCCGGTCGGGTGCCTTCCCACCGAGGGTTGCTGCGAATTACTGGATTTTACATTATTGTCTGGAATCGGACTGTGAGTGTTTAGTGCCGCCACACCACGCTGCACCTCCCCACATGCACAACCCTGTTAGAGAGGTAAACATGGAGGAGGAAACAAAAGGGTTGGAGTCAAGTTTCTCTTTAAAGCGGTAGTAAACCCCCTACATTCGCGCGGGAGACTTCTTTCCGGCAAGCTCCGGTGTCTGCCAGACCTTTCAGCTGGGAACTCAGAACACATGCGCCGCTGAAGTCAGCGGCTGCATGCAAGGGGAATATCTCCTAAACCGTAGCTTTACACACTTGTAGAGGAAGAGTGGGGTTATTTGTGTGCCTGTACCGGGTCCTCAAAGTCCGGGAGATCAGGCGCAAAAAGTTGACTCGAATATAAGCCAACGGGGGCATTTTCAGCACAAAAAAATGTGCTGAAAAACATGGCTTATACTCGAGTATATACGGTACTTAACCTTCCTCTATGCCAGGGGTGGGCAAACCATGGGCCGGCCCACGGACATTTTCGCTGCTGTCCTCTTCATTGTACAGCGGGAAGCAGCCGTTATCACAGGGCTAAATTGGGGTGGGAACTGCTGGAGTTAACGTTTTCATTAAACAGCAGGTGATTGGTAGCCCGCGCAATCCTAGCAACCAATCACCAGCCTGTTAATGTGAAAAGTTAACTTCAGCAGTTCCTGCCCCCCATCCAGCCCAGTGATGCCGATCTTTGCTGCTCTGCTTGCTGTACACATGTGTAAGGTAGGAGAGTTCTATATACACAGTGTGTTATTGTGGGGTGATTGAGAAGTGTGATCTTCCACTCTATGATTAGTGTATGTTATATTCTTAAAAACTAAATTGAATCTGGTCTAATCATTAAGAATATATATTTCTATTTAATATGATGTGAAAGTGAGTTTTGAGTCAATGATCTCCTGATGTGACATTTGAACCTGAGTTTTCAAATTCTAGAAGCTGACAGGTTTTGATGGCTTTTGTAAATATTATAGATATGTTCCCTATGTAAGGAAAGGATTGTGTTTTCATATATTTTCTGAGAATGTATACCTTCCCCCATTTCTTGTTGTAATTTTACCTACAGAATGTTGAGGCTAGTTCATCTTTCCCTCCATTTCCTGTTTAGTTTAGCTAGGCCATTTCCTATGGAGAATGTGTCTAAATGAAAAACAGATGTGTTCTTCAGTATTTCAATCTAGTCACTCCTTTTGGGAGGGTCTATTCTTCGCGCCAAAAACACAAAGGTTTGAAGGATATATAAGTTTAGGGAGGAGAGGGAAGTGGGCCTTCTGCAGCTTCTTCTTCAGCCATCTACCATCAAGCAGCATACAGACATCTCTCAAACATACATAAGGGCAGAACGGCCATCTTAACAAACATTTAAAGCTCACGCTTTAAGAATTTACTTTTATTTTGTAGCAATGAATGTACTATAATTGTACCTGTAATTCTTTTAGTGTGTATATTAAAACACACGGTTTTTATTCACGAATCTGTCTCACGATCCATCATTCGTCCAGAACGCTAAGTACAGCCTTTTAACAGCAGAAGCTGTGTTATTTTAAATATAAACCAGTTAAAATACTCGGTTTATTTCATTGGCTCAGCCAGCCACTCGATCAACGATATTCAAATTTTATACCACTTTCTCAAGTGCTATCGGAGGGCAGAGAAGTGAGAGTACTGAATAATTTTTGAAACGTTTGACTAAGAGCCTAGAAGCAAGATTAAGCAAGAATTTGATCGATGCTTCGTGAATGACCTGAAGATTCGTGCGGAGATTTTCGTAGAACAGAGGACTTCTTTAATCGGTGAGTAAATCATGGATTGTATTAAATGTTCAGCTAATGAATGTAAAGGTTTAGCGAAACAGATCTGTTATTCTGTTTTATGGAAGTCGTTATATTTGCAATGTTTAGAATCTTATCTGGCTATTGACACAGAGAGATTCTCATTAGCCAAAACAAAGAGGAAATTATTTAATGTAATGAAACTAGTTACAGTTTTTAATTCAATGATTTCCGAGGGAAATGCAGAAAATATGCAAACACATGAGAATGTATCTAATGCAGCTAGTTGTTCAAATTGTGAAACTGTATGTAATTATGTTGAGGATGTCCAGAATGAAAAACAAACGCAGTCAGATATTGAAGAATTAACAGAATTTGCTAATTTCTCAGATAATATAGAGGGTAAAAAACATGCAGACAAACTGGATACTAGTGTCGTTTCAGATTTAAGTAAAAATACAGTAACCGTTTTTGAAAGCGATTCAAGATGTGAATCAAGGGGCAATACAGTAGCTTCTTCAGACGAAGAATGTGTTACGTTTGTTCAGTCTAAAAAGCAATGTGATTATTCATCGCCATATGCTAAGAGAAAGCAAGTTTTCAAATGTTCATTATGTCACAGGAAGAATCATATGGCAAAATTTTGTTGGAGTAACAGGAAATCACATAATTTTAAAACGTCCCCAAGGCGTTATGAAGTTTACTCTGTAAGATGGAGTAATATGTCTAGGCATAGAAGTTATAATATTCAATTAAGACAAGAAGAACAATATTATTTAAAGTGTAGCAAGTCACTTGTTCATTCTAATGTCACGCTGAGAGGAAACAACAGATATATTCCTTAGTAAGCGACATGGAATTTATGTTTTTTTTGGTCTGACTTTTTGGCTATGATTTTTGGTATTGAATAAGGTTTTTTGAATAAGGTTTATTGAATAAGGTTTTGACGTAAGTTTTACAGATTTCATGTTGGAAATCAGAAAGTTAAAGTAATAAAGAAATATTTTATTCTTCTGACAGAGTTGCAGACAATTCTGAAAGAAGGGGTTTTAAGTGGAATATATGTAACGTTTAGTTCATGAAAAAATGAAGTGAAATTTTAAGGAATATTGTTTGGTCCAGGAAAGAGACAGCCTTTATTGTTTCTTTACCTGTATCAGAAGCATTCATAGTGTACTCGGTGTACATTATGCAGTAAAAGTAACAGATCATATTGAAGTTTTTTTGGGGGAATTGATTTTAAGATAAAAGGAAAGAATAAGGAAGAAATATATGCATGTCTATGTATGTAGTGTTATTTGGTTCAAAGATTTAGTACAAGTTAAATAATACTTAGTCCAGTTATTTACATAGTTCTCAGCCTTGTGTTTAAATTTCGCAGGGTTTTGTGTTCTCAGCTTGCCTTTGAAAGAAAAGGTGGGGGTAAGTTAGAGGAGTGTGTTTTTTTTTAGAAGCTAGGGAGACACGCAGTCCTGCAGAGATTCTGACAGCCTAGGGATCTCTTTCTCACACACACACACACACACAGAAGGAAGCTGATTCAGTTTCACATACATACTGTACACATGCACAAAATATATATATATATATATATATATATATATATATTATATATATAATCTTTATTAGTATTTTAAAGTTTTTATTTAAGAGACTTTAGCGAAGAAAGAAGTTTCACATGATGAAATGGTGATTCAACCTGGATTGGTACCAATTTATGTTGTAAGGAAAACAGACACACAGATACCATCATTTGCTGAAGAACAGAGAAAGGATAAGTCATTTTCGTTCTTCTACCGGTTGATTCGATATCTTCTATGGTTTATGAAAATGTTGATGTTGCGTCATGACTTTAATTGGTTTTTGTGTCCTGTTATACCTCAACTCCTTCAGGAAGAATTCATTAATTCAAACATGAAAGTTTAGGTCACATGAGTAAAGAGCAGACATTGCTTTACATTGGTAAACAAAAATTGCTAGATGTTCTTAAAGAAAAGTTCTAATGGGACAAAATGGAATAGACAGACAGTGTAGACCAAAGGGTCAGTAACCTCCTTTACAAAGAATTTCTCCAGCAGATGGACCTTGGTCTACCATACAAATAGATTATATAGGTCCTTTATCATCAGGGAAAAATGGATTGACATTTGCTTTAGTTTTGGTTGATGCTTTTTACAGGTGGGTTGAAATTCTACCAGTTCGCAAAGATGATGCTTTGACAACTGCTAGAATGTTACTGAATCATGGTTTTCCAGTGTGGGGAATACCAGAAAATCTCAGCAATGACAGAGGATCTCATCTTACAAAATCATGTAAAGCAATGTGTAAAATATTGTTTGTTTTAAAGAAGTGTCAGAAGTACAGCATCTTCTGCAACACTGTGAATTAATGACAGGAAGGAATATGTCATTTGTGTTTCCCAATTAATTTTTTTGTCTACTTGCACAGAGGGGCAATAGAGAAAACATAATGATTAATGGTGTAAGTTCATACCTCTCAATTCAGTGATAAATGCACGTAGACAATAAAAATATGGGTACACATTAATTGGTGATAATGGTATATTATGAGATAATAATGGTATTTTAGGAGATAAAAATTTATATTTTGAGATAAATGATACTGCTTTTCTTTTTTTGTAGGAATGATTTTTGAAAAAATTGATCAAAGAGGGAAAGATGAATACAAAAGAAAATAAACATTTTAAAGAGAGAAGGTTGATCATCATCGTCATCGTCACAGGATTCATTTTCTTTCTAGTGACATTTTTGTCAGTGGTAAAATATATCACAAACTGTTCCAGCCATGCAGAGGTTAACAGGATTGAACATTTTCTCAAGAAAGACATTGCAGTATTAAGAAACAAAAGAAATGTGGACAATGATATTAATGTAGATAAAAAATTGGATAGGTTTAGATATACCAATATCAATTCAGCTGAAGATTTGTTCAGATGGATTGAATTTGATGTGTAGTACTCAAATATATTTACCTCAAAATTCATTGTTAACTTGGAAAAGGATTTGGTGAATTTTTGGGTAGTTTTCTTCACAGTACCACTAATATGATTCATAAAGGTGTTTTTGGTAGTGTGAATTGGATCAATGATAAATTTATTTATCATCAATCAGGTGTATCTTTAAATGATACTGGTATATATGAGTGCTGCATATTAATAGAAGGTTATCCGTTGAAATGTGCTAATGCAAGTATAATTGTTATGTCTCCAAGGAAGACTCCATGTGTTGGTAAAAACAGTGTTCTTGCCAATCCCTTCCAGATTAACCATTTACAATCCAGAGCTCTATTGAGAGAAGGAAAGTTTGTCATTTTATTATGGAGTTTCAGAATGGAAAATTTCTACAAGGTTTCCACAATGTCAAAAACATTTGGTTAATATGGAATTGGGTATTGAAAGATGGTTTGGAACTAATAGTAGGAATTATAACAGAAATAAACGTGGTATTGTTGAAGGTGTATTAGGTGGTATAGGCATAATCGGTGGCATAGCTAACAGTATGGATATTAACACGTTAAAGTCTGACCTTGAGTCAGCAGGTTTAGTGGGATGTAAAGGTTTTAAGATCCAAAGAAATTTAAATCAGATATTAGTAGACATGGTTATTAAAACAGCTAATGTAATGGGTCCCTCCATATTGCATCTTCAGAATATTACTCTCAATTTAATGACAAGTGAAGAACATTTTCATATTGCCAGAGCATGTTTAGAAATTCAAACAGAATATTCCACCAATTTTAAAATAATTGCACAGGCATTTCAAGATGGAGTTACCCCTTTTGGCACTTTACAGAATTTGCCCAGAGAATATGCATATGCAAGAAATCATACTGATTTATGGGTAAATAAATGGATAGGATGTAGGCAGGATATATGTTATAGTTCTTCTATGATTCCAATAGCAGAGAGAGAACAAATTTGGGTTCCAATTACTGGTTTGGGATTACCAATTAGTGATACTCAATTATTATATTATAAATTGCAGTATACAGATTTTGCATTTAACAAGGATAATTTTGAGTTAGAACAATTAGATCTGTCATCATGTTTACAATTTCAATCTAAAGTTATTTGTTTACCTAACCAAGATAAAAGCATATTTCATTCTTGTTATCATAATCATACATTATGTTTAGCAAGAATAGGAAAAGTTGAAACTTCTTCCATGTTATGCATTATATATCAATTATGTTTAATGTTTAGAATGAAAAAACTGTATAAGCAAATCAGAAATGAAATTAAGAAAGGTGATGATATGTTGCAAAATAAGCTTAAAAGAAGAATGGAAGGAAAAGGGGAATGGCAGCCTCTGCCCCCCCTTTTCATCATGGGAAGGTGGCGGGAGTACAGCTTCAGGGCCCCCTCCCACCCCTTTTGGTGCCCTGTGGCTGTCAGGTAATTTTGGCGGGCTAGAGGGCATGAGGGAAGCTTGACTAGGTGACCTCTGGGTGACCTGGGAAAAGCCCGCTCTGGAGAACTGGTCAATTCCAGGTGTTCTCTGCCTGGCAGTTTGAAAAGCCCGCCCAAATAGGGTATAAAAGTAGGTCCCCGTGGCTTATAGGCTCACTCGCCTCAGAGGACTCAAGAAGCTGTGGTGTTCTCGAGTTTATCTCCCTGAGCAAGCAGTGTCCCCTGAGGCTGGAAGATGAGCCTGATTCGGCAGCTGTTGGAGCGAGCATGGAGAGGAAGGAGGGGATTCCTGGATCCGACACTGCCTCAGCTTACCCCGTCCGACATGTCAAGAGGCTCCGGTGGGAAATTTCCCCAAGCCAGAATAGTTTTTTCGGAAATAGTGCAGCGTTTAGTTTGGCTTTTCCCTCCATTTAGGCGCCCGTTTGAAAAAATAAGGAAAAGGATTAATAGGGCTGTGTCAAAGTTGCTTTTCGACGTCGGTATTTTTTCTTTTAGGCACACTGAGTTGGAAGGGGGTTATGCAGGCTTGTATAGATGGGATGGTGTGCATTTGTCAGATATTGGGCTGGACATTTTTAATGCAGACCTGGGTTCGTGTGTGGATTTGGCCGCGTAGTGGGGTGTTGTGGCAGGTGGTTTGTTAAAAAAACCCTGCCTTGTGGGTAATTTGTCATTTGCAGCCTGGACCGTAGTGGTTAGGTTTGCTAAAGTTTATTTATTTATATTTAATATTCTTAAATATTGATGTTTACCCACTAGTCCTTTATTTAATTATTTATTTATTTATCTATTTATTTATGGTATTTATTAACTATTTAAACCAATAATAAACATCCGCGGCCATTATTATCCAAAATAAAAGTTGTCTGCTGTCCTTTTTTATACTTAGTAGTGTTATAAGAGGTTCATTGTCCTTACCGTCTACTTTCCCATGGAAGGAAAAGGGGAATGGCAGCCTCTGCCCCCCCTTTTCATCATGGGAAGGTGGCGGGAGTACAGCTTCAGGGCCCCCTCCCACCCCTTTTGGTGCCATGTGGCTGTCAGGTAATTTTGGCGGGCTAGAGGGCATGAGGGAAGCTTGACTAGGTGACCTCTGGGTGACCTGGGAAAAGCCCGCTCTGGAGAACTGGTCAATTCCAGTTCTGACAGGTGTTCTCTGCCTGGCAGTTTGAAAAGCCCACCCAAATAGGGTATAAAAGTACTAGGTCCCCGTGGCTTATAGGCTCACTCGCCTCAGAGGACTCAAGAAGCTGTGGTGTTCTCGCCCACCCCCCCTTCCCTATCTATTTTGTCGCGGATGTAATTATGTGGTAGGGTCACCTTTGTCATTATACAAAGGGGGACAAGTTTTTTGTTGCTCATATTCATTCACTGGGTATTACAGGCTAAGTGGGGTAATTTGTCATTTGCAGCCTGGACCGTAGTGGTTAGGTTTGCTAAAGTTTATTTATTTATATTTAATATTCTTAAATATTGATGTTTACCCACTAGTCCTTTATTTAATTATTTATTTATTTATCTATTTATTTATGGTATTTATAAACTATTTAAACCAATAATAAACATCCGCGGCCATTATTATCCAAAATAAAAGTTGTCTGCTGTCCTTTTTTATACTTAGTAGTGTTATAAGAGGTTCATTGTCCTTACCGTCTACTTTCCCATGGGTTTTGGAGTTGCAAGCTCGGTTACAAATGACAATACATTTGGAGTTATTGGATCAAAGTCAGAGTGCATGTGACATGAATGTTTGTATGAATGATTTAGGAAATATGATCATTATTCATATTTCAGAGGGGAATGTTATATTCTTAAAAACTAAATTGAATCTGGTCTAATCATTAAGAATATATATTTCTATTTAATATGATGTGAAAGTGAGTTTTGAGTCAATGATCTCCTGATGTGACATTTGAACCTGAGTTTTCAAATTCTCGAAGCTGACAGGTTTTGATGGCTTTTGTAAATATTATAGATATGTTCCCTATGTAAGGAAAGGATTGTGTTTTCATATATTTTCTGAGAATGTATACCTTCCCCCATTTCTTGTTGTAATTTTACCTACAGAATGTTGAGGCTAGTTCATCTTTCCCTCCATTTCCTGTTTAGTTTAGCTAGGCCATTTCCTATGGAGAATGTGTCTAAATGAAAAACAGATGTGTTCTTCAGTATTTCATTCTAGTCACTCCTTTTGGGAGGATCTATTCTTCGCGCCAAAGACACAAAGGTTTGAAGGATATATAAGTTTAGGGAGGAGAGGAAAGTGGGCCTTCTGCAGCTTCTTCTTCAGCCATCTACCATCAAGCAGCATACAGACATCTCTCAAACATACATAAGGGCAGAACGGCCATCTTAACAAACATTTAAAGCTCACGCTTTAAGAATTTACTTTTATTTTGTAGCAATGAATGTACTATAATTGTACCTGTAATTCTTTTAGTGTGTATATTAAAACACACGGTTTTTATTCACGATAATTCACGAATCTGTCTCACGATCCATCATTCGTCCAGAACTCTAAGTATAGCCTTTTAACAGCAGAAGCTGTGTTATTTTAAATATAAACCAGTTAAAATACTCGGTTTATTTTAGTGTAGGACCCACTGAAAATGGGGTACTTTGACGCAGTAGTGGGCATTTTCAAGTGGGGGTGTACTCACTTTTGTTGCCAGCGGTTTAGACATTAATGGCTGTGTGTTGAGCTATTTTAAAGTGGACAGAAAATTTACATTATTATATAAGCTGTACACTCACTACACAACATTGTAGCAAAGTGTCATTTGTTCAGTGTTGTCACATGAAAAGATAGAAGAAAATATTTACAGAATTGTGAGGGGTGTACTCACTTGTGTGGGATACTGTACATCTATAGGGAACATGTACAAATTTAACTTCCTTTTTTGTAAAAAAAAAAAAAAGCCAGTTGGTTACCGACCTCAGTAGCTTAAGATCGGATTTAATATAAAAAATGTGAGGGGTGTACTTACTTTTGTGAGATACTGTATATATTTGTTTGACAATTTAAAACAGTTTATTAATACTAATAATTTATTTTTAATCCGTATTCCAAGGGCTGTTTTTATTGTATTTTAACATGTGACCAACAGCAGAGGACTAGAAGCTCCTCCTACTTATATTTCCCTACAGGCAGGATGGGAAAGATCTAGGTCATGTGACAGCTGTATATTGATTAGGAAAAAGGTACTTAAATGTTTTTTTTTTTTTTTAATTAAAAAAATTATAGAGCCATCATTTACATTCAGAAATGGAAGGGACAAGGAAATTTTAACAGTGTGCGTTTAGTAATCACTTTAAATTTATACCCATAGCAGGAAATAATTAATTTGTAGGCAGATTGCCTACAGAGGTGGTGGTTCAGTTAGCGCCTGGTCCAGGCTGGGAAGGAAAGAGTTAATCAGTGTGCCTGTACTGGTATTGATGAGGTACCCCCACATGCAGGGCGAGTGGCCCCACCCACAAACTTACCCAGCAGCATTAGTGAAAGAAACAGTACGCCATCAAAAGACTGATCAGTAGCAGCAGACCAAAAACGCCAACTAATACGTACAATGCTGTTTGATTTTCTGAAATGATTAAGAATAGATCTGAAGATTAATATTCTAAAGAAAATACACAGATAAATTCACTAAATACAATTTTATATTTTGCTACATGTCAGAAAGGCTGGAAACAGGACGCTGTCCTGAAACGCATCGGTCCTTATCTGCCAGGGAAAAGGTGTTTGGTGTGCCACTGGTATGTTAATATATAAAAATAAAAAAAATAAAAGAAGACATTCATGCAACCTCAATTTACTTACTGTTTAAGGAAACTACACTTGGGCTTTATTCCATGATAAAGGTTTCCGAGAGCACTGTGGGTTAGCTAATGAAATAGCACAGCAGTAGCTGTCTGCCTTCAGGCATGATTTGTCTGACAAACTTCTGACAGAGCTATCCATTGGGAGGAGACATTGGTCTGGCTCATACAATTGTGCATGAAAATGCCTGCTTGAACTACTGAGCATTGTAAACAACAATCACACCAGCTGCTGCCACAGCACAGGAGTGGCTGTCTGCCTTTAGGCCTGATTTGTCTGACTGAAACCTCTGACAGAGCCAAACTGAATTTGGACTGAACCTTAGGTCATCCTTAATGGCAACCCATGCTTTAAAACTGAATTACAGGAATTCAGCTCCTTTGTAAAAAATGAAGGCACAATATGAGTTAAGTTCAATGAGTTGCATGACACCTCCTGGACTTAACCTTCATTATTTACAGGTTTATAGAATTCCCAGAAGACAGCTAGCGCTGTAGTTCTGGGAGCCCAACACTGGACATTCTGGTCTCGGCATCTTTATGTCAGGAACCACAAATCAGACTAAGACAGAAGTGCAGTGAAAATCACACTGTTTAATAATAATGGTAAAAGGTAAACAGAGCAAACGTGGTCAAAACATAGCCAGAGTTTGGTAACCGGAACGGATAGTCAGACAAGCCAGGACGTCAGGGAGCCAGGGATCCACGTACTTCAGAACAGGCGAGGAAATCAGGAAACCAGAGAATCAGCGTAGTGGAATAGCAAGCAGGATCAGGAACCAGAAGGGACGTCAGCTAAGCAAGTCTTCAACAGGAACACAGGAAAGAGTCTCTTAATATGTTGACCAAGGCAAAGGCATGGAGTATCTGAACTGAGCAGCTTAAGTAACCTGTAGGAGCTCAGTGAAGCTGGTCCCCCTACAATCAGCACAAAAAAAAACTCAAGGGCCAGATTCAGGTAGAGTTAGGCTGGAGTATCAGTGATACTCCAGCCTAACTCTCACTTTGAGCCGGCGTTTCTGTTTTCAGTAAGCAGAAAACAAGAAACGCCGGGTTGGAATTCCTATACGAGCGGCGTAATTGTATTTCGCCGTCGTATCGGAACTGCAATTTTAAAAATGGCGCTGGGGGCGTTCCCGCTGATTAACGCCGAGAATATGTTAATCAGCGAGAATCGGCAATTCACGATCGTATTCGGGCCCGACGCAGTGACTTTCCGACGTTTCCGTAAGAGATACGCGGCGAAAAGATAAACCAGCTCCCTAGTGGAGCATCCTATGTTAAGTATGGCCGTCGTTATCGCGTCGAAAAAAAAAAAATTTGAGTCGTTTGCGTAAAACGTCCGTGAATGGGGATTGACGTCATTGACGTTCACTGACAGAATTTGGAGCATGCGCACTGACAGTCGACGCATGCGCAGTACGTTCGCCGCAGGATCGCGCTTAGTTTAAATAATACACGCCCCCTACCCGCCCAATTTGAATTCTGCCGGCTCATTTTCGCTACGCCGCCGCAACTTTAGGAGCAAGTGCTGTGTGAATACAGTACTTGCTCCTAAAGTTTCGCCGGAGTAACGTAAATGAGAAACGTTACTCCAGATTAAAGATTCACCCATCTACCTGAATCTGGCCCAAGTGTGTTTCTTTAGTGCTACGTTTGTGCTGTTTTGTGCCGCAAAAAAATACGTTTGTGCTGCTTTTATTTTGAAGATATTAGCAATTGTTTTTTCCAGACTATGACATCATCTAGCCCCCCTACAACACCCAAATGACACAAAACTGGTCTCATTGGTTAGTGCTATGTTTGTGCTGGTTTGGTGACCTTTCATAAATCATTAATAACACATAAATGATAAAAGATAGAATGGAAATTTAAACAGCACAAACATAGCACTAAAGAAACACACTTGAGTTTTTATTTGTGCTGATTTTAAGGTGGGCAAAGTGAGTGGGGTTTGAAAAAATAGGAATAAACTGTTAGAACTTTAAAAGCATAACAGCACAAATAAAAATATTAGCAGCACAAACGTAGCACTAACCAATGAGACCAGTTTCTTGTCATTTGGGTGTTGTAGGGGGGCTAGATGATGTTATAGTCTGGAAAAAAACAATTGCTAATCTAGGGTTGTCCCGATACCACTTTTTTAGGACCGAGTACAAGTACCGATACTTTTTTTCATGTACTCGCCGATACCGAATACCGATACTTTTTAAATGCAGCCACGTGTCCCCAAATGCAGCCATGTCCCTCCGAGTTCAGCCATGGTCCCTCTGAGTGCTTCGCACTCCACCCCGCACTAAAAAAAAAAAAAAAAGTATTCTATTTAGGTATCGGGAGTATTCGCGCGAGTACAAGTACTAGCGCAAATACTCGGTATCGGTCCCGATACCGATACTAGTATCGGTATCGGGACAACCCTAGCTAATACCTTCAAAATAAAAGCAGCACAAACGTAATTTTTTGTGGCACAAAATAGCACAAACGTAGCACTAAAGAAACACACTTGAGTTTTTATTTGTGCTGATTGTAGGGGGGCCAGCTTCGCTGAGCTGCAGGACTGACGAGCATCACCAGGTGAGTCACTGTGGTAAGATTAGTGCTGGCGATTAACCGAAAGCTGAGCGGCTTGCTCTGAGAAGGAAGGGCTCATCCCAGCCCTGACACTTTAAGGGCCCTTTCACTCGGGCAGACCGTTTAGGTCCACCTGACAGTTTTTTAGGCGGACCTGAACTGGCACTCCGTGCACCTCTATGGAGCCACGACATGCCCACTGACATCCAACACGCTCCAATCTGCCAAAGTTTGATGGAGGAAAACCCTACTTTTCCATCTGCCGGACGGACTCTACGATCTGTCATCATCGGATCCCCCATAGGGAAAATCGTAGCTCTGACAGGCCGGTCCCTGTCAGACAGACCTGTCATCTGCCTGCTCAGTGGGTATCGAAGGAGCTAAGCGGCTTGCTCTGAGAAGGAAGGGCTGAGCCCAGCCCTGACACTTTAAGGGTTCTTTCACACGGGTGGACCGCTAAGGTCCGCCTGCCAGTTTTTTAGGCGGACCTAAACGGGCACTCCGTGCACCTCTATGGAGCCACGAATGTCAGCGGTGACAGGCCCGCTGACATCCGACCTGCTCCCATCCACCAAAGTGTGACGGAAGAAAAACCTACTTTTCCATCCATCTGGCGCATCGTATCGGATGACAATGGACTCTGCGGTCCGTCATCATCTGATCCCCCATAGGGGAAAGCGGCGCTCTGAAGGGCCGGTCCCTATCAGACAGACCCGTCATCTGCCTGCCAAGCGAAGCCTGTACACCGACAGCCCAGTGTGAAAGGGCCCTAACAGTAGAGTCGATGCAGCTTCTGTGCCTGCCCCGTCTCTTCTCCTGCCCAATCACATAAGCCTTTGTCACTCATTCACAAAATACAAAGGCTTCTGTGAATGGGCAGCAGAGAGGAGGGGCATGTATAATGTGCTTTTCTCCTCTCACAGGCCTGAGTGTCATGCACCTAATTGGACTTAACTTATAGCATACCTGCAATTTTCCCTGGATTTCAGCTTTAAGGTGATAAGTGAATGGGGTACAGTGTTGGGAGCCTTGTATATATCTTATAAACCAAAGACGTTTATTTTATTGTACTGGGTCCCCCAAGGATCCCAGTATCAGCAAAATCCCACTGTCAACAAAATCTCCCGAAAGGAGTGTTCTTTCCTTGACATGTCAACCCTATACCATAATGCTTACAGATCACATTTACATATTTATATTCTAGGAATAATGACTATTAGTCTACATACCATAAATGTGGACATGGTATTGCTGTTCTAGTAACATCCCTGTATGTGAAAACATATGAGCTCTGTAGATTCCCTTATCTTGCTTTGTTGCTCTTTTTATGGTTATGGAACCATCTTTTAGGCTGGACAGTCGGTCAGAAAAACTCTGGTCTAAAATGCAAATATGTCCATCTAGCTTAGTTACAGCGAATCGAATCCACCTTGGTGTGACCCAGTCAATCGATTTGATTTCTTTTACATCATTCTGCAAAATCAGGTCTTCCCCTTCTGTAACACTAATGTTCCTTGTCCCTTAAAAGACAATCAATAGGACAATTATGTTAATATAGTCATAGCGACAGTCATAGGAAATACACATACAGTGGAACCTTGGATTACGAGCATAATCCATTCCAGCAGAATGCTTGTAATCCAAAGCACTCGTGTATCAAAGCGAGTTTCCCCCATAGAAGTCAATGGAAACAAAGATAATTTGTTCCACATTGACTTCTATGGCATCCAATACCGCATGTGGCCAGAGGTGGGGGGGGGGGGGGGCGCCAGAGAGACTTGGAAATATTCGGAGACCGTTCGGCTGCATTCGGAAAGCCCTCGGAAACAGAGTATTTCTGATTATTTCCGGGTGTTTCTGAGTGTTTCCGAACGGCTCTGCGCGCCTGCACCTCTGGCCAAATGTGGTTCTGCAAACCGCAGAGGTTTGAATCCTGCTTGTTTTGCGAGACAACACTCGCAAACCGAGTCAGGATTAAGAAAAAATAGCTCGTATTGCAAAACGCTTGTTAACTGTGTTCCTCTGTGTAACGGGAGTCACTTTTGGGCACAGATTGAGCCAGAAAATAATGGACATGCAGAATATGTCTTGATCTGCAGCCCACCTGTCTGTCTGTCTGTTGTGATGTAAATGAATCTAGGATGGCTTCTAAGGATCTTTCATTGTTTCTTGTGCTAATTGACCCTGTATTGTGTAAAGGAGTACTGTAATAAATGTGTATTGAATCCAGACTTAACTTCTAAGGATCTTTCATTGTGGCTTGTGGTAATTGACCCTGCATTCTGTGAAGGTCTATTGATGGTAATGTGTATTATAAGTTAGCAGACCGCCTAAAGGTCAGGCGTCTGAGTCATCAGCTGTAGTCAATTAGCTCATGTAAATTAGGTCAGGAGCCTGAGTCAGGATGTCCACTAAAAGATGTGTATTGGGGTTTGTTAGGAACCATTGTGTGATGTTGTGGGTGGAGTTGGGTCATTGTTCGTTTGGTTACTGCAGTATCCTAAACTGTATATAAAGAGCTGTATTTCTTAATAAAGGGGTTATTCCTGTTGAACCTCAAACAGAGCCGTGTCTCATTAATGGGGGAATTCGTATGGGTCGTGTTCGCCGGATTGTGGGGTGTCGGCAGCTGCCTTATGTTTGGTAATGGAATATTCTAAACGGCTGTATTAGGTAAATTATGGAAAATGTTTTCTTGTGACTATTGCTTGAATGCTTAAAGAGGATGTAAACATTGGTGGGTTTTACTTCTTTAGTACACCCCTCACAATATTTTCTTCTATCTTTTCATGTGACAGCACTAAAGAAATTACACTTTGTATCTACAATGTAATGTAATGAGTGTACAGCTTGTATAACATTTTCTGTCCCCTCCAAAATAACTCAACACACCGCTAAACCGCTGGCAACACAAGTGAGTACACCCCCTAAGCGAAAATGTCCAAATTGGGCCCAAAGTGTCAATATTTTTTGTGGCCGCCATTATTTTCCAGCACTGCCTTAACCCTCTTGGGCATGAAGGTCACCAGAGCTTCACAGGTTGTCACTGGAGTCCTCTTCCCCTCCTCCATGACGACACCACAGAGCTGGTGGATGTTGGAGACCTTGCGCTCCTCCACCTTCTGTTTGAGGAGCCCCATTGATGATTGTAACGGAATGACCCATGACAACCAGAGACTTTGGAAGGATGGGGAATATTCCTGTGTCAGTGTCACGGATAACTCTTGGGTCTGAGTCCACCCTGTGCCCCTTTGGGCATGGGGTGGCTAGTGAATCATAATTCATGTATTACATGAGATGGGACATTAATAATAATTCATGTTTGCAGGGTGTCTTGAGATTTCACAAGTTGTTGGCTATTCAATGTGGGAAAAAATTCTTTTGAAAGGTGTCAATTGCATCTACTCCTAGACAGTTCATTGTCCATTGTGTAAAGGTGTTAACTCAGGTCTGCTCCAAGACCTCTTCATTATGTGATAGCACTGTGTGATAGCCTATTGATGCCCAGGTGTTAAGACCTTTCTGCCGGAGTCAGTACGTCTGTCTAAAGATGTGGATTGAGGTCAAATCATTGTGTGATAGTATTTTGTTTTGATGTCATTATCTAAAGGAATGTGTCTCGTCAAGATCGGTGCCAAAATGTCTGGACACTAATTAGTAATTAGCCTTGGTGTGTGATTAGGGGGGTGGAGATTTCATTGTCCCTTTGATTACTGTCACATGCTTGTAACTGCTTAAAAAGCTGAGAAGAAACCATTCATTCATTTTGGAACAAGTACAGAGCTGAGTCTCGTCTTGATTCTGGGGAATGGAATGGATCGTGTATGCAGGATTGTCGGAGTGTGTCGGATAAGCTTGTCGTGGGTGGATGGAAGGTCGTAAACGGTGGTGACCATTACAATGATTAATAGGGTTTAGGTCTGGAGACATGCTTGGCCAGAGCCTCGGTGACCACGCCCCATGCCTATATAAACCGTTGCGCACACGGCATTACAGCAGGAGAGATCATCGTGTTAACATTGGTAAAAGAGAAGAGGAAAGAAGACGACGCAGAGGACCGGGCCACCGCTAGTAAAAGAGCTGCAAGAAGATAGCGGAGGAGTCCAGCAGAAGGACACCAGAAAGCGGGAGAAGAGGGAAGAAGACTACGCAGAAGACCGGCCTGCCGCTAGTAAAAGAGCTGCCAGAAAATAGCGGAGGAGCCGGGCAGAAGAGAGAAAGCATTGGAAAATGAATGAATGACTTGTATAGCGCAACGCATGCGAACTGAATCGCCTCTGGGTGCTTTTCCAGCCAGTGTCTGCTTGGCTGGTGCGGTCATTTTTACCCCGTAGGATCTTGACACGCTAGGGACACACAGTCATACACACATATATACATATATACTGGGCCAATTTTTGGACGAGATCCAATTTACCTACCAGCATGTCTTTGGAGTGTGGGAGGAAACCGGAGTACCCGGAGGAAACCCACGCAGACACAGGGAGAACATGCAAACTCCAAGCAGATGGTGTCGTGGTCCGGATTCGAACCAGCGACCCTTTTTGCTGCTAGGCGAAAGTGCTACTCACTGCACCACTGTGCTGCCTCAGTGGGAGAAGAGGCTGGAGAAGAGACTCCTGAAGTCGGAAGAAGACCCCCAGGGCTGCCTAATAAATTACTTTAAAAAGCTGTCTAGTGTGTTTTTTATTGACACTTTTCCCCCCCAGGTGAATGGATAGGGGTACGATGTACTCCATACTCATTCACATAGGGTGGGGGGCCGGGACATCACCCGAAACCCCCCCCCCCCCAATGCCTATATAAATTGTTGCACACCGAGCACACAGCATTACAGCGGGAGAGATTGTTGTGTCAACATTGTTGAAAGAGAAGAGGGAAGAAGACGACGTAGAAGACCAGGCCACCACTAGTAAAAAAGCTAGCGGAGGAGTCCGGCAGAAGACGGAAAGCACTGGAGAGCGGGAGAAGAGGCTGGAGAAGAGACCCCTGAAGTCGGAAGAAGACCCCCCGGAGCTGCCTAATAAATTACTTTAAAAAGCTGTCTAGTGTGTTTTTTATTGACACCCCCCCCCCAGGTGAATGGATAGGGGTACAATGTACCCCATTCTCATTCACATAGGGTGGGGGCCGGGATCTGGGGGCCCCCTTATTAAAAGGGGCTCCCAGATTCTGATAATCCCCCCGCCCACAGACCCTGACAACCAACAGCCAGGGTTGTCGGGAAGAGGCCCTTGTTCTCATCAACATGGGGACAGGGTGCTTTGGGGTGGGGCACCCCCCATGCCCCAAAGCACCCACCTCCCACGTTGAGGGCATGTGGCCTGGTACGGTTCAGGAGGGGGGCGCTCGCTCATCCCCACCCCCGTTCCTGACCGGCTGGGCTGCGTGCTCGGATAAGGGTCTGGTATGGATTTTGGGGGGACCCCCACATCGTTTTTTCAGCATAGGGGGTTCCCCTTGAAATCCATACCAGACCTAAGGACCTGGTATGCTCGTGGAGGGGAACCCATGCTGTTTTTTTATTTAAAATTTGGCGTGGAGTTCCCCCTCATGATTCATACCAAATACCAGCTCTGTGGGAGGGAGGGGTTTGTCTTAGAGCAGGTTCACACTGGGACGACTTCCTGTAAAGTTGCCTCACTATGAACAGGGATCCGACTTGGAGGCGACTTCCATTGAAGCCAATGGCTGCGCTGCTATCAATCCGTTCAGCCTAGCCAATCAACGGCCAGGCTGGGAACCAAAGAGGATCACGTGGACGTGCGCAGGACTTTCCAGGGGTCAGGTAAGTGAAACGGGGGTTCGGGGGGGGGGGGCAGTATCGTCGGATGTTTTTTTTCACCTTGATGCAACTTGTTACAACCCCTTTAAGACGGCTCTCATTCACTTCAATGTAATTTGTCGGGCGACTTGGGGCAACTTCAAGTCGGATCCCAAGTCACCCCTGTGTGAACCGGCTCTCAATTGCTGAAGAAATTTTATTAAATTTTTTTTGTAATTGGGAATGTTTTACAGCAGAAAGTAAAACATATTGTTGTTTTATTTTTATTTTTTGTAAAATTGTTGCTGTTTTTTTGTTTATATCGCGAAAAATGAAAACCGCAGAGGTGATCAAATACCACCAAAAGAAAGCTCTATTTGTGGGGAAAAATAACAAAAATATTATTTGGGTACAGCGTCGCATGACTGCGCAATTGTCAGTTAAAGTAACGCAGTGCAGTATTGTAAAAAAAAAATGGCCTGGTCATGAAGGGGGGTGAATCTTCTGGGTCTGAAGTGGTGTAATAAAAAAAAAAAAAAAAAACACAACTTAAAGGCACTTTTATAAAAACAGTCAACACTTACCCTGTGCAGTGTAGTATGATTTTCCTGCAGAGAAAAAGAGAAAGAGTTCATTAATTTCTCTCTCAAAAAAAAGGGAGGCGGTAATTACAGTGGAACCTCAGATTACGAGTATGATCCGTTCCAGGAGAATGCTCGTAATCCAAAGTACTTGCATATCAAAGCGAGTTTCCCCATTGAAGTCAATGGAAACTAAAATAACTTGTTCTGGATTGATTTCAATGGCATGCAATACCGCATGTGACCAGAGGTGGGGGATGCTGGAGAGCCTCGGAAACAGCCGGAGTATTTCCGTGTCCTTCCAAGCATTTCCGAACGGCTCTGAACGGTGCCGATTGGCTGGGATTGGCGCTGTCCTGTTTCACTCAGCTCTGGTGCCCCCCACCTCATGGAAAACATGTTACTGCATACAGCTTTGGCCTGAATCCTGCTCGTTTTGCAAGATAACACTTGCAAGCCAAGTTACCGTAGTTTTTTTTTAAAATACAGTGCTTGTATTGCGAAACGCTCGTCAAATGCTTAAGGACCCCTTCATGCGGATATACGTCAGCAGAAGGGCACGGATGGGCACAAACACGTACCTGTATGTCGCCTTTAAGGGCCCAGTCGTGGGTCGCAAGCTCGCGACCTGGTCCTGTTCTCCGTGACCGCGCCTGCGGGACCTGCAGACCCCATCGCCGCCGGTGTCCCGCGATCGGGTCACAGAGCTGAAGAACTGGGAGAGGTGAGTTACAAACAAACCTTTCCCCATTCTTCCTAGTGTGAGTGCCACGGATTGTCTGTTCCCTGTCATAGGGAACGACGATCAGTGATGTCACACGCCAAGCCACGCCCCCACACAGTAGTAATCACTCCCTAGGAAACACTTAACCCCTTCAGCGCCCCTTACAGGTTAACCCCATTCACTGCCAGTGTCATTTTCACAGTAATTAGTGCATTTTTATAGCACTGTTCGCTATAAAAATGACAATGGCCCCAAAATAGTGTCAAAAGTGTCCGATGTGTCCGCCATAAGGACGCAGTCATGATAAAAATCGCTGATCGCCGCCATAATTAGTAAAAAAAAAAAAAAAAAATATCAATAAAAATGACATAAATCTATCCCCTATTTTGTAGACGCTATACATTTTGCGCAAACCAATCAAACGTTTATTGCGATATTTTTTTTCCCAAAAATATGTAGAAGAATACGTATCGGCCTAAACTGAGGATTTTTTTTTTTCATATTTTTGGGAGATATTTATTATAGCAAAAAGTAAAAAATATTTAATTTTTTTTTTTTTAATTGTCGCTCTATTTTTGTTTATAGTGCAAAAAATAGAGGTGATCAAATACCACCAAAAGAAAGCTCTATTTGTGGGAAAATTAAGATTTCTCTACAATTTCCAAACTCATTATATAATGCTGGAGTGAAAAATCTATTATATTATTATTTTATGGTATTAAATCATGAACATGCACTGCAGACCAGTGTTCATTTTGAAGTCAAATTTCAATTTAGCTTTAGTCTTATGCCGCGTACCACACAATCATTTTTCGGCATGAAAAAAACGTTGTTTTAAAAAAACGTCATTTAAAAAATGATGGTGTGTGGGCTCCACATCATTGTTCGGGTTCTGAAAAAGTTTTTTTTTTTTTTTTCTCTCGAGCAAGCTGCATTTTTTAACGACATTTTTCAGGTTGTAAAAAATGGTCGTGTGTGGACTAAAACGATGTTAAAAACCTGTGCATGCTCAGAAGCAAGTTAGGAGACGGGAGCGCTCGTTCTGGTACAACTACCGTTCGTAATTGAGTAAGCACATTCATCACGCTGTAAGGACCCTTTCACACTGGGGCGTTTTTCAGGCGGTACAGCGCTAAAAATAGCGCTGCTATACCGCCTGAAAAAAATTGTGCCCTGTAGTCTTCAGTGTGAAAGCCCGAAGGCTTTCACACTGAAGCGGTACGCTAGCAGGACCGCTCCAAAAGTCCTGCTAGCCGCATCTTTGGAGCGGTATAGGAGCGGGGTGTTTACTGCTCCTATACCGCTCCTTCCTATTGAAATCAATGAGAAACCGCGGTAATACTGCCCGCAATGCGCCTCTGCAGAGGCGCATTGCGGGTGGTATTAACCCCTTTTACGGACGCTAGCGGGGGTTAATACAGCACCACTAGCGTGCAAATACGGTAAATACGACCGGATAGTGGTACTAAAAATCGCACTGCTATACCGCCACTGCGCCTCCCACTGCAATGTGAAAGGGGCCTAACAGACAGAAAAGCGCGAATTGTCTTTTACTAACACGGAATCAGCTAAAGCAGCCCCAAGGGTGGCGCCATCCGCATGGAACTTCCCCTTTATAGTGCCGTCGTACGTGTTGTACGTCACCGCGCTTTGCTAGAGCATTTTTTTAAAACGATGGTGTGTGGGCAAGGCCGTTTTAATGATGAAGTTGGAAAAACTTTTGACTAAAATTGCATTTCCCGGGGGAATTCTATTTCTTTCTTGTAAATTTATGTTTTGTTTTTTTCCTCTTTTAAGAATTAAAAACATTGTAAACTTACTGTAAATGCTGAGATAATACATTTCTGTATGGAGTTCTTTATTGGTCAGATGAATATCGGCTGAGTATTTTCCTCTGTCTTCCACACGTAGATAAAGGATAATCAGGGATCCATTACTAGTGCTGTTCAATCTTCCTTGATACCTGGAGTCTAGGATGTGCAGAGATCTATTTTTAAATGTTGTAGCGATATGCTCAGCATAGTCCTTCATCCAGAAAACGTCTTCCACTTGGTCCATTAGATGTTCCGGCAATGGTAGAGCCGCCTTCTGTTCCTCGTAGGAAAATACGTTGACTGTCTTGGTTTTGGCTCTTTTAGGAGTCACACCTAGTTAACAATATCAAGATTTTTTTATTTTTGGATAGGTGGGTATTGGTGAAACATTCATTTTTTATAATATAAAGGAGTGGATCGGTATGTAAGACACAAGATAAGACCAGAGTCAAACAGATCCACGATGAGCAGAGAGAGGTCCAAGGCAGAGGCCCACTCTGCCTATGGAACATTTATTGTAGTGACATGGTCCTTTAAGTCCCTTCCTAGTTCACTCATGCTCCTGGAAATCCAAAATTCTAAGTTAGGACATTGGTGGGTTTCCAGTATGGCTGACAACTGATGAAGGTCAATGACTATTCTATTGGGTATGGCGCATTATAGTGCAAGCTTGATCATCTCCTGACATTCATTAACCACTTGCCGAGTGCCGACTGCTGCACGACGATATACATCAGCAGAATGGCACAGCTGGGCATAAGGACGTACGAGTGCGTCACCTTAAAGACGCAGCATTGTGGGTGTACGCACAACGCTGCGAGCTCCGTGAGTGTGACAGGGGGCCCGATGTCCGCAACCAAACACGATAACACGAGATGCCAAACACACTTGCCCCAACTTGTTCATTCCCCGACTTAGTTGGGGCTAGGCGGTACACTTTGGTGGGGGTGGGTCAGCCACACCCTGTGACCTTTGACCTCTGAAAACCTGCCTTTTGAACTTCAACCTCTGTTCCAATTCCTGAGTCCTAGCCATATTCTTCAATGGGAAACCCTAACTCTAGCCCTAGTCCTAACCCCAAGCATTTCCCTATTCTGTCTAGTGACAGGACACTGAAACCAGCTCCCGGGAGTGGTAATCAGTGTCATGTCACATGTAGCCCATCCCCCTACAGTTAGAAGAGAGAAATGTGGTTGGGACTTTAAATGAGACCATGGCTTGTGTAGCATACAGGTCTCCACCTCCGATAATATGGACCAAAAGGGGCTATTTACCACACATTGATTGTCTCATCCAACCCAAGTGATGTGTTTAATTTAAAGTCCCACTGTCCCCCTTTGGTCCCCCTACAGTTAGAACACATCCCTAGGACACACTTAACCCCTTCAGTGCCCCCTACTTGTTAACCCCTTCACTGCCAGTCATATTAATAAAAATGCCATAAAACTATCCCCCTATGTTGTAGACGCTATGGGCCAGATTCAGAAAGAATCTACGCAGGCGTATCTCCTGATACGCCACCGTAAATTCAAATATGCGCTTTCGCATCTTTACGCCGATTAAGAAAGCAAGTTACGCCGAAAAACATGGCTTCAGTCGTCCGGCGTAACTTGCCTACGCCAGCGTATCGTGGGCGCATAGTTACGCTGGACGCAAATGAGCTAGATACGCCGATTCAGAAACGTAGTTGCACCCGGCGTACTGATTTACGTCATTTACGTAAGGCGTCGGACCGGCGTAAATTTACCCCTGCTATATGAGGCGCAAGCAATGTTAATTATGGATGTCGGAACAGCTTCGTATTGTAGGTCGTTTACGTCGTTTGTGTAAGTCGTTAGGGAATGGAGCTAAGTGTAAGTTACGTTCACGTCAATATCAATGAGTATTTCCAACGTGATTTTGGAGCATGCGCACTGGGATACGTCCACGGCCGGCGCATGCGCCGTTCGTTTGGCACGTCATTTACGTGGGGTCACGATTCATTAACATACAACACGCCCACTACCAGCCTACTTTGAATTACACGCGGTTACGCTGGCTCATTTACACCTCGCCGCCGTAACTTAGGGCGCAAGTTCTTTCTGAATACGGGACATGCTGCTCTAAGTTACGGCGGTGTAGGGTAAATGAGATACGCTACGCCGCCGGAAAGATACGAAAATGTATCTGAATCTGGCCCTATAACTTTTGCACAAACCAATCAATAAACGCTTATCGCTTTTTTTTTTTTACCAAAAATATGTAGAAGAATAAGTATCGGCCTAAACTGAAGAAAACATATATATATATATATACATTTTTGGGGATATTATAGCAAAAAGAAAACAATATTGATTTTTTTTCAAAATTGTTGCTTTTTTTCGTTTATAGCGCAAAAAATAAAAAGTGCAGAGGTGATCGAATACCACCAAAAGAAAGCTTTATTTGTGGGGAAAAAAGGACGCCAATTTTGTTTGGGAGCCACATCGCACAACCGCGCAATTGTCAGTTAAAGTGACGCAGTGCCGAATCTCAAAAAGTGCTCTGGTCTTTGGCCAGCCAAATGGTCCGGGGCTTAAGTGGTTAAAGGGATACTCAAGGCTCTTTTTTTTTTCTTTAACCACTTTGTACCGGATGGACGTCCTTGACTTTGTGGGGGGGATATCTGAATGATGGGTACAGCTAAATGCATCATTCAGATATCGTCTTTTAGAGCCGGTGATTCTGTGCACCACTTGATCATTCTTACAGGCGGCGAGAGGGGACATCCCCCTCCTGACACCCTCCCGCCGCCCTCCCTTGCTTCTACTGACTCACCTGTGTGATCGGTGAGTCGGAGAACAGATCCGCCAGCCCCAGCTGCCTACCATAGAGATTTTCAGCGGACCAGATGGTCGCCGGAGTCTCTATGATCGTTCGGAGGCCAGGCGCAATGTTATGACATCACACCCGGCCTCTGCATTAAAAAAAACGGCGCCGCTGCAGCTGGGAAGCCGGGATCGTTTTTTTTGTTTGTTTTTTATTATTTCAGGCTTCCCAGCCTAGTGGTGAGATGTAAGGCAGCAGTGCTACGGCAGCAGCAATACACAGTCACATTTAACCCTGTCTTCGACCACTAGCTGGGGTTTAGAACCCCCCCCAGCAGCCGAATAGGATGGATGGTGTCAGAAGGGCAGTGAGCGATGTTAGAAGGGCAGTGGACGGTGTCAGTAGTTTTTTTTTTTAATTTTTTTACAAATGTATTTATTTTTACATTTTTTACTAGTCTTGTTGGAGGGCTTTGGTGAAATATCACGGGACTAAACAGACCCCTGATAGCTCACTTTTGAAAAATAGAAAGTGACTGAGTGTGAATTCTCCAGTTCCTTTCTCTGAAGCATAATAAGCATAGTAAATTGGAACAAATATACTCTCTGTGTACCAAACTTTTCCTGATTCCCTCAATCTCTGTGACTGGTCCCCTGCAGCTTCTGTGAAAGTTGTGACAGGCTGTGGTAGCACTCCATTATCCTCATTGTACCATACAGGATTAATGTTCCTGTATGGTATACAATGATGCCGAGGCTTTGGGGTGAGGAGGAGAGCAGTGTGGCTGGCTGGAACATGGAAACAAGTAAAAGTGGTAATCCCCCCGAGCAGTGCAAGGGTGGACCTTTCCCTTTTCTGGAGGTGGGCTGTATTCTGTATGTCTCGTTATACTCATGACAATGTCAGGAATATACTGGGACCTTTTCAGGTTCTACATAGAAAGTATTCCACATTATTAAAAATATTAATTATTAATAATATATGGTGTGTGTGTGGAATGCATCCATGTGGAGCCTGAAAAGTGCAGTCCACTCTGACTTCCGGGGGGGGGGGGGGGGGGCAATCACTTTGAGGTTGGATGTATCCACCTGGCTTTGTTTTGGCAAGGAGTTCCCCTCGGGGCGAGAACCAGTACACAATTTTTAATTGTACGCCATCCGAATCAAGCGGTAATGTTATCTCTTCCTCCTCTCTTCCTACAAAGTCTCTCATGCCTCCACATGGTGATTTTTCTAACAAACACAAACACTTGGGTTTAAATACACATAAAATACACAGTAAAAGCAGTCCCATAAAGTCCATAAAGCGCAGCTACTGTGCCCATCAAATGCAGCCACTGTGCCCATCAAATGCAGCCACTGTGCCATCAAATGCAGCCACTGTGCCATCAAATGCAGCCACTGTGCCATCAAATGCAGCCACTGTGCCATCAAATGCAGCCTCTGTGACATGCCATCAAACGCAGCCTCTGTGCCATCAATTGTCGCCACTGAGCCATCAATTGTCGCCACTGTGCCATGCCAAATGCAGCCACTGTGCCATCAATTGTTACCGCTGTGCCCAGCAATTGTAGACACTGTGCCCAGCCGCTGGCTCTGATAGGCACTTCCACAGCCAACCAGCTGCCCCCGGCCATCTGAATATTCAGCGGTAATAAAATGATTCAAGACCGATCATGTGAAAGGGGCCTAAGGCTGCGATTTGCCCTAACTGCGGGTGCAGTGCAGTGCAGTGCACCACAGGGTTTTCTGCAGGTTAGCTAAACTTCTATTATATCCTGCAGGTGTGGCACACTTTGTGAAAGTGTAACAGACCCGCAGGTAATAACAGAAGTGCTTGTTTCCTCTACCAGCGGCTTCATTCACAAAACTGTTGCTCTGGGATGGGCGGGTTGGCAACCCGTGATCTGGGCTTGCCAACCTGCCATCCCAGAGCAGGACGTCTAGGGCCACATCAGAGGGCTCCGTGGGCCACATGTTGCCCCCGGGCCACTGGTTGGGCACCCCTGCACTAATGCAATAGGCTGCATACACATATGATGCACACTCATGGCTTTTGGGCATACACATTTACGTCAGGGTGGGAAGAGGCCTTTTGGTGGTTGAGTCTAGCCTTGGTGTAGCTTGATACCCTGCTGCAAGTGACACCACCAAGATGATTCTGCATTAAGTTCTTAATAGACTTTTAATAATTGAATAAACTATATCAATTATATATAAAGTCCAAAAACTTCCATCATAGGTTCATAAATACAGAAAAACAGTGTTAACTCCACTCTTAAGTGAAAACAGTGATCTGTGACTTCCAACATCTTAGACAAGGACTCACCACACGAAATTGTATTATTATGTAGCAGACCCCCTAAAGAGCCGCTGGTAAAATGGATTATTTTCTCCAAGATTTTCTCCACTTTCACTGGCACAAATAGAAAAGTCTAGGGGTGTCTTTATTGCAAAGTTGACCTTGGATGGGGTGAAGGGAGCATGGGATACCCCAACTGCGGACCATCAGTGGGAAAATAGAGAACCTGGTCTCTATTTTCCCGTCGGGATTCCCAGCATTTTTTTTCCCGCCAGATCTACTACTTTCCTATGGGAAACACTGCGAGGCAGTGCCGATGGAGCATACACACGGCTGGAATTCCCGGCCAAAGCTCCATGGCAATTTTCCTGCCGAGTTCTCAGCTTTCCCCTCGATTTTTTCTGCAGAATTTTTAACGCAGAGAAAACCGAACGTGTATACAGGGCTTAAGGCCTTGCATTCAGGTCAATTACTCACAATACCACAGTGTCATTGGTTGCCTCCTTCCGATATCTACCAGCCACTCTTTAGTAAGGGAGACACGGACTCATATCAATACAGGACAGCTGGACACTCTTTCCCCCAACTTCCTCCTGGTACTTTCCAATTAGCTTCTCCAGACCTAAACTGACTCCAAGACCAGACTTAGAAAATAGCCCCTCCAGCTTAAGCTCCAGTTGGGATCTCGATGTTCTGCACAGGAGTCCCCCCCAGCAGAACTGGACCCAGGAACTCCTCACCCTGCCAGACTATTTTAGGGCACTGCAACCACCTCCCCAGGGATTGGCTGGATACCCATAAAAATTCAGGATGTCTCTCTCATGCTTTCTTGTTTCTCCTACTATTATTTTATAATTCTTTAAAACAGTGGTTTCCAAACTGCAGCCTGGGGGCCAGATGCGGCCCTTTGCTTGCCATTATCTTTTGATATGAGACACTATTCTGCCAACTAACATCAACATTGGGGCACCATTTCTCCCACGCATATGGGGCACTATTCCTCCAAATACTACCAACGATGGGGCATTATCATACCTTCCAACTTTTTGAGATGGGAATGAGGGACACCTTGTTGAGCGCGGGGGGGGGGGGGGTTTCCGCGGATTTGAGTTGGGGGGGTTCCGCAGATCGGAGTTGTTGAGTGGGGGGGTTTCACAGATCAAAGCTCCACATCCCTGCTGTCACCACCGATGGCGTGTACCAGTTGGACATTGCGGCCGCCAGGCACACGCACCAGCTTCTCAGCGATGCGCTGTGCACTGTTTTTCCATGCTGCGTACCACCCAGTGGCGCGTGCGGGAATTACAATAACATGCCGTCCAAAGATGTCAACCCGTCACTTGAGAGCCGCGCTGCGGACGTCTTTTGTCCATAGCGCGGATCTCAAGTGGTTAAATACTTGTTTTTAGGGTGAACCTCCGCTTTAAGACGAGGATGCTCCTTTAGATGAGAAAGCCATGCCTCCCCACAAAGGTTAAACATGCAAGTTGTGCTCATGGTGTAACCCTAAAATAATATATCAGCTTTTTCTAATTGTACTTACCGGACATGCTGACATAATATGTATGTTTGCAGTCTGATTGATTCAATGGCTTTATGACCACAATGTAGGTTCCTTGGTCTTCCATAGTGAAATTATTTATCATTAAGGAACCATCACGAGAAATGTTTACTTTATCACCATTTCCGTTATATTGTATATCGACACTTTCATTGAGATATCGTATTGCTGCAATTTCCGTAAGGTCATCTCTGAGCCAAAGAATGGTCGATAGCTCTTCTGTTTCGGCCACCAATGGATGAAGAACCACAAGTCTTCCATCTGTAGACAGTATTGTCTTCTCCCCACAGAAAGCTTCAGCTTATATAGTAAAAAAAAAAAAAAAAAAATGAGATTAACAGAATATATATATATATACAACAATTTAGATCAACCAGGCAGCCTGTGGTCTATTAACAAGGGAGGAACTCTAACATTATCCACTTACCTTTTATAGTTAGCAGGCAGACAAGGCAAGCTAGAACTGAGTATTTAGAAAATTCGTTTTTGGTGGGGCTAAGAAAAACGAAAGGAAACAAAAATACAAAAGTGCATTAAGTTCAATATGAGTCTATTCAGAGGTTAACATGTTGTTAAGTCAGGAAGTGAAGGCAGGTCACAGGAAATTTAGGTACATACCACTGCGTTACTTGTATTTGTGTGAGCTATTGACCTTTCGTTACTTCACTTGCCGAAACTGAAACACCTTTGTTATATTGTAAGTGAGAAGAAGATCAGTATCAGTGTTGCCAACCTACCAGATTGAAATTTACTGGCATTTCACAAAAGTTACTAAATTACATTTTTAGGTGCAAATTTCAGTATTTAGGTTACAAACAAATACACTGGGCAAATAGCAATGTGATATTAAGGTAAAAAAACATATTTTTGTTATGTTCGAAATAATAAGGGCTAATTATTTAGTCACATCACCCCCTGCCTCCATCCTCCTCTGCCACCAACACCCCCTGCCTTCACCCCCCTCTGCCACCAACACCCCCTGCCTCTACCCCCTCTGCCACCAACACCCCTGCCTCCATCCCCCTCTGCCACCAACACCCCCTGCCTCTACCCCCTCTGCCACCAACACCCCTGCCTCCATCCCCCTCTGCTACCAACACCCCCTGCCTTCACCCCCCTCTGCCACCAACACCCCCTGCCTCTACCCCCTCTGCCACCAACACCCCTGCCTCCATCCCCCTCTGCCACCAACACCCCCTGCCTCTACCCCCTCTGCCACCAACACCCCTGCCTCCATCCCCCTCTGCTACCAACACCCCCTGCCTTCACCCCCCTCTGCCACCAACACCCCCTGCCTCTACCCCCTCTGCCACCAACACCCCTGCCTCCATCCCCCTCTGCCACCAACACCCCCTGCCTCTACCCCCTCTGCCACCAACACCCCTGCCTCCATACCCCTCTGCTACCAACACCCCCTGCCTTCACCCCCCTCTGCCACCAACACCCCTGCCTCCATCCCCCTCTGCCACCAACACCCCTGCCTCCATCCCCCTCTGCCACCAACACCCCTGCCTCCATCCCCCTCTGCCACCAACACCCCTGCCTCCATCCCCCTCTGCCACCAACACCCCTGCCTCCATCCCCCTCTGCTACCAACACCCCCTGCCTCCATCCCCCTCTGCTACCAACACCCCCTGCCCCCATCCCCCTCTGCTACCAACACCACCTGCCTTCACCCCCCCTGCCACCAACACCCCCTGTCTACATCCCCTTCTGCCTCTACCCCCCTCTGCCACCAACACCCCCTTCCTTCATCCCCTCTGTGGTGCCACAATCTCCCCATGCCTCCAATTTCCCCCAGGCCCCTGCCTCCAATCACCCCCTGCCTCCATCCCCCTTTGCGGTGCCACCAACAACCCCTGTCTCCATCCCCCACCCTCTGCGGTGCCACCATCCCCCTCTGCGGTGCCACCAACACCCCCTGCCACTAACACCCCCTGCCACTAACACCCCCTGCGGTGCCACCGCAGCCACCAGCACCCCCTGCCTCCAATCACCCCCTGCCTCCCATAACCCCCTGCCTCCAATCACCCCCTGCCTCCCATAACCCCCTGCCTCCAATCTCCATGCGCAGTTCCAAGCTGAACTGATCTTAGCTATTTTTACTGGCACATTTCCACAACCACAGACATTTATGAAGGGGGGGGAAAAGGTGCTTGTTTTTACAAACTGGCCATAAAAATACGGACGGTTGGCAACACTGATCAATATATCTATTGTAAGTGAGAAGACGATCAGTACCGTATATACTCGAGTATAAGCCAAGTTTTTCAGCACATTTATTTTTTTTGCTGAAAATGCCCCCCTCGGGTTATACTGGGGTCACATTTTTGCGCCTGATCTCCCGGAATTGGAGACACGGTACCAGCCGGTTGTAGGTCCCCTGGACCCAGAACTTGGCACACATGTAGTCCCATTTCTCCTCTACAAGTGTGCACAAAACGTAAAAAAAAAAAAAACATATTCATTAAAATAATAATAATAATTTTTATTATTATATACGATTTATATAGCGCCAACAGTTTACACAGCGCTTCACAATGATGAGGGGGGACAGCATGATTGCAGTACAGTTCAATACTGAAGGTACAGGAGGGCCCGGCTCATAGAGCTTATATTCTAAAGGGAACAAAAGGTAATAGCTTTTAATAATAAAAAATAATACAATAATAAATAATTAAAAAAATCTAATTTCATCATAAATTTAGGCCAAAATGTATTCTGCTACATGTCCTTGGTAAAAAAAAAAAAAAAATCACAATAAGTGTATCCTGATTGGGTTGCGTAAAATGTTTACTTATTTCTTTTTTTAAAACTAGTAATGGCGGCGATCAGTGACTTATAGTAGGACTGTGAGTGCAGTGGGTAATCTGGCACTAACTGCCACTTTGTGGAAACTGACCAACTGCCACTGACACTAATACAGTGATCAGTGCTACAAATAAACTGTACCCTCTCACTGTACTAATGACACTGGCTGAGTTAATATTTAGGGGAAATCAAGGGGTTAATTGTGTAATGTACGTGTGCTGAGATTTTGTTTCTTTCCTCTGCTTTGCAGGGAAAAGGATCAAAGCTCACAATCCCTCATGTTCTTTTCTAATTTTGCCCTGGGATAGACTTTAATCTTCCACTCAGGGCAACCATCGCAAATTTTGGGGCCCCATACACAGCTTTAGGCAGGGCCTCCCCGGAGCAGAGAACCAGGGGGGGGGGGGGGAGGCGTTGACTTTACAGGTCACGTGTAATGCAAAAAAAAAAAAAAAACGGGATTGGGGCCAGCCGGGCCTGTACGGGGTCCTGGGGACCATAGGGCCCCTTTACAGGTGTAATGCAATAAATAAATAAATACAAATAAAATAAAAAAAACAGGAGGGGGGCCAGCCGGGCCTATAAGGGTCCCTGGGGACCATTGGGCCCTCTACAGGTGTATTGCAAAAAAAAAGGGAGGGGGCGGGCTGGGCCTGTAAGGGGCCCTGGGACCATTGGGCCCTCTACAGGTGTATTACAAAAAAAAAAGAGAGGGGGGCCGGCTGGGCTTGTAAGGGGCCCTGGGGACCATCAGGCCCCTTCAAGGTATAATGCAAAAAATAAATAGATAAAAATAAAATAAAAAAACGGGAGGGGGCGCAGCTGGGCCTGTAAGGGGCACTGGGGACCATCGGACCCCCTACAGGTGTATTGCAGAAAAAAAGGGGAGGGGGGCTGGCTGGGCCTGTAGATCCATTGGGCCTCTTACAGGTGTAATGCAAAAAAAATAAATAAAAAAAAATGGGAGAAGGGCCAGCCGGGTTTGTAAGGGGCCCTGGGGACCATTGGGCCCCTTACAGGTGTAATGCAAAAAATTAATAAATACAAATAAAATAAAAAAAACGGGAGGGGGGCCAGCTGGGCCTGTAAGGGGCACTGGGGACCATAGGACCCCCTACAGGTGTATTGCAAAAAAAAGGGAGGGGGGCTGGCTGGGCCTGTAAGGTGCCCTGCAGATCCATTGGGCCTCTTACAGGTGTAATGCAAAAAATAAAAAATAGATAAAAAAATGGGAGAAGGGCCAGCCGGGTTTGTAAGGGGGCCCTGGGGACCATTGGGCCCCTTAGAGGTGTAATGCAAAAAATAAATAAATATAAATAAATACAAATAAAATAGAATAAAAATAACGGGAGGGGGGCCAATGGGTCCTGTAAGGTGCCCTGGGGCCCATCGAGTCCCTTACAGGTGTAATGCAAAAAAAAAAGGGAGGGGGGGCTGGCCGGGTTTGTAAGGCGCCCTGCAGATCCATTGGGCCTCTTACAGGTGTAATGCAAAAAAATATTAATAAAAAAAAATAGGAAAAGGGCCAGCTGGGTCTGTAAGGGGCCCTGGGGACCATTGGGCCCCTTACAGGTGTAATGAAAAAATAAATAAAAAATGGGAGAAGGGCCACCTGGGTCTGTAAGTGGCCCTGGGGGACCATCGGGCCCCTTACAGGTGGAATGTGTGTACCCCCCCTGATGGCGGCCCTGCTTCCACTAACCACACATATTTAAAAAAAAATAAGTTGGGTCATACTCACATCATGTGAATACATCTGATGGCATGGGACAATAAGGTTGGAAGTATGCACAGCATGATGACTGCCATAGGTTTTTCTGAGAATATTCCAGTTAAGGAGCTGTGTCCTTGTAAGTCTTTAATCTCTGCAAACTCTGGAGGTCAATAGTTCTCTAAAAAATAATAGAGATTAGAGAAGTTTAAATTCGGCTCTAAGGTATGAACTCGGTGACAGACGGCTTTTGGAGGGGGCTGAATGCTGGCCTCTTGCCGACCAATCATGGGCCCTGGCATTTGGAGGAACGGTGCTTTTTGTGAGATGTACGCTAACCCCGGTAAACCACTCCAACCTCTAATGTAAATGTACGTTAGGGGATCTTGAAGTGGAAATTCCAGAAATGACTAGAAAACAGGGGGGAGGGGGATAGTTGAGCTCGCAACCAACAGGATCCACAAAACCAAAAGCAATTAAATTACTACAGAGGAGCCAAGGGGCTACATTTACCTAATTCCTACTAGCAACCTTACCAAGAGGGGGCTACATTTATGTCACATTATCACCATATCTCTACTTTATTCCTCCACTGACACCAATGATAGGACACTATTCCTCCCACTGACACCAATGATGGGACACTATTCCTCCCACTGATACCAGTGATGGGACACTATTCCCCCCACTGATACCAATGATGGGACACTATTCCTCCCACTGACACCAATGATGGGACACTATTTCTCCCACTGATACCAATGATGGGGCACTATTCCTCCCACTGATACCAATGATGGGGCACTATTCCTCCCACTGGCACCAATGATGGGGCACTATTCCTCCCACTGGCACCAATGATGGGACACTATTTCTCCCACTGATACCAATGATGGGGCACTATTGCTCCCACTGATACCAATGATGGCATACTATTCCTCCCACTGATACCAATAATGGGACACTATTCCTTCCCCTGACACCAATGATGGGACACTATTTCTCCCACTGATACCAATGATGAGGCACTATTCCTCCCACTGATACCAATCATGGAACACTATTTCTCCCACTGATACCAATGATGGGGTACTATTCCTCCCACTGATACCAATGATGGGACACTATTTCTCCCACTGATACCAATGATGGGGCACTATTCCTCCCACTGATACCAATGATGGGGCACTATTCCTCCCACTGGGACCAATGATGGGACACTATTTCTCCCACTGATACCAATGATGGGACACTATTCCTCCCACTGATACCAATGATGGGGCACTATTCCTCCCACTGGCACCAATGATGGGACACTATTTCTCCCACTGATACCAATGATGGGGCACTATTCCTCCCACTGATACCAATGATGGGGCACTATTCCTCCCACTGGCACCAATGATGGGACACTATTTCTCCCACTGATACCAATGATGGGGCACTATTGCTCCCACTGACACCAATGATAGGACATTATTCCTCCCACTGATACCAATGATGGGACACTATTCCTCCCACTGACACCAATGATGGGACACTATTCCTCCCACTGACACCAATGATGGGGCACTATTGCTCCCACTGATACTAATGATGGGACACTATTCCTCCTACTGATACCAATGATAGGACACTATTCCTTCCACTGATACAAATGATGGGACACTATTCCTCCCACTGACAACAATGATGGGACACTATTCCTCCCACTGACACCAATGATGGGACACTATTCCCCCCACTGATACCAGTGATGGGACACTAATCCTCCCACTGACACCAATGATGGGACACTATTCCCCCCACTGATACCAATGATGGGACACTATTCCTCCTACTGACACCAATGATGGGACACTATTCCTCCCACTGACACCAATGATGGGACACTATTCCTCCCACTGATACCAATGATGGGACACTATTCCTCCCACTGACACCAATGATGGGACACTATTCCTCCCACTGATACCAATGATGGGACACTATTCCTCCCACTGACACCAATGATGGGGCACTAGTGCTCCCACTGATACCAATGATGGGACACTATTCCTCCTACTGATACCAATGATAGGACACTATTCCTTCCACTGATACCAATGATGGGACACTATTCCTCCCACTGACACCAATGATGGGACACTATTCCTCCCACTGACACCAATGATGAGACACTATTTCTCCCACTGATACCAATGATGGGACACTATTCCTCCCACTGACACCAATGATAGGACACTATTCCTTTACTGATACCAATGATGGGACACTATTGCTCCCACTGATACCAATGATGGGGCACTATTGCTCCCACTGATACCAATGATGGGGCACTATTGCTCCCACTGATACCAATGATGGGACACTATTCCTCCCACTGATACCAATGATGGGACACATTCCTCCCACTGACACCAATGATAGGACACTATTCCCCCCACTGACACCAATGATGGGACACTATTCCCCCCACTGACACCAGTGATGGGACACTATTGATCTTTTATTAAAAAGAATCAAGCAACAAATTTTATACAAAAGTAAAAAACATAACTATAGTACAAAACTTAAACATAAATCCAAGGAATACACATCTAGGGTCAGAATATATACACTATACACAATATATACACTATACACCACCACCAAAACATTACTACAAAACTATTTACACAAAGCAGCAGAGAGGGCCTAAGAGGCACAACCCGTCACCTATGTACGCAGCCATTTATCAAAAATGTATCAAAAATAATAATAATCTAGGGTGATAAGAGACAGACAGCCACACCCGGGAAAGAGACTCCTGGCAGTCAGGGAGGCCTGAAACCCCTCCACGCCTTCAGCCAAGCCCCCTGACCCCACTTGTCTCTCTCAAGCCCCCGAATCTTCCCCACCTCATGCACAATGTCATACACCACCACCTCAACAGGAAGGATTTTTTGCCGAATGCTGACCTGACACCGTGCGTTCCAGGTGAAATAACGGACCACTAGGCTAACTAAAAAAAGTGTATCCAAACAAAAACCTCCACCGGTACTGAATGCTCCGTACACCCACTCAGCATAACCCAGCCTGGAGAGGAAAGGAACACCGAGCGCCCGCCCCACCTGTCTGTACACTTCTATGTTAAAGGGGCAACGAAGCAGAAAATGGTCCATAGTCTCCTCCTCATCTGCACACTCCTCCCGAGGACAGCTACGATCCATCGAACTGCGAAATTTCAAATTGCCCCGAACATAGAGCTTCCCATGGAAGCACAACCAGGCCAGATCCCGAAATTTAGGGGGTATTCCATCCAAATTAATCAGCCTCAACCCCGCCCTCAAAACTGGGCCTGGGCAATCCCTTAAGGCCAGTGGGTCATGAAAGACTTCGCTCAAGACTCGACTCATAAGGTCTTTCCTCGGAACCGATCTGAGATCTTCAGCCGACAATCGCCACTGCCGCAGTAACTTCAGGCACGGAGCTACATAGGCTGGTAGCTGACCACGATGACCCCTGCGATTCTTCACTTGGCCACCTTCTTCCCAAAGTCGTAGAAAAGGCCTAAACCAAGATCTAAATATGCCTGCCCATCCAGGAGGTTCCACTGCAAGCATACTACCAATATTAAACTTGAGAAATAACAGTGAAAAGAAAAGAACTGGGTTGACCATACCTAAGCCACCCTCCCTCCTGGATAGGTAGGTGACATTCCTCTTGATGGGGTTCAGTCTGTTCCCCCACAGCATCTGGAAGAACACACTACTGACCCTAGCATAGAGAGACACTGGCAAGATGCAGACAAAGCTGACATACAAGAAGATCGGAATCAGGTAGGTCTTAATCAGATCAACCCTTTCCCTCATAGATAACTTCCATCTCTTCCAGTTGACCACCTTAGCATTGGCAATTTCCAGTCTGCCTTCCCAGTTTTTGAGGCCATAATCGCCGGGTCCAAATTCAATGCCTAGTATCCTAATTTTTTCCTGGGGCACTGGAAAGGCGTCCGGGAGATCAAACCCCTCACCTTCCTTTCCCATCCAGAAAACTTCGCTCTTTTCCTGATTGATCTTGGAGCCTGATGCTTCAGAATACCGTGATGTCAGAGAGACCACCTCCTCCGCCTCATCCGTCCCAGTGACAATCACCGATACATCGTCCGCATAAGCAACAACCCTCAATGGCGGCTCACCCGGGAGCCCCACTGGTACCCCACACAACATGCCGCTCTCTAGCCTCCTGATGAAGGGGTCGATTGCAAACACATAGAGCAGGGGACTCAGGGGACAACCCTGGCGCACCCCGGAACCAACCTCAAAGGACTGCCCAACCCAACCATTAACAAGAGGGAAGCTTTCTGCCCCCTTATACAAGACTTTCAGCCAATCAACAAAACCACCCGGCAGACCGTACTTACTAAGGAGCAACCACAGGTACTCATGGTTAACACGATCAAAAGCCTTTGCCTGATCCAAAGTCAGCAAATACTTTCCCCAGCCTGCAGCCCTGCACCGCTCCAAGGCCTCCCGGACAGCTAACACCGCTGTGAAGGTGCTCCTACCCTGGACCGAACAGTGCTGATGGCGAGAAAGCAAAGACTCTGCTACTGACGACAGGCGCCAGAAAAATATCTTCGCCAGTATCTTTCTATCGACATTAAGAAGGCTGATGGGGCGCCAATTCTCAATCATCGAAGGATCTTTACCCTTTGACAGAAGAATCACAGCCGAGTGCCTCATGGAAGGGGGAAGCACCCCCTCAGCGAGACAACTGTTAAAAACCTCTACCAAATGTGGGGCCAGAATAGACTTAAAGGCTTTGTAAAACTCAGCCGTCAAGCCATCTGGTCCGGGTGACTTTTTGATGGCAAGCTGTTCAATTGCCCTCATCACCTCTTCAACTGTGATCTCCTCTGTCAAATTCATCAATGGAACATCTCCACCATTAAGACCTGGAGTAGAGTCCAAAAAGCTTTCCATCTTGTCACGGTCAAGCTCTTTCCTCCCAAGAAGGTCGGCATAAAAGGACCTCACGACCTCCAGAATCCCTGACCTGGACTTTGTCACGGAACCTGTACTGTCCTTAAGGCCAACGACCGCTTTAACAGCTACACCTTGTTTGCAGTTCTGGTAAGGGTCAGGCGAGTGGTACTTCCCATAGTCCCTCTCCAGAACCAAAGAGGCATGCCGGTCATATTGACACTTCCTGAGGAGGAGTTTCACTTCGGAGATTGCCCCAGGATCTCCTCCTCTCGAGACAAGAATATCCAGCTTCCTCCGCAAACGTTGGTAGGTCATGTATCTATTAAACTGTTTTCTATTGGCTAGGCCCCTGAAGAATCCAGCGGTCCTCTTTTTGGTCAGCTCCCACCACTCAGCCTTGCTGCTACAAAAGTCCAGGATGGTCACCTGTGCCTGAAAGAATTCCTCAAAGGATTGTCTAACATGTTCTTCCTTGAGTAGAGTCGAATTTAATCTCCAGATGCCCTTTCCCCTCTGAGGGGCGTCTGAAGCATTCAGGGCCACAGATAGCATACAGTGATCAGAGAACTCCACTGCCTGCACCACTGGGGGTGAGAAAGCAGAGGCCTCCTTCAAAAAAAACCTGTCTATCCTACTCTGACTATTACCACGATGAAAGGTGAACCCGGTGTCGTCCGGGAGGTGCTTAATGTGCACATCCACAAGACCAGCATCCCTAACCATACTATTTAGAAAAACGCTATCATATCCCAGCCGGTCCTTGAAGTCCTTCCTGTCCTTGGGCCTAGTTACTGTATTAAAGTCACCTCCAAAGACCACTTGCCGGGATGTAAAAAGAAATGGCTTGATCCTTGTAAAAAGGCATTTCCTGTCCCACTTTGTGTGCGGCCCATAAATATTAATTAGGCGCAGGTCCTGCCCTCCCACAAGGACGTCTAAGACCATACATCTCCCAATCTCCACCTCAATGACCCGCCGGACAGTTACCATGCCGGTTTTAAACAACACCGCCACACCGCCGTAAGGCTCGGCCGCAAGAGACCAGTATGATGGACCATACCTCCACTCTCTCTTGGCCATATGAATATCTGCCAAGGAGGTGAGCCTAGTCTCTTGCAAAAATAAAATTTCAGCATCTAATTGGCTGAACAAAAATAAGGCCATAGAACGAGCTCTCACTGACTTAATGCTGGCGACATTAATTGTCGCCACTTTTAACGGAGGGGGAACCGCCATTTGGGTTATTGGGTGGATTGCTTCTTAGCTCCCCTCTGCTGCTCATCACCAGAAGCCTCTCTTTTTCTTGAGGCCGCCTCAAAATCCATATCTGGATCGGAGCTTAGCTCTGAAGAAGAGCCAGATGATGAAATGTCCCAACTAGAGGACCTATGACGGTGGGAGACAGGCACCGGAGCTTCCTGTTCCCGTTCCGTCCTCACCACCTGCTTCTTCCGTTTTCCAACCTTCCTTCTCTCTTCCAAATACTTGAGGTCGGCCTCAAAGATGCCTTCATCTCTGTTTTTTTTCTTTAAAGTCTTCCCAGAAGACTTTGTCATAGAGGAGGAAGCGACCTTCTCAGTACCCACTACCACTCCTGATGGGGGGGGTAAATCAGACGTAGGAGGGGTAGACTCCTGGGGGGTAACTGACACGGGGGGCACAGACTTAGAGGGTTTTGACACAAGAGGAGCGGGTACAGTAGGCTGGGGGGACACAGAGACAGATACAGAAGGAGAACTTACAGACACAGGGGGGGTGGCCACAGGAACTGGGGAGGCATCCTGAGCAGGACCAGGGGGGTCGGTCACAGCAGTGGAGGATGGTACACTAGGGGCCTGTCCAGCCTTGACATCTCATCCACTACCTCCTTCTCCATATTGTGCCAGGCCTCAGGGCATCTGCTGTAGGGGTGGCCAAAACGCAGACACAGGTTGCACCTGATCTTCTGGTCGCAGTCCTTGGCCACATGACCCTGACCCCGACACACTGAGCATATCAAGGCCGAACAGGAGGAGCTAAGGTGGCCCCTCTCTCCACAGCGGTGGCACAACTTCGGCTGACCAGGGTAGAACACGGTCATCCTATCCCTCCCTATGAAAGCCGAGGAGGGCAGGTGACGGACAACATTCCCATCCCTGGCCAACCTGACTGTTACCGACAATCCCCCAGTCCAGATGTTACGCTCATCAAGGATTTTATTAGGTTTGGTCAAAACCTCCCCATAGTTCCTCAACCAAACCTCCAGATCCCGGGCAGGGACGCTCTCATTGGTGAGAATGATAGTGATCTTTTTCACCGTCGATCGCTGCGAAATCGCAACTGGGGCCAGACTTTCCCATTCGGGTCTTGACCTGCACCGGGCCTCATATCTCTCCCAGAACAGGTCAAGACCCTCTGGCTTGGTGAAGCTGACTATATAATCCCGCGTCCCTGACACATGTATAAAAGCATAGAGATCGTTAACCCCAAAACCCATCTCCAGGATTAAATCCACCACTGCACGCCTTGCAGGGGGGACTGCACCTCCTTCCCACTTCAAGATGACGACATTTCGTCTGGGACCCCCAGCAGAAGCCAGAGACCCCAGACCAGATCCCGGGGTGCTGAAGGTGGTAGCCCGCAGAGGAAAACCCTGCTTGGGGGCAGAGCTGCCAGGGGCAGAGCGCACCACCTGAGCAAAGGAAGGTTTGTCCGGGCCAATGCCCCACACTGAAGTCACATTTTCATCAGGAACAGTCACTGTTGCTGCTGCAGTACCAGCTGTCTCCTGATGCTGCACTGTAGAGCCCTCAGCAGCAGTGGGGCAATCAGCTCTGGTCTCAGCAGCAGGGGGGTTAATGGGCTCTGCTGGGACTTGCAGTTCCTTCACAGGAATGTCATTTTTTAAATGTGTCGCTTGCTGCATTGCAGCCTCAGCAGTCACATCATTGCTGCAAACAGTCTTATTATTGGGCACAGTCACAGATGGAACATACACAGTCTTATCCACCACACGTGGCTTAGCTGGCTTCACTCTATCAGGTACATCATCAGTTATGTCTTCCTCATTAAAAACCATCTGATCCCCCCGCACAGGAGACTCCATTCCCTGGATCACCCTCAGCATGCCTCCTGAGTCCTGTGAAGGCATGGGGGTGCTTACCTCTCCTTGGGGGGTCAGGGGATCAGAAACGGGGGTCTCCTCCTCCTCCACCTCCATCTTGGTCACCTTCACAAACCTCCTTTCGTTGGAGAACTTCTCCTTAAAGGGGCCATCCCTTCCCTCCATAATGGCCACGATGGTCTCCTGATGGTCCACACGGACCTTGGCCAGTTGGATCTCGGGATCCATTGATCCGCGTTTCAGGCTATGTAAGCCTTCACGATGCTTCCTCAGGCGCTTCAGCTCCGCACGCAGCTTGTAAAGCTTATCCCTCTCCCTGTTCAGGACTTTTATCCCGGCCACCACTCGCTCCCGAATGGCCGCCGATCCTTCATCCTCACCAGGGGCAGAGAGATCACCAGCTGAGGCTTGTAGAGAGGCAGGCATGCCAGCAGATGAACCAGGAGATGGCTGAGAGCCTCCAGCAGGGGAGGCCCCGCCGCCCTCCATGGCTTCCCCAGAAAGGGGCCAGGAGAGCTGGGATAGTTTTTCAGGCGACTCCCTTCTCACACGGATCTCCAGGAGCAGATCAGACACACCCTCCTCCTCACACACCTGTGCTCCAATGGTGGATGGGGCACTATTCCTCCCACTGACACCAATGATGGGACACGATTCCTCTTACTGATACCAATGATGGGACACTATTCCTCCCACTGATACCAATGATGGGACACTATTCCTCCCACTGACACCAATGATGGGACACTATTCCTCCCACTGATACCAATGTGTTGAAGGTTTAAGCATTGCAGTTGAACCTTGAATAATCCGTTCCAGGAGAATGCTTGTAATCCAAAGTACTTGCATATCAAAGCGAGCTTTCCCATTGAAGTCAGTGGACTTCAATGGGATGCAATACCGAATGCAGCCAGAGGTGGGGGGTGGCACCAGAGAGCGCCAAAAGCGGCCAAAAAGGCCCAAGGACACTTTGGATCGTTTCCTGCGCCCCCTGTACCTCAGGCCAAATGAGGTACTGCAGGCCTATTATCGCTTTTCTCTGCTCCTGCGCCCCCGTACCTCAGGCCAAATGAGGTACTGCATGCCTATTTTCGGCTTTTCTCGGCTCCTGCGCCCCCCCTACCTCAGGCCAAATGAGGTACTGCAGGCCTATTTTCGCCTTTTCTCGGCTCTTGTGTCCCCCGTACCTCAGGCCAAATGAGGTACTGCAGGCCTATTTTCGCCTTTTCTCGGCTCTTGTGTCCCCTGTACCTCAGGCCAAATGAGGTACTGCAGGCCTATTTTCGGCTCTGCTCCTGCGCCCCCTGTACTTCAGGCCAAATTAGGTACTGCAGGCCTATTTTCGGCTTTTCTCGGCTCTTGTGCCCCCTGTACCTCAGGCCAAATGAGGTACTGCAGGTCTATTTTTGGTTCTGCTCCTGCACCCCCTGTACCTCAGGCCAAATGAGGTACTGCAGGACTATTTTCGGCTTTTCTCGGCTCCCTCGCCCCCGTACCTCAGGCCAAATGAGGTACTGCAGGCCTGTTTAGCTTGAATTCTGCTCATCTTGCGAGTCAACACTCGCAAACCGAGTCAGAATTGAAAAAAAAAAAGTTGCTCGCAAATTAAAACGCTCTCAAACCAAGTCACTGTATGTCATATTCATGTGATTATGAACTGGTCAGAGGACTATTTACGTAAGAAAATATTGCAGTCAGGCAAAAGACCACGGGGATTATATATGACTGGTGAGTGAACCATCTGACTCATAAATGGGCTTTGCCTTCCAAAAAGGCTGACCTGATATAGAATTAGTTTTACTTTTACTTAGATATAGATTTACTTTGTAAAGAAAATTAATCATGTGTCAGAAAAAAATCATGTTTCTTCCCATTCCCATGTGCTTTCACATAAATAGACAAACCAACTAACCACTTCAGCCCCGAACCATTTGGCTGCCCAATGACCTTGCCCCTTTTTGCGATTCGGCACTGTGTCGCTATAGCAGACAATTGCGCGGTCGTGCGACGTGGCTCCCAAACAAAATTGCCGTCCTTTTTTCCCCCACAATTTTTTTTTTTCGGTGGTATTTGATTTGTTTTTATTTTTTTGCGCTATAAACAAAAATTGAGCGACAATTTTGAAAAAAAAAAAGTCTATATTTTTTACTTTTTGCTATAATAAATACAGTATTTATAGATTTTTTTTTCAAAATTGTCGCTCTATTTTTGTTTATAGCGCAAAAATAAAAACAAATCAAATACCACCAAAAAAAAAAATTTGTGGGGAAAAAAAGGCCGGCAATTTTGTTTGGGAGCCACATCGCACGACCGCACAATTGTCTCTTATAGCGACAACAAGGGGCAAGGTCTTTGGGCAGCCAAATGGTTCCCCAAAAAATATATACCGTATTTATCGGCGTATAACGCACACTTTTTTTCCCCCTTAAGATCAGGGGGAAATTGTGGGTGCGTGTTATACACCGATCCCTGCTGTGTCTCAGTGCCGCCGCCTAGAGCCGAGCCGAATGTACTGCACACTCGGCTAGGCTTGGCTCCCCTCGGCTCCACCCTCGGCTACACTCGGCTCCGCCCGCAGCCACGCGAGAGAAGCCGAAAGGGGCCGAACCATCAGGAAATCCGGCTCTGCACAGCTCGGCCGAGGCGCCAAATCCAAACATCGCGGATGGACACCCGGACGGCTGGAGGGACCCTGCGCAAGGAAGCCGCAGATGGACACCCAGAAGGCTGGCCGGACGCCAGACGAGCATCCAAAAGGTACGTTTTATTTTTCCCTTAAACTACCTGTCTAAGATTGGGGTGCGTGCTATACGACGGTGCGCGGTATACCCCAATAAATATGGCCATTTTTTATTTTTCCTCAGTTTAGGCCGATACGTATTCGACTTATAAGCGTATATTGATTGGTTTGCACAAAAGTTATAGGCCCGGATTCACGAAAGTTTTAGGCCGGCGTATCTAGAGATACGCCGTCGTAAGTACAAATGTATTGTTCAGCCGCCCAACGTAACTTGCCTACGCCGGCATATCGTATCTTAGTAAGATACGCCGATTCACGAATGTACTTGCGCCCGGCGCATTAATATACACAGTTTACGTAAGTTGTACGTCCGGTGTAAACTTACCCCACATAAAGCAGGGGTAAGTCATGCAAAGGTATGGACGAGGGAACAGCCGCCGCATTGTACGTCATTTACATAGTACTACGTGAATAGGGCTGTGCGTAGGTTATGTTCAGTGATTCGACGTATCTTAGGCGTTTGTCCCGACGTGATTCTGCGCATGCGTACTGGAAAGCGTCCACTGGACGGCTCATGCGCTGTCGGTTCAGCCCTTCTTTTACATGGGGTCACGCTTCATTATAATAAATCATTCCCACTTCCACCTAATTTGACTTACGTCGACAACTATACGCTACGCCGCCACAACGTTGCGCGTATTTTTAGGCTTGCCTCTCAATGTTGCGGCGGCGTATCGTAAACAAGATACGCTACGCCAGAATAAAGATGCGCCCAGGTACGTGAATCCGGGCCATAGCGTCTACAAAATAGGGGATAATTTTATGGCATCTTTATTAATATGTTTTTTTTTTTACTAGTATTGGCGGCGATCAGCGATTTTTATCGTGACTGCGACATTATGGCGGACTCTTCGGACACCTTTGACACCATTTTGGGACCATTGTCATTTTTACAGTGATCAGTGATATAAAAATGCACAAATTATTGTAAAAATTACACTGGCATTGAAGGGACCTCTTAGGCCGTGTACGCACGATCGAACATGTCCGCTGAAACTGGTCCACAGACGGCGTGTGTACGGCCTATCGGACCGTTTTCCAGCGGACTAAAGTTTTAAAACATGCTTTAAAACCTGTCCGTCGGCTAGTACACAAAATCATCGGACCAAAATCCCGCGCATGCTCAGAATCAAGTCGACGCATGCTTGGAAGCATTGAACTTCATTTTTCATCACGTCGTTGTGTTCTACGTCACCGCGTTCTGGTCCAAGGGGATTTTGGTCCGATGGTGTGTACACACATCAGACGATCAGACAAGTTCGGAGTTGTCTGATGAAAACGGTCCATCGGACAAGTCTCATCAGACATGTCTGATCGTGTGTACAGGGCCTAAGAGGTCCCCCTATCACATCAGAGGTCTCTCCATCACAATTAGAGGTCTCCCATCTCATCAGATGCCCCCCACCCCCGATCACATCAGAGGTCTCTTAATCACACCAGAGGTCCCCCTCACATCAGAGTTTCTCCAATCACATCAGAGGTCCCCCCATAAGATCAGAGGTCCCCCTATAAGATCAGAGATCTCCCCATCACATCAGAGATCACCCCAACACATCAGAGGTCCCATCACATCAGAAATCTCCCACCACATCAGAGGTCCCCCACCACATCAGAGGTCCCCTCATTACATCAGAGGTCCCCACATTACATCAGAGGTCCCCTCATCACATCAGAGGTCCCCTCATCACATCAGAGGTCCCCTCATCACATCAGAGGTCCCCTCATCACATCAGAGGTCCCCTCATCACATCAGAGGTCCCCACATCACATCAGAGGTCCCCACATCACATCAGAGGTCCCCACATCACATTAGAGGTCCCCACATCACATCATAGGTCCTCCCGTCACATCAGAGGTCCCCACATTATATCAGAGGTCCCCCATCACATCAGAGGTCCCCACGTCACATCAGAGGTCCCCTCATCACATCAGAGGTCCTCCCGTCACATCAGAGGTCCCCACATTATATCAGAGGTCCCCCATCACATCAGAGGTCCCCCATCACAATAGAAGTCCCCCCATCACAATTAGAAGTCCCCCCATCACAATCAGAAGTCCCCCCATCACATCAGAGGTCCCCCATCACATCAGAGGTCCCCCATCACATCAGAGGTCCCCACGTCACATCAGAGGTCCCCTCATCACATCAGAGGTCCTCCCGTCACATCAGAGGTCCCCACATTATATCAGAGGTCCCCCATCACATCAGAGGTCCCCCATCACAATAGAAGTCCCCCCATCACAATCAGAAGTCCCCCCATCACAATCAGAGGTCCCCCATCACATCAGAGGTCTTCAATCACATCAGATTCCCCCCCAAACACAATCAGTTTGGTTGTATAGAAGGGAGAGCCAGATCTCGCCGCCGACATATGTTTTAGGCCCCCCTGATGACGTACTAGATACAAAACATATGTCAGCGGCGAGATCTGGCTCTCCCTTCCATAGAACCGAACATCCAGCGCCTCGCACTTCTATGGCACCCAGGCCGACACAGCAACTATCTAGCTGCACCGTGTGCACCTAGCGGGTCCCTCCTAGCAGAGACGATTCCTTATGCTGCAGTCCTAGTGCCAGGCAGGCAAATCTAAAGTAAGAGGCCATCTGGTTGTTATGTGATTTTTATATTTTAAATAAAGGTTGAGTTTCCCCCATTTTTTCTCTGTCTCATTGTGAGTTCCACGGTCATCCATATTTGTTCCACCTGGTTCCAGTACATGCCCCCAGTGAAACAGGCACTCATCCTGTCCAGCACATATGACCTACTTTTAAACAAGAGGTCTCGTCTTGTGGTAAGCGCTTAAATAGCTCTACAGCACTTTGGGTGAAGTCCTAATCTAATTGGTGAAGGCTACTAAGCACATCTGCGATCCTACGTCCAGTCTTCCTTTCTTGGAATTTTGTTTTCGGCTTTATTGGACTCTGTACTCTATAGACCGATCTCATATACTATTTATTGTATTTTGTCCTCATTTGGGGAACCATCCTCGCTACTCAAGTTGTGGGTGGCCACCAGACATATTTCATTGATTTGATGTGTCGATTGCTGTTGCACCTATTATTTAGAATTGCTATAATTGTTTTGTATATATTTGTTGCATACCAAGGTACCCACTATATTTTCACTTCTATATCACCCATCTATTGGTCACACAGGGTTTTTACCCATCCAGCCTATCTACTTTAAGGCTCAAACAACATTTAGCGCCCTCATTCACTTTTCCCAATGAAGGAGAGTGTCCTGCTTGCCATTGCCAAAGTAGCATAGGAACCTTTTTAAACTCCTTGCGACTCTAAGTCGCACATATTTTAACAGTAATTAAAAAAACATTGGGCCAGATTCAGGTAGATGGGAGCATCTTTGCTCTGGAGTAACGCTTCTCATTTACGTTACTCTGCCGAAATTTTAGGAGCAAGTGCTGTTATTCATGAAGCACTTGCTCCTAAAGTTGCGGCAGCGTATCGAAAATGAGCCGGCGGAATTCAAATTGGGCGGGTACGGGGCGTGTATTATTTAAACTAAGCGCGATCCCGCGGCGAACGTACTGCGCATGCGTCGAGTGTCAATGCATCCCAGTGCGCATGCTCCAAATTCTGTCAGTGAACATCAATGACGTCACATCCCCATTCATGAACGTTTTACGCAAGTGACCCGTTTTTTTTTTTCGACGCGATGACGACGGCCATACTTAACATAGGATACTCCACTAGGGGGCTGCTTTATCTTTACGCCGCGTATCGCTTACGGAAACGTCGTGAATTGCCGATTCCCGCTGATTAACATATTTTTTCAGCGTTATTCAGCGGGAACGCCCCCGGCGCCATTTTCAAATTAAAGTTGCGATGCGATGGCGAAATTCAATTACGCTGCTCGCATCGGAACTCCAACCCGGCGTTTCTTGTTTTCTGGTTACAGAAAACAAAAACGCCGGCTTAAAGTGACAGTTAGGCAGTATCACTGATGACAGTATCACTGATACTCCAGCCTAACTCTACCTGAATCTGGCCCATAGGGTGCGACTTGTCATGCGACTCTGCATTCACACCTTAGGGTAGCGTCTTTTCGGTGGGTTTTGGTGTGTTTGTATGCAGCCTTTTTAGATTTTATGACTTATTTTATTATTATTAATTTATTATAATCTTTTTTTCGTTCGAGGGGGTTCTAATTCAGTTTAGGTTAGGATTAGGAGTTGGGGGTTAGAATTAGTTATTATTTATTATTATACGAATATTAATAAATTAATACATTTTAAATAAATACACAATTAATTAAAAATAATAAATAAAAATAAAAAATAAAATAATACTAAGTAATAATTAATAAATAATTGACCTTTAACTTTAACCCTTACCCCTAAAAAATAAATTAATAATAATAAATAACCACCCTAACCTCAACACAAAAATTATTATTATTATTATTAATAATGTATTTTTTTGTTCGAATTTGGGTGTTGTTATTTTATTATTATTATTATTATTATTATTATTATTGTATTTTTTTTTTAATGGTAGGTGTTAATTATTATTAATTTATTTTACTCATTGATGATGATTTTTAGTTATTTGTGTATTTTTTACATTTACTTCTTCATATATTATTACTAATTTACACCTTAGCGTAGCGTCTTTGAGCACTTTTCCGGCATTTCTTCACATGTTTTTGGCGTGTTTGTATGCAGCTTTTATTAGAATGTTTTTTGTTTTTTTTTGCTTTAGGGTAAGGGGTTTGAGTTCAGTTTAGTTTAGAGATAAAAAATAAGGGCGCCCTGAAGACGTTTGCTTAACAAAACGTACGTCGGCAGCGTAACTAGTCACATGATACGTCCTAGTATCCGGTCATCTGGTTGTCGGAGTCTCGGAGTGGAACGCACGCCGCTACTTGCTACTGCGAGGCAGTGTAGTTGCAATCGAAGCGGATCACCTACGACTTACAAGCGAGCAGCCTTGATGCCAGGTCTGGCATCTTTTTAATGTAAAAGGCCATTTGGCTTTTTTTATGTTTTAACTTTTAATAAATTAAGCAGTATCATGCTATGGAGTATTATTTTTCTCTTACATTTATGTCACCGTATCCAATCTGGGATTGAGAATATCAGCTATCCTGTTATAACCGATGTGTTTGCAGTCACAATACTGCTAAGGCTGTTTCTGACTTTCTTTTTAATTAGAGAAGTCAGGTGTTTCTGGTAAGCGCATATACCTATTGAGCACTTTTGGGTGAAATCATTAGAGTGTGGTGGAAGTTTCTGTATGGTGATTGTGGAAACAATATTATGGACAATACTTTGTAGTTTATGTCTATGTACTTCAGTATATATTTAGCACATTGATTTGTGTCCTATTATATGTAATTAGCGCACTTATTTTTTCTCTCACAACTTGACAATTTTTATTTGTTTATTAAGTAGCAGCTTTACCTTTTTATATATTTTTTTGGCGCGGAACATTTTACCTTTATTCAGTTTAGTTTAGGGTTAGGATTAGGAGTTGGGGTTAGAATTATTTATTATTATTTTTTAATATTATTATACAAATAATAATAAATGAATAAGTACATTTAAAATAAATACACAAATAATAATAATAAAAAAAAAAATCAATAAATTAATACTAAGTAACAATAAAAAAAATATTTGACCCTTAACTTTAACCCTTACCCCTTAATAATAAATAAGCACCCTAACCTTAACACACAAATTATTATTATCTATCTATAATATATATATAGATATATCTATATATCTATCTATTTTCTTCTGCCTTTCTTAACGCAAAAAATGTAAGAAAAATTTAAGAAAACAAATGAAAAAAAACCCGGAAAGCAGCCTTACTTTAGTCCATCGGTTTAAGTTACAGTGTAGAAGAATTCTTTTTTTAAATGAAAAATTAAGGCTCACTTTTCACCGGCTCCCTTGCGTCCACCGAAATGCAGATCTTCCAGACATGCTGGTTTCCAAATATCATGTTGAAATTCTAACTCTGCCACAATCCCAAAACACACACACAGAATAAGTTGTGTAAGCCTTTTTGTAAAAGTTGTGCAATATGTCACGCTGATGGGAGGTGAAGAAGGTTGATCACATTTTTTTTGATTTTAGATTCTGTAGGAAAGTCAGCATAGCTCAGCAACTTGGCTCCCCTTGATGTCTTTTTTTTCTTGTGTGTGCGCCTTGGCAGCTGCTTTGCCAGACAAACTTAGATCAGTCTGTGTGAGAGAGGATGAGGAGGATGAGGACGGCTTGGTCATCCACTCTACTAATTTCTCAGCATGTTCAGGCTCAACACGGCCAGCTCCCGAAAAGAAGGACGAGCGGCCACGGCCACGTGCTGAAGAGGATGCACCACATCCACCACCAGCGTTACCTCTAGATGCAGAGCCTGCTTGCCCTCATGACTCTCTGCCTCTCTTTGTTGTCCTTCCAGACATATTGTTCAAGTGCTATGTAACAGCACATGTACAGTGACACCAAATGCGCTCAGGTGGTATGTAACAGCACATGTACAGTGACACTAACTGCGCTCAGGTGGTATGTAACAGCACATGTACAGTGACACCAAATGCGCTCAGGTGGTATGTAACAGCACATGTACAGTGACACTAACTGCGCTCAGGTGGTATGTAACAGCACACGTGCAGTGACACCAAATGTGCTCAGGTGGTATGTAACAGCACACGTACAGTGACACTAACTGTGCTCAGGTGGTATGTAACAGCACACGTGCAGTGACACCAAATGCGCTCAGGTGGTATGTAACAGCACACATGCAGTGACACCAAATTCGCTCAGGTGGTATGTAACAGCACACGTACAGTGACACTAACTGCGCTCAGGTGGTATGTAACAGCACACGTGCAGTGACACCAAATGCGCTCAGGTGGTATGTAACAACACACGTGCAGTGACACCAAATGCGCTCAGGTGGTATGTAACAGCACAGTGCAGTGACACCAAATGCGCTCAGGTGGTATGTAACAGCACATGTACAGTGACACTAACTGCGCTCAGGTGGTATGTAACAGCACGCGTGCAGTGACACCAAATGCGCTCAGGTGGTATGTAACAGCACACGTACAGTGACACTAACTGCGCTCAGGTGATATGTAACAGCACACGCGCAGTGACACCAAATGCGCTCAGGTAATATGTAACAGCACACGTGCAGTGACACCAAATGCGCTCAGGTGATATGTAACAGCACACGTGCAGTGACACCAAATGCGCTCAGGTGATATGTAACAGCACACGTGCAGTGACACCAAATGCGCTCAGGTGGTATGTAACAGCACACGTACAGTGACACTAACTGCGCTCAGGAGGTATGTAACAGCACACGTGCAGTGACACCAAATGCGCTCAGGTGGTATGTAACAGCACACGTGCAGTGACACCAAAAGCGCTCAGGTGGTATGTAACAGCACATGTGCAGTGACACCAAATGCGCTCAGGTAATATGTAACAGCACACGTGCAGTGACACCAAATGCGCTCAGGTGGTATGTAACAGCATACGTACAGTGACACTAACTGCGCTCAGGTGGTATGTAACAGCACACGTGCAGTGACACCAAATGCGCTCAGGTGATATGTAACAGCACATGTGCAGTGACACCAAATGCGCTCAGGTGATATGTAACAGCACACGTGCAGTAACACCAAATGCGCTCAGGTGGTATGTAACAGCAAACGTACAGTGACACCAAATGCGCTCAGGTGGTATGTAACAGCACACGTGCGGTGACCCCAAATGCGCTCAGGTGATATGTAACAGCACACGTGCAGTGACACCAAATGCGCTCAGGTGATATGTAACAGCACACGTGCAGTAACACCAAATGCGCTCAGGTGGTATGTAACAGCACACGTACAGTGACACTAACTGCGCTCAGGTGGTATGTAACAGCACACGTGCAGTGACACCAAATGCGCTAAGGTAAACCCTAATGCAGGCAATACAACGCGTTAGAGCACTGCATCAAGCACAATCTCCTGCCTGACAGATACTAATAGCAGATCTAGCTCAGCTATACAGTTTATAAATATATTGACAACTCCTAGGGATGTCAATATATTCTCTACAAACTGTAAATCTATCTATCTATCTATCTGAAAAGACACTGGGGTAGATTCACATAGATCAGCGGATGTTTTGATCCGCGTGACCTATCTTATTTACGATCCGCCAGCGCCAGTTTTTGAGGCAAGTGCTGTATTCAGAAAGCACTTGCCTTGTAAGTTTCCCTGGCGGATCGTAAATCTCCCGGCGGAATGCAAATTCTACGGCTAGGGGGAGTTTACTATTTAAATCAGGCGCGTCCCCGCGCCGATCATACTGCGCATGCGCTGCCGGCTAAATTTCTCAGCGTGCATTGCTCCAAATGACGTCGCAAGGACGTCATTGGTTTCTACGTTAACGCAATTTACGTATGGCCGTATTCGCGAACGACTTACGTAAACGACGTAACAATTTCAAAACTCGACGCGGGAACGACGGCCATACTTAACATAGGATACGCCGCACTTACCCCTCATATAGCAGGGGTAACTATCCGCTGGAAAAAGACGAACGCAAACGACGTAAAAAAAAAAACGATGGTCGGGCGCTCGTTTTTGAATAGGCAGTTCTCCTCATTTGCATAGTAGTCGCGTAGAAAAACAGAAGCGCCACCTAGCGGCCGGTGGGAGAATGCAGCCTAAGATCCGACAAGTCACTTACACCTGTCGGCTCTAAGGGAGATCTTTGCGGAACCTAATTCGATGAATCAGCAGCATAGATCCGAGCGTCGGATCTCAGAGATACGACGGTGTATCAGTAGATACACCGTCTTATCTCTATGTGAATCTACCCCACTGTGTCTCTATCTATCTCTCTCTCTCTAACTGACTGGCTGGCTGACTTCTCTGCAAAGCAAGCCGGAACACACTGTCATGGACCATGAAATACTGAAATCCTAATTCATGTATTACAGATTTTATTCTAAACCCCAGCCAGGTCAACAGACTCATAAGTGATACTTATTGTCCATTGTGTGATAACCCTATTTAAAGCCTTTCTATTATAAGGTGTAAATTACTTCTGCCCTGTCTCAATTCTCCAGACGGCTCCATTGTTCTGTGGCTGGCTATTGTGTACATTGATTGACCCCCTCGGGCTTTTGTCTGAACACAGATATTCAGGCTTCTGGCCACACCTATTCAAGCTTTGGGACCAATCTCTGCGGAGACATTTTCAAGTCCTCATTTGCATGGTTTTTAGAGGACCAGAGTGAAGACTGCATACTTTACAATGGACCAATAAGAAAGCGGTTGTTGGGGGCGGGATGTTCCAAATCCTGTATAAAGTGTGCTGTGTACTGTCATTAAAGTGTGTCCTGTTACATTCAGCATTAAGCCATGGCTCATGTGTGGATTATTCGGCGATTCCAGGGATATTCCTAAGTCGGGGAATATTGGGTGATTTCTTTTATGGGAGAAGAAGGGAGAGGATGGCGGAGATATGCTCTACTACCGTCACACTGGTTGGCAGCAGCGGGATTTTCCCTTCTACCTTCCGTTACACCAGGATTCCAAGCAGACACTGGGAACAGTGAATGGAAGACTGATACACCCTGCTTAAAAGAAATACACGGAAAGGACTACTGGAAGTTTGTGGAAGGATTGCTAGCAGCAAAACCGAGCGTGTCATCATAGCAGAATAAATGGAGCTAGACCAGGAGAACTCGGTTGCAGCAAGGCCTGCAGTACAGAAGATGGGGACACCAGTGATTCAGGATGAGGAATCACCAGCTAACAAGCTAATAAGAGAGAAATTAGCATGGTTCGGTCCGAACCCAACGGCGGATGTGGTGCTGAAAGTGATGACCCTGTTAGCGGAGGAGGCTAAACAAATAAGAAACGCAGAACTACAGTTAAAACTGGCAGCAGTTCAACAAGCAGCCGCACATTCTCCAAACAGTGAGTACAGCACAGCAGACACGAGGAAGATTCCGTTTAGCGCTTTTGAAGCTTTTGATGAGAAAGAACGAGAGCGGCAACATGAGCTGAGAATTGCAGAAATACGACGATCGGTGACAACGCCTAAAGAAGCAGCACCAAATGAAAGACGAGGAGAGGTACAGATACCAGTAACCATGGAAGAGGAATTCAGAAGAAGGCTACAAGAGATGCGGATGCAGCACACAGGACCAGAATCAGAGGAGGTCCTGCTGGGATGGGCGGATGTGATTCGGTGCCAACTCTGGAAGGAAGCGCTAGCTCTGGAGCAGCAACACCAAGGAGAAGTCCTGCCCTACATCTATGCAAGGTACTGGCCGCAGTATGACGTACGACTGCCGTTGTTGGGGGAACAACCGAAGCAGGAGTGGATAGCGGAATTAAGCAGGCTGCTCAGGGCAGAGATGCAGCTGGATGAGAGCTACAGAGCCCTCCGGTGGTATGTAGCCCAAGAGTGCCCGTGGTCAGCGGATGACAGCCCCACAGAAGACTATGACTATGATGGCCTGGGATTGTTGTATTGGAGGATGTCCAGTGATCCCGACTTTGGGGATGATCGGGAGTGGCGCTTGGAGGACATAATGGAGCACAGAGAGAAAAAATTGAATATCTCGGAAGCGCACTGGCTACAGGAAGATTTGGAATTTCTGGCCGCTCGGGAATGGGACCTTGAGATCGCCTACAAACAGCTGCTAGACTCTGCTCAGCGCCAGGACCGGGCTCCCTTTGCCTAGGACTATCAGGAAATACCAGTGGACAATACTGAAATCCTGGCTGAAGAATCGTCCATGTGGCAGGGTAACAGTGTGCTTTGCCAACCTGCCCCTGCAGCTATGGACCCGGAGGTCTTATGGCCGATGCAGAAAGTGCCGACTGACCTTGATCCGGTTTCTGCATGGGACGATCTTGAATGGAGGAATGTGCCTGTCCAGCAGTATGCCAGTGAATCGTCAGTGGAAAATCTGGAGATTGCCATTCCCAAAGCTGAAGTTCTGACCGCAGGGCCGAGCTCTGCTAACCTCTGCTCAGGATCTATAGCATCCTCTGGGTTCCATGGACATGAGATGGTGAACCCCTATCCCCAGACACCAGTTCCAGAGACAGGGGATTTAATAGATGTTTCTGCTGAGGAAAAACAACCTGATGGGCCTCCAACAGAAGAGCTGGGATCAGGGCCAAACTTCATTGTGCTCTGCCCAGCACCAAGAGCAGTATTTGTGGAGTTACAAGGAACTTCCCCAGCTGAAGCGCTAGTCACCGGACAGAGGGTTCAAGACCTTTGCCCCACCCCTGTGGCAGTTTCGGAGGCTCAGGGTGAGAAGATGGCGATCACTCCCCAGCCACAGATTACAGAATGTATAGACTGTTCAGAGGATGTTATGGATTATGCACCCCCAGCAGAAGTGCTGGCAACAGGGCAGAGTGCCAGCCATCTCTGTCCAGCACCGGGACCAACTGTGGAGTTCCAGGGAGCCGGGGCGGTTGGCCCCCCTCCCCAGCAACCAGCTGAGGTGGTAAAGCTCTTACTCCCAGCAGAATCCCTGGCAGCAGGACAAGATGCTACTGGCGGCTGCACCCCACTACAGCTTAAGCGGATATCGGTGGATGGGACTGTGGTCTCCACTCAGAGCAACCCAGCGGAAGAGCTGGCAACAGAGCAGAGTGCCCCGGGCCTCTGCTTTCACATAACAGAAGAAGGGGTTCCTGTGGTGGTGGATGGGACTTCAGTCTCCACTGGCACAACCCCAGAAAATGGTACAGGACTGAAAGAGGAGGATGTCGGCTTTGCTTTGCAAGCACTGGGGGATTTTCACCTCACACCAGTGGATGAGACTTCAGTCTCCACTGGTATAACCCATAAATGGTGGCCAGTTGGCCCAGATCCCCAACAGCATGATGGACTGAGCCCAGCCACCCTGTCATCTCTCCAGCGGCTGAAAGGACTCCAGGGAGAAGGGCTAGTCCAGGTCTCTCCCCAGCGGCAGACGTGTTCCCTGAGAGAGGCAGAGGATGGCGGGGTGAGTAATGCTCGGTTTGGAGCAAGTGATTTGGGGTACTGTATGGATACCGGCATTGGGGGACTGGAACTACTGACTGAATTCAGAGACAACCCATCTGGTGTCTCCTACTGGGTTAGTCCCCTGCCAAAAGGGGAGATGTGTGACAGGCCTAGCCGGGACAGGGGCTTTTGGAGAGGACTGAATGCGAGCCTCTTGCCGTCCGATTATGGGCCAGGGCCTCAAACCAGGAAGGCGGATGGGTTATTCTGGCAGACAGTCCTGGAACCTTAAGACTACTTGCCCAACATCCTCGAGTGACCCGTTTGGGTCCCACTGCGGATGTTGAACTATTTCCCAGGGGGAGTAATGTCATGGACCATGAAATACTGAAATCCTAATTCATGTATTACAGATTTTATTCTAAACCCCAGCCAGGTCAACAGACTCATAAGTGATACTTATTGTCCATTGTGTGATAACCCTATTTAAAGCCTTTCTATTATAAGGTGTAAATTACTTCTGCCCTGTCTCAATTCTCCAGACGGCTCCATTGTTCTGTGGCTGGCTATTGTGTACATTGATTGACCCCCTCGGGCTTTTGTCTGAACACAGATATTCAGGCTTCTGGCCACACCTATTCAAGCTTTGGGACCAATCTCTGCGGAGACATTTTCAAGTCCTCATTTGCATGGTTTTTTGAGGACCAGAGTGAAGACTGCATACTTTACAATGGACCAATAAGAAAGCGGTTGTTGGGGGCGGGATGTTCCAAATCCTGTATAAAGTGTGCTGTGTACTGTCATTCAAGTGTGTCCTGTTACATTCAGCATTAAGCCATGGCTCATGTGTGGATTATTCGGCGATTCCAGGGATATTCCTAAGTCGGGGAATATTGGGTGATTTCTTTTATGGGAGAAGAAGGGAGAGGATGGCGGAGATATGCTCTACTACCGTCACACACACTACACGAGGCCGCCCGGGAGGCGGCCTTTTATAGTGTGGGGCGTGTGCTAAAGCCCTGAGCCCTAATTGGCCAAAGCACCCAGGCTTTGGCCAATTAGGTCTCTTTGTTTTTTGGGCGCTGTGATTGGCCAAGCATGCGGAGTCATGGTGCATGCTTGGCCAATCATCAGCGCGCAACGCCGCAGTTAATTTATGGGCCGTTGCGCGTCATTCGAATTTGGCGCGGACGACCCGTTTTGTTCGTTTTCGACGAACGATCGAACAGGCAATGTTCGATGCGAACATGTGTTCGCATCGAACGCGAAGCTCATCCCTACCCATCAGGCAGGCAGATGCGCAACGGGTGTTTGTGTAGATGTTAGTCTGTGTTTGTCTTTTGTTGGTTTACATTGTTTATTTTATAATATACTCTTATGATAGTATGTATACTTATGCCTATTTTATTTTATTGTTTTTAACATTTGTAGTAGCACCTACCCAATATGTCCTGGAGAAGCAGTTTGTGAAACGTTTCGACAAGAATGCATGGAAATATATGAACTTCACTTATTGGAATAATTGTACAGTATATATATATCCACATGGAAGTTTTCTATATTCATATGTCCATGCTTTGTTTATTGGGTACTTGTTGAGCCTGCCAGTAAGTTAGGTGTTTATGTTTGTTTTATGTTTTTTAATTAGCATACTTTGTAATAAAGATGTATATAATTATTAATAACACTGTCTCCTGTTGTGCCAGAAAATCTGTCTTTTTTTTTTTTGTTTAACTTTCACAATCCTTTTCTATAACATTAGATGTTGGTACAGAACAGTTGTTATTATTATTTTTTATGTATTTTCTTCTTGTACTTCTTATTATTAATGTATTTTCTTCTTCTTATTATTATTATTACTATTATCATTTATTGTATTCTTGTTATTAATATTGTTATTACAGTTTTTCTCCATTGCTTTGGCTCATTTCTTGAAACAGAAATCACATTCTCAAAACAACATGGACAAATCTCCAAACCACTTGACAATTGTTCACAACTGAATTGCATTTCTCATTCATTTCATCAAATTGCAAATGTCTTAGTACATGTCTGAATGTCTTAGTACATTTTTCAAATAATTTAGTACAAGTAGCCTACATTTAGCACAATTTTCAATTGAATAGATCTTGTTGATCTAAACTGATTTGTCAATTCTCAGTCTAATGGTCGTTCTCTCCAAAACGTGTCAGCGTCATTTCATTGTTTAAGTCATCACATGCACAATAGTCTGTTCAATTGTCAAAATTATTAAGGAACATAATACCATAATTTCTGAACATGGAGGCACCTGGCCAAGTAAATGAACAAGGGCAACTGCCTGCTGGAGGAAGAGGAAGAGGAAGAGGAGGAGGAGTAAGGGTGCATGGTGGTGGAATAAGGGGAAGAGGCCAAGGAGCACAAAGACACCATGCTGTCCCTGATGAAATTTGGGCCACAATTATAGACCATGTCATCAACCATGCCCTCACAATCAATGATGGAATTATATAATGTGTAGGACAGGACACTGTGCATAGAGCAACAAATATGTTTATTTACTCATTTACGTATTCATTTATTGTATAGTGTGTGTGTGATAGGCCTACAGTATTAGGTGCCGTACACACGGCAGAGAACCTCGACGGGCAGAACACATCGTTCCGCCCGTCGAGGTTCTCTCCCGGCCGTCGAATTCGGCGACCCGCCCGTCGGGAATGGCAACCAGCCATTCTTCCAGGCGGGCCGTCGAGGAAATAGAGAGCGTGCTCTCTATTTCGGCTCGACGGGCTTCCCGATGGGAAGCTCGCTGAGACCGTACACACGGCCGAGGTCCTCGCTGGAATGTGCATTCCAGCGAGGTTCTCGCTGATTTTCAGCGAGAACCTCGGCCGTGTGTACGGCGCCTTACAGTTTCTTACTTCAGTGGGATGTTACGTATGATACTAACCATGACAAGAAAAATATTGTAGAAAATAAACTATGGAATAGTATGGAATAGTTTATTTTCTACAATATTGATAATACAGTTTACAGTAGTATTCCAGTATTACAGTAAAAACTGCAGCTTACTGTATGATGCAATTATCATTATAATCCTTATTTTGAAGAATATAACCTACAATACAGTAAGTAAAAGGGTCAAAGAGCTGCAATTACAGTAGTGCCTCCCATGGAAATCTATCTAATAATGTTACTGTAACATTTCAGTAATTTCATAATTTTTCCCCTCCCCTTTCTGTCAAATACCCCCTGTAGTACCTCTGCATAGGGTACATGTACCCCAGGTTTGGATCCACTGGAATACTGGGCAGTAGTATATTGAACTTGTGCAGAACATTCCTATGTAGCTGTCTGTAACTGTAGTGTATGACTCTTCTGTATGACGGATTTGATGTTTTCTTTATTTACTCTATTGTAGAGAATAATGGCATTGGAAGGAAACAAGACCTCTCACATACTCGTGTATGGGGATGAGGCTGGCTTTAACCTGGCCAAGGGCCAAAGACGTGGTCGTAATTTTATTGGCCACTGGGCCACGGTGGATGTCCCAGGCCAGCGAGGGGGCAATATAACTATGTGTGCTGCCATTTCTGAGAATGGTGTGGCCACTCACATGCCCAGTCTTGGCCCATACAAAACACAGAAGCTCCTCATCTTCTTGGACCGCTTTCATTTGGATTTGATCCCTGAAAATGAGAGAGGTCTCATAGGGCCTCACCTACCACAATATATAATTGTATGGGACAATGTGAATTTCCACCGTGGCTCGCTTATCAGGGCCTGGTTCACTGCTCATCCAAGGATGGATATTGTGTTCCTACCACCTTACTCTCCTTTCCTCAATCCTATTGAGGAGTTTTTCTGCGCTTGGAGGTGGAAAATGTATGAGCATCAGGCTCAAGATCAGAGGTCCCTGCTCCATGCAATAGACGCTGCCTGTGAGAATATTACAGGAGATCAGTGTAGGCGATGGTTGCAAAATCTCCTTCGTTTCTTCCCTCGTTGCATCGCAAGGGAGGATATACGCTGCAATGTTGATGGGAATCTGTGGCCAGACAGACAGCAGCGGGTGGGTGGGCAGGAGGATGAGCGCAGTACCCAGGAGAGGGAGGGTGAGGACAGCGACCAGTGAAGAGATGTTAGGACTCTTTCACACGGGTGGCCTGTTCTGGTCCGCCTGCCAGTTTTTTAGGTGGACCTGAATGGGCGCTCTGTGCTCCTCTATGGAGTTGCGGATGTCAGCGGTGACATGCCCACTGACCTTAGACCCGCTCCGATCCGCCAAAGTGTGACGGAGGAAAAACCTACTTTTCCATCCGTCTGGCGGATCGGATTGGGTGAAGACGGACAGACGGTCCGTGTTCATCCGATCCCCCCATAGGAGAGAGCGGATAGCTGGCAGGGCAGTCCCTGTACAGTGTGCGAGGACCTCCCTGTCATCCGCCGGCTCAGCGGGGATCAACGGAGCGATCCCCGCTGAGCAAGTGGAGGTTCACGGGGCGGATCCGATACTGATCCGCCCCGTGTGAAAGGGGCCTTACAGTAGTTGTGAAACTCAAGCTTTATTTACAGCATTGTAGGCTAAATTTAATTGTCCTTGTTTTTTGTTTGTGTGCTTATATTTCCGTATATTATGCTTTGTACGTTTTCTTTTTAGTCTCATGTATGGAAGTTACTTTGTGTGTGAATGGTAATGGTCACAATACTGTAAAGTAATTTTTCCTTGGCAGTATGAGTGCAATGTGTGATGTCATACCTTGGAGGCTACTCTTACCCTAAAATCATTTCTTTTTATTTCAGTTTTATACACAATTGTATTCAGTTAGACAAAAACTGTACAGTACCCATTGTCAATGAAGGACTGGGCTAAGACTGAAAGGTGGACATGAGGGATATTTTAATGGTCCTCTGCCATAGAGATAAAACATCCAAACATTTTGACTTGCAGTGCTTATACAATGCCAAAGGGATGATGCATTTTGGGGGCACTGACTATTTGAATGAGAAAGAAATTTAGGGCCAGATTCAGGTACATCTGCGCATTATTGGACCGGCGTAGCGTACCGCCTTTACGTTAGACTTGCGCAATGTAGCCGCGTAATCACCCTATTCTCGTAGCTTTTGCGCAGAAAATTGCGCATGCGTAATGTTATTTCAGAGGCGTAAGGCAGAGTAATACAAATTGGGAAGGACGTGGGCGTGTTACGTTGAAATGAGCCGTGACCCCATGCAAATGAAGGGCCGGTCGGCTCTTGAAGGAGACCATGGTCAGCACCTCTCTGCGCATGCTCACAACTCGGAAACGGCGCAATCAGTGAAATTGGAAATGGACAAAGGACTACTCAGACAGCATAAATAGACAGACACAAACGCACTTCCATTGCAAAAGTACATCCCTTTGTCCCTTCCCATTTAACAAAGTGCTTTTGTCCCATTGTTAGTTGCGTTGTGTTTTGTATTTGTCAGATTAGTGTACTGTGTGATCAAGTGTTTGTTAGTAGATCTTTGAAAGTGTTTTTTGATAAGTGTTTGAGAGACTGTTTGTTTGATATATTTCTGGTCGTTTGTTTTCTTGCTTAATTGTTGCTGTTTGTTTTTGTGACTGATTTTTGCTAAGTGCTTGTGTGATTTTTTGGGTGTTAGTTTTCTCTTTGTGTGTGTTTTTGCTTGATTGGTTGTGCCTGTTTTTGTGACTGATTTTTGTTGACTGGAAATTAGGTTTTGTATGAGTATGACAGAGAGAAAGAGAAAACTAAATTTCACTTTGGGGGAGAAACAAATTCTTGCCCGGGCCATTAGCGATTATGGGCGTTTCCTCCACGGCCTGGACAGTGCCAACACCACCCGGCCAGGAGGAGAGAGATTTTGGACATCATCACTGACCAGGTGAATTCAGCGGGGGAGGGGGAGATACGGAACCGGTCTGGGATTGATAAAAAGATTAATGACCTCCGGCGCCTGGTCAAAAAGAAGCTGGCCAAAATGCTTGCCCATGCCAGGGACACAGGAGGGGGCCCACCATGCCGTGTTAGGCTGACAGCGGAGGAGCGTGCGGTGGCCCTGACCTTTCATCGGCATGAAGTGGAGGGCCTGCCCGGCTTTGACTCAAGTCCGGAGCCAGTAGTGCCAGGTAAGTTTTTCTTTTTATATCAGGTGTGTAGCATATGTGGGGGAGGGGGTGAAAGGGAATATGTGGCAAGTGTGTGGATCCTCCAACCTGTGAATGTTTTGTGTCATCCACAGATGTGCAGGAGGGTGCAGGGCCATCTGGCCTGACCGCACCATCCCCAGGACAGCAGCCTAATGAGGCCGCGGAGGAGGTTGAAGAGGAGGAGGAGGAGGTTGAGGAGGAGGAGTTTGATGAGGAGGAGGAGTCCATGTCAGGCACTGGCCTATTGTTGTTGGAGAACCGTTCCCCTCTGGCTGGCAGCAGCCAGCCCTCCCTAAGGGGGAGCCCCCCCCTCCTCCCCCAACATGGCTCCCCTCCCAAGGGCCTCCCCTTCTCCCCGGCCACAAGCATTAGCTGGAGGCAGGAAGGCGACCCAGAAGACCAGGGGGGTGGCGATCTCCTGCCCGCTACTCTGAGAAGGGACCAGTTCCTCCAGACCCGCCATCTGGGACAGGTCAGCCAGACATTGCCCTTTTTTTTTTTGCTGGAAATTTTTTTATTTTGCTGGTAATGTATTTTTTCTTTTTTTGGGTTGTGAATGCTGTTTGAATGTGGGGGTGACATTCCTGCAGGAAAAGGGCTGTCACCCTCAATTTTGGTGGAGTAGGGTTCCCCAGGACCAGGGAGAAGTGATCCCCAGGTCCGTGTGAATGGTGTATGAATGTACAGTGACATAATTGTAGCCTTGGCGTGGCGTTGCTGCTCACAAGTCCTGCATGGTGGACTGGTGCCAATCCAATTTGATCAGGATGTGGTGTGTCTGTGCTAGGGACCACAGTGGTGTGCATGCATGCATTCTCATTGTGCCATGATTAATGTGTGTGTTTAACGTGCAAAGATGCCCAATGTGAGCTTTCTCCTGGCTGCTTTTCACTCAGAAGACGGGGGACCCTCGGTTAGGGGGGGATTGTCTGGTTTAGGGGTCAGGTCATCACGTAGGTCAATCTGCAGGCCCTTTCTTACTGCAAAGTTGTGCAGCATGCAACATGCACCGATGATCTGGCACACAAAGTTTGGGGAATACAAGAGGGTACCCCAGACTTATGCAGGCATCGGAAACGTGACTTCAGGAGGCCAAAGGTGCGCTCCACCACTGCACGTGTTTGGGCATGTGCTTGATTGTATCTTTCCTCTCCTGGGGTTTGGGGGTTCCGGATAGGAGTCATGAGATGGGGTCCCAGTGGATATGCAGAGTCACCTGTAAGGGAAATGGGGGGGTACAGTCATGCCTGCCACCCATGTCACTCACCAACCAGCCAGGTGTCCCCATACATGTTCTGATCGAATTCCATTCGGATGTGGCTTTGATTGTAGATGTAGCTGTCATGGCTGGACCCGGGGTGTTTGGCACGGACGTGCCATATGAGGCCTTGGGCGCTTTGACTATCACCTGTACGTTGATGGAATGCCAATGCTTCCGATTGCGGTACATGTGCTCTGTCTCATGGGGGGGCTGGAGTGCCACATGTGTGCAATCAATGGCCCTGATGGTGCGTGGGAATCTGGCAATTCTGTAGAAATCTGTCATTGCCTTCAGCCGCAGGTCCTCAGTGGTGGGTTTGATGATTTGGTTGGCCATGCGTCTGAGGATTGCAGGGACAACCTGGTGCACACATCTGCTCATGGAGGATTGTGACATCCCAGGCACCACTCAACTTGTACGCTGTAAAGAGCCACTGGCAAGGACATGGAGTGTTGCCATGACCTTGACCAGTGGCTGCACTGCATGTGAGCGTTGTGTTAGGCTGGTGATGTCCTCTTGCAGGGTTGTGGTTAATTCCATGATGGCATGAGGGGTGAATCTGAAGATGCGATACACCTCAGAATCACTCATGCCAAACAGGTCTATGCGTGTGCGGTATATCCTCTCCCGTGCCCTCCTCCGTGCCATCCTCCGTGCCCTCATCCTTCTTTGTTCATCTAAAGTCAGTAGTATAGCTATGTGCGACGATGCCCCTGGCATGTTGGCATACAGATTGTTGTGCAACACGTGTGACTGCTGAGCTCCTCACTAACAGTGTTGCTTTATCTAACATGTAGACGTTTTTTCTCTTTTTAGACCAGCTTTTATATGATCTAATTTTAGACAGGACATTTTGCTGTTGCGCACACTGCGTAGCCTGCGCTGCCCCAACATTCTTTTGTGGATCCCCGTAAGTCCCTCATTAGCATATTTGACTAGCAAATCAATGGTCTGTCTAGCGCAGTTTTGCGCGGACGGATGCGCCTGTCTAACAAAATTACGGCGGACAAAAAAAAGTAGATTTCTTGCGTATCTCGTTTTGGGGATGCCGTGCATCGAAACGCACGTGCACATTTAGACTTACGCACGCGCATCTCCTGTTGCGCAGGCGTAATCGCTCTGTGAATCTGGGCCTTAGTTTTGACACAGGAGTGAACTGTTTTGGGAAGGATATGAGCTTTTGAAGGTGAACCATGGTGTTGTGCCGAACCATCCAGGTTATTTTGGCAAAAGCACCAAAAAAGCTGAGAATGTCCGTTCTGTTTCAAGAAATGAGCCAAAGCAATTGAGAAGAATCTTTGCCATTTTGGAGGCACTGACTCTTTATATGGGAAAGGAATATGGTTTTGAAGCATGAGTGAACAGTTTTGGGAAAGATATGAGCTTTTGCAAGTGAATTATAGTGTTGTGCTGAACTGTAAGACTGTTTTGCCAAATGATCTTAGAGTTTCGAGAATGTAATTTCGGTTTTTAAGAAATGAGCCAAAACAATAGAAAAAAACTGTAATATAATTTAATTATGTATTTTCTTCTTGTTCTTCTTATTATTTATGTATTCTATTGTTCTATTATTTATGTATTTTCTTCTTCTTGTTTTTCTTCTTATTATTATCATTAATGTATTCTATTATTGTTTTTATTCTTCTTATTTATTTATTCCATTGTTATTATTTATGTATTTTCTTCTTCTTGTTTTTCTTATTATTGTATTCTATTATTGTTTTTATTCCTCTTCTTCTTCTTCTTCTTCTTATTATTATTATTTATGTATTCTGTTTGTATTATTATCATTATTATTATTATTATTATTTATGTATTTTCTTCTTCTTATTATTATTATTACTATTATAATTTATTGTATTATTGTTATTATTATTGTTATTAATATAATTTAATTATGTTTCTTTATCGTACATCACGGGACACAGAGCGCATAGCCATTACACTTGGGTTATATGGGTACCTTCAGGTGTGGACACTGGTGTAATCAATTTCACAGGAAGTTTCCTCCCTATATAACCCCCTCCCACTGAGAGTGCTTCAGTTTTTTCGCCAGTGTCTTAGGTGTTGGTCACGTCTAGCTGTCCCTCGGAGGTCTCGGGACCCAGGATAGCTAGCCGGATCCGTCCAAAGTGCTTCAAAGCCAAGGTGTACGGTACCCGGGCCCTGCTGGAGTGGGGTTTTGCCTATAATGCCTCTCCTTGGAGGGCTGGATTCTGGGCTCCAGTGCCTTAGTCTCTTCCAAGAACTAAACGCTACTGATGCCAGGATGCTATATAGGTCCAGGGGTGTGGGTTCCTTAACACAGGACCCCGGTCCCTGAAGGTCCAAGACAATACCCACGGAGATGGGGGAAGGCTGGGCCTCTTGCATTTTGCAATACCCTGCGGCATGGAGCAGGTAAGAGGGAACCTGCGGGACTTGGTTCGACAGTAGGTATCCCCCTGGGGGTTCTGGGTTGGCTAATGGTATGCTTGTGCATCAGCCACTATCTCCACTATGTCTTTTGAGGCAGGATGGGATGTACTAATGTTTACCCAGATAACATGTAGATATATATATGCTTTTAAAGATATGTATTTTGCTACTCCCCCCAGATTTGCCTGTTAGCATGATACTGCAGCCCCACGTGTATAGAGAGGAAGTGCTGACAAAACTCCTGTTTCCTAGGAAGCCTATGGGGACAGCTTCCTCTATGTGTGCACTACAAAGATTAGTGGCTTACCGGGTGTCTGTGTTACTAGCGCTGGTCCAGGCTTCTCCTCTGCTCTCTGCTTCCTCCATGTTGGTTTCAGCGTGGGGGGGCGGGCCAGCAGCGTCAGGTCTCAGATAAAGCAAAAAAAAAAAAGCATTTCCTGGCTGGTCATTCCCTCCTGAGAGCAGTGGAGAGTGAGGACACAGAGCGCGCAGCTGAGCCATTTCTGGCTAACAGTGACACCCAGTGGTGGTTTGTGGATCTTCAGGTCTGGACTTAGTCCACACTGACCAGAAAAAAAAAAAAAAAAAAAGAAAAAAAAAGATTTTTTTCTTAAAGGGACTCAGCCTTAGATCTGGCAGTATCTGAGTCGGTGCAACCTTGGACTCCAGCTAACGGGCATTGGTGTGGCAATACTCACAGGACTCTCCTCGGTATTGCCGCCTTCTCAGGCGTATGAAAATGTAAAAAAAAAAAATGTTTTACCATAGCCTGTCCTTATTAATGTTTCACTTCTAGCTACAACAGTTGGGTGTTGGCTGTAGGGGTGTCTCAAGGTTGTGCAATGGCTCCCAAGGGATCAGGACCAGCTAAGGCTGCAAAAGGTGCCAAAAAAGTAAAGGGGTCTCCAACGGGGTCAGAGGATTTGGGCCAGGTTCCAGTGGTCCCACCCTCACCAGATAGACCACCGAACAGCATCATGCAGGAGCCATTGAGGGTGCTAGGGGCAGAGGCGGCCCCCAATCAACCCATTCCCGTTTATGTTACGGAAGAAATGCTAGAATCCACCCTGGATGGGCTAGAGAAAAGGTTAACTGCTTTAATTGCCCGCTCTTTGCCGGGTGGCAAACGGGCTAGATCCCCGTCACCTAGAACGGTGTGTTCAGATGCAGAGGTCCTCTCTTCGGAGGAATTGGACCCACAGGGGGATCAAGCGGACCTGAGTCCTGACGGGTCAGACATTGAAGATTCCACTATAGATGATTTTTTTTTCGGCTTCTCAAGCAGAGAGTCTGTGGATCCAGTCTCTGACGGATATGGTTCGCAATGCTTTTAAACTTCCAGTGTCAGAACAATTAGCCCCGGCGGTATCCTCTTTAGGTTCCTTGAAGGCACCATTGAGTGAATGAATGAATGAATGAAAAACTTATATAGCGCGGCACATGCGAACTGAATCGCCTCTGGGCGCTTGCCCAGTGGTGCGTCTTTCCCGGTTCATCCCCTTCTGGAGAGTGTGATTTTTCAGGATTGGGCTCGACCTGATAGGATTTTTATCCCTCCTAAAAGGTTCACCATTCTCTATCCTATGGAAGAAGAATTTGCAAAGAAATGGGCACTCCCTACCGTAGACGCAGCCATTTCCTGCGTAAATAAATTCCTGACCTGTCCGGTGGAAAATGTCCAGGTGTTTAAAGATCCAGTCGACAAAAAATTGGAGACCCTACTGAAGGCTTCTTTTACCACAGTAGGTGCCGTGGTTCAGCCAGCAGTGGCAGCCATTGGCGTTTGTCAGGCTTTAAAGGATCAGACTAAACAAATATTAAGGGACATACCGCCTCAGCAAGCTCGTGAATTGGCTGACCTCCCAAGAGCTCTCTGCTTTGCAGTAGATGCTATTAAGGACTCCGTTCAACAGGCGTCCCGTTTATCTCTGCTGTTGGTTCATATGCGTCGCCTTTTGTGGCTAAAAAACTGGTCAGCAGAGGCACCCTGCAAAAAGCTTTTAGCAGGATTTCCCTTTCATGGTGGGAGACTATTCGGTGAAGACCTAGATAAATATATCCAGACCATATCAAGTGGTAAAAGTTCTGTCTTGCCTGTCAAGAAAAGATCGCGTGGGCCCGCATTTAAGCGACAGGCCTTCGTAGGCTCGGCCCCTTCAACTTCCCGTCAGTATCGACGGCCTCCCGGGCGTTCAGCATTTAATAGCCGCCCACAAGGACAAGCCACGACAGGCAAGAGGCCATGGCCTCGCAAGCCGGTTAAACCAGTCCTCAAGTCAGATTCATGAAGGGGCGCCCCCACTCTCTTGGGTGGGGGGAAGGCTTCGGTTTTTCTCCGAAGTGTGGAAGGCCAGAATTCCCGACTCTTGGGTAAGATCCGTGGTAACCACGGACTACAAGCTAGAGTTTCGGGAAGTCCCCCCACCTCATCTTCAGGGGTCAAGTCTTCCAAGCGACCCATTAAAGAGGGCCTCTCTTGTAAAAGCATTGGATCGTCTCTGGCTCCAAGGAGTAATTGTAGAAGTACCAACCCAGGAATGGAGTCTGGGATTCTACTCCAACCTTTTCATAATACCAAAGCCCAATGGCGACGTCAGGCCTATCTTGGACCTCAAACGCCTAAATCGCTTTCTAAACATTCAGACCTTTCGTATGGAGTCCATACGTCTGGTGGCAGCCAGCCTACATCAAGACGACTTTCTAGCATCTATAGACATAAAAGATGCGTATCTGCACGTGCCGATCTACCCGGCACATCACAGGTTTCTTCGTTGTATGATAGATCACCGCCATTACCAGTTCGTAGTCCTCCATTTCGGGTTGGCAACAGCTCCGCGGGTATTCACAAAGGTGTTAGCCCCGGTGCTAGCCGTCCTAAGGACAGAAGGCATTTTAGTCTTGGCATACTTGGACGATCTTCTGGTTATCGACAGCTCAGCTTCCAACCTCAATCAGGCAGTAGGTCGCACAGTTCAGCATCTAGAGGAATTCGGGTGGATTGTAAACCTAGAAAAATAGGTATTGAAACCCACAAAGCAGTTGGAATATCTAGGCCTTCGGCTAGATACAGACTGCCAGAGGATAAGTTTACCTCAAGCAAAGATCAGATCAATAACTCAAGCAGTTCAAGTGATCTTAGGCAAGAAGAGGCCGACTATTCGCCTATGTATGCGACTGCTGGGGAAGATGGTGGCCGCCTTCGAGGCTGTGCCCTACGCCCAGATCCATACCAGATATCTTCAGGCAGCCATTTTCTCTGCTTGGAACAAATCCATTCAGGCGTTAGATCGTCCGTTAGTGCTCTCCCCGAAGGTACGGCGCAGCCTGTCTTGGTGGCTGGTCTCTCAAAATTTGTCAAAAGGGAAATCCTTTTGCCCCATCACGTGGAAGATAGTATCCACGGATGCCAGCCTGTTAGGTTGGGGGGCAGTTCTAGAAGAACAGACCCAGCAAGGGCTGTGGTCGGGGGCAGAAAAACTGCTTCCCATCAATATCTTGGAGATCAGAGCTGCTCGACTGGCCCTGATCGCCTGGACTCTCCCCCTTCAGTGTCTGCCAGTAAGGATACAGTCCGACAACGCCACTGCGGTGGCATACATAAACCACCAGGGGGGCACGAAGAGCCCAGCAGCCCAAAGAGAAGTAAACCTGATTTTCTCATGGGCCGAAGCCCATGTACCCTGCATCTCGGCGGTGTTCATCCCAACGATAGACAATTCTCAAGCAGATTTTTTGAGTCGTCAACAGTTGCTCCCGGGGGAATGGTCTCTTCACCCCCAGGTATTCCAAGAGATTTGCCAAAGATTCGGAGTCCCAGATGTGGACATTATGGCAACGAGATCCAACAAAAAATTGGACAAATTCATATCCCGAGCCAGGGATCCCTCGGCCTACGGGACCGATGCGTTGGTTTGCCCTTGGCACCAGTTTTCTCTTCTGTATGCGTTCCCTCCACTGCAGATGATTCCCCGCCTTCTACGGAGGATCCGGGTGGAGCACAGGCCTGTGATCCTGGTGGCCCCAGCCTGGCCCAGGAGGGCTTGGTACGCACTCATCGTGAAGATGTCAGTCGGGGCGCCGGGGCCGCTCCCCCTTGCGCCCAGATCTGCTGTCTCAGGGCCCAATCTGCCATCCTGCTTCACAGCAGCTAAATTTGACGGCTTGGCAGCTGAATCCCTAATTCTTAAGGGCAGAGGCCTCTCAGATCAGGTCATATCTACGTTGATTCAGGCTAGGAAACCGGTCTCCAGAAATATTTATTACAGAGTCTGGAGAACCTATGTGGAGTGGTGCGAGTCTCAAAAATGGCATCCTCGAAAGTTTTTTATTGACAGGATCTTGCGATTCCTCCAGGTTGGCGTTGACAAAGGGTTGGCTCTTGGTACTCTAAAGGGGCAGGTGTCGGCTTTATCAATATGGTTTCAAAGACCCTTGGCCACCCATTCGCTTATGAAAACCTTCTTGCAGGGGGTCTTGCATGTGAATCCCCCTATTAGAGCTCCCCTCTGCCCCTGGAATTTAAATCTGGTCTTGTCAGCTTTACAAAGGCAGCCGTTTGAACCTCTGACAGAAATCCCTCTTGTGCTACTAACCCGAAAGTTGGTTTTCTTGGTGGCTATGGCTTTAGCCAAAAGGGTTTCCGAGCTGGCAGCCTTGTCATGCAGGGAGCCATACCTTATTCTGCATAAGGACAGAGTGGTTCTGCGGCCTCAACCTTCTTTCCTTCCTAAGGTCATATCCAGTTTTCACTTGAATCAGGACCTAGTCCTACCATCCTTCTTTCCTACTCCCCAGTCCAGAGAGGAAAGACGGCTTCATACTTTGGACATGGTTCGAGCCATGAGGGTCTATCTCAAGGCTACAGAGAAGATTCGGAAAACAGATGTGCTTTTTGTTCTTCCGGATGGCCCCAAGAAGGGTCAGCCGGCTGCCAAGTCTTCCTTGGCTAGGTGGATTAAGCAGCTGATTTTTCAGGCATATGGTCTGAAGCGCGTTCCACCTCCCTTATCAGTTAAGGCCCATTCTACGAGGGCCATGAGTGCCTCCTGGGCGGCACACCATCAGATCTCTATGGCACAGGTTTGCCAGGCGGCAACCTGGTCTTCCGTACATACGTTTACTACATTTTATAAGTTGGACGTTGCAAAGGGTACGGACGCAGCTTTTGGGCAGGCGGTCCTACGGGCAGCAGTATAGAATCCTCTGGCCCGGTTCACGCCCCCTTGTTTTTCTGTTGGTGGAGCCATGTTTTCTCCTGACAATGTTTTATTTGGCTATTCTTGGCCTTACGGTCTCCCTCCCTTCATAGAGCATTGCTTTAGGACATCCCAAGTGTAATGGCTATGCGCTCTGTGTCCCGTGATGTACGATAAAGAAAAAAGGATTTTTAATAAACAGCTTACCTGTAAAATCCTTTTCTTGAAGTACATCACGGGACACAGAGCTCCCACCCCTCTTTTGGGGAACATTGTGTAACCTCGGGAGAATTGCTTGCTACAAAACTGAAGCACTCCCAGTGGGAGGGGGTTATATAGGGAGGAACTTCCTGTGAAATTGATTACACCAGTGTCCACACCTGAAGGTACCCATATAACCCAAGTGTAATGGCTATGCGCTCTGTGTCCCGTGATGTACTTCAAGAAAAGGATTTTACAGGTAAGCTGTTTATTAAAAATCATTTTATTTTCTTCTTGTTCTTATTATTTATGCAGTATATTGTTGTTGTTATTATTATTTATGTATTCTATTGTTATTATTCTTCTCATTATTATTATTTATTTTTTCTTCTTCTTCTTCTTATTATTATTATTAATATTATTATTATTATTATTTATGTATTGTATCAAAAAGAAGCCGTTTCAGTTCAGGAGAGGAGCCGCTACAACTGTGCAAGTTTTTCTTTTTTTTTCAAAGGGGTGTTTGTATTGATATATGGTGACACACCCGCGAGTCTACTGGCTGCATAAGGTGAGAATAGCAACACAGGAAACCACTGTATGGTGTGAAAACAAACCTTGTGAAAGTGAAGGCCAATTCCTTTTCTGAGAAATCTGCAGCTCTGTTCTCATTTTTACATCCGTAAATATAATTTTGTTACATGTTAGCAGTGTGTCAGTACCTGAATGTGGCCTGGTATCACCCTCTTACAGTCCCTGTACAGCAGAGCACATACTGGGGCACAGAGAGAAAGAAGAAGAAGAAGAACAAGAAGAAGAACCTGTTGACACTATATAAATCCTGTATAATTAAAGTGGAACATCACTCACAAGGGAAGTTTAGCTCCATCATCCCCAACAATAATATTAGAAACTTAATTTCTTTAAGGGGCTTTTCTGTTTTAATTTATTTACTTTTGGTGGCCTTGCCCCCCTCCACCATTCACAATGACGTGTCTTGCCCCAGCAGTCCCCTTGGAGACCCCCATTTATCAGAAGAGTGCGGGAGCCCATTCACAGAATGGCCAGGGGTTGGAGCTTCTATGTCATTTTGGGGGGGATTGGGCTGCCTGAAGAATCTGAAATATCTGGCTGAAAAGAACCAAGATAGTGGCCCAGGACAGCTGGATTGCGCCCTTGCTGGCCAGTTGTGTGTACGTATTTTGCCAGGTAAGGAATGGTTGGTGAGGGGGGATGGGGGATGGGGAGAATTCTTAGGTTCACTTAGATCCACCTGACATTAGAATCCTTAGATCCACCTGACATTTTTTCAAGCAGTTCTGAACGGAAGCTTCATGCTAGCCTATGGGAAGTCAAATACCAGTGGTACTCTGGAAATGGAATAACAGTCGTAACGGTTCAACATTCCAGAGTCACTTGCCAATACACAGTGTGGACGGTCAGCAGCTGTCACATGTAAAAGCATATGCAGCACTTTAAGCTGCCACCTTTCCTCTAACAGTCCCTCCCTTTACCTGGAATCATTAGTACTCAAAGGAATGGGATTTCTGCTCTCATCTCCTCTATAGGTACATGTCTCCAATTACCCTCCAGGGGAACAGCCTCACTCAGGGAACTCTTAGCCCAGCCTGAAAGGCCTGCAACCCACCATAGCCTCCACCTCCAAAAGTAAGTAAGTCTACAGCTGACTCTTCTGAGTGCAGGTCTACTTCTCAGCCTCCAGCCCTGTCCAGGGCCTCATTGTGCTGGTTACATCTGTGCTGATGTGGGGTGTTTAACTCACATCCCCCATTTGCACTAGGGCTCCTCCCAACCTGGCTTATATCAGGGCACAGACTCACCCATGATATCACTACAGGAGGTCTCTAACGAAAAGAAGCCTAGCACATGATGACATTGTCTGTTGTAACCAGACACTATTCTGGCACTGAGTCACCTAGTGGCAGACTAGCTAACTGTGCCTGCCCACATTTCTCTGGCTGTAGCTTGCTGTAAAAAAGTCACAGTCAAGACAAGATTCAGCTACCGTCTCCTTTGTAGCTGTAGTTTTATCGGCTGCAGCAGGAAAAGAGTGGGGCTGTAGACAAGCAGCTGCAAAAGGAATGCAGATCAAGGGGGGATATGTCAGCCTCTGCATTTCCCTTGCAGTTGTTTGTCTTGGTAAAGTGTTTCCAGCTGTGGCAAGTTGCAGCTATGAATCAACCATCCCCTTCGTAGCTGTTGTCGGATTGGCTGAGGCAAGAAAAAATTAGACAGTAGGCAAAAAACTGCAAGAGGAATGCAGCGTGAGGAAGGATGTGTCAGCCTCTGCTACTCTCTTGTAGTTACTTGTCTTAGTAAAGTCACGGGTTCTCAGCTGAGGCAAGCTGCAGCTATGATTCAACCATCTCCTTCGTAGCTGTTGTCAGATTGGCTGCAGCAAAAAGAATGAACCAGTAGACAAGCAACTGCAAGAGGAATGCAGAGTGAGGAGGGATGTGTCAGCCTCTGCTTTTCTCTTGTCCTGCTTGTCTTGGAAAAGTGTTCCCAGCTTAAACAAGCTGCAGCTATGAATCAACCATCTCCATTGTAGCTGTTGTATTGGGTGCAGAAAAAAAAGATGGGGCAGTAGGCATGCAACTGCAAGATAAATGCAGACTGAGGAGAGATGTGTCAGCCTCTGCTTTTCTCTTGCCATTGTTTGTCTTGGTAAGGTGTTCACAGCTAAGACAAGCTGCAGCTATGAATCAACCGTCTGCTTCGTAGATGTTGCATTGGCTGTGGCAAGAAAAGATGAAACAGTAGACAATCAACTGCAAGATGAATGTAGAGTGAGGAGGGCTGTATCAGCCTTTCCCTTGTCCTTACTTGTCTTGGTAAAGTATTTCCAGCTGAGACAAGCTGCAGCTATGAATCAATTGTCTCTTTTGTAGCTGTTGTCAGATTGTCTGCAGCGAGAAAAGATGGGACAATAGACAAGCAACTGCAAGAGAAATGCAGAGTGAGGAGGGATATGTCAGCCTCTGCTTTTCCCTTGAGGTTGCGTGTCTTGGTAAGGCAGTGTTTCTCAACTCCAGTCCTCAAGCCCCCCCCAACAGGTGATGTTTTCAGGATTTCCCTCAGATGAAAAGGCTGTGGGAATTACTAAGGCAGTGAAACTGATCAAATCACCTGTGCAAAATAATGGAAATCCTGAAAACCTGACCTGTTGGGGGGCCTTGTGGACTGGAGTTGAGAAACAGTGTGGTAAGATAAGGTGTTCCCAGCTGAAACAAGCTGCAGCTATGAATCAACTGTCTCCTTCATAGATGTTGTCGGATTGGCTGCAGCAAAATGATGAAGCAGTAGACAAGCAACAGCTATGATTCCATTGTCTCCTTAAAAGCTGTTGTTGGGTTGGCCGCTGCAGAAGGGGTAAAGAGGCAGGTTGGACCACATAACTAAGGTTAGAATGCTCTTAGAAACATGCGACAAAGTACAACATTTGTCCCATAGGGCAGTGGTTCTCAACCCTGTCTTCCAGTAGGCCATATTTTGGGAATTTCGCTTGCATACAATAGCTGTCCAAAATTCCAAACCACTGACTCTGATTTAAAGCATCTGTGCAAGATAAAGGAAAACCTGCAAACATGGTCTGTTGGGGGTACTTGAGGACAGGGTTGAAAATCACTGCTGTAGGGGACATACCTGTTAAATACAAATACTAATGTAGCACCCCCTTACTTTCAGAAGGAACTCTATTTGTAAATTTAGTGGGGTGAGAGACTTACTTGCTCTCACCCAGGTTGATTTATGTTAAATTAGGCTGCTGTCAGCCCTGAATTATCCTGTGGGTCATTCTGCACTCCAGGGATGCATTTTTTTCTCTGAGCGGCAGGTGGCGCCAAAGGGGTTCAGGCAGAGCCACTTTTCCCCAGCAGCCAATTGGAGGAGTGTTTCCCTCGCGGGGCATGCTGGGGGAGGGTATATCTGTGGCAGAAGCCATTTTTTGGGGTTCTTCGCGGGTTCCGGGTGCGGCACCCACCTTTGTGCACGTCACGGGCCCCACCACTATGGCCTACCTGGCTGGGGCCCGTGCTACGCAGAGTTCCTTACTCTGGGCCCTCATGGCTCAGAGCAACTGAGTTGCCGAGGGGCCCCAGTGACTTACTGGGTCCCTATACTTCAGGAGAAACTGACTAAGAGGATGCGCTCTATTGCTCTCAAGTATCGGACCTGTGGCAGAGGTTTTTACTAATTACTAGAACCAAGTCAGTGGTATAGACTTGTTCTTTCTCAGTGACACTCTGGCTGCCAGGCCTGTGGGAGGGGCTTGTCCGGGTGCACTGAGTCGACTCCGGTGGGAGTGACGACGGGAGAATATACTCTAGAAGCAGGACTGCTTCTGTTCGTTATCCATAGCCTGACTCTGCAAAGTTATTCTCTTCACCAGCCTATCCTGTCTACCTCAAGTTAACTGTTGGTCGATGTTGGACCGAAAATAAAGCACCTAGAAAACGGCAAGCGTTGGCTTTGACATTCCGTTACTGCTCTCACAGTTGCTACTATCAATTTCCCTAGACACATCAAAGGTACCTTAACTTATGCCGATCTCACATCTAACCAGCGGCTCCTGAATGGGGTAGCGCTACACTAATGATAGATCTTCTTTAACTCCAGTTCCAACTTTGTATCCTCTCTACAGTTAGCGACTTTCAGCTCTTATGTCATGTCCCAAATGGGGACAGAAGTGCAAAATAAAAATTCCAATGGTTGATCCTCTTTACAATATTTCATCCTTTACAAAGAAGCACAACTGAAAGCAAAAAATAATGCTGAACACTTACCCACAACTCAGCTCATCAGCACCCCTACTTCTAAGAATTTTGTTGAACAAACAATTAAAAAGGAGGCTATGGTTTGACCCTTATTGTGAAATCTGAATGCTGACCAAATAGCAATATTTGTTATGTTAGTAAATCAGCGATATACGTGCAACCTCAATGCAGCTTATTAGTTTGAGAAATCTAGACGTTCAGGGAAGCCTACAAAACATATGACTTTTGCCTCTATGCCAATGTTTTTGAAAAGCATATTAGTATTTACATTATATTTCTGAAAGCAGCTGTCTGTCAACAGCAAAGATAAGTCAAGATCTTAATAATGAACAAATGAAAATTTAGCCAAGATCACTCCACTCATCCGGTATTTGTTCCTAGCAGATTTCCCATTGGTGCATGTCTTTACTAAGAAAACCTTTAGGCCGGATTCACACCTATGCGAATTGAGTGCGGCTTAAACCGCATCCAATACGCAGAACATTTCTAAATACATTGGGCTAGATCCACAAAGGATTGCCGCTGGCGTAGCCTATCTAATTTACACTACGCCGCTGTAAGTTACAGCGGCATATCCTTATCCACAAGGAATTTCCGCTGTAACTTACGACGGCGTATCGTAAATGGGCCGGCGTTCGCGGGTCTAATTCAAATGGGGAAGAGGTGGGAGTGTTTTATTTAAATTATGAATGACCCAACGTAAATGACGTTTTTTTTTTTGCGTTTAAGTATTTTATTAAGGCTTTTTCAGGTTACAAGAAAATCAAATGCAGAGTTACATTAAAGTATACGAACTATAACAGAAACATCCAATCTAACAGCTTCGGGTGTACCGTTCCCACATGGTAAAACAGCTCATTGAAGTCCACTCCCCTGAACTAATCAGTCAATCAGGGCTAAGTCAGCCCTACTGAAGCTCCAATGGCGATCCCTCAAATATGGTATCGCCGTGGAGAAACCGCGAACCCCCGCTCCCCGGGCGCCCCTTAAAGGGATCACGCTGCGCCCCAAGAGCCGGGCCCCCAGCCCTACCGCCGCCTTAAATCAACATCGTCTATCCTCCTTACGGAAAGGCTTTTGCCTGTTCAGGGGAAGTCAGCTATGTTTAGCTCCCAAGACATAACACTGTAGTAAACCGAACAGCAGAGAAGCTCACCAAGAGAGGTGTGAAAGAGGACAGAGGGGAAGAAACGTGGGAAAGTCAGAGAAAGAAGAGGGACAGAGAGATACAATCAAGCCGATATTGGAGTGGACCCGCAACCAGGCTGAATCCCAAGAATGAGTGACACCTTACAGTAGGTAGCCCAGGGTTCCCAAATAGATAGGAATCTGTCTGTGTGATCTGCCCACTTAGCTATGATTTGTTCCTGGGACATTATCCAGGAGACTTTTCTTCTAAAGGCGAGGAAGGACACTGATTTGGCTATGGTCATTCTAGCCCCTAATAAAATAAAAAAGCTTAAAGTTCTAGAATTCTTAGGAAGGCCTGGTATGCACTGATTCAGCAGTGCCACATGGGGTTGAGGCGCTACCACTACCCCTAGCAAAGCTCCGATGGTGCGAAACACCCTTTTCCAAAATGATCTAACGCGGGGGCAGGACCACCACGTATGCAACATGTTACCCTCCAAACCGCATCCCCTGAAGCATAGTGGTGAGGTCCCTCGGAACATTCTCGCTAACCTGGAAGGGACATAATACCACCGAACCATAAGTTTGAAACTAGCCTCTATAAGCGTTACGTTAAGAATACCTTTATATGCTTGGGTCGATGCTCAGTACCATACCTCGGTGCTCCATGAGGTGTTCAGGTCCTTCTCCCAGGCAAAAGCATAAGACGGCTTATCCGACTTGGACATCAAGGCCACATATATCAGCGAGATCCCACCTCTCTGATCCTTGGTGTTTGCGCACCAGTTTTCATAGGGCGTTATGCCAGGGGGTAACGATTTGTCTGACCAAGCAGAGCGGAGAAAGTGGGAAATTTGTGAGAGCCTAAAGACTTCGCTGTCGGGCATATCTAGATGTTTTTTGCAATGGGACAAGGAAAGCGGGCACGCTGAGGAGAGAAAGTGTCCTATCCTATACAGGCCTTTGTCCGTCCACCACCGAAAAGCCCTGATATCCATCCCTGGAGGGAAGTCAGGGTTATGAAATAGGTGTGAAAGGGGCTTCAAAGGGGAAATCAGGGTGCGCAGAGAAAATAGTTTGGTACAGAGGGCTACAGAGTGGGATAACGTGGGGGATAAAATGGCTGGTCTGCATTTGGAATCACACCCCAAAACATAGTCAATGGTATGTGCAGGGATGACTTGTCGTTCCATCCCAATCCAGTCAGGCTTAGGACCCTGAGCGAAAACCATCGACATTTGTGACAGTTGGGCCGCTCGATAATATCCCCATAAGTTAGGGAGTTCCAGGCCCCCCTGCTTTTTCAAGCGAAAGAGGATGCTCGAGGGACACCGATATCCCTTTTCCCCCCAAACAAACCTAACAATCTCTGATTGGAATCTGGCGAGGAAATGTTTCGTCAATGGGATCGGGAGAGCACAGAACAAATATAAAAGACGCGGCAGAAGTGTCATTTTTACCGCATTCACCCTTCCAAGCCAGGACAAACCACACTTGGCCCATCTCTCCAGGTCCCCTCTACACTTTACAATCATAGGGGGGTAGTTTGCTTTAAAGAGGCTGTTGAAGTCCCTTGTTAGTTTGATGCCCAGGTATGGAATGTGTACGGGAGCCCAAGCGAAAGTAAAGTTACTGGACAGCTTGTGGAGTAGCTCTGGGGGGACGGAGACATTCATAGCCAGAGACTTACCCAAGTTAACCTTCAACCCAGAAAGTTCACTGAAAATCCGTAGAGTCTTCAGTATATTTGGGGTGGAAATATGGGGAGAAGTGACGAAGAGCAAGAGGTCGTCAGCATAGAGAGCACATTTATGTTCCCCTGTCCCACAAGTTACCCCCTTAATGTCAGGATTCGACCTCAGAGCTACCGCCAATGTCTCGATTGCTACTGCAAATAGGAGAGGGGAGAGCTGACACCCCTGTCTAGTTCCCCTGCCTATAGGGAAGGAATCCGAGTACCTGCCCAGTAAATGGACCTGTGCGGAGGGGGTTGAGTAAAGCGACCCGATGAGGTTAAGGAAACTAGGGCCAAATCCCCATCTTCCTAGGATTCCCGTCAAGTATCCCCAGTCTATAGAATCAAAGGCCTTGTGTAGGTCTATGGTAGTAAGAAGCCCTCCTGTGGCGAGTCCCCATCCCAATGTGATCTAAGTAGGGAGATGACATCAATAGCCCGTCTGATCTGATCCGTTCCCTGTCTCCCAGGTATGAAGCCCACCTGATCTTTGTGAATATATGAAGATATGAAGCTGGACATTCTGTTTGCTAAGATTTTTGTCATTATTTTAATGTCGTTGTTGATCAGGGAAATGGGGCGGTAATTACACACCGCGCTAGGGTCCTTATCCGGCTTCGGATTGACCGAGATATAAGCAGAGTTTAAGTCAGCTCCCAAACGGGCTCCATCCCTGAGAGAGTTGAACAGTCGCGTCAGGTGAGGGGCTAGACACGTTCCAAATTTTTTGTAGTAACCGGTAGAGAAGCCATCCGGACTCGGGGAGGAGCCCAGTTTGAGGGCCTTAATAGTGGACAATACCTCCTCCTGTGTAAAAGGGGATTCCATGATATCCCTATGTTCCCTAGATAGTGACGGTAGAGGGAGATCATCAAGGAATTCCCCCCCTCTCGGGTTGGGAGGTACACTGGCAGGGCCGTACAGGTCCGAGTAGAACCGAAAAAAGGATTCCATTATTTTCAACGGGTCCTGTGTCAGATCCCCCGTGGGCCCCCGGATTTTAGGGAAGGCTAGTGCCCTTTGTTTGGAGCTTAATTTAGTGGCCAAACGGGAGCCTAGCCTGTCAGTTTGGGAGTAAAACCTGGCCCCAGACCACCGGAGGTGCTGCTCGGCCACAGTCGTCAGGGAACACCTCGCCCGTGGTATAAATCAGAAAGTATTCCTTAATGGCCTCCTCCAGTAGGGAGCATTGTATCGGGTCGCTCAAAAGGGATTCCCTCAGGCGCCAGCGGGGCAGATTCCTAGAACCCGTTGGCCTCCGGATAAGCAGAGTCACCATCGAGTGGTCTGACAGGGGGGAATCAATGATCCTGGAGTTACACAGCAGGGGAACTGATGCAGCATGGGTGAATGGGTGAATATGCGGTCAATCCTGGCATATGAGTTGTGTCGTGCAGAAAAATGGGTGTAGTCCTTCGTGCGAGGGTTGGCCTCACGCCAAATGTCTATCAGCCCTACCGAATGTAGAAGCTTGGCAATTTTGCAGCTTTGTCTGGAGGGGCGTTTGGGTCTAGAAGTGCCGTCAGCCGACTTGTCAAGCGAAAAGTCAAACGCTGTGTTGGAGTCTCCCCCCATGAATACTGAGCCCCTAAAGTGAGGTTGCAGTTTGCGTAGCAATGATTCAAAGAAGAGTCTTTGTCCCCTATTAGGAGTGTAGTAAGAGACAAAAGTGTACAGTTCCCCATCTATGTGACCCGATACGAGGGCATAGCGACCCTGAGGGTCAATTATTGATTCTACCAGGGAGAGGTTAATGTGTCTAGCAAAACAGATGGCTACTCCCTTAGTTTTGTTATCTGCCGACGAGAGAAAAAATTGGGGATATCGGTGGTGGAGGAACGTGGGCCTGTAAGAGGAGGGGAAATGCGTCTCCTGAAGTAGAAGGACATCCGCATGTGTAGAATGGTATAATTGTAGGAGCTTCCTACGTTTCACGGGAGAATTGAGGCCTTGGGTATTATGGGAGACAAGCTTGAGGGTTGGCGGGGAGGGGTGTGTGTTAGCCATGGACCAGAGGTGTGAGAGCTATACCAGACAAACGTGGCCTACCTGTGTCCCGTAGAAAAAGAGCCCTGCGGAGGACGGACAGCCGGAGCAGTGTGGACCATACGCCTGGGATGAAGTACCGGAACCCATCACGATACCCGGGGACACTCCAAGGAGGACGAAGAGAGAGCAGAAAGAGGAGAGATGAAAAAGAGGGAGAAGGGGAAAGAAAAATCAATAACATTACATAGCTGCTGCAAGGCAAATCAGAGCATACATTAGATAAACAGTGCATCAAATGTAACACGGGGTCCCCCGACCCCTCCCCACCCTGGGATGAAAGGGACAAGCCTGCCCCCATCCCACTAACCCTAGGTAGCCGGTAAGTCCCTAGAGCCGGGAAACCGGAAACGGATCAGGCTACACCAGTGGTGCTCCTAATCCAATGGAGGTGCACTAAGCCCACTGCGACCATGTCACCAGTAACTCAAAACTTAGGGCTAACATAGAGCCCATTATCTCCAGTAACTGAATGCCCCAAAAAAATAGGGATAAACCCCCAGGGGAAACTAACTGAAAAGAAAAAAAAAAAAAAAGGGAACAGAAGGAGGGAGCTAGGTGGAAAAGGGGAACGTGGTCCCCATATGTTAACTACTCCCACCCCCCACCCCCCCTCAAGTCTAATGTCCCAAGGGACCAGTATACCCCTCCCGGGGAAACAGGAACACTGGACAAGGAGAAATCAAAGATAGAGCCCCCCGTCCCCACATCCATAGAAACTTGTGAACAACTTTAAACTACCCCCCCATCTCCCAGTAAGGGCTGAGTAGCTTGTCTATAAGTGTAAACCAAAAACTAAAGTAAAATCTAAAATCTGGAACCCCTGGAGCACCGGTGCTCCGACCCCCCCCCCCCCCCCCCCCCCACGAGCCCCAGTCAATCGCCCCAAGTCCAAAAAGAAAAAAAAATGTGTAACAGCAACATCAAAAAATAGTAAAAAGGTAAAAATAGTCCCGCAAGGCCTCAGAGAGACTAACAGGCTGTGATAAAGGCAAACCGGACTCGGTAAGGCAGTCACTGGTACCGGAGGGGAGAACGAGAACCCCCTCCCTGTGTGGGCAGGGGTAGAACTCCAGGAGTCAGGATCCCAGTCAGACAAAAAGGAATTCAGGAATGATTCTCAAGTTAGATAGTTCTCTTTAGAGCGCTTGTGGTTCTGCGTCAGCCAGGTTTGCTGCAGCGGGCTTGCTGGCAGAGGCCTCTTCGTGGAGCCGGGAGTCCCCCTGCTGTTCTGTGGGGATGGAGGTTCTAGGACGATCAGACCCAGCTGAGTCAGCAGGCGTTCCCCTTCTGGAAATGATGAAAACCCGAAATTTTTGTTTCTGTAGGAAAAATTTACACGCAGTGGGAACGACCACCTGTAGGTGATTTATTTTTCCAAGAGAACTTGCAACAGTGGTTTGAGAGCACGCCTCTTCTGCACTGTATAAGGAGACAGGTCAGCAAAGATCTGAATTTTGTGGCCGTTTAAAGTGAGATTGTCCGAGCGCCTAGCCCTTTTCATAACCTCCTCTTTGACAGCATAGAAGTGTGGTTTTACAATGATGTCCCTGGGTAAACCATCCGATCGGGGGGGTTGTAGGGCTCTGTGTGCTCTGTCCAGCTCCAGACGATGCTCCGCTATGTCAGGGATGAGGCTTCTAATGAGTGATTTAACTGCCCCTTGCACCTCCTTGTCCGATTCCGGGACCCCCCTTACCCTAAAGTTATAGCGTCTCGATCTGTTCTCCAGGTCGTCGATCTTGGCGAACGCAGTCTCCAATTGGTCCTGCAGTTCTTGTAATCTGTTAGAGTTCTGGTTAATCCGTGCCACTGCCTGGTCTGCCTTTTGCTCTATAGTGTCAATTCTCATCCCCAGATGCAGCAGGTCCGCATGTATGGATGAAGTGATCTGTGCTGCGTTTAAAGCCAGACTTTTGGAAAGCATTTGTGAGAAGGCTGCCATCATAGAGGGAAAGTCTGTGGGGACAGGGGTCTCCTCCTGAGCCTCACACACAGAGAGCAGCATGCCTGTGTGTGGGTCTATCATGGGTGTAGTGGGGAATCCAGCTCCCATCCTGTTCAGCAGGGATTCTGTAGAGGCAGGGGAGGCTGCCTCAGCCAGGGGGGGGGGGGGGGGGGGTAATCAGTACCTGGTGACTGCTGGGGGGGGGGGGAAGATCCTGGTCAGCAATAGAGGTCCCAGGCTGGTCCGCGTCATGCAGGCCTCGTGGAGCCGCCATCTTGGCATAGCTGAGGGGGCCAGGAGACTCCGCCATCCGACACGTAAGGTTCTTCCTGGCGGGCGGCGCTGACATCCACGGGAACCGGGGGGCTTCCCCTACGATAAGGACCCGGTAAGGGAGCTGTGGGGGCGCTCAGTGTGCTGTTAGGAGCGCTGACAGGCTGCGGTGGAGCGGAGCTTTAGATGCCGGCGGCCATCTTGGAAACCCCGCGCATGCGCACTGATGACGTTTTTTTTTTAACTGCGCATGCGCCTGGCCTATTGTTTTCAATGAGGCTGGTTCACATACAGTACAGACCAAAAGTTTGGGCACACCTTCTCATTCAAAGAGTTTTCTTTATTTTCATGACAATGAAAATTGTAGAGTCACACTGAAGGCATCAAAACTATGAATGTAACACATGTGGAATTATATACATAACAAAAAAGTGTGACACAACTGAAAACATGTCATATTCTAGGTCCTTTTGCTTTGATTACTGCTTTGCACACTCTTGGCATTCTCTTGTCACCTGAAATGGTCTTCCAACAGTCTTGAAGGGGTTCCCAGAGATGCTTAGCACTTGTTGGCCCTTTTGCCTTCACTCTGCGGTCCAGCTCACCCCAAACCATCTCGATTGGGTTCAGCTCCGGTGACTGTGGAGGCCAGGTCATCTGGTGCAGCACCCCATCACTCTCCTTCTAGGTCAAATAGTGCTTTCCCCGCCTGGAGCTGTGTTTGGGGTCATTGTCCTGTTGAAAAATAAATGATGGTCCAACTAAACGCAAACCGGATGGAATAGCATGCCGCTGCAAGATGCTGTGGTAGCCATTCTGGTTCAGTATAAATCCCCAACAGTGTCACCAGCAAAGCACCCCCACACCATTACACCTCCTCCTCCATGCTTCACAGTGGGAACCAGGCATGTAGAGTCCATCCGTTCACCTTTTCTGCGTCGCACAAAGACACGGTGGTTGGAACCAAAGATCTCAAGTTTGGACTCATCAGACCAAAGCACAGATTTCCACTGGTCTAATGTCCATTCCTTGTGTTCTTTAGCCCAAACAAGTCTCTTCTGCTTGTTGCCTTTCTTTAGCAGTGGTTTCCTAGCAGATATTCTACCATGAAGGCCGGATTCACACAGTCTCCTCTTATCAGTTCTTCTAGAGATGTGTCTGCTGCAAAAGGACCTAGAATATGACATATTTTCAGTTGTTTCACACTTTTTTGTTATGTATATAATTCCACATGTGTTACATTCATAGTTTTGATGCCTTCAGTGTGACTCTACAATTTTCATAGTCATGAAAATAAAGAAAACTCTTGGAATGAGAAGGTGTGTCCAAACTTTTGGCCTGTACTGTATGTGCAATGCATTCGCTCTGCGTATTGCCGAAAAAACGTGTGCGTATTTTAAGCCTTGCGGTGCGGCTCAGGTGCGAATTCAGGCCCATTATCTTCTAGGGGTACACAGCTGATTCGCAGATGTGTTCATTTCTCTTCAGGATTTGTCTCATTCAGCCCAATACATTTCCCCCCCACTCTCCTCTCCCCTGTAACCTCTCCCAGGTCTCCAAACTCGTAGCTAAAACAGAGCTAATCTGCTGAACACTTCTGTTATCTCTCTGCAAAGATAAGAGAGCTGAAATTCGCACCGCACAAGTGTGATTCCGGCCTTATAAAAACCCATTGTAACAGGCGTCTTGCGCCGTCGTAATGCGTTCCACGCTGGAATGCAAACGGCGACCGCGCAATGACGTCATCGCCCGGCGCCGCGTGCGTTCCACTGTGGAGCGCGGAAGTGCGCCGCAAATCACAGTGGTTTTCTTGAATCAGTGCTTATGCTCTGCACCTGCCTCTACCATATAAACAGAGCGGTGTGCTGACTGCACACTGTTCTATTATTGTCAGCCGTAGCTCGGCCACACTACAACCATTGGTGCCATCGGTGCCTAGTTCAGGCTGCAACTCCTGGAAAATCTGCTGTTACTAACCGCATCAGTCTGCCATTGCCAAGGACAACCTTAGCGACCTTCCTTGCTGACATCCTACACTATGGAATCCCTTGTTGCTACACTTAAGCCCTGCAAACGGATAAGTAGAAATTGTTTCTCTTGTAGTCTATAGAAAGATCGGCTGCATATATTCCTCCTAAAACAATTACTGTTATTTATTATGGCTTGTAGCTATTGACATACTACTTGGGACTGACTGTTGTGCCTATGACTGTTTGCTAAGGAACATCTTAAAGGGACATCTACTGTCAAATTACCTGAGCTATAACTGCCTCTCTCATGCAACTATTACAGTAGTTGTCTTTACAATTCCTATTTACTACGAGCTTGACATGAGTATTACTTGTTTATAGGCCTTTACCCTAAGTTGCTGAACATGTTCGTTCTAACTTTTCTATCCTAAGGGTTGTGGGTTTTTCATACCAACTCCCTTAGTGGCCTAATGCATTTCTCTATGCTAAGTGGTAGGGTTGTCCCGATACCGATACATTTGTGGGGGAGATGGCTGCATTTGTGGGGGAGATGGCTGCAATATATGTGGGGGGACATGGCTAAATATATGTGGGGGGACATGGCTGAATATATGTGGGGGACATGGCTGAATATATGTGGGGGACATGGCTGCAACATATGTGGGGGGACATGGCTGCATATGTGGGGGGACATGGCTGCATTTGGGGACACATTTAAAAAAAGTATCGGTATTCGGTATCGGCGAGTACATAAAAAAAAGTATCGGTACTTGTACTCGGTCCTAAAAAAGAGGCCACGGGACAACCCTACTAAGTGGTATGATGTAGAGAACCGCCAAACTCATGTTGCGTGGAGTGATTCCTGGGGTGCCGTACTGATAATCACTTGCATTTAGAGGTGCATTGGAATCTCATTGTGTATGGTATAATTTTAAACGCTAAGATCTGGTCGCATGTTGTAATACATCCAACCTTAGTAGCTCAACGCCTTTCTTTATGTGAGAGAGAGAGAGATGATTTAGAGAACCCCCAAACTCCTGTTTGTGTGGAGTGACGCCTGGGGTCCAATACTGAATTCTCACATAAAAAAGTGCATTGAAATCCTTGTTAACCACAGTTGTGGTTCACTCCCGTTCATCAGAGCTGTTACAGCCATAGACTGACTGCTTCCATTGTGGAGCGAGAAGCGGCATAAACAACCTAAAAAAGCAGCAACCTAAAAAAGCAGCAAGAGAAATGCAGAGTGAGGAGGGATGTGTCAGCCTCTGCTTTTCCCTTGTCATTGCTTGTCTTGGAAAAGTGTTTCCAGCTGAGGCAAGCTGCAGCTATGAATCAACCGTCTCCTTTGTAGCTGTTGTCAGATTGGCTGCAGCAAAAAAATCTGGGACAGTAGACAAGCAACTGCAAGAGAAATGAAGAGTGAGGATGGATATGTCAGCCTCTGCTTTTCCCTTGCCATTGCTTGTCTTAGTAAGGTATTCACGGCTGAGACAAGCTGCAGCTATGAATCAACCATCTCCTTTCCAGCTGTTGTCGGATTGACTGCAGCAAGAAAAGATGGGACAGTAGACAAGCAACAACTATGATTCAATCGGCTCCTTAAAAGCTATTGTTGGGTTGGCCTCTGCAGAAAGAGTAGTGAGGCAGGTCGGACCTCATAACTAAGGTTAGAATGCTCTAAGATACATGGGACAAAGTACAACATTTATCCCATAGGGCAGTGGTTCTATACCCTGTCTTCAAGTACCCCCAACAGGCCATATTTTGGGAATTTCGCTTATGTAGCGCTCACCCCTAAGAAGCCGCTGGTTGTTGATGGGATCGGCCTATTAAGTTACCCTGATGTTGTCTAGAGGTGTGGTGACAGGATCAAAATAGTGAGCGAAGGTCCAGACAGTCAATAAAGGTTTTCTTCAATGCTTTATTCCCAGCCAAACAAGGCCAATATCGGTTAGGGAAGAGGGAAAAAAAGCTGATGGAAAGAAAAGAGAAACCCTTTCGGTATCAGGCCTGGATATGAACAGGGCAGTCTCGCCCTTAGTAGTATCAATTGTTGAGATTCGACCCCACTCCTGCCTGGCAGTCCAGGCATTACTTCGGATCTCAGGGAAGAACAGATTTCTTGCTTAGATCTGGCTCTAGGGCCTCTGCCACAGGCCAAGTACTTTAAATGGACTAGATAGGTGAACAGAGCGAATCCTCCCAGTAGAGTTCTTTAGCATAGGACAGCGGGTGACAGTAAAGTGTACCTGTCAGCCTTTCGGTCACCAGATCCCCGATTGGTTCGTTCAAGCCCTATTGGACAACCTGCCTCCGGGTTCCCCTCAAGCCGATCCCCCAATCGCATGGCACCCAGCCTGGGATCCTCTCAATAGAACCAGGGACCCAGTAAGACACTGGGGTCCCCTTTTACCTCAGGCTGAGGTTCGGCATAGCCTGCAATTCTGGCCAGGTGAAGACCGCGAAGACCTCCAGAACACATGACACCCGTCACAGATATATCCCTCCCTAGCATGCCCTGTGAGGGAATACTTCTCCAATTGGCTGCTGGGGAACAACTTACTCTGTCAGAACTAGGGTTGTCCCGATACCAGTATCGGTATCGGGACCGATACTGAGTATTTGCGGGAGTTCTTGCGGGAGTATTTGCTGCAGCTTTTGTTTGAATAGTTGTAATCTCCGCCGCACCGTGTATAGACACTCCCCCTTACTCAGGATTGGACGGATCTGTCCAATCCCGAGCAAGGGGGAGTGTCTATACATGGCGGGGATTACAACTATTCAAACGAAAGCTGCCTGTAATGTTCCTGCACAGGGATTAACGTAGCGGCGGCGGCATCATCATCTTCTAGGTATGGGGGACATGGCTGCAATATGTTGGGGGACATGGCTGAATATATGTGGGGGGACATGGCTGGATATATGTGGGGGGACATGGCTGGATTGATGTGGGGGGACATGGCTGGATTGATGTGGGGGGACATGGCTGGATATATGTGGGGGGACATGACTGGATATATGTGGGGGGACATGACTGGATATATGTGGGAAACATGGTTGGATATATGTGGGGGGACATGGCTGAATATATGTGGGGGGACATGGCTGGATATATGTGGGGGGACATGACTGGATATATGTGGGGGGACATGACTGGATATATGTGGGGGGACATGACTGGATATATGTGGGGGGACATGACTGGATATATGTGGGGGGACATGGCTGGATATATGTGGGGGGACATGGCTGGATATATGTGGGGGGACATGGCTGGATATATGTGGGGGGACATGGCTGGATATATGTGGGGGGACATGGCTGAATATATGTGGGGGGACATGGCTGAATATATGTGGGGGGACATGGCTGGATATATGTGGGGGGACATGACTGGATATATGTGGGGGGACATGACTGGATATATGTGGGGGGGACATGACTGGATATATGTGGGGGGACATGGCTGGATTGATGTGGGGGGACATGGCTGGATATATGTGGGAAACATGGTTGGATATATGTGGGGGGACATGGCTGCAATATGTGGGGGGATATGGCTGCAATATATGGGGGGACATGGCTGGATATATGTGGGGGGACATGGCTGCATTTGGGGACACATTTAAAAAAAAGTATCGGTATTCGGTACCGGCGAGTACATGAAAAAAAGTATCGGTACTTGTACCCGGTCCTAAAAAAGTGGTATCGGGTCAACCCTAGTCAGAACCCCTATGGCGCCAGCTGCCGTCCAGAGATGATATCACATCCCTTAGAATACAGACCGGCCCAGTGGACATTTCTGGAATGACAGGGGTCACAATTTAGACAAATTGTGAACAGGAGCAAAGTAAATCTCCCATTCTCACTATTTTTTTGTATAATGCCCATACTGAAAGTAAGGGGGGCGCTACACTTACATAAAATAGCTGTCCAAAATTGCAAAACATTGACTCTGATTTAAAGCACCCGTGCAAGATAAAGGAAAACCTGCAAACATGGCCTGTTGGGGGTACTGGAGGACTGAGGTTGAAAATCACTGCCGTAGGGGAAGCCTGTTAAATACAAATAATAAATGATAGATCTTCTTTAACTCCAGTTCCAACTTTGTGTCGTCTCTACAGTTAGCGACTTTCATCGCTTACATCATGTCCCAAGGGGGACAGAAGTGCAAAATAAAAATTCCAATGATTGATCCTCTTTACAATATTTCATCCTTCAGCAAAACAGAATGAGGAACACTTGACCCACAACTTAGCTCATCAGCTCCCCTGCTTCTAAGAATTTGTTGAACAAACAATAAAAATAAACAGTTAGAGACGGGCTCTGGTTTGACCCTAAGGCTCCATTCACATCTAGGCGACAAAACGCCTGTCGCCCGACGCTCGTGCCGCTGGAGGGGAAAAATCCCATTGATGTCTATAGAGATGGTTCACATCTCTGAAACGCCGTATGCCTGTCGCCTGAAAAAAAGTCCCGGACCCTTTTTTTCAGGCGACATTGGCATCCGGCCATAGACATCAATGGAGAGACTTTGTTAAAAAAAGAAAAAAAAAAGAAAAAATTAATCGAATGGCGGCAAGTAAAGCCGCGTACGCGGCGTTACTTGTCGTCTAGATGTGAATGCAGCCTTAGGGCCCTTTCACACGTGCGGAAGAACGGTCCGCTTTTTCTAAGTCTGTAAACGGACTTAGAATGGGGCCCTATGGGATCGCGTCCGTTAGAAGATGATGCATCCGCTAACGTCCGCAAAGATCCGCGTCCATCTGGATCCGGTTTTTCGTACGGAAGAAAACCCTATTTTTCTTCCTTCCGGCAGATCGGATCGGATGAATACGGACACACGGTCCGTAATTATCCGATTCCCCATAGGGGAGAGCGGAGAAGAGACAGGGCGTTCCCTGCACAGTGTGCGGGGACCGCCCTGTCGGCCGACAGCTCAGCGGGGATCCCCGCTGAGCCGACGGACACACGGAGCGGACACAAAAATGGTCCGCTCCGTGTGAAAGGGTCCTTAGTGTCGGTTCACACTACTAGTGTTGCTCAAGAATATTCGCTTTGCGAATATTCGTTACGAATATTGCATATTGGAGTATTCGCGAATAACTTGAATATCGCGGTGAATATTCGCTATTGCGAATATTCGTATTTTTTCAAATTTATTTTTAAAACAGATCACATCCTAGTGATTAGTGATGAGCGGAATACGCCATATTCGATTTCGCGATATTTGAAATTTCGCAATTTTTTTTTTATATATATAAAAAAAATATATATATATAAAAAAAAAAATAGCGAAATTTCGCAATTTTTGTTTTTTTTTATAAAATATCACAAATATTCGATATTAACGAATACTCACGATATTTTATAAAAAAAAGAAAATTGCGAAATTTCGCTATTTTTTTTTTTTATATATATATATTTTTTTATATATATATATATATATATTTTATAATGGTATATGGAGGGGGCGCTAATAATGAATAATACGAGAATAAACAATAAAGTGAAATCTAATAAATGGTCCGTCTGAACCAACAATAGCAGACTTAGTGAGCAGCAACACACTGAAAATGGTGAAATAGAAATAGATTGTACAAAAAAGATTGTACAAAAAAAATAAAAATGAATGAATAAATAAATAAACTCAAGTCCATTCAAAGAGTGTTAGATAAAGTCCAATCAAGGCTAATCTTTCTCAGATGCAAATAGTAGAAAATGAATTGTAAAAGGTGTCCACCTTCACCAAGAAGATCCCCCAAATGTGCACTAATGGATGGCTCATCACCGCACGGTGTTGACCTGATTGTTTAGAAAAGGTCAAATACAGCAGTTGGTCACTAAACCAGTTGAATGATTCGGCTGCGCAGCTCTATGTTTCCCGGAATCAAACACTCACATGAAGGAGGAAGAGGGGAAACCACCATAGTGAAGTACAGTTTATTTAAAATATGTCACAGATAAAACAGCATAGCCAAATGGCCTCTTACTTTAGTAGTGCCTAGGACCCGGCACTGGGGCTAGTCAGCATGGCAGGATGGGCTATGATGAGTGTTCCTCGCTGGGGAACTGGGGTGAAGTCCAAGCCGGATACGAGTTCCTCGCTAGGGAGCTGGCGTGCGTTCCAGGCCAGGGGACCAGCGGGACCGGAAGTGCGTTATTTTTACGTATCCAGGCGCTTCGACGTACGTTTCGTGGTTAACACGTCGTCAGGAAGCATGCCTAGATACATAATGGACCCATAGAAATAGGTCTAGCAGTTGGAATGGGTGGGGTTGGCCTATGACGAGCCTCAGTTCCCAGGTGCAAACAGTTAGTTAACCCATGCTAGGTTCCACATAATATAAATATAAAAACATGTGTTCAAACCCACATTTAGAATATCATACACACATATAACCACTGATTGGCTGATAAATGTATAACATATAAATATATAGAAGAGAAATAAAAATAAAATAAAATCATTATTCATTGGTTAAAAAGCAGTTTAAATCCAACTCAATGTTTAACCCTAGTGGCTGCATTGTCCTTAAACGATGTATCCATTCCGTTTCGTTTTGCGATACGGCTTTTTTGAGGTCAGTGCCTCTCCAATGTTTAGTGACCCTGTCTATGCCATAAAAGGTCAGCTTGCGAGGGTCCCTATCATGGCAGTCTGCAAAATGTTTGGAAACGCCATGGTTGGGAAACCCTTTGATTATGTTCGCCACATGTTCGTTGATTCGCACTTTAAGTTCACGAGTTGTGCGTCCCACATATTGCAACTTGCACGGGCATTCTAGGACATAAGTCACATGATCTGAATGACAGGTGATAAGTGGTTTTATCGTGAATTCCTGTTGGGTGACAAAAGAAATGAATTTGCTCTTTTTCTTTCCCTGTCTGGTGGTATTTTTACATGATCTGCATCGGGTGCAGTAATGGAATGCAGATCCATCCAGAAAGGTCAGAGGTCTCTCAGGTGGATCTGGGACATTGGCCGCAATTTTATTTCTAAGGCCCGGAGCTCGCCTGTAAATGAAATTGGGCTTGGGGGGTAATATTTTGGCCAAATCTATATCCTGTAATAGGATAGGCCAAAATTTTTGGAAAATATTTTCTACATTCCTGTACTGTCTGTGAAAGCCAGAGAGGAAAGGCACCTGATCCTCCCGTTTGGTGCTTCTCTTAGACTCAAGCACGGTTAAACGGTCCATACTTAACACCTCATCTTGAGTGGCCTGTAACGTAGGCAAAGGATATCCTTTTTCAGCAAACCGTTTAGTGAGTATGTTTGCTTGTAGGTTGTAATCAGTAATTGAATCACAGTTCCTTCTTATGCGCATATATTGACTCTTGGGGGTTGCTCCCAACCATTTAGGATGGTGGCAGCTGGAGGTGGGCACAAAACCATTTCTATCCGTAGGCTTGAAATAGGTTTTTGTGCCGACCTGATTCCCCTTTTTATACAGTGTTAAGTCCAGATAGTTGATAGAGACAAGGCTGCATTCTGCAGTGAACCTCAGACCATAAAGATTATTATTCATTTCCAATATGAGTTCGTCTAGGGCTAATTTGGTGCCCTCCCACATTAGCAGGATGTCATCAATATATTTTTTTTAATATATGAGGGCAGGTGGGTTAACATTATAAATGGTTTCTTCCTCCCATTTATTTAGAACCAAATTAGCCACGCTGGGGGCATAGTGAGCCCCCATCGCAACGCCCTTGATTTGCTTGAAAAAATCCCCCTGTGACCAAAAGTAGTTGTTCCCCATGGCCTGTTTTAAACCTTCTACTAAAAACTGAATTTGAGCCGATGGTAATACAGATTGTGTTTCAAGTGTTTCAGTAACAGCCAAAATCGCATCAGTTTGTTTAATGTTGGTATACAGCGACTCGACGTCGACTGTTACCAACCTCCTATATGGTGCCTACCCACAATAGGTATGGTCCTTTAGACAATAGACCAGTGGATTACAACTACTCCCATTATCAACAGGGTAGTGCGAATGCGAAATTGATTGCGAAATTTGAAAAAATACGAATATTTGAAATAGCGAATATTCGAGTTATTCGCGAATACTCGAATATGCAATATTCGTAGCGAATATTCGCAGTGCGAATATTCGTGAGCAACACTACTAGTGATCTCCATCGATGTCTAAAAGCATTGCTGGTATGATTAGAGACCCTGGGCCGAGTAGCTGAGGCGATCCGTTTATGTTGCCGAATATTCGCAATGCGAATATTTGTATTACGAATATTCGCGAATACTTTCTCTGCCCTTCTTTTGCATCAGAGCCAATCAGAGTTCTCCTACCACAGTTGTCAGAGGTTAGCAACCTCCATAGCAACCAATAGGAACCTGCCTGCACGACCATTATATAAGATCACTCCCAGCAGTATTTCAGTTCAGATTCACTGAAGGTGGCTAGAGAGAGTGGAGTGTTTCTGTGCGTTTTTCCTGTGTATTGCGATCTTAGAGCTTAGCATTGTGCTTCCTATAGTGCTTTCAGTTCTGAGTTTCCTGCTTCTAAAACCAAATGCTTTTTTCAAAGCAAAAGACCCAACAGCTTTTCTAAAAGCTCAGATTTGTGTTGTTTTGTCCAGGTTAGTGTAGCTTAGTGTTAGATAGATTTCTGTGTAGTTAGTGTAAGTGTACATTTCCTTAAGGTAGCTTAGTTTAGTCTCTGTGTTTTGTGTATAGAAAAAAAAAATAGCTTTAGTTTAGTCATATAAGTTTAAGTAGAGTTAATGTTTACTGCCTATTAGATTAGTAATCCATGAAATGATGTCCATTTTCGCGTGTTGTTCGCGCGCATGCGCATGCGCAGACGAGAATTTCGCATTCGCTTTAGCGAAATTTCGCAAAAAATTTTTTTTGATAAAATATCACGAATATTCGATATTAATGAATATTTCACGAATATTCTTCTATATATTCGTGAAATATCGCGAAATCGAATATGGCGTATTCCGCTCAACACTACACACTACCGCGATTCGGGATCCGACTTGTGTCACGCCAAGATCACTCCACTCATCCGGTATTTGTTCCTAGCAGATTTCCCATCGGTGAATGTCTTCACTAAGAAAACTTTTGAAAAAGCCATCGTAGAGCGAGAAGCGGCATAAACAACCTAAAATAGCAGCAACATACGCCTATTAAAGAAGGAACCGTGGGAAATGAAATAACATCGAGTTGCATTCTTACTTACATTTAAATATGGATAGGAGGGGCACCTTGAGGTGTAAAGCTAAGCACGTGGGTGTTGATTCACAGTGTATGGCTTGTAATGTCCCATGCTTTACTATATTTCAGGCAAAATAGGGTTTAGGGCAGTGGTCTCCAAACTGCGGCCCTGGGGTTGGATGTAAGTAACTTTGCATAAGGAAGCTCATGAATATTTCTCTGTATTCTTCTTCTTCTTGGGTAACATAAGGGGCTTAGCTCACCTATTACAATGAGGCAGTGCTACATAGGCTTGTCTAAAGACAGGTATTTGCACCCAATTCCGGGCCAGCATTCTCGGGCAGAATGCGGGCATTTGGTCACCTACCGTTGTGTGCTGGGAACACCCAGCTTCCAGCACATAGCGGGAGCCAATCAGCGGGCGCAGCGCGACTCACGCATGCGCCGTAGGGAACCGGGCAGTGAAGCCGGAGCCTGGTTTTCCTCATCGTGGATGGCAGGGGGGAGCAGCAGAGCGATTGCTTGTCCTCTGCTGCGGACGCCGCTGGACTCCAGGACAGGTAAGTGTCCTTATATTAAAAGTCAGCAGCTGCAGTATTTGTAGCTGCTGGCTTTTAATATTTATTTTTTGGAGCGGACATCCACTTTAACAAATAAATAAGGATCCTGTAGTAGCATTAATTTGATAATTCCCTCCTGTGTTCTCTAAAATATTTATCGTATCTCTTCCAGCTAAGATGTATTTATTTCCTATGATCCTCAGCGCCACCTAGTGCCCATAATGTGGTATTTTTCAGATTCACTTTATGTCTGTTATGAATCAACCAAACTTTACTGCTGCCAGCAATATTTGAAGAACATTTGAATAGAGGAGGAAATTGCATAAGAACACTTGATTTTGCTGTGTTGTCACAACAGCTGCTTCGTTTGCGCAGAATGAATGCAGTTACACACGACGAATAGCTTTGCAAATGTTTTTATTTATTTTTTACAATAACAACCCTAAGTAGTTACTCCTATAGCCTTTACACCTTGGATCATACGGGGAGGACTGCTTTGTCCAATGTCTTCACCTGGGATCTAAAAGAGAGAGAAAAAAAAATGATAAAAGGCAACAAGTGAATATTACAACTGGAAACAATCAAAACTGCTCAGTACATTCAAAGGCTGTGTTCACATAAGACTGATATTTCAATTAAGGGTGTGTATTCATTTTTAACTTGCTAGACCAGCAAGGGGTTGTGGAGATGAGTCACAAGGCTCATAGCAATCAATTTAATAATATAGCAGTTAACCATGAGTAGCACCCTCTACCAAAGGTAGGTGCTAGCATAGGATTTTTGCTAGGGAAACTTTTAGAGCAGGTAAATTTATTCAAGCCTATGCTTCAGGCTAGGTCTGCTTGTTTTGATCTGGGGGGCAGGGAGTGGTTAGTGTAGAAGTGGGTGTGGCCACCTGTGCTCTAGTTCTGAGGCGCCCTTCCCCCCGCTTCCAGGGAGATTGTTCTGGAAGAGGGGCAGGGCCTGAGACTGGAGTGGCAGGCAGCTCAAGTGAGGAGCCCTGACCAATCCCCACTTGGGATTGGCAGGGGGCAGGCCTCCCATATAAACTGAAGTTACATGCTGCTGGGAAGGAGTTGTCGGCCGGGAGAAGTGGAGAATGGTGTACTAGGCAAGTGCAGGAGACCCTCCCCATCTGGTCATAGATGGGGTCTGCGGACCAGATTCAGAAAGCATTTGCGCCGGCGTAAAGCAAGTTACGCCGACGTAAGTGCAAATGTGCGCCGGCGTATGTGTGCGCCAGAGTCACAAACCAACATACGCCTAAAAACTGGCCACCCCACGCCGACGTAGCTTACTTACCACGGCATAGCGTGGGCGCACTTTTCGTCTGGACGCATGTTGCTGCTCCCATTGATTAGGCATTCAAACATGCAAATGAGGGAAATATGGCGATTCACGAACAAACGTGCGCCCGACGCATGCTGCGCTGTACGTCCGGCGTAAAGTTATTCACCATAGATGAGGCGCAACCCGGCAACAGACATGCAAAGGTCTGCACCAGAGAACACAGGCCGGCGTATTGGGCGTACGTTACGTTCACGGCGTACGTGGTGATCCGGCGTAGCTTAGGCAGTTGTGCCAGTGTGGTTGTGAGCATGCGCATAAGTGTCATGCGTCAACGTCACGACGCATGCGCAGTTCGTGATACACCGGGTGTAAAACACTGCACCGTGCTCGGACTATCATTTTCATGGGGTCACGCCCACTTCCACCTACGCCGGCCTGCGCCTTTGAAAAATACGCCAGGCTAACGCAGCGTTGGGAGCAATAGCTTGCTGAATACAGTGCATGCCTCTCCGCGCTGCTCCGGCGTGGCGTATGGCATTTGCGCTACGGCGGCATAATGTTTGCCCAACTCTCTGTGAATCTGGGCCTATATCTTTATAACGTTCCTGGAGCAGAGGGGCTGGAGAGAGGCTGGCGGAACGTGCGTCCAGTTAAAGTTCTCCATCATGGACTCGGGGCAGGAAAAGGTTGGTGAGTGTGACACAGTGGAATTCTGGATGAGGCATTCCAGGGGAGCTGGGAGGGAACTTCATCCTTAAACAGTCATTGATGATTAGTCCCGGAACAGGAGGAGAGACTGTGGGGAATGTGTCAAAAGCGATCATTGCAATCTTTTATGTCACACAGTATTTGCGCCGCGGTTTCGCCAATGCAATTTTTGGGGTAAAAATACACTTTAGTGAATAAAAAAAAACAAAAACATAATATATACTCTTAATTTTTTTTTATATATAATGTGAAAGATGATGTTAGGTCGAGAAAATTGATACCAAACATGTCACGCTTTAACCTCTTGCCAACCAGCAACCGTCATTATACGGCGGCAGGTCGGCTCTCCTGTGCTGTAGATGTACGTTAATCTGTGTAGGGAGGCTAGCTGGCGCGTGCACGCATGCGCAAGGGGAGCGTGCCTGCGAGTGCCGCGGACTCGATGTACAAAGGCAGAAAGAGGAACTGCCTATGTAGACAAGGCAATTCCACGTTCTGCCAGATGACTTGTCAGAGATCTTCTGTTACCTGTGATCGTGAACAGTGATCTCTATCATGTCCCTGGTAGCCCCCCACAGTTAAAACACACCCAGGGAACACAGTTATCCCATTGATCGCCCCCTAGTGTTTAACCCATAGGTGCTCAACCTGTGGCCCTTCAGCTGTTGTGGAACTACAAGTCCCATGAGGCATTTCAAGCTACTGACAGTTACAAGCATGACTCCCAAGGGCAGAGGCATGATGGGACTTGTAGTATGACAACAGCTGCAGGGCCACAGGTTGAGCAACCATAGTTTAACCCCTTCCCTGCCAGTGAGGTTTATACAGCAATCAGTGGCTATTTTCATCACTGATTGCTGTATAATTGTCAGTGGTCCCTAAAATGTGTCAAAAGTGTCCGATCTGTCCGCTGCAGTGTCGCAGTCCCGCTAAAAAGCGAAGATCGCCACCATTATTAGTAAAAAAAAAACACAATTATAATAAAAATGCCACAAATGCCATAAAGCCGCGCGCAAAGTTGCGGCGGTGTTAACTTTTCTTATTTACGTTAAGCCGCCGCAACTTTATACGCAAGTGCTGTATTCACAAAGCACTTGCGTGTAAAGTTGCGGCGGTGTAGCGTAAATTGGGCGGCCTAATTCAAAATAGGCGGGTAGGGGGCGTCTCCTATTTAAATTAGGTGCGTCCACGAGCTGAACATACTGCACATGCGCCGGCCTTAGAAACATCCCAGTGCACATGCTCCAAATTATGACGGTGTTTTCGTGAACGTAATCAACGTTAATCCCCATTCATGGAAGAGTTACGCAAATGACGTAAACATTTTCAAATTTCCCACGGTCACAACGTCCATACTTACCATAGGATGCGCCTGCTTTGGGCAGCTTTATCTTTACGCTGGGAAAACCCTTATGGAAACGGCGTAAAGTGACTGCGTCGGGCCGGCGTACGTTCGTGAATTGCCGTATCTCGCTGATTTACATATTCTCAGCGTAAATCAGCGAGAACGCCCCCGGCGGCCATTTTAAAACTGCAGTTAAGATCCGAAGGTGTAATACAATTACGCCTGTCGGATCTTTGCTGCAAACTGGCATATCTTGTTTTCTGCATACAGAAAAACAGATAAGCCGGCGCATAGTGTGAGTTATGCCGGCGTATCACTGATACGCCGGCAAAACTCTACCTGAATTTGGCCCTATAACTTTTGCGCAAAGCAATCAATATACGCTTTTTGCGTTTTTTTTTACCAAAAATGTGTATAATACATATCGGCCTAAACTGATAAAGAAATTCATATATATATTTTTTTAAATTGGGGATATTTATTATAGCAAAAAGTAAATTCTCCTGGAATGGATTATGCTTGTAATCCGACGTTCCACTGTACATTTACCCACACATTTCCAGGATACTGTCTACAGTAATTGTGACCCTTCAATCTTGGCTATCTGCATGAAAAAGCCAGCTGTTGGCTGTAAAAAAAAAAAAACGGGGGTATAAATGATATCTTCAGCCATAATCTCTGTAAACCATTTGCAAACCACAGTGTATGCTTATACACATTGCAGTCAGCAAGTGGTTAAAGCAGAGTTTTACCCTAAAAATTAACTTTCTATTAACAGCTTGCCTTTGATGTAAAAAAAATATTTATATATTTTTCTTCTCACTTCTATCTGGCTGTTACCAAGCAGATTTCGTAATCTGCCTAGTTTCTGGTCCTAGGTGGTTCAACTTCCTGTCCTAAGACCCCATTGCCTCCTGGGAAATGACACTCATTTCCCAGGAATCTCTGGGCATTAATGTGCCTAAAAATCACCCAGCATGCACCTCATCCTAAAAAAACAGGAAGAAAATTTATAAATTTTAGCTTGCAATAAAAATAAAAAATATGCCCGGAACCCCGCTTTAAGTAAAATATTAAAATTATATTTACCTATCTTTATTTTAGGCCTAGAGCAATGTAGTTGTTCTTTCTTCCGTAGGTCTGTAAACAGAAACAGTAAAAGTATATATAATATCAGTCCTGTTAGGGCTTAAAAGTGCAGTATACTGTACATCTTTAAAAGGGTCATCCCACCCAGAACCAATATTTTGGTTTCCTATTATGTTCAGATAACATTAGGGCAGATATCTTATGTCCCGTACACACAATCTGAATATCGTACGACAGATCGTACGACTTTTTCCGCTTAATAGTCGCAAGTAGAAATTAAATAGGTTATTAGGCCACGTACACACGATCGGTTCAAACCGATGAAAATGGACTGATGCGGACTCAAGGGCGGCGCTGAAGGCTTTGGCCTTCCCCTTTATAGTGACGTCATACGTGGTTTACGTGTCCGCGTTCGGATTTTGAACTGATGGTGTGTACGCACATCACACCATCAGGCCACTTCAGCGCTGAACCGATGAAAAAGGATGGACCGATCGTGTGTACGCGGCCTTAAAGTCACGAAAATTCTCGTACGACAGAAAAAGAAATTATGTCATGTGTTGTAATGTATTTGTATTGTATTTTCGGATGACAACTGTACTGACTAAACGAAAACCGTACGATCTGGTATCGTACGAGAAAATTTCAGATAAAATAATATTGTATGAACTGTCATGATCGGCTCTCAAACACTCTGTAATAACGATCCGATAATCGTACGATTCTTCCTCCAACGACATTTTTGGTACGATATTTGTATCGTGTGTACGGGCCGTTAGGGTTGCCACCTTTTCCTCAAGCCAAAGCCGAACACTTTATCAGCGCACAGCAATATTTTTTTTTTTCAGTATATATGATACAGTACATATATTTTGGGATTAAATGACATTTATAATCATATGAAGTTAATCACAAGAGTCCAAGGATACAATACCTGTCAGTCATCCTTTGTTGTCTATATTATTAAATGTCTGTGTGGTCTCCGGTATGTAGGGGAGACCACACCGAAAGTGAAAGATCATGTAGCCAGACATAAATACTCCATACGTGATAAGTTAAAGCGGTTGTAAAGTCTCAAGGTTTTTCACCTTATGCATTAACCTTGACCTTCTGTGCTGCAGCTCCCCCCCAGAACCCCCATTTTCCTTAAATGAGCCTGATTGTTCCAGCAATAAACACAAGCCCAGCAGCTTTGCGGCCTAGTGCGTTACCAATTGTTTTCTTGGTGACGATGGTCCCAGCTGCCTTGAGATCATTTACAAGATTCTCCCATGTAGTTCTGGGCGGATTCCTCACCTTTCTCATGATCATTGAAACTCCATGAGGTGAGATCTTGTATGGAGCCCCAGTGGCGTAGCGTGGGGAGGGCCAGGGGGGAAGTTGCCCCGGGCACAAAATTTAGAGGGGCGTAGCGGCAGGAGGCAGGTTACCTGCAGCTCTTCTCCTTCGATGTGCTGTCTAGGAGACTGTGAGCTCTTCTATTTCACTATTAGAAAGAAGTTGCGGCGCAGTCCCAGTTTAGGCTCCAGCGGTGACACTGATACACCAGTGAGAAAATGTACACTGAAGACCATCCATGATGATCCCAGGGATTGTGACCGTGCAGAGACTGGGGGGGAAGGAGGAGGGCAGGTCAGTATAGGATTCAGGTAGTTCAGTGTAGTGGTCAGTGTAGGAATCAGGTAGGTTGGTATAGTGATCAGGTAGGTCGGTGTAGGAATCAGGTTGGTCAATACTACTGTACTAATGGAAGACTCAGATGCCGTGATGAAAAAAAACGACGTTTTATCTCACGAAACAAAACGACATTTTTCAAACTTCATTTTCCAAAACGACGTTGCATACACACCATCGTTTTTCCAAAATGCTCTTGCAAAGCGCGGTGACGTACACCGCTTTCGACGGCACTCTGTTCGATTGAAGCTCTGTCTCATAACTTGCTTGTGAGCATGCGCGGGTTTAAAAACGTTGTTTTAAAAGTCGTTTTGCCCACACACCATCACTTTTTATGACACAAAAAACGACATTTTGAAAAACGGCACAAAAAATGTAAGCATGTTCGAATTTTTTTTTTGGTCGTTTTTTTGAAGACATAAAACTACGTTTTGCCCACACACCATCATTTTAAATTACGTTTTTTAAAACGGAATTTTTTTTCATCACAAAAAGTGATCGTGTGTAGGCGGCAAGAGAGTGCTAAAAATCCGTGGGTTAGGGGGGCAACCCACGCTACGCCACTGTGGAGCCCGAGACCGAGGGAGATTGACCGTTATTTTGTGTTTCTTCCATTTGTGAATAATCGCACCAACTATTGTCACCCTCTCACAAAGCTGCTTGGCGATGGTCTTATAGCCCATTCCAGCCTTGTTTAGGTCTACAATCTTGTCCCCGACATCCTTGGACAGCTCTTTGGTCATGGTGGAGAGACTGGAATCTGATTGATTGCTTCTGTGGACAGGTGGCTTTTATACAGATGACAAGCTGAGATTAGGAGCACTCTCTTTATAGAGAGTGCTCCTAATCTTAGCTCGTTGCCTGCATAGAAGACAGCTCAGGCGGCGTACACACGACCGAGGTTCTCGCTGAAAACCAGCGAGAACCTCGCTGGAATGCACATTCCAGCGAGGACCTCGGCCGTGTGTACGGTCTCGGCGAGCTTCCCGTCGGGAAGCCCGTCGAGCAGAAATAGAGAGCACGCTCTCTATTTGCTCGACGGCCCGCCTGGATGAATGGCTGGTTGCCATTCCCGATGGGCGGGTCACCGATTTCGACGGCCGGCAGAGAGCCTCGACGGGCGGAACGATGTGTTCTGCCAGTCGAGGATCTCTGCCGTGTGTACACGGCCTAAGAGCCTGAAATCTTGCTGCTTGATAGGGGATTTTATCACTTTTCGAAAAGCATTTTTATGGATATTTTTGTTGTTATTCTGTCTCTTAAAATAAACCTACCATTAAAACAATAGACTGATCATTTCATGACTGCTGAGACGCTTAGGCTCAACTTAGCTCCCACATAAATAAAACCATAACCAACCTTGCCCCCCCAATAATTACACATAGACCATTTAAAGTTGGAAGTGGTCAAGGCCACAGCTACTCGTATAAAAAAATTCAAATCCAACAAACCATGCCAGTCACGGTTACACCGTGAGCATCTCTAAACAAAGGGCCAGATTCAGAAACACTTTACGCCGGCGTATGTATTGATACGCAGCCTAAGTTAAAAGATGCGCCGTCGTATCTATGCCCTGTATTCAGGAACCTAGATACGCCTGAAATATGGCTTCAGTCGACCGTCGTAAGCTGCCGTACGCCGTCGTAACTTAGTTGCATATTTACGCTGGCCGCTAGGTGGCGCTTCCGTAGGTTTACGCGTATAATATGCAAATGAGCTAGATACGCCGATTCACGAACGTTTAATTTAAGTAAGGTGTATGACCGGCGTAAAGTTACCCCAGGCAATGTTAAGTATGGACGTCGGAACAGCGTTGAATTTTCCGTCGTTTACGTCGTTTGCGTAAGTCGTATGCGAATAGGGCTGTGCGTAAGTTATGTTCATGTCGAAAGCATTGAGTATTTGCGAAATGATTCAGAGCATGCGCACTTGCATACGTCCATGGACGGCGCATGCGCCATTCGTTAGACACTTCATTTACATGGGGTCACGATTCATTTCCATACAACACGCCCACTACCAGCCTAATTTGAATTACGCGGGCTTACGCCGGCCCATTTACACTACGCCGCCGTAACTTAGAGCGCAAGTTCTTTCTGAATACGGTACCTGGCGCTCTAAGTTACGGCAGCGTAGTGTATATGAGATACGCTAGGCCTGTCGAAAATTACGCTGATCTACCTGTATCTGGCCCAAAATGTCTAGTCTAATGCCCCGTACACACGATCACTTTTTGTGATGAAAAAAAATGACATTTTTCATCATTAAAAAAAACTAAATTTTTCAAACTTCATTTTCAAAAATGACGTTGCGTACACACCATCATTTTTGGAAAATGATGAACAAAGTGATGGCACTCTAAAGGGGAAGTTCTATTTGCCTTGAGGCTGCTTTTAGCTGGTTACTTGTTAGTAAAAGACGATTCCTGCTTTTTTGTCTGTTACAGCGTGATGAATGTGCTTACTCCATTATGAATGGTAGTTTTACCTCCCGTCTCCTAACTTGCTTCTGGGCATGTGCGGGTTTAAAACGTCATTTTTTACGTAGTTTTGTCCACACACGATCATTTTTTATGACACAAAAAATGACATTTTGAAAAATGACATAAAAAATTCGAGCATGTTCGAATTTTTTTTTGGTCATTTTTCAGAAGACATAAAATGACATTTTGGCCACACACGATCATTTTAAATGACATTTTTAAAAATGTCATTTTCTTTCATCACAAAAAGTGATGGTGTGTACGCGGCATTAGGCTCACCTGAAACTGGTCCAAGGGACCGTTTTCATCGGTTCACGCTGAAGTGGTCTGATGTGCGTACACACCATCAGTCCAAAATCCCATTGGACCAGAATGCGGTGACGTCGAACACAACGACATGCTGAAAAAACGAAGTTCAATGCTTCCAAGCATGCGTGGACTTGATTCTGAGCATGCGCGGGTTTTTGGTCCGATGCTTTCGTGTACTAACCATCGAATCTGTCCGACGGACAGGTGTCCGTTGGACAGATTTTAAAGCAAGTTTTAAAACTTTGGTCCAACGGACAACGGTCCGATGGGCCATACACACCATCGAATTGGTCCGATGAAACTGGTCTTAAGACCAGTTTCATCAGACCAGTCTGATCGTGTGTACAAGGCCTGAGAGGTCTGTCTCCACCATCAGTGCGAGACAGGCATTAGGCTGACCCCGTAACTCAACTTGAGGGCTTAGCCCATGCAGTCATGCCAATTGCTGACCAGGTAAAACCGCCAAGGAAGCTGTGACGAACAAAACTCAATGGGCGAGTGGGTGGGCAACTCTTGTGACGTCAACTTCTTCGGAAGTAGTGGGACGTGCTTACCTTGTGCCATTGTGGCCAATCCCAGTGGAGCCACTCCGACCCCCTTATTGTGTTGACGCCCCCACTTGGTTGCCAAGCATCCAGCAGTCAAGGCTCCCTTCCTTAGTGCAGGGCGGGTCAAGGGGCCTTCATTGTCAGTGGGCAAATGTATAAAATCAGCAGGGGGTCAGATACTTTTCCCCCTCACTGTACATCTCTTTATCAAATCTGGCCCTCTTTGAAAAAAGTTTGGACATTCCCTGGCTTAGACATTCGTGGACATCACTGGAGAGAGATGGGGCTCAGGTAAGTATTAGGGGGGCCGAGGGGGGCTACTAAGTGGTGGTTCGTCCATAGAGGGCGCTGGAGCACTGCCCCCTCTGGCTCTCATCCGCCACTGAGTCTAATAACATGCATTAATGCATTGCATGAATGTATGTTATTGTTGCCGCTGCCGCTGGTCTATTCAGATGGCTAAAACTTCAGCGTCGGTCACCTGAAAAACGGCAGCTGGTTGGCTGTGCGGAAGTGCCAATCAGAGCCAGCGGCTCTGATAGGCTTTCCGAGTACAGCCCCCGTCTCCCGGATGCTTATCCTCGGAATGTACGGGGGGTGCGTTCCTTGGATAAGACTGACGGCCGTCTCAGGCAATCAGGTTCCCGGATTCTGGTTATCGGTAACCTGATTGGCTGAAGCGTCACCAAGGTGTGAGAAGACATCAAGGGATGTGGAAGAAGTAAGGTAAGTGCATTTTACAGGGCACAGTGGCATCAATGGGCACAGTGGCATCAATGGGCGCAGTGGTGACAATGGGCACAGTGGTGACAATGGGCACGGTGGCAAAAATGAAAGGGCACTGTGACATGCACAGTGGCAACAATGGGCACAGTGGTGACAATTAAAGGGCACAGTGACATGCACAGTGGTGACAATTGGCACAGTGGTGACAATTGAGGGGCACAGTGGCTGCGATTGATGACATGGCACAGTGATGACAATTGATGGCACAGTGGTTGTTTGATGGCATGGCACAGTGGCTGCGTTTCATGGCATGGCACAGTGACTGCGTTTGATGGCATGGCAAAGTGGTGATAATTGATGGCACAGTGACTGCGTTTGATGGCAGCCACTGTGCCATTAATTGTCACCACTGTGCCATGCTGATGGGCACAGTGAGGCTGCAATTTTTTTTTTGTTTGTGCCCCCCCAAAATTTTTGAGCACCAGCCCCCACTGGGGCTACTACACACAAAAGATTTGTATCTGATTGCATAGAAAGCATTCAGATAAAAATGTGATATATATGATACGCATGAAACAGGATACCAACGCCAACCTCCCACAATGCAAACACACCATCAATAAAACGAAACCAACATTTGCAATTACCCTTGAAGAGAACATTAACATAAATAAAAGCCTTTTCAATCATATTCATTTAAGCGTTTGCATATGGGGGGGGGGGGGGGGGGGGTGGTGGTCAAATATACAGTATACACACAGGGCCAGATTCACATAGATTCCGGCATAGCGTAAGCCATTTACACTACGCCACCGCAACTTAATGGAGCAAGTGCCGTATTCCCAAAGCACTTGCTCCGTAATTTGCGGCGGCGTAGTGTAAATGGCCCGGCGTATCCCCGCGTAATTCAAAGGGGGCGGCTTGTATTTAAATTTAGCACGCCCCCGCGCCGATCGAACTGAGCATGCGCCGGCCTTAAAATAGCCCAGTGCGCATGCTCCAGCTCACGACGGAAAACGTCAATGAAGCCGACGTGAGTGTCATTGACGTAAAGTCCTATTCGCGACAGACTTAGTAAAACAACGTAAACAACGGAAAAAGACGACTCTGTCCCGACGCCATACTTAACATGGTATACCACGGAACTTCGTTAACTTACCCCTCATATAGCAGGTGTAAGTTTACGCTTACGGAAACGACGTAAACGACGACGAGGCGGCGCAAAAACGTTCGGGAATCGGCGTATTAGGCTCATTTGCATAGTCAAATGAGAAATCAACGTAAACGCCACCTAGCGGCCAGAGAAGAATTACATCTCAGATCCGACGGTGTAAGTGTTTTACACCTGTCGGATCTACGCCGTATCTATGCGTAAATGATTCTAGGAATCACACGCATAGATACCCGGGGCCAAAAACAGAGATACGACGGTGGGCCAGATTCTCAGCTGAGATACGACGGTGTATCTCAGATACACTGTCGTATCCAAGCCCGGATTTCCCACAAGGCCACCAAGGCCAGGCCTCGGGGCGGCAGGGTGCCAAGGGGCGGCAGTGGCATGGAGTCCCCCGACGGCTGTAACACACAGTTGAGGGTGGTAAGTTGCTGTGTGGGAGAATTGAGTGGGGGAATCCGCTCGCTCGTTAAGTGATTACGGCAATGTCGTCAAAATCACTTGTCAAATGTGTGCTGCTGTCCGTTCTCCCCTACCCCCACATACCTTTCTCGACTTGCGCTTCCTTCAGGACTCCTCTGTCCTCCCCCCAGCCGCCGAGTCTGTCTCCTGTCCCTGCCGCCGATGTACACAGTGAGAGGGGTAAGCTGTGCTCTTCCCATCTCAGCTGTCACAGGAGTTCTAGCAAAGTGCTAGGACTTCTGTTTTGGAGGTGACAGGGTCAATAAAGAGAACCTGTCCCCTCTAATTGCTATCGCACAAGGAATTGTTTTCTCCTGTGTGATAGCAATAAAGTTAAGTGAAAAAAATTGATAAAAAATAATAATAATTAAATGAAAAAAGTAACTAAAAAGTAAAGAATAAGAAAAATAATATTCAAAATAATTAGAATATTACACAAAAATAAAAACAAGTAAACGACAAGCTAAAAATGAATAAAAAGAAAAAAAAGTAGGAAAAAAAAAGAAACAAAAAATATTTGAACTAACTGTGCTGCCCCTGTCCCCTCCGGTTGCAATTCTCCGTTGATTTGGGGGGGGGGTTCGGTTGGTGGGGAGGGGGTGAATTGTGGAACCTGGCCTTGGGGCAGCAGGGAGAGCAAATCCGGCCCTGGTCGTATCTCATTTCTTGAATTGGATTCTATGCGAGTGATTCTTAGAAGCACTTACGCATAGATACACTAAAGATCCGACAGATGTAAAACAATTACACCGTCGGATCGTAGATGTAATAACAACGCTGGCCGCTAGGTGGCCTTACGTTGTTTTCTCATTTGCCTATGCAAATGAGACTAATACGCCGATTCCCTAACGTTTTTACGCCACCCCGTCGTCGTTTAAGTAGTTTCCGTAAGGTTTTTCCGACGTAAAGATAAAGCAGGCCAAAGATGGCGCATCCTATGTTAAGTACGGACGCCGTGACTGTGGCAAATTTGAAAGTTTTTACGTCGTTTGCGTAACTTGTCCATGAATGGGGATTTACGTCGATTACGTTCACGTTGAAAACACCGTCATAATTTGGAGCATGCGCACTGCGATTTCACTATTGCCGGCGCATGCGCAATACGTTTGACGTGGGAGCACGCTTAATTTAAATACAAGCCGCCCCCTTCGATTTACGATTTACGCCGCGCCGCAAACTACGGAGCAAGTGCTTTGAGAATACAGCACTTGCTCTAGTAAGTTGCGGTGGCGTAGTGTAAATGGCTTACGCTACGCCGGCGCTGGATCTACGAGAATCTGGCCCGGTGTTTCTTGAGATACACCGTCGTATCTCTTATGAGAATCTGGCTCACAGTATATATATATATATATATATATATTCACCCAGCAAACCCAAGTGACTTTTTACATTTTTACTATACCTGTAAGTATTTTCGGTTCTAGTTGACATGGGCAAGGAGGAACCTGAAAAAAAGTTAAGCTTTGTTTCATTTTTGTTGGCTGTATTTTCTGTTGTATTACATAAGTCTTTAGGGTACACTTTAAAGTTTAAGCAATAAATAACTGAAAAAGACTTGTTTTCAATTTACTGTATATGAATCAGTAAAAGATCTTTTTAAAACAACCATTTAACCTAAATACACAGTTCACATATAGGGACTCTTTCATTCAACCCCCTTCCTCTAAATCAAGGTCACCCCGGACCAGCTCCCTGCCTGTGATTGGAGAGTGAGGCGGCGTACACACGACCGAGGTTCTCACTGAAAACCAGCGAGAACCTCGCTGGAATGTGCATTCCAGCGAGGACCTCGGCCGTGTGTACGCTCTCGGCGAGCTTCCCGTCGGGAAGCCCGTCGAGCAGAAATAGAGAGCACGCTCTCTATTTGCTCGACGGCCCGCCTGGATGAATGGCTGGTTGCCATTCCCGACGGGCGGGTCACCGATTTCGACGGCCGGCAGAGAGCCTCGACGGGCGGAACGATGTGTTCTGCCCGTCGAGGATCTCTGCCGTGTGTACACGGCCTGAAAGGAGAAGCAGCACAGCAAATATTACTTTTTGTCAGCACATGATCTGATTGGCCCTTTGTGGTGCCTATTTCTCTCACACTCCAGCCCTGCTATACAGGGACAGCAAAAGTCTGATGCATGGTCACATTCAGATGATTTTAACCACTTAAGCCCCGGACCATTTTGTAGCTAAAGAACCAGGCCCCTTTTTGCGATTGCATCGCTTTAAATGGCGCGGTCGTGCGACGTGACTCTCAAACAAAATTGGCGTCCTTTTTTCCCCACAAATAGAGATTTCTTTTGGTGGTATTTGATCCCCTCTGTGGCTTTTTTTTTTGCGCTATAAACAAAAATAGAGCAACAATTTTAAAAAAAAATTCAATATTTTTTACTTTTTGCTATAATAAATATCCCCCAAAAATATATATATATAAAAAAAATTCTTCTAGATATTTAAAAAATAAATAAAAAAAATCAGCATCAGCATAATAAGCATTTATTGATTCGTTTGTGCAAAAGTTATAGGGCTAGATTTACGTAGCCCGTCTTATCTTTGTGCGGGCGTAACGTATGTCATTTATGTTACGCCGCCACAACATTTTCAGGCAAGTGCTTTATTCACGAAGCACTTGCCTGTAAAGTTGCGGCGGCGTAGCGTAAATGACCCTGCGGAATTCAAATTCGGCGGGTAGGGGGCGTGTAGTATTTAAATCAAGCGCGTCCCCGTGCCGAACGAACTGCGCATGCGCTAGCCATGACTGAATCCCAGTGCACATGCTCCAAATCGCGTCGCTAATTGTCAATGAAAGCGACGTGAGCGTAACTGACGCACAGCTCCGTTGTGAATCGACTTGCGCAAACAACGTAAATTACGTCTTTCCCGACGTCCATACTTAACATTGGCTGCGCCTCACCATAGCAGGGGTAACGTTATGCCGGGCGTAAGTCTTACGTAAACGACTTAAACAGATACGCCAGCCGGGCGCACGTTCGGGAATCGGCATATTTGCTCATTTGCATATTTTACAACAGTAACACCACCTAGCGGCCAGCGTAAATATGCATCTAAGGCTGCATTCACATCTAGGCGACAAAACGCCTGTCGCCCGACGCTCGTGCCGCTGGAGGGGAAAATTCCCATGCATGTCTATAGAGATGGTTCACATCTCTGAAACGCCGAACGCCTGTCGCCCGAAAAAAAGTCCCGGACCCTTTTTTTCAGGCGACATTGGTGTTCGGCCATAGACATCATAGGGGAGACTTTGTTAACCCCTTTCCTACCAGCCCATAGGGGAATCACGTCATGGTGATCCCCTTGCCGATGAGACAGGACGTTGCACAACGTCCTGTCTTCACGGCGTTCTAGGGCGCGCGCGCGCGCCCGCGGCACCACCCGCGATCACGCGCGCGTGCCCGACGGCCGTGATTGCCGCCGGGCACCCGCGATTTCCGGAAATCACGGCAGGAGTGTGGATCTGTGTGTGTAAACACACAGATCCACCTCCTGTCAGCGGTGAGGAGACTGATGTGTGTTCCCAGTACAGAGGAACACACATCGATCTCCTCCCCCTGTGAGTCCCCCTCCCCCTACAGTTAGAACATACTTTAGGACACATTTTAACCCCTTCAGCGCCCCCTAGTGTTAACCCCTTCCCTGCCAGTCACATTTACACAGTAATTAGTGCAGTTTTATAGCACTAATCGCTGTGTAAATGTGAACGGTCCCAAAAACGTGTCAAAAGTGTCCGATATGTCCGCCGCAACGTCACGGTCACAAAAAAAAAAAAGAAAAAGGCAGATCCCCGCCATTACTAGTAAAAAAAATTTAATAAAAATGCCATAAATCTATCACCTATTTTGTAGACGCTATAACTTTTGCGCAAACCAATCAATATACGATTATTGCGTTTTTTTTTTTTTTTACCAAAAATACGTAGAATACGTATCGGTCTAAACTGAGGGGAAAAAAGTTTTTTTTAAAAAAAATATTGTGAGATGTATTAAATAAAAAGGAAAAAATATTGTGTTTTTTTTTTAAATTGTCGCTCTTCTTTTGTTTATAGCGCAAAAAATAAAAACCGCAGAGATGATCAAATACCACCAAACGAAAGCTCTATTTGTGTGGGGAAAAAAACATAATGATTTAATTTGGGTACAGTGTTGCCTGACTGCACAATTGTCATTCAAAGTGCAACAGCGCTGAAAACTAAAAATTGGTCTGGGCAGGAAGGGGGTTAAAAAAAAAAATGAATCGAAGCGCGGCAAGTAAAGCCGCGTATGCGGCGTTACTTGCCGCCTAGATGTGAATGCAGCCTAAGATACGACTGTTTAAGTGCCTTACGCCGCTCGTATCTTAGCAACATTTAAGCATATCTCAATATGAGCATAAATTTAAATTTGCGCGGGCCGAGATTAGGATTAACAACGGTGTATCTACTGATACGCCCGTCGTAAGTCTTTGTGAATCTGGCCCATAGTATCTATAAAATAAGGGATAGTTTTATGGCATTTTTATTAATATTTTTTACTAGTTATGGCGGCGATCAGCCATTTTTATTGTGACTGCGACATTATGGGGGACACATCGGACAATTTTGACACTATTTTGGGGCCATTGTCATTTTTACAGCGAAAAGTGCTGTAAGAATGCACTGATTACTGTGAAAATTACACTGGCAGTGGGGGGGTTAACTTGTAGGGGGCCATGAAAGGGTTAAGTGTTTCCTAGGGAGTGATTACTACTGTGTGGGGGCGTGGCTTGGCGTGTGACATCACTGATCGTCATTCCCTATGACAGGGAACAGACAATCAGTCACAGTCATACTAGGTAGAACGGGGAAAGGTTTGTTTACACTCACCTCTGTGACCCGATGGCGGGACACCGCCGGCCATCAGGTCCGTGGATCCCGCATGCAAGGTCATGGAGCACAGAACCTGGTCGCGAGCATGCCGCTTGCGGCACGCCCGGGACCCACGGCTGGGCTCTTAAAGGCGACATACAGGTACATGCCTGTGCCCAGCCTTGCCCTTTTGCGGACATATATCGGCGTAAAGGGGTCCTTAAGCAGTCAATGATGTAATAATGATTACAAACCTGTGTTAATTTATGTCTTTTATATCTGCCTGGAGTTCAGCTTTAACTATAATGCCTCGTACACGCGATTGGTTTTCCCAACCGGAAAACTGCCATGTTTGCTTTTGGTCGTGTGTATGCTCAGTATAACAGTTTTCCCGACAGGATAACGGCAAGCAAAAAAATGAGAACTTGTTCTCTTTTTTCCCGCCGCGATTCTCTGCGTTTTTTTTGCTTGTCAGTTTTCCTATAGATAACACTGCAGTGGAGCATATACACGGCCAGTTTTTCCGACCTGTCGGAAACACAGACTTTGTGTACACGGGGAAAAGTACCCAAGCAGGTTCTCGGATTTCCCCTTGGTTTTCCAGGCGGACTTGAGTGTATGATGCATAACACTGTGACTAATTTGTGTGACTGATATTGGCATCAGAGAACAAGGAACACACAAAGTTGAGTGTGATGGACTCACCGGGACAGAGGCTTTCGGCGGGCACTGAATGCTAGCCGTTTGCCTACTGATTACGGGCCCTGGATTTTGGGAAAACGGTGCTCTTTGTGAGCTGTATGCCTGGGGACCCTTGAGGTGGTGTTACTTTGGATTCAGGTCTATATCCCCCCAAGACACACAGACTCTGGGAACCCTGTATATGCCATATTAGAAATAGTGACTGATTCATAATGTTGGGACTCAGAAGATGCTGATGTTGTCAACTGCAGCCGCCACCTGTCTGTCTGTTGTCTGCTATAATGTGTTTATTGTAAATATGAAGGCCTCTTGAGCCCACTTAGGGAAAGAGAGATTGACTGTTGGGGGCATGGCCAGGTACTGTACAAGGTGGTGGTCATTTAAAGATTGGTCAATTTGGGGGATGGGATGGGCCTGAGCTCGGGTAAAAGGGATTGCCCCAGGGAATTCTGGGTCTTTTTGGGAAACGTGCTGGGAAGAGCTGCCCTCTGGCACTGGTTATAAAATGTTTAATGTTCAAAATGTTGAGTTTGCTTTAATAAAGCTGTGGCCTTGCCCTTTCCAACCTAATGGTTGTAAGAGCGTTTATTTAATAGGGTGAAGGGGCGGGGGGTAGTTTATGTACATATATATTGTAGTTAAGGGGTACCTGGGTTCATTGCGCCTCAGCAGTCAAGTCTAGAATGGCTTCTAAGAGCCCATTCACACAGGGGCAACACGACTTCCAGCACGACTTTGGGAGCCAACTTGGACACGACTTGAGTATGAATCATCAGACAACTTACAAGGCAACTTCAAGTTGCCTCCAGGACAGTACAAGGCAACTTCAAGTCGCCTCCGGGACGGGAGGCTTTCCAGTGGCCAATCAAACAACAATCAGCTCTGTGGGAGGGAGGGGTTTGAGAAATATATTTTATCTTCCTGTATTGTTGCTTCATTTAACACAGTGACCCAACTTCTGAGGCGACTTCCATTGAAATCAATGGGTACAAGTTGCCTAGAAGTCGGATTGAAGTAGTACAGGAACCTTTACTGAAGTCGGAGGGACTTCAGTAGTGTACATTAAGACGGCTCCCATTCATTTCCATTCATTTTATCGACCGCGCGACTTGGGGCAACTTGGGGCGACTTGAAGTCGGATCCCAGGTCGAACAGGCTCAGGTGACTAAAATGGGGGGAGGGGGGCAAGGCTGGGGGAGCAGTCAGTGTCAGAAGTTTTTTCACCTCAAAGCAGGGTTTCGAGCATAATTTTTTTTTTTTGCAAGCTAAAATGAATCACATTAAATAGTCCCTAATACATATTAATAGCTCCCCAATCATTCCAGAAATTATTGCAAATACAGTACTTTCCTTATATCCTCCAGCTCATGTTGTGGCCGTATCCATCATATGTGTGGGGGGCATGTGAAGCCCAGTTCTTTTTTCTTCCTGGTTTTCAGGGAGAGGTGCATGCTGGGTGATTTTTAGGCACAGTAATGCCCAGAGACTCTTGGGAAATTAGTGTTATCATTTCCCAGGAGGCAATGGGGTCTTAGGACAGGAAGTTGAACCACCTAGGACCAGGAACTAGGCAGATTACGAAACAGCCAGATAGAAGTGAGTAAAAAAAAAAGTTTTTTTTATTTATTTATTTTTTACATTAAAGGCAAGCTGTTAATAGAAAGTTAATTTTTAGGGTGGAACTCCACTTTAATGCATAGGATGCATTAAGGTGAAAAAACATGAAGGTTTACAACCCCTTTAAGTGCTCTTTTTGGGCGTGTGAAAAGTGCATCCCGTTATTCCTTTTTTTTTTGTGCTCCCATTTGATGCTAAAAATGAAATGTAACTAGTACCTAAGGTTTCAGATGAACCTTCTCTCCCTTGTCTTCTTCTTCTCTGATAATCTGGAAACAGGATTGGCATTAATTTATTATTATTATTTCAGGCACTAATATAGTATCATTAATTTATACAGCGCTTTTACATATATATATATATATATATATATATATTATACGTGACTGAAGTATTGCTGATTTTTGGCTGCCAAGACCAAACCATACTTCCCGCCTTATGTAAATAAGACACGACCACCTTAGAATGGAATTTAAATGGCCATAGCAGCCTTTTTATTAAGGGGGAGAGTGGGGGTAAGGGAATAGTAGCTGAAGCTAACCCAAAACTACCCACTCAATTTGGTTTGTGGGGACTATCTCGGTACAGATAAAATGTGGTAAACAAAATATTATAAAATATATTTTTATTGATATAAAAGCATTTTTTCCATAAAATTGCAAAACAAACAATTAATTGTACACATCAATGATTGGTCATGGTCGACTAGTTTCGCGGGAATTGAAATACCGCTTCATCAGGACAGCCAATCTATAGAATGATGAAAAGAACATTATACAATAAACATAAATAAATAATTAAATGGAATCAGCAATACAATATAAGTTTCCGAAGGAAATTATAACAATGGTAATATTAGCTTACCCTATGAGTCAATTAAAAGTGTGCGGGGGCCGGACAGCTACGGAGCTTCCCCCCACGATGGACAAGGGGATAATTGGCGTGGAAATCTGGGTAAGAACAAAAAACATATATGTACGTATGCATATATACATATACATACAGTTGTGGTAAAAACCTCCAATGATACATGAGCTGGCGGGGAGGGGAGAGTTGAAAGGAAAGGGGGGAAGGAAAAAGGAAGGGGAAGGAGGGAAGGAAGGGGGGGAACGGGGAAAAGGGGAAGGATAGGAAAGGACAAGTAGGCGAGGGAAAAAACGGGGGGGGGGGGGGACCAAGAAAGGGAAGGTGTAGGGAAGGTAAGTAGGAGGTAGGAGGGGGGAAAGAAAGAAGGGAAGGAGCAAGAAAAGGAAAGAAACAGAGGAAAAAGGAGGAGGGAAGAGGAACGCCAGAGAATGGTATCAAAAGGGGGGGAGGATAACAAACTTACCCCAATAGGGCATGAGTAAAAAATAGAGTCAGGTGGCAAAAGGCACGACAGGGACTGTGGGCTAATAAAAAATGTGGGGATTCAAAAATGGGCACATGAATAGGCTGGTCCGAATGCCTGGTAAAAACCAGGATGGTGTCACCCCCACTCTCCCCCTTTTTCTAACATAACTGGGATGATGGTACAATTTTATCCTCTATCATTTATTTCTATATGAGGCTATACTCTCCCTTTTGCTCATAATTATTGGGTGGATAACACACCCGCTTCTCCTTCCTCTTGAGTGCCTCTAACCTATAAATTCTCTTACATTATGTAACTCCTCCTTGATTGCTTGATGACCCCAGCTTAGATATTGTCTTCATTTCTGATGGTTTAATGGACATTTTTGGTTTTCTCGGATTGACCTACATCTATTCAATATTACATTTTTGAACATGTAATCTACATATTATGAGTTTATACCTCTTATGTATGCCATTATTAGTTTGATCATTTTTCTAAGAGGGTACAACTATTCAAGACACAGCGACTTTTATCCAAGGCCCTTGTGTTAATATGGACTGGACCTCCCCCAGCCATAAATAAATCATTACGCTATATCTAGACACTAGATTTATCTAGGTACTGCTATCTCTTTACCCTCTACTGTATTAGAAATATCTTCTCATTTTTCTTCCCCACTAATTCGTGGGCAGCACGCATACTATATACTTGCACCATCCTGTCCCAATTCTGGGACTGGTCACACTACACACTTGTCACTTAATTTTTTCTATTCACCGTTCTGGGACTTCATTGCCCCTTTTCCTTTTTTATTTACTTACTCATTTCCTCACTTTTCATACTCTCATTCTCTGGCTGCATTCTATTGCTGCACCTTACATTTTCTATGGGAATTGAGCCTTGACTCACCCTCTCACTTCTCGCTTTCACTCTCACCTGTCCATATTGATTTTGGTTATTCTACTTCACCCTTCATGTCTCTCTTTTTATTCCTTTTCTGTTTTGCAACTGTCAGCAATGTGACAATGTTTGGGGTCACCTAGTATTAGCAATCAAACGTGTGGGATATATACTCCCACTCATTACTATTACTCTATATACAATGTATTCTTTTTATTGTTGCTGTTTTTCCTTTGTCATGTAGCTTCCCCTTGAGTCTTTTTGTGCGGCCCCGGCTGTCTACATATTTCTTCCACGGCGGACTTGTCTCTCCCCTGGTGGGGGCGTTACCATGCCTCGCCCCCCTTGCTCTTTTCCCAGCGCGGGGCTCGGGTAGGGATAGCTTATTTAATGGCCGTCTGGCCATTAGATCGGCAGCGTGGATCTGTCCATCTGCGATCCGCTGGTTTAGCACGGACAGACTAGGACCTGGTCTGACACTATTTTGGGGCTCCTCCTGGGCACTGCTTATTTTACCCTCTAGTCCATGCATTACCATGCATTGTGCCACCAAAACGGGTTATTCCCTTGGATGACACCATCCTGGTTTTTACCAGGCATTCGGACCAGCCTATTCATGTGCCTATTTTTGAATCCCCACATTTTTTATCAGCCCACAGTCCCTGTCGTGCCTTTTGCCACCTGACTCTATTTTTTCATCATGCCCTATTGGGGTAAGTTTGTTATTCTCCCCCCCCTTTTGATACCATTCTCTGGCGTTCCTTTTCCCTCCTCCTTTTTCCTCTGTTTCTTTCCTTTTCTTGCTCCTTCCCTTCTTTCTTTCCCCCCTCCTACCTCCCTACTTACCTTCCCTACACCTTACCTTTCTTGGTCCCCCCCCCCGTTTTATCCCTGCCTCCCCCCCCCTTTTTCCCCTTCCCCCTTCCCCCCTCTCCCTCGCCTACTTGTCCTTTCCTATCCTCCCCCTTTTCCCCGTTCCCCCCCTTCCTTCCCCCCTTCCCCTTCCTTTTTACTTCCCCCCTTTCTTTTCAACTCTCCCATCCCCGCCAGCTCATGTATCATTGGAGGTTTTTTCCACAACTGTATGTATATGTATATATGCATACTTACATATATGTTTTTTGTTCTTACCCAGATTTCCACGCCAATTATCTCCTTGTCCATCGTGGGGGAAAGCTCCGTAGCTGTCCGGCCCCCGCACACTTTTAATTGACTCATAGGGTAAGCTAATATTACCATTGTTATAATTTCCTTCGGAAACTTATATTGTATCGCTGATTCCTTTTAATTATTTATTTATGTTTATTGTATAATGTTCTTTGCATCATTCTATAGATTGGCTGTCCTGATGAAGCGGTATTTCAATTCCCGCGAAACTAGTCGACCATGACCAATCATTGATGTGTACAATTAATTGTTTGTTTTGCAATTTTATGGACAAAATGCTTTTATATCAATAATATTTTGTTTACCACATTTTATCTGTACCGAGATAGTCCCCACCAACCAAATTGAGTGGGTAGTTTTGGGTTAGCTTCAGCTACTATTCCCTTACCCCCACTCTCCCCCTTTTTCTAACATAACTGGGATGATGGTACAATTTTATCCTCTATTATTTATTTCTATATGAGGCTATACTCTCCCTTTTGCTCAGCCTTTTTATTAACAAAACTCAACAAATATATATTTTATTACATTCCATGAAAGATAAACTTTACCCACTAAGGCCCGGATTCACAGACATTGGCGCATATTTATGCCGCCGTAGCGTATCTCTTTTACGCTACGCCGGTGCAGCGCGGAGAGGCAAGCATGGAATTCACTAAGCAAATGCTCCCAACGTTGCGCCGGCATAACGTAATTTCGAAGGCGCAGGCCGGCATAAGTGGAAGTAGGAGTGACCCTATGCAAATGATGGTCCGAGCTTGGCTCCGTGGTATCTCTAGGGGGGGTAGCCGTTTCCCTCCAAGAAGGGCTTGAGAGGCAGCAGGCCCGGCAAACACGACACATTGCTGATATTGCCGGCGACCTGCATAGAGTGGCTGACAGCCTGGCCTCTTTTGCTGGGTCCTCAGATTTGCGGCAGTGCCTCAGCCAGCAGGCTGCCCATACCCAGGCCATAACAGACAGCCTGCAGGACATCAATGCCAACTGTGCAGCCATGGCCACAAGCCTCTGTGACCAAAGAGAGACCCTGGATGCCATACATCAGCATATGTTAGCAGGGGTCCCTCGTCATTTGGGGAACGTGTAGGCCACCCAGGACCGGCCCACTGCGGCTATTGTGGAGCTGCAGGCCACAGCTTTTGGGATCCTGGCAGAGGTGAGGAGCCTGGGGGAGGCTGTGCAGGCCAACACTGCTGCCATCCAGGCAGAGGGTCGGCAGAACAGCGTCTCCAGTGGCAGACCAACGCCCGCCAGCTGCGGATGCAAGCAAATACTAACACTGTTCTGAGCCGCATTGCTGTTGCATTGGAGGGCATGCAGGCTACATCTGGCATCAGAGCCAGGAGGGACAAACCAGAGGATGAGCCTCCTCATGATGCCCCACCCCCCCACCCGAGTCACCCCCCAGACAATTGAGGAGCCGTACCCGTGGCACCAGGCCTGGCCCACAAGAGGGCAAATGACTCTCCTCTGATTTTTGTTGCTCAGAGTATGAGCTTTATATATTTTGTTTTTGGACGTGCACAGACGTATGTGCCGTCCTCCTGTAAGGGCATGATCCCTATTTTTTTCTTTTTTGTTACTGCACACAGTGAGCAGTGCAGAAGTTCGCATGGGCAGGGTTTGCCTGGTGCTGCTCCAGTGTAACTGGTGTGCGAGTGTGTGTATGTGTGTGCATACCTCCCAACTTTTCAACTTCAGAATGAGGGACAAATGAGCGAATCGCGGTAATCGTGGAATTGCGGGACTTTTGCCGTAATCGCGGGAGCACGGGATTTACCGCGATTTGCGGGACAATCCCGTGAAATCCGGGACGGTTGGGAGGTATGTGTGTGTGCGACGTTTTCTGCCAGCAAGGTGTGTTACCTTGGCTCATCAGGGAGAGGTTATCCCCACGACCATGTGAATGTGGTATGAATGGACAGCAATATAAATTGGGGCCTTGGCGTGGCGTTGCTGCTCCCAAGTCCCGTGCGGTAGACTTGTGCTAATCCAATGTGAGGTGGATGTGGTGTGTGATCTAGGGACCACAGTGGTGTGCATTCGTGCATTGTCCGTGAGCCATGATGAATGTGTGTTTAACGTGCAAAGATACATTCCACGAGGCAACTCCTGACTGCTGTTCCTTCAGGCAGGGGGGGACTGTGTGGTTCGGGGGTCAGGTCATCACATATGTCAAGCTCCAGGCCCTTTCTCATGGCGTAGTTGTGCAGAATGCAACATGCACCGATGATCTGGCACACAAAGTTTGAGGAATACAACAGGGCCCCCCCGGACTTATCCAGGCATCGGAAACGGAACTTCAGGATGCCAAATGTGCGCTCCACCACTGCACAGGTGCGTATGTGTGCAGCATTGTATCTTCTCTCTCCTCTGGTTTGGGGATCCCGAAATGGAGTCATAAGATGGGGCCCAAGTGCATATGCAGAGTCACCTGTAAGGGAAAAGACAGGAGGATGTTAGTCGTGCATGTGCCCCTCGTGATGTCTGCATCATGGGGTCGGACCGTCATGCTTAACTCCCATGTCACTCACCAACCAGCCAGCTGTCCCTGTACACGTTCTGTTCGAATTCTGTTGAGATGTTGCTTTGACGGTATATGTAGCTGTTGTGGCGGGCCTCAGGGTGTTTGGGACGGACGTGCCATATGAGGCATTGGGCTTCGGCTATCACCTGTACATTGATGGAATGCCACTGCTTACGATTGCGGTATATGTGCTCTGTGGCACGGGGGGGGGGGGGGGGCCGTAGTGCCACATGTGTGCAATCAATGGCCCCGATGGTGCGTGGGAATCCTGCAATGCTGCAGAAATTCAGCATTGCCTTCTGCCACAGATGCTCATGGGTGGGTTTGATGATGTGGTGGGACATGCTTCTGAGGATTGCAGGAACAACTTGGTGCACACATCTGCTCATGGTGGATTGTGACATCCCAGACACGACTCCACTTTGGAAAGATCCACTGGCGAGGAAATGGAGTGTTTCCAGTACCTTGACCAGTGGCTGCACTGCATGTGAGTGTTCTGTCTGGCTGGTGATGTCATCATGCAGGGCTGCGGCTGATTCCAGGATGGCATTAGGGCTGAATCGGAAGCTGCGATTCCCCCATGCTAAAGACATTCATACGTGTTCGGTATATCCTCTCCTGTGTCCTCCTCCGTGACTGTGGACGCAGTAGTGCTATGACCATGGCTGTCCCTGGCATGTTGGCATACAGATGTGTTGTCCTGCAAGAGTGGTTGCTCAACTCGTCCGTAATGGTGCTGCTGCAGCTGCTCTCCAGCTGACCTGTGCACGTCTGTTGCTGAGGTACATCTCCTTTATTGGGAATAACTTTACACCGGACGTACACTTATGCGCGGTGCGCGTAGCCAGCGTCGGGCGCACGTACGTTCGTGAATCGCAGTATCTGCCTCATTTGCATATTTGAATAGAAAATCAATGGGAGCGCCACATGCGTCCACTCTACGCCGGCGTAGGCAAGTTGCATCGGTGGGATGAAGTCTGTTTATAGGCGTATCTTAGTTTGTGGGTCTGGCGCACAGATACGGCGGCGCATATTTGCACTTACGCAGCGGTGTAAGTGCTTTATGAATCCGGGCCTAACTGTCTAATACTAACTCTCCTAAATCCAGGTATTTGGAGGCAAGCATGGTCAACCGAATCGGCTGTATCAAGCACCAAATTCCTTACCATGGCCCCCAGCCGCAGATACACCGACTCTGGGATAATTAGTTACCACATTACCACTCGATACAGCCCCAATACTGATATCGCCATACTGACATCACATCTATGGTACCAAAGATGGGCACCTTCTCCCTTCTCTTCATTCTCCCCAGACAATTTTGACCATGCCAACCTTCAAAAACCTGAGAAATTGAGCTTGCCCAGAAGAGACTGCAGGGAACGTAATTGCAATTTTTTGCAACGACGAGCACCTATAACCAGGGCCGGACTTACCATTGGGCTTGACTGGGCTCAAGCCCAATAGGGGGCCCCGGATGGCAACCCTCTTAAAAAAAAAACAGCAACCCCCACTTTTCTTTATTTGTTTTTTTATAAAAAAAATATGTTTTTATATATATATATATATATATATATATATATATATATATATATATATATATATATATATATATTTTTTTTTTATTATTATTATTAGTATTATTATTATTAAAGGGCCCAGAGGTCTCCAGGGCCCCCGGATGGCAACCTCCCTTTTTTTATAAAAAAAAAAAAATTGTATGTATTTTTTATAAATGTTTCTTTTTTTTTTATATTAAAGGGCCCAGAGGTTTCTTTTTTCTTTTTATTACAGGGCCCAGAGATCCCCAGGGCCCTGGATGGCTACCCCCTTTATATATATATATATATATATATAATGTATGTATGTATGTATGTATGTATGTATGTATGTATATATATATATATATATATATATATGTATTTTTTATTTCTTCTTTTTTTTGTAAAGGCCCCTCCCCCCTGCTTCTCAATTTGCGGCAGCCCCCCCCCCGCTTCTTAATTTCAGGCGGCAGCACACCCCCCCCCCCGGTTCTCTGCTCTGGGGGGCCCATGCCTTAAGCTGTGTAAGGCGCCCCAAAATTCCTGATGGCGGCCCTGTGCATACCTCCCAACACGCACGGATTCTGCGGGACTTTCCCGCACAGACTGCTTCTTCCCACAGTCCAGCGAAAGGGTTCATTTTCCCGCACTGCAATAGGTGGCAGCACAGAAGCAGGAGGAACCGGAGCGTTGTGTGGAGGACTGTGGCTGCTGAAGGGAAGAAAGTCGACAGCCGGGCTAATGACAGTCTGTGGCCCTGGCTGTTGGCACAGTTGAGAGGCACTCCCCCCCGCTCAACAACTGCAAAACCTCCCCCCAGGAGAAACCGGAGCGGTGTGGGGATGTCTGCTGAAGGGAAGAAAGCGTGTCCCCCCCTTTAATGCCCCCCCGCTCAACAATTTTAAACTATGATCCTCCCTCGCTCCAGGGAGGCCCTTCAACACTCAAGCCCAGGGGCCCCCACCACCCCACCACTCTAAGTCCTGCCCTGCCTTTAACTGACCCCCAAAGATTGATACCCAAAAATTTCAGTTCCTCAATTGGGCCTTCAGTTTTTTCAAAAACCTCAAACACGTGCTGGACTGTGGCCAACAAGATCTGGCAAGTCCAAGCCCTCAGAGGGCCGATAACCAAGAAATCATCCAGATAATGGATAATGGACTGCAAACCAGACAAATCCCGCACCATCCATTCAAGAAAGGAACTGAACGTTTAGAAAAAAAGAACAGGAAATGGCGCAACCCGCCACTGCGGCTCATGCTCCAATGTGAAAGGGGCCTTAGTGCTAATTTGTTCAGTTCTAGCTAGACCCTTCATGTTCTCTCAGTCAGTGTTAGTTCGTCGTAGACTGAGCTTATGAAAGTCATTGTGTTATTACACTTCATAAGAGAGGAAAATATCCTCTGTACTGCAATTTTCTAAATTTAAAATTGGAAGACTATGAATGAATGAAAAACGTATATAGCGCGGCACATGCGAACTAAATCGCCTCTGGGCGCTTGTTGTTCCTGTCTCCTTTGGTATCAAAAGAGATGAGTCTTGATCTTTCTCCTGAACGCTAGGTGATCCTCCTCCAACCGAATGCTGGTTGGTAAAGCGCTCCATAGTCTGGGACCTTGGACCGCGAATCTTCTATCTCCTTTGGACTTGTAGTTGGCTTTCGGTATCTGGAGTAGATTTTGATTGGTGGATCGCAGAACGCGATTGGGATTATGAGCTTTTATTTTTTCGCATTGATAATGGGGTGCATTCCCATGGATACATCTATGTGTTAGACAGAGTGCTTTAAAAGTGATTCTGTCTTTTACTGGTAACCAATGAAGGGCTCTCAGTGAAGGTGAGATTGATTCCCAGGGTTTTTTCCCAGTCACAAGTCTAGCGGCCGTATTTTGAACGACTTGTGAACGAGCGATTTGGTACTTGGGGAGTCCGAGGTAAAGTCCAATCCTGAGTTTACAATTGCTCCCACCACGACTGCTATGTCTTCTTTGGGGATGAAAGGAGTAAGTCTGCGTAGTAGGCGCAGCAGATGGTGAGATCCGCTGACTACTGACCCTATTTGTGCGTCCATTGTCATGTAGGAGTCGAAGATGACCCCGAGACTTTTGACTTTGGTGCTAGGGGAGATGATTTTGCCCAAAATTGGCGGGGGGATCCATGCTGTTGCAGATTGATTCTTACGCTTGGCGTGAAACAGGAGAAGTTCTGTTTTCGCTCCGTTGAGTTTGAGATAACTCTTTGTCATCCAGTCATCTATCAAAGAGAGGCATGTCTCTAGATTGAGGTGGTGATCCTTTTTATTGCAAATGCGGAAGTACAGTTGCGTGTCGTCTGCATATGAATGATAGAGCAGTTTTTGGCTGCTGATGATTTCAAAAAGAGGACGAAGATAGATGTTGAATAACAACGGCGACAGAGGCGATCCTTGAGGGACTCCGCACGATAATGTGTGTTTTTCAGAAGTGAAGGGTCCCAACTTCACTGTTTGCGATCGGTTTTCCAAAAAAGAGGAGAACCAAGATAAATCGCCTTCTGCGACTTTGGCTACTTCAGCTAGCCGAGTCAATAGAAGCTTGTGGTCTATAGTGATGAGCGGAATACGCCATATTCGATTTCGCGATATTTCACAAATATATAGAAGAATATTCGCGAAATATTCGTTAATATCGAATATTTGTGATATTATATTCGAAATTTCGCTAATGCGAATGCGAAATTTCGCTAATGCGAATGCGAAATTTCGCTAATGCGAATGCGAAATTGATTGCGAAATTCTCGTCAACACGCGAAAACGGAGATCATTTCCTGGATTACTAAACTAATATGCACTAAACACTAACTCTACTTACACAAACTTATATGACTAAACTAAAGCTAATTTTTTTTTTTTTTTTTTTTTATACACAAAACACAGAAGGGCAGAGAAAGTATTTGCGAATATTCGTAATATTCGCATATTCGTAATGCTCACAACCAAATCGGAACAACTGCCTAAGATAAGCTAGATCACTGTGTACGCCGTGATTGTAACCTACGCCCAGTCCGACACATGTCGGCCCATATTCACAGACGTCCAACGTACAATACATAGGCTTGTGTTCCCTGGTCCATACCTTTGCATGGGTTGCGCCTCATCTATGGGGAATACATTTACGCCGGATGTAAAACTTACACAAACCACGTATATCATGCGCCGGGCGCAAGTACGTTCGTGAATCGCCGTATTTTCCTCATTTGCATATTTGAATGCCTAATCAATGGGAGAAGCAACATGCGTCCAGACCATATTTGCGCCCACGCCATGCTGGCGCAAGTAAGATACGTCAGGGTAGGATGGCCTATTTTTAGGCATATCTTGGTTTGTGATTCTGGCGCACACATACACCAGGCGCATATTGACGCTACGCCGGGAAAAGGTGAGTTACGTCGGCGTAAGTGCTTTGTGAATCCAGGCCAAGGTATGTATATTGATTTTTTCTTTTCAGGGCTAGATAGGTTAGTGTTAGAATGTTAGTATGGGCTTCCACTATAGGCAACTTGATTTATAATATATTGTTTTTTTGTTTTGTTTTTATGTTGATGAGTAATTTTGGCATTGAACTGTCATGTTTAAAGCTAAGAGAACACAAAGGAAAATTTACTTACCCGTTATGAATCTTCTAATCTTCTGTTTTTTTTTTTAAATAAAAGAAAATAAAAATAATTAAAAAGAGATAAAATAATACAAGAAAGTATACCAAAAGCAGAGGGGTCAGGTATTTAGAAGGTTAGTGAGGTAACCAGCTCTCTGTTATGTCTCTTCAAAACATCTACCATAGTACTGGGCCATTTATTACCAGCACTGGCATTTTGGAAGTACCCATCAGTTACCTATCTGAACACTAATGCAGGCTTTGAGGTCCCCCAGAACAATGTGCATAGCAGATGGCCTCCTACATAGGAGGAGAAAATAAGGACCAGGGCACCATGTCTTGAGTGTGTGGCATTAACAGGTTCATGATATGGTATTACACCAAAGAGGTTGTTCACACCACCTGTACTGGGTTGCATTTCTCAATGTTGTTCCTACACAAGGACAAGGCATGTGGACTTGTTTCCAGTTGTGCCAGTTCCCCCACCCATGCTGTGTGTGTCAGTAAAAAAAATAGTCCTACAGGTCTGGGTGGTTGAAACCGAAGAGGAGAATGGTCGCTCTCCATCAGAAGATGTTAGATATGCGCACACTGAAGTATTTTGTTTCGGAAATTTAATTTTCATCCGAAAAATATATTCGTCCGAAAATCCAAACAAATTAAGGTAGAATCTGTCATTGAAGGCTTATGGTGTCTGTCGATTGTTCTAAGAAGATTCTACGAAGCAGCTAAACTGTACGACGCCGCGATCTTACATTTCCGGTCGAATGCTCCGCCCACAAGCTATCCTACAGGGGTGTCCAAACTTTTTCAAAGAGAGCCAGATTTGATGAAGTGAACATGCGTGAGGGCCGACTATTTTGCCCGACATTCTTTGAACCATTAAAATTTGGTCTGTGTTCTCCTGAGCAACTAATACAGGGCCCAACAAGAATTCTCTTGCCTTTGTGGCTGTGTGTGGTGAAGAGATGAGCGTGGGCGTGTTATTTGGATATACTGTATTTATCGGCGTATAACACGCATCTTCACTTTAGGAGGGAAGTTTCAGGGAAAAAAAATTAAATAAAGAACTGTGAAGCAAAATAAGGGTCATTGTCCATCAATGCAACATAATCAGTGCTCATTTGCAGCATCTCCATTGCCACGAATGTAGCCTGATCGATGCCCATCTGCAGCCTCGGAGAGGAGGGCAAGACGAGCGCCAACAGATTATATACAAGAGAATCTCCTGTTTACACAGCAGCCTTTTTAATACAATGTCTCGCCTCCTATGATAGACAGAGGAGTCGTCCAATGGCAGCCCAGGAGACGGGACTTCCTATTACAGATGCCGCAGAGTAAACAGGAGAGTCTCCTGTATGTAATTTGACAGCACTCGTTCCCCCTCTCCCTGTCTCCTCCAAAGCAGCGCCGATAAATACAGTATATATCCAAATTTCCATTAAACTGTAACGGGGGCCGCAATTGGCCCCCAGGCCGGACTTTGGACATGCCTGCTATAGAAGAATTCTAATGTTGTATGACTAGTAATAATTATATTTATCAATTATTATTACTAGTCAACCAACATTCAAAGTCTTCTATAGCCTATGGGCCGAGCATTTGACCATAAATGTCCGTTTGCGGCGATCGTATGTTTTTAGCCACTTTGTCGAATCTTTTCTCTCTATGATGAATAATCTCAGACTAATAGAGTTAAGGTTAGGCACATTTAACAGCAGATTTGATAGACGCAAATCGTCATGTCGAATCATCTATCTATATCGAAGTGTTGTGGCAACAAAATGAAAATAAAGCCTTTTTTATGTCAGATTCTGCACGTTCATTATTGTTTGTTAAAATGAACGTGTTTGTTCATATCTATGCAAAATCCCCTGAAATTCGGAAGAAAACGAATGCACATGTCTAAATGTAGGGCATTAAGAAGGTGACCACTGCCCTCACTCACTTGTTGAGTTTTATTTATAGTATAAATTAAAAATGGCAATATAGTTTTGACGCCGAGCGTCCTCGGTTGCGGGGGTTATACCGGCATGATGCCTGCAGCTGCAGGCATCATCCCGGTACCGTTGAGAGCCTGCGATTGGCTGTCCAGACATAACAACCGATGCGGCTGAAAGCCGGAGGAGCGGGAGGGGACATCCCCCCTCCCGCCGCCTCTCGCCGCTCTGACCGGGTCTCCCGTCCCATCGGGAGACCCGATCCTCATTCCGGCTTCTCCGCCTCCAGGCGCTGACTGAATCAAAGCCGTTTACGGCTTAGTTTCAGTCTCCTTTTTGTAAACACGGAAGCAACGTCAGGACATCACTTCTGGGTTTCTCGGCTGCCAATGGCGCCGGATTTAAAAAAATACACAGTATTCAGAATCGCCGTTTTTGGTGATCTGAATACTTTGAAGTGCAAAGGAGGGATCAGGTTTTTTTTAGACCCCCGATCCCTCCATAAAGAGTACCTGTCAATAAAATAATAATAATAATAATAAAAAAAAATTAAAGCGCCCCCTTGCGCAACAAAGAAAACGCATACGGAAGTCGCGCCTACATATGAAAACGGTGTTCAAATCACACATTTGAGGTATCGTCACGATTGTCAGAGTGAGAGCAATAATTCTAGCCGTAGACCTCCTCTGTAACTCTAACCTGGTAACCGTAAAAAAAGTTTAAAGCGTTGCCTATGGAGATTTTTAGGTAAGGTAGTTTGGCACCATTCCACGAGCGCGCGCAATTATAAAGCGTGACATGCTTGGTATCTATTTACTCGGCGTAACATCATCTTTCACATTATGCCAAAAAATTGGGCTAACTTTACTGTTTTGTTATTTTTAAATTCATGAAAGTAAATTTTTCCCAAAAAGTTGCGTTTAAAACACTGCCACACAAATACCGTGTGACATAAAATATTGCAACAATTGCCATTTTATTCTCTAGATTCTCTGATAATATATATATATATATATTTAATGTTTGGGGGTTCTAAGTAATTTTCTATCAAAAAATACAGATTTTAACTTGTATACACCAAATGTCAGAAATGGGCTTAGGCATGAAAGGGCTATATATAAATACATACAACTTATACAGTACAGACCAAAAGTTTGGACACACCTTTTCATTCCAAGAGTTTTCTTAAGTCACACTGGAGGCATCAAAACTATGAATGAACACATGTGGAATTATACATAACAAAAAAGTGTGAAACAACTGAAAATATGTCATATTCTAGGTCCTTTTGCAGCAGACACATCTCTAGAAGAACTGATAAGAGGAGACTGTGTAAATCCGGCCTTCATGGTAGAATATCTGCTAGGAAACCACTGCTAAAGAAAGGCAACAAGCAGAAGAGACTTGTTTGGGCTAAAGAACACAAGGAATGGACATTAGACCAGTGGAAATCTGTGCTTTGGTCTGATGAGTCCAAACTTGAGATCTTTGGTTCCAACCACCGTGTCTTTGTGCGACGCAGAAAAGGTGAACGGATGGACTCTACATGCCTGGTTCCCACTGTGAAGCATGGAGGAGGAGGTGTGATGGTGTGGGGGTGCTTTGCTGGTGACACTGTTGGGGATTTATACTGAACCAGCATGGCTACCACAGCATCTTGCAGCGGCATGCTATTCCATCCGCTTTGCGTTTAGTTGGACCATCATTTATTTTTCAACAGGACAATGGCCCCAAACACACCTCCAGGCGGGGGAAGGGCTATTTGACCAAGAAGGAGAGTGATGGGGTGCTGCGCCAGATGACCTGGCCTCCACAGTCACCGGACCTGAACCCAATCGAGATGGTTTGGGGTGAGCTGGACCGCAGAGTGAAGGCAAAAAGGGCCAACAAGTGCTAAGCATCTCTGGGAACTCCTTCAAGACTGTTGGAAGACCATTTCAGGTGACAAGAGAATGCCAAGAGTGTTCAAAGCAGAAATCAAAGCAAAAGGACCTAGAATATGACATCTTTTCAGTTGTTTCACACTTTTTTGTTAATTCATAGTTTTGATGCCTTCAGTGTGACTCTACAATTTTCATAGTCATGAAAATAAAGAAAACTCCTGGAATGAGAAGGTGTGTCCAAACTTTTGGTCTGTACTGTACATACAGTTTATAATCTTTAGTTGACTATCAATAGAGGTTCCTTTGCCCATAGGAATAAACATGGATACTGAGGTTGTTCACTATGCATTTGGAAGAGAAATTGAAGAGAGGACAGGGTCCACACACCTTTGAAGGTATTTTGTTATATTTATTTGATTATTGCAAAAAATACCTGGTGATCCTGCCAGAAATTGTCTGAGCTTTGTGTTTTATGTGCTTAGTCCTTCTCATGTTTTTGAGTATGTTTTTGGTTTTTGAACCTAACAAACATCGGTGTTGGTAATGCACTAGGAGTTTGCGCCCGTCTGTGTGTTTTTACAGTTCTTTTGGAGATTCCCTATCTAAGGAGGGCAGCGTCGGACAGAGGATTATGAGACACCATTGGATGTACAACTGTTTGAGCACTAGAGTGATTTAATTTTTCTATGCCAGATTTCTAGTATTCTTAAACTCACAGAAAAACTGTACATTTTTTATTTATAAGTATTAAAATAATGATAATCCTTAAATATGTATCGATGGTATCATGGGCGTCCACTCCATAGAGCAAGGGGGGGTAATTGACCCCCCCTGGAAAATCGAGAAGGTGTTGAAGACTGAAGACACCCCTCCGTGACTGAAGCAGTGACAGCACTGCGGTGAAAGGCAGGTTCGAACAGGGAGAGAGAGGCGAGCTGTTGGCCATGGTGTTCGAAGGGGGGGGGGGGGGCGGGGGGGTGGTTTTGGTGCGGGGGCGACACCACTGTACCTGACCAACCATCCCGTTCTCTCGTGGCCGCGGGCTGCCTGAACGGTCACACACGGATGTCACAAAGGCACAGCGAGCAGAGTGAAGCCGCCTCCCCCTCCAGTGTTGTGCTGGGCCTGACCTTAGGTACTGATGGCTGACCTTAGGTACTGAATGGGATAGGAGGTTCGTCTGTGCTGAAGGGGGGGTTTGTGCTGAATGGGGGTCCATCTGTGCTGAAGGGGGGGTCTGTACTGAAGGGGGGGTCTGTGTGGAATGTGGGGTCTGTGCTGAAGGGGGGGTACATCTGTGCTGAATGGAGGAGGTCTGTGCAGAATGGAGGGGGTCTGTGCTGAAGGAGGGGGGTCCAGCTAAAAAGCGGTGCTTTACCATCGTCTTAGCTGCGATATTCGGCCACTAGCGGGGCGCTTTTAACCCCCTCAAGTGTTTGAAGAAAGGGTTAAATGCGACTGTGTATCGCCGCTGCCGAAGCGCCCTCCCCTGAAAATATTTCAGCGGACGCCCATGGATGGTATAAGGCTCTGGTTTATGACTCAGGTATATAACTCTGGGATATGACTATTTGTGTGGTATGCCCTGGCAGAACATTTACCATATAAGACATTAAAATCTTACCTTGTGATTGCAGATTGCTCCAGTAATAATGACAGTGAAAACGACAATTAATATAATAATTACTATAAGTATTACATTGCTGTGAGGTTCAGCGGATCGGTCGTTTTCTAAAAGGAAAGAAATAAAGTAAAACACGTAATATTTTAAATGTTTTATATTTTGAAATCTGAAACTCAGCAGCAAGGGTGAGCATCAAAATGTATTTCAAAGCAAAAAATAATAATTCTATCTTCAATAAAACAAAATAAAAAATAAATTGAGAGACTCACCCAGGACAGGGGCTTTTTAAGGAGACTGCAGGGGAGGGCTCTTGCCTACTGACTATGGGTCTGGCTTTTAAGGGAACACTAATCTTTGGGGGACATGTGGATTTGGGGAACCCTTGAGTGGTCTTGCTTTGGATTTGGGATTGTCTCCTGAAACACACAGGGGTAGATTCACGTAGAAATGCCTATCTTTAGGCATGCCTAGCGTCTGGCTTTTAAACTAGGCCGCCACACCTTTTTCAGGGAAGTGCTTTATTCTCAAAGCACTTGCCTGTAAAGTTGAGGCGGCGTAGCGTAAAAGAGCCAGCCGAATTCAAATTCGGCGGGTAGGGGGCATGTATCATTTAAATGAAGCGCGTCCCAGCGTCGAACGAACTGCGAATGCGCCGGCCGTGATTGGTTCCCAGTGCGCATGCTCCAAATCTCGACGTCAATTCGACGTGTAAATGACGTGAACGCCACTTACGCAAAACCCTATTCGCAAACGTTTTACGTAAACGTCGGGAAAAAAAGCGTCGGCACGCCGTCCATACTTAACATTGCCTGCGCCTCATATAGCAGGCATAACATTATGACGGTACTACGCTAACGCAAACAACGTAATTGAATAGCGCCGGCCGGGCGTACGTTCGGGAATCGGCGTATAGGCTCATTTACATATTTTAGACGGGAACGCCACCTAGCGGCCAGCCTAAAATATTAAAATAAGATTAGACAGCGTAATAGACTTACGCATGTCTGATCTAAGGAAAATCTATGCTTAACTGATTTTATGAATCAGTGGCATAGATTGGGCGCATAAAACGCAGAGATAAGACGGCTTATCTGGAGATAAGACGGCTTATCTGGAGATAAGACGGCTTATCTGGAGATAAGCCGGCTTATCTCCTACCTGAATCTATCCCACAGACTCTGGGAATCTAGGCCTGGGATCCATATTTAGGGCCTCAATGCCCATAACCAGCAATGACTGCTTTAGTGTCAGGCACTTACCTTCCAGCCTCATCCATCTTCATTTCAGGGTTCATCCATGTTAACGCGTAAGAGAGGCCTCCTACAACCAGACTCTGAACATACCAGGTACCTAATAGTATCAGGAGCCATGACAGAGTCTGCAGGAGATGCCCCAGCATCCGCTACTAGGTCTTCATCAACCGCTGCTGCTCCATCTGTAGTAATGCTACCACCTGAACCCAGGGTTCCTATGCCCGAACGATTCACGGGGGATTGCTCTAAATTCCAGGATTTTCGTAATGCTTGCCAATTATATTTTGCTCTGCAACCCCGCACATTCTCACTAGAGGCCACGAAAGTAGGGTTTGTCGTCTCACTACTTCAAGGGGAACCCCAAAAATGGGCACATCGGTTACTAGAGGATAATGGCCCTCAGACAGAGACTTTGCTGAACTTCTTCCAGGCCATGACCCAACTTTATGACGACCCCCATTGGACTGCCACAGCCGAAACCGCCCTACTTGCACTCCAACAGGGCCGTCGAGCGGTCGAGGATTATGTAACCGATTTTCATCGTTGGAGTGCAGGAACCCAATGGAACAGCGTGGCTCTGCGCCACCAATTCCGCTTAGGCTTGTCAGAACCCCTGACGGATGAACTAGCCCGCATTGGGGTGCCTGAAACCTTAGACGAACTGATCACTAAGGCCGTGCAAATTGATCGGCGACTAAGGGAACGCTCTTCCCAACAAGGTCGCCAAGTATGGGCTCGGGCCCCCTTACCCGCTTCTCGTTACCAACCACCTACTCCCCCGAATTCTGCTGATTCGTCTATGGACACTTCCGAACCAATGCAATTAGGAGTGATGCGTCCTACCCTGACTCCGGAAGAACGCACACGCCGTCGCCAGTTGAACCTGTGTCTCTACTGTGGCGAGGCGTATAACTGCACCGTCAAGACACATAAGTTCAGATCTTCCACTCCTGTTAAGATTTCAGCCATTTCTGCCAACACCACCCACCTTGCTCTCTCCCTTTCCTTACAGCTTCCCGAAAAGACGGTGTTGGTCAACGCTATCGTTGATTCGTGTGCATGCAGCTGTTTTATTGATTCCACTTTTGCTGATCTTCATAACATACCTTTACATAAAAAGACTTTAAACTTTCTGTCTTTTTGGCTGACGGCTCACACATCAAGATTGGTCAGGTAACACAAGAGACGCTTCCCCTACCGGCTACTTCTTCTCTCCAACACAAGGAACTATTAATTTTGGACAACATTTCATCCCCTTTGTTTCCAGTAATCTTAGGCCTACCTTGGCTCTGGGCACACAATCCCCAAGTTGATTGGATATCTGGAAGAGTCACCTTCCCTTCTTACTACTGTCAGCAACACTGCCTGCCCAGACTGTCTAATCCATCTCCTACTCTGATGTGTTTAAATGCCGATCCCAGTCTGCTTCAGTCCGTTCCAAAACCGTATCATGGATTCCTTGATGTGTTTAGCAAGAAAGGAGCTGATTCTCTTCCGCCTCATCGGCCATATGACTGTCCGGTTGAGCTCCTTCCTGGGGCTGAGATACCCTTTGGGCGGATTTTCCCACTCTCCGAGAAGGAACAGGACGCCTTAAAAATTTATCTTGATGAGAATTTGGCTAAAGGATTCATTCGTTTGTCCACCTCGATAGCAGGCACCGAAATCTTCTTTGTCACAAAAAAAGATCAGACTCTCTGTCCCTGCGTTGACTATCGGGAACTAAACAACATCACGGTAAAGAATCGCTATCCCCTGCCCCTAATACCCGAACTCTTTAAAAATTACGATCGGCCATTATCTTCACTAAACTGGATCTAAGGGGAGCATATAACTTGATACGCATCAGAGACGGTGATGAATAGAAGACAGCGTTCCGCACCAGGTATGGACACATAGGGCCAGATTCAGGTAGATGGGCGCTTCTTTACTTTGGAGTAACGTTTCTCATTTACGTTACTCCGCCGACGCTTTCGGCGCAAGTACTGTTATTCACATAGCACTTGCCCCTAAACTTGCGTCGGAGTAACGAAAATGCGCTGGCGTAACCCGACGCAAGTGGAAGTGGGTGTGATCATATGTAAATGATGGGCGGAGCCCAGCGCAGAGGCTTACGTTCAGCGCATCAACCACGGAGCATGCGCAGTGAGTGAGGCTCCACTCGTCCCCTTGTGCGCATGCTCACAACTTCCGTCGGCACCACTTCACGGGAAACGTCAGCGCAATGTGTTCCGTTGCGCGTATAAAAGCGCCAGCGGAAGCGCCATTCCGGCGCAAAAGTATTTCCGTTTCCCCCCACCCCAGGGAAGTTACTTTTGCTCTGTTATGGCTGCTCCCGCTACCCCCAAAGAGAGGAGGAACCTCAATTTCAATCCTCAAGAGGTCTCTATTGTTATTTCGGCTATGGAGACCCAGAACGATGTCCTCCATGGCAGGAAAAGCCGGGAGAGGAAGCAGGCCATCCTGGCAAGCATTGCTGCCAGGGTTAATATTTTGGGGTACTCCACCCGGACTGCTGGCGATATTGCCAAGAAGATCAACGATCTACGGCGCAAGGTTCGGGGCAAGGTGGCCACCATTAGGAGGCATGAGAGTGGCACGGGTGGTGGACCCCCATGTGCGATCAGCCTGACCACAGAGGAGGAGGTGGTCGCCCGCTGCCTGGAGAGGGAGCAGTTGGAGGGGGTCCCTGGATATGACTCCATGGAGGAAGTCTCCAGGACAGGTAAGTGTTTTTTAACCCCCATTTGGTGTGTTGCATGTGGGGGGGGGAGGGTACATGTGCCAAGTGTGTGGGACCACCAACATGTGTCTGCTTTGTGTCATCCACAGATGACGGAGCTGGGCCATCATCTGTCGGCGGCCAGTCCACCCCATCCCCCCAACGGCATCCAGTGCCCGTGCCCCTGGGTGGTGAAGACACCGAGGTGGAGGAGGAGAGTGCCCACACCTCACCTGCAGAGGTCGTTGAGGAGGAGCCTGTTGGGGCAGAGCAGGACATTATTTTATATTTGGACGAGTCCTCCTCTTCTGCAGGGCCCTCTCAGATCCCCTCCCCCATCATAGGAAGCCCCTCAAGGGCGACTCCATCCCCCCGGGGACAACCATCTACTGGCCCCAGGAAGGCCACCCGTAAGACCAGGGGGGGCTCTGATCTGGTCCAGGACCAGGTGGCGAGGGATCACGCCAGGCAGACCCAGCAAATGGGGGACATAGTTGGGCACCTGGACAGAGTGGCTGACAGCCTGTGCTCCGTGGCCCAGATTTCTTCTGCAGTGCAGGATGTGAGCTGCAACTGCGCTGCAGTGGTGACCAGTCTGGGGGAGGTGCAGGGTGACATAAGGGACCTCACTGCAGCCGTCCAGGCAAACACTGCTGCCATCCAGGCAAACAGTGCTGCCATCCGGGACCAGGGGAGGCAGAGTCAGCGGGCCCAGCATTATCAGGTCAGCCGGCAGCTCAGGATGCAGGCCCAGACAAACGGTTACCTCGGCCGGATAGCCATGGCCTTGGAGGGCAGGCAGGCCACACCTGCCAGGAGTGGCCCACCCGGGGATCAGCCACCTCCAGATGCCCCCCCACCCACTCCATCCAGGCAGCTGAGGAGCTAGAGAGGGGCCGTGTCAGGGCATTAGAGCTGCCCGTTCGCGGCCGTTTACCGCGAGCGCGTGCATGCGCAGCTCGGGCGCGCGCGTGCACGTATTAGGCGCGCGCGTGCGCGGTATAGGCGCGCGGCGCGGGCGCACGCACGGGAGCGCACAGACACGCTCTCCATCTGGCCAATCAGTGGCTTAGGCGGGCTATTTAAGCCAGCCTCTTCCTCCTGTCTGGTTGCTGGCTTGTCACAGCTTCTAAGTGAACCTGATACCTACGACCTTTTGATCCTGATCCTTTGACCTTTGGCTATTGTTACCGGACTGCTGCTGTCTCCTGCTCTTGACCTTTGGCTTGAACTCTCGGACTTCCTGATCTCTCCAACCCTCCTGACCACGGCCTGTTTCCCGGATTTATCTTCTGCTTGTTCCCAGCTCCAGCTATCTGGACTTCCGGACTATCTCCGTGTGCTTCCCCGGCTGACCCCAGTGACCTGCTTCCGGATCAGTCTCTGCTCCACGGATCCAGTCTTCGTCCACCTGTCGGTGCCGGTGCCTCCCGGTGCGTCCGTCCCCCTGTACCCACTCCAGAGGGCGGATCGCGCTAGGTCGCAAAGGGAGCCGCCCTCAGCATCTTGGCCTTGGTGAGTTTATCTTTAACTATCGTGATAGTACAAGCCAGCCAGATGTCCGAGGCCGACAGGGCGCGCTCTCCCTTTGAGACTCTTTGCCTACAAGTCTCAGCACTAACCGACGCGGTACAGAAGTTGCAAGACGGATACGTACAAATGGATGGTCGCCTCCAACAAATGGCTGTCCCGCCTGGACCCACGGCCCCTCCCGCGGCTCCAGCTATGGGGGCATCCACCTCCCAGTCTTCTCCAGGACCAGCAATGGTTGTTACTCGCCTCGCGTCCCAACACCTGAGCGATTCTCTGGCGACCGCAAGAAATTCCGGGCGTTCAAAAATGCCTGCTCACTGTACCTGGCCCTGCAACCTAGAACTTTCTGTTCGGAAGCCGTGAAAGTAGGCTTTGTGATTTCTTTGCTCGCGGACGAGCCACAGGCTTGGGCACACAGCCTGCTGGAACAGAAGAGCCCAATACTGGACACTTTAGACACCTTCTTTAAAAACATGTCTGAACTGTATGATGACCCCCTACGTTCGGCCACGGCCGAGGCTACTCTCCACCAGCTGAATCAAGGGAGGAGACCAGTGGAGGACTTTATTGCGGAATTCCGAAAGTGGTCTGCTGACACAGGGTGGAATGAGGCCGCCCTAAAATATCAATTCCGCCAAGGTCTCTCAGAGTCCCTCAAGGACGAACTAGCTAGAATTGATCCACCTGCCACTTTGGAAGCTTTGATTCAATCAGCTACCCAACTTGACAGACGCCTACGTGAGCGACGTTCAGAACGCTGTCAAGCCACTCGTCCCAGCTGGACCCCACCAAGGTTCCCTCCAGCTCCTCCACCTCTCCCGGTTCCGCCCGCTTTCTCGCTTCAGGATCCTGAGCCCATGCAACTCGGGATGGTCCGGGCTCCCCTCACGCCTGAAGAGAGGCAGCGTAGACGCCAGTCAAATCTGTGCCTGTACTGCGGTGGAGCAGGCCACTTCCTCCGCACTTGTCCCATTAGACCCAGTAAGTCTAGACCATCATCCACCTTCAATTACCACATTACCAACTTACCTCAGACTTATGTTATCCTCTTTCTCTCCCTACAGCTCCCGGAGGGGGCGACCCGGCTACCGGCCATCGTTGACTCTGGGGCCTGCAGCTGCTTTATGGACTCCGCCCTGGCCCAGAAGCTGCAGATCCCTTGTCGTCCTAAGGACCTCCCCTTACAGATCCATCTGGCAGACGGCTCACTCCCCCGCTCAAGACTTGTTACCCACAAAACCCTACCTATTCCTGCCGTCTCGGATACCGGACACCAAGAGTACCTGTGCCTAGACCTTATCCCGTCTCCTCTGGCCCCCATCATCTTGGGGCTTCCATGGCTACAAGTGCACCAACCCAGTATAGACTGGTGCGAAAAGGAGATCAAATTTCCCTCAGTCTATTGTGCCCAACATTGCCTCATACCTACTAAACCCGCTTGTGCTACCTTGATGACAGCGTCAGAAGACCTCCAACACATTCCCGCAGTTTACTCAGAATATAGAGACGTGTTTGACAAACAGCAGGCAGATCGCCTTCCTCCGCACCGGTCATACGACTGCCCTATTGACCTGTTGCCTGGTTCTAAGATCCCTTTCGGGAGAATTTTTCCTTTGTCAGAGACTGAATTAGTAGCCCTTAAGGCTTACATCGATGAAAACTTAGAAAAGAAATTCATTCGTCCTTCCTCTTCCCCAGCCGGGGCAGGAATCTTCTTTGTCGAAAAGAAAGATGGCTCCCTCAGGCCTTGCATCGATTATCGGGAGTTGAATAAAATAACCATCAAGAACCGGTATCCGTTACCCCTGATCCCGGAACTGTTCCAGCGATTCCGTTCAGCCCGGGTCTTCTCTAAACTCGACCTCCGGGGTGCCTACAACCTTATCCGAATCCGGCCCGGAGACGAGTGGAAGACAGCTTTCAGGTCAAGGTTTGGCCACTTTGAATATCTGGTGATGCCTTTCGGTCTCTGTAATGCCCCTGCCACATTCCAGCACCTGGTAAATGACATCTTCCGCCAATTCCTGGATGACTTCCTGGTCGTCTATCTAGATGACATCCTCATCTTCTCAGTATCCCTTGAAGTGCACCGGGTCCACGTTAAACAAGTTCTGGCCATCCTCAGGCAACATAAATTATATCTTAAAGCTGAGAAATGCGAATTTGAAAAGACCACCATTCAGTTCTTGGGCTTTATCATCTCGACCAATGGGATATCCATGGATCCGCAGAAAGTCAAGGCAGTCCAGGACTGGCCAGCTCCGACCGACAAAAAGGGGGTACAGCGGTTTATTGGCTTTGCAAACTTTTACCGAAGATTCATTGCCGGCTTTTCATCCACTGTGTCCCCTATTACCAAACTAACCCAGCAGGGATGTCGTTTCCACTGGTCCCAGGAAGCACAGGAGGCATTCACAAAGCTCAAGACCTTGTTTTCTTCCGCACCTGTTCTAAAACACCCAGACCCAACCTTGCCCTTTATCTTGGAGGTGGACGCCTCGGAAATCGCCATCGGAGCAATCTTATCACAGAGACAGGGACCTAAATCTCTGCTACACCCTGTAGCTTATGCTTCACGGAAGCTAAGCTCTCCGGAAAGAAACTATGACGTCGGTGACCGGGAATTACTGGCCATTAAGTTTGCCTTGGAGGAATGGAGGTATCTCCTGGAAGGTGCCCTTCACCCCATTGTGATTTTTAGGGACCATAAAAACCTGGAATACTTGCGATCCGCCAAACGCCTAAGACCAAGACAAGCTCGCTGGGCCTTGTTCTTCACTCGTTTTCAGTTCCACATTACTTTCAGACCGGGGTCTAAGAATGGGAAAGCAGATGCCCTTTCCAGAATGTTCACCGAAACGCCCGACCCGCTGGTGCCTAGTACCATCCTAACCCCTAAGAACTTTTTATTAATTTCTCCAATTGACCTACTGACCTCTCTTAAAAGGGCCTCCGACCAATGCACCGACCAACTGGCACTCTCTCTGGAGAAACAAGACGGTCTACTGTGGTCACGGGGCAAAGTCTTTGTACCTACAGAAACAAGGCAATTGGTGTTAAGCACATTCCATGATCACAAGCTGGCAGGCCACTTCGGAGCACGGAAGACCGCGGAGTTGATCGGACGCTCTTTCTGGTGGCCGAAATGGAAATTAGACTGTAAGACCTACGTGTCTTCTTGTACTCGCTGCCAGCGTTCTAAGGGTCCGAACACCAAGTCCTGGGGTCTACTCAAACCGCTTCCTGTTCCGGAACGCCCCTGGACAGATGTTTCAATGGATTTCATTGTAGATCTGCCTCCCTCCGAAGGCTTTACTACGATTCTAGTGGTAATTGACCGACTGTCTAAATTAGCACACTTCCTGCCTATGATTGGTACACCCTCCGCGACTGAGACAGCCAAAATTTTTTTTAAGGAAATCATAAGAATCCATGGGGCACCCAAGAGCATCGTGTCAGACAGGGGTGTGCAGTTTACTTCTAAGTTCTGGAGGGAGCTCTGCAAGTCGCTTGAAATTAAGATCTGCCTCTCGTCTGCCTACCACCCGCAGTCCAATGGCCAGACAGAGAGGACCAACCAAACGTTGGAGCAATACCTTCGTTGTTTTTGTTCATCATCTCAAGACGACTGGGCATCTTTGCTACCAGCGGCAGAGTTTGCCTACAACAATTCGGTTCACTCATCTACTAACCATACCCCGTTTTGGGCCAACCTCGGATACCATCCTTCCTTCCTTCCGGACTCCATTCCTGAAATATCGGTCCCAGCTGTCCAGGAACGTATAGTTGCCATGCAACGAAACTTCCAGAAACTCCAGGAGACCATGCACCAAGCCCAAAAGAGTTACAAGAAGTTTTTCGACAGGGGAAGGAAGGACTGCCCGAACTTCGAAGTTGGCGAAAAGGTCTGGTTATCGGCCACAAACCTCAAACTACCAATCCCTTCCCGGAAACTTGGCCCTAGGTTCATCGGCCCATTTAAAATCAAGCGGAAGATCAACCCTGTGGCTTTTGAACTAGAATTACCGGACTCCTACAGGATCCATCCTGTCTTTCATGCATCCCTGCTCAAGCCTTTCATACCAGACACCTTCCCTGGAAGAGAAGAACTCCCTCCGCCACCGCCTCAGGAATTCGAGGTGGAATCCATTCTGAGTTGTCGAAAGAGGGGGAGGCAACTTCAGTACTTAATCAAGTGGAAAGGTTATCCCCCTGAGGACAATTCCTGGGAGCCTTCCAGAAATTTACATGCCCCTCGGCTGATCCGAACTTTCCATCAAGACCACCCGGAGTTGATGAACAGTTTGGGCGTCCGGAGCCCGCCCCTTGGAGGGGGGCACTGTCAGGGCATTAGAGCTGCCCGTTCGCGGCCGTTTACCGCGAGCGCGCGCATGCGCGGCTCGTGCGCGCGCGTGCACGTATTAGGCGCGCGCGTGCGCGGTATAGGCGCGCGGCGCGGGCGCGCGCACGGGAGCGCACAGACACGCTCTCCATCCGGCCAATCAGTGGCTTAGGCGGGCTATTTAAGCCAGCCTCTTCCTCCTGTCTGGTTGCTGGCTTGTCACAGCTTCTAAGTGAACCTGATACCTACGACCTTTTGATCCTGATCCTTTGACCTTTGGCTATTGTTACCGGACTGCTGCTGTCTCCTGCTCTTGACCTTTGGCTTGAACTCTCGGACTTCCTGATCTCTCCAACCCTCCTGACCACGGCCTGTTTCCCGGATTTATCTTCTGCTTGTTCCCAGCTCCAGCTATCTGGACTTCCGGACTATCTCCGTGTGCTTCCCCGGCTGACCCCAGTGACCTGCTTCCGGATCAGTCTCTGCTCCACGGATCCAGTCTTCGTCCACCTGTCGGTGCCGGTGCCTCCCGGTGCGTCCGTCCCCCTGTACCCACTCCAGAGGGCGGATCGCGCTAGGTCGCAAAGGGAGCCGCCCTCAGCATCTTGGCCTTGGTGAGTTTATCTTTAACTATCGTGATAGGCCGCCAGAAGAAGCCCCCGGCATCCCAGATGATTTATTTTTTGTTTTTTTGATTGATGCTCAGGACATTAGTTTTGTATTTTATTTCTTCTTAATGCTCAGGTTATGAGTTATTTTATTTCTGATTATGCTCTGGATATGAGATATTTTTTTTTTTAGATACTGCACACGTTGCAGTGTGAATGGTGTGTGAATGTGAGGGGGTGGCACTCCTGCCAGTAAGGGGTGTCACCCTCGGCCGTGGTGGTGAAGTTAACCCCACGGCTGTATGAATGACGTGTGAAAGGTGTATGAATGGACAGCGACATCATTGGGGCCTTGACGCTGGCGTTGCTGCTCCCAAGTCCTACATGCTGGACTTGGGCTAATCCAATGTGATGTGGATGTGGTGTGTGTGATCTAGGGACATTAGTGGTGTGCATGCGTGCATTGTCTGTGTGATTAATGTTTTGGTTTATTGTCCAAAGATGCCTACGGCGAGGACCCTCCTGACTGCTCTTCCATCAGCTGACTGGGTCTCCTCTGGCAGGGGGGGGGGCTGTCTGGTTGGGGGGTCAGGTCATCACGCATGTCAATCTGCAGGCCTTTTCTCATGGCAAAGTTGTGCAGAATGCAACATGCACCGATGATCTGACACACGAAGGTAGGGGAATACAATAGTGTCCCCCCAGACTTATCCAGGCAGCAGAAACGGGACTTCAGGAGCCCAAATGTTTGTTCCACCACTGCACGGGTTTTGATGTGTGCTTCATTGTATCTTCTCTCTCCTCTGGTTTGGGGGTTCCGGAAAGGAGTCATTAGATGGGGTCCCAGTGCATATGCAGAGTCACCTGGAAGGGAAAATACAGGAGGATGTTAGTCATGCATGTGCCACTTGTGAGGTGTGCATCATGGGAGGGGATAGTCATGCCTGCCACCCATGTCACTCACCAACCAGCCAGCTATCCCCATACATGTTCTGCTCGAATTCTGCTGGGATGGGACTCTGACGGTATATGAAGCTGTCATGGCTGGACCCGGGGTGTTTGGCACGGACGTGCCATATGAGGCGTTGGGCATCGGCTATCACCTGTACGTTGATGGAGTGCCAATGCTTCCGATTGCGGTATATGTGCTCTGTGGCACTGGGGGGCTGAAGGGCCACATGTGTGCAATCAATGGCCCCCACAGTGCGTGGGAATCTGGCAATGCTGTAGAAATCTGTCATTGCCTTCAGCCGCAGGTCCTCAGTGGTGGGTCTGATGAACTGGTTGGACATGCGTCTGAGGATTGCAGGGACAACCTGGTGCACACATCTGCTCATGGAGGACTGTGACATCCCAGCCACCACTCCACTTGTACGCTGGAATGATCCACTTGCAAGGAAATGAAGTGTTGCCAGTACCTTCACCAGTGGCTGCACTGCTTGTGAGTGGTGTGTCTTGCTTGTGATGTCATCCTGCAGGGTTGTGGTTAGTTCAAGTATTGCATCAGGGCTGAATCTGAAGAGGCGATACACCTCCTCATCACCCATGCCAAAGAGGCTCATGCGCGTGCGGTATATCCTCTCACGTGTCCGCCTCCTCCGTACCGGGGGACCCAGTACTAGTGCTAGGACCGCGACTGCCCCTGGCATGTTGGCACACAGAGGGGTTGTCCTTGCAAGTGTGGTTGTTCAGCTTGCTAGTTTCGTCGGTAACGCTGCTGCTGTAGCTGCTCTCCTGCTGACCTGAGGCCGTCTGGAGTAAAGATAAAGCAGCTATTTGTAGAAATAACTTTGCGCCGGACGGACGAGATACGCGCGGCGCATGTAGCCAGCGTATGGTGCTAATCCGTTCGCGAATCGGGAAATCTCCCTCATTTGCATATTTGCAGAGGAAATCAATAGGCGCGACTGATGCGCCAAGCGAAATTATGCGCTGACGAGACTCTGGCGTCGGAAAGTTAAGCCGATCGGAAATGGCCCGTTTTCTGTCGCATCTAGTTTGGTGGGTACGGCCACATAGAAACGACGGCGCATATTCATAGTTACGCGGCGCATATCGAAATACTCCAGCGCAACTCTACCTGAATCTGGCCCTTTGAGTATTTGGTAATGTCCTTTGGCTTATGTAATGCACCTGCTACATTTCAACACTTTGTTAACGATATATTTAGAGACTTCTTAGACATCTTAATTACGATTAAAACCGCGACAAGCCGTTGGGCTCTTTTCTTTTCTCATTTTTGTTTTCATATTACTTATCGACCTGGATCCAAGAATGTTAAACCAGACGCATTATTCAGAATGCATGACAACCCGAAGGACACATCTATTCCAGACACCATTCTTCCGGATGGCAACTTCTTAGTTTTGCATACCGATCTGCTAACCACGATAAGATTCTTCCGAATCTTCCAAACCTCCCAACATCTCGTTAACTTCCAGAGACGGTTTATTATGGAGAGGAAGTCAAGCTTTTGTACCGGAGAATACCCGAGTGGAAGTTCTAAAACTTCTCCATGACCACCCGTTAGCAGGGCACTTCGGAGTCCGCAAAACCCTCGAATTAGTGCGACGCACTTTCTGGTGGCCTGATTTAGAGGACTTTTGTAAAACATATATCAAACATATATCAACTCTTGCCCAGAGGCGTTGTTAGGGGTAGGCTGAGGAGGCTGGAGCCCCGAATGTGTCTCTGAAAAGCCCCGAGTCTCTGCGATGCAGGATTTAAATGTTAGCCCCGAGTGCCGCCGAGCAGAGACTTTTTTCTTATTTGCGAGCACTGGCTGCCTGCTCTGCCGAGTGAGGAGTGACACAGCAGGGGTCCCGCCTTCTGGAGCCTGAAGCTCCTATGATGGACGCCCCACTGGTCCAATCAGAGACCGCGGGACGTGTGACGTCCATTATAGGCGCCCGCAAGCTTAGAAGGCGGGAATTACAATGCCGTCTCCGTTCCAGTGTTGGCTGACTGTGTGCAGATGCATGACAGGCACACCACGGCTGCCTGCTGCGCCACATCCCCTGCACGGCTGCTCTTCTCCCCAGCTCTCCAGGCTCTCTTCTCCTTGGCTCCTCCATGATCGAGACGGGCACGGCTGAGGTAGGGGACAACAGTGATTTTGTATGTAGTGTGGTCAGCAGGTCAATGCAGGTCAGTGTGGTCAGTGCAGGTCTGTGTGGTCAGTGTGGTCAGTGCAGGTCTGTGTGGTCAGCAGGTCAATGCAGGTCTGTGTGGTCAGTGTGGTCAGCAGGTCAATGCAGGTCAGTGTGGTCAGTGCAGGTCTGTGTGGTCAGCAGGTCAATGCAGGTCTGTGTGGTCAGTGTGGTCAGCAGGTCAATGCAGGTCAGTGTGGTCAATGCAGGTCAATGCAGGTCAGTGCAGGTCTGTGTGGTCAGCAGGTCAATGCAGGTCAGTGTGGTCAATGCAGGTCAGTGTGGTCAATGCAGGTCAGTGTGGTCAATGCAGGTCAGTGTGGTCAATGCAGGTCAGTGTGGTCAATGCAGGTCTGTGTGGTCATTGCAGGTCAGTGTGGTCAATGCAGGTCAGTGTGGTCAATGCAGGTCAGTGTGGTCATTGCAGGTCTGTGTGGTCTGTGGTCAGTGCAGGTCTGTGTGGTCAGCAGGTCAATGCAGGTCAGTGTGGTCAATGCAGGTCAGTGTGGTCAGTGTGGTCAATGCAGGTCAGTGTGGTCAGTGTGGTCAATGCAGGTCAGTGTGGTCAGTGTGGTCAATGCAGGTCTGTGTGGTCTGTGGTCAGTGCAGGTCTGTGTGGTCAGTGTGGTCAATGCAGGTCAGTGTGGTCAGTGTTGTCAATGCAGGTCAGTGTGGTCAATGCAGGTCAGTGTGGTCAGTGTGGTCAATGCAGGTCAGTGTGGTCAATGCAGGTCTGTGTGGTCATTGCAGGTCAGTGTGGTCATTGCAGGTCAGTGTGGTCAATGCAGGTCAGTGTGGTCAATGCAGGTCAGTGTGGTCAATGCAGGTCAGTGTGGTCAATGCAGGTCAGTGTGGTCATTGCAGGTCTGTGTGGTCTGTGTGGTCAGCAGGTCAATGCAGGTCAGTGTGGTCAATGCAGGTCAGTGTGGTCAATGCAGGTCAGTGTGGTCAGTGTGGTCAATGCAGGTCTGTGTGGTCTGTGGTCAGTGCAGGTCTGTGTGGTCAGCAGGTCAGTGTGGTCAGTGCAGGTCAGTGTGGTCAGCAGGTCAGTGTGGTCAATGCAGGTCAGTGTGGTCAGTGTGGTCAATGCAGGTCAGTGTGGTCAATGCAGGTCTGTGTGGTCATTGCAGGTCTGTGTGGTCATTGCAGGTCTGTGTGGTCATTGCAGGTCTGTGTGGTCAGTGTGGTCAATGCAGGTCAGTGTGGTCAATGCTGGTCAGTGTGGTCAATGCTGGTCAGTGTGGTCAATGCTGGTCAATGCTGGTCAATGCAGGTCAGTGTGGTCAATGCAGGTCAGTGTGGTCAATGCAGGTCAGTGTGGTCAATGCAGGTCAGTGAAGGTCAGTGTGGTTAGGTCAGTGTGGTTAGGTCAGTGTGGTTAGGTCAGTGTGGTTAGGTCAGTGTGGTTAGGTCAGTGTATGCAATGCAGGTCAGTGTGTGGTTAGGTTAGGTCAGGTCAGTGTGTGGTTAGGTCAGTGTTAGCGTATGCAGGTTATGTTAGGGTGTACTGACACATACACACACTCACGTAGTTCTTAGTCTGTGTCAGGTAGGTTACCCTGCGCCACTCCACCGGCCGCGCCCGCACTCCCCCCCCCCCCCGGTCTTGGCTTCGGGCTGAAGCCCCTGGTCTTTCTGGCACCTAGCAACGCCCCTGCTCTTGCCCCATCTGCAATCGAACAAAACATCCAGAAAACAAGCCTGGGGTCTATTGAAACCTCTACCCGTACCCAATAGACCTTGGTAAATGATTGCAATGGACTTTATTGTGGAACTTCCTTGTTCCGAAGGATGTACAGCTATCTTTGTGATTGTAGATCGCTTTACCAAGATGGCCCACTTCCTTCCTTTGAAGAAAACACCTTCTGCTGCTGAAACTGCTCATGTTTTCAACAAAGAAATCATCAGGCTACATGGAGTACCTTCCAATATTGTCTCCAACAGAGGGGTCCAGTTCACTTCTCGATCTGTGAGAAGTTACAGATTAAGCTTTCCATGTCTTCAGCCTACCACCCCCAAACCAATGGGCAAACCGAAAGAACAAACCAAACCTTAGAACAATACATCAGATGCTTTACACCTTTTTCTCAAGATGATTGGGTCTCGCTGCTACCTCTAGCAGAATTTGCATATAACAATGCCAAACATTCAGCCACGGGGCAATCCCCTTTCTTCTCTAATTATGGTTTTAATTTAACATTTCTTTTCAGAATCAACAGTCCCAGCAGTTCAAGATATCTTGAAATTTCTTCAACACAACAACCAGGTATTACGCGAAGCAATAATCAAGACTACTTTGCCCATCTAAGAAGTTGGCACCTAAGTTTATAGGACCCTTAAGAGAAAGATTAATTTAGCATCATATGAACTGTCTCTACCTAATTCCCTGAAGATACATCCTGTATTTCATGTTTCTCTACTCAAACCTGCAGTCCCTGATCCCTTCCCTAACAGAGGATCCAAGTCCCTGAACCTGTCCAGATCGATGGTTGTGAAGAGTACGTAGTGGAAGCCATATTGGACTGCAGGAAGCGACAAGGAGAAAACCAGTTTCTGGTCAAATGGAAGGTGTATGGTCCAGAAGATAATTCTTGGGAACCTGAAGGTAATCTACATGCCAAAAAGTTATTACGTGCTTTTTTTCTTGCTTATCCAGACAAAGAGGCCCGACTTGGCATCCGGAGGCTGCCCCTTGGGGGGGGGGGCAATGTCAGGGACTTACCTTCCAGCCTCATCCATCTTAATTTCAGGGTTCCTCCATGTTGATGCGCCGCCGCACGCGTGCACATGCAGAACAGACACTTGCGCGTGCACAGTGGGCGCGCACGCACGATAGTGGGAGCGCGCGCACACGTTAGCGGGAGCGCGCATGTGCACGTTTTCTGGCGCCAAAGCACACTTTAAAAGCCATTGCTGGACTCAAACACCTTGCTGCCTGATCTGCAGTTTTGGAGTGAACTTCCACTTGAAACCTGATCCTGAAATCCTGACTGAATCTTGTCCCGGCTTGTTGACTATCCGTACCTCTCCAGACCCCAACTCCGGCTTGCTTGACTACCCTTCTGATTGGATCCACCGTTGCCAGTCCCACCTGCTTGCACTAAGACTACGCTTAAGTTATCTGCTTTTGAACCATCTGACTACCTGTTGTGACCTGCCTGACTCTTCTGTTTCTGCTTCGCGTTTACCTGCTTGCTTCATCAGCTTATTGCCGTTGCAGTCGTACCACCTGTCAGGGTCGCTGACCCCCTCTGCTGCCTCAGTGCTGTTTGCACCTGCCTGTCAGAGAGACTCAGCCAACTACATCCACTCATCACTGCATCGGCACTCCTACCCCGCTGTGCTCCGAGTCGCTGTTCCCACTTCAGCGACTCGTGAACCAGAGCCGTAAGAGAGGCCTCCTACAACCAGACTCTGAGCAGGTACGTAACATTTAGATTGTGATACTCAGAGCAGATGTTAATAACATCAGCTAAAAGTAACCTGAGTCTGGGGTCTCCTGATATATTTTGTTTAAGGTGTTATGTGTAAGTGTCAATCTCTCATGGTATTATTTACCCATTGTGTGCCGTTGTTAATTGAGTCACCTATTGTTTCTGTCTGTCTGCTAATTTCTGTGTTTATACTTTTGATCATTTGTAATTTACTTTGTTGTAGGCTTGTTGCCGGATGGTCTGGTTATCTCCTGACAAATCAAGACTAGTTGTGTAATTAGCATACTGTTTATGTTGGCTGTTCCTTAGCTATGTTAATTATATTCCTGTATACAGTATCCTTTGGAATATGATAATATGTTCAGGCTCACCTAATCTGGTGTGCTATATATTCTGCCTGAGTTTACAATAAAGAGAGATCTAGTTCCAGAGCACCTATGAGCAGAAGATCCCAGAAACCGCACATCAGAATAAGACCTGCTGTGTGTAGACAAGTGGCAGTCTCAGCCTGAACCCCAGCCGGGCCACGCTTCCAACACGTTTCACTTTGTCCACTGGAGCTTACTCATGGGCTCACATACATGCCATGGGTTCCAGAGCACCTAAGCTAGTCTCAGCTAGATTATTTCCTTGGGTGCTATGCAATATTCAGCTACAATATCTGGTTCTATGCAGCAAAATTGGCTTTAAAGCTGAACTCCAGGGAGTACACCCTGTTAAATGCACCTTTAGGTCTAAGGGAGGCTGCGAAAAGCAGTTTTACTTATCCATTCCTCTGCTCCCACAGTCTCCTTTCCGGAATGTAAGTCTGGTGCCCGCAGCCTCTTCTTCCCTATGCTCAGGTGGTCGCAGGCCCTCTGATGTCATCATGTCCAATGCCCATAGCCTTGCATTGGATGTGACTGTGCCTAGGGAAGTCCACCAGTTGCTCAAAGGAGCAGAGGAGCGGGTAAGTAAAATAGCTTGTTGAAGTCCCCCCTAGACCATTGATGGCAAACCTTGGCACTAGGGTTGTCCCGATACCACTTTTTTAGGACCGAGTACAAGTACCGATACTTTTTTTCATGTACTCGCCGATACCGAATACCGATACTTTTTTTCATGTACTCGCCGATACCGAATACCGATACTTTTTTTCATGTACTCGCCGATAAGAAATACCGATACTTTTTTTAAATGTCATGTGACATTTTTTAAACCACAATACAGACTAAGGATATTTTCTTTAGAATTATGAAGAACTCTAACTCAAGACATTATAAAAGAATAAAAATGAATACAAATGTTTTATTTGCTTGTCACGCAGTAGTAAAAAACTCAAAGAATTTTCACAGAAATGTTGATAAATACAAAAAAAGTATCAGCAGAAGCATCGGGAGCATTTGCGCGAGTACAAGTACTCCCGCAAATACTCTGTATCGGTCCCGATACTAGTATCGGTATCGGGACAACCCTACTTGGCACCCCATGTGTTTTGGAACTATATTTCCCATAATCCTCAACTACACAGCAGAGTGCATGAGCATCATGGGAAATGTAGTTCTGAAACATCTGGGGTGCCAAGGTTTGCCATCACTGCCCTAGACCTAAAAGTGCATTTTTTTTTGTATAATCAAGTTTATTGCCATTTTTACATACAACACATACAAGACATGTCCAACAGCAATGATGTAGGCAAAGGCCAACTTAGACCACGCAGGATCACATAAGCACCAGTATCCCGAAGGGACCCATTGAACAGATAAAAACATAAATAATGCAAAATTAGCGAGCACCAAACAGGGGGCTCGTATCGGGGAGAATATAAGTTCTTAGCGGGTGATGCAATGACGACCAATCATGAGGGTGTAGGCAACACATATAGCATTGAGGTTCGTCTGCGAACGGCCTCGCCATCCAAAGATGGGTCCGGAGACCGCCCCCAGAGGTTTTTGAAACACGTGGGCCCACGGTCTACGGCTGGGGCAGGAGGGGGACACAATGGCCTCCAGCAAACCGACTCCCACTCCCGCCCGCAAACCAAGGGTGCCAAATGCGGCAGTCAGGGCCTTCACACTAAAAGTGCATTTAACACTCGCGGAACAGAGACAGCCCAACAACAAGGAGGATTTTTGTTTTCCTAAGAGATGGACTTTATAAAGAAATATTTCCCACTCGGATCATCTTGATCCGACTTCTGATGTGACTTCTATTTAAATCAATCGGCTCCCATAGGGCACCATTGATTTGGAATAGAGGCAGTTTAACGAGCATTAAACCCCGTTTAACAGCCTTTACTAATATAAAAATCCACCCTTCACCACACCGCAATCACAACAACGGCAACAAGGTCTTAAAAAACACAAATATAAAACCAATCACATAAACAAATGGTGCAGCACAGTTGGGAAATTCCTAGCATAAGGATTCTCCAAAAAGGAAGTAAAAATATAAATAAGTCATAGGAAATCACCAAATTGCCTCAGTTGTAAATATCAATCACAGGATGATGTATTTGCAAATATAAAACAATTTCATCCACATAAATAATGGCCCAGTGAATGTGAAGCCCACGCAGAATATATTTGTTCACAATCTTTTAAAGTGATTCTAAAGTCTCATTATTTTTTTAATTAAAAGTGCAAACATGTTATACTTGCCTCCTCTGTGTAATGGTTTTGCACAAAGCAGCCCTGATCCTCCTCTTCTCGGAATCCCTCTTCGGAACTACTGACCCCTGCCTCCTGTTGAGGGACCCACAGCAAGCAGCTTGCTATAGGGGGGCCTGAGCTGGTCCATTCAGGCACAGAGCTGCGCCTAGCCCCCACCCCCTCTCTTTTCTCTTTGGCGAATTGAGTTTGATTGACAGCAGAGGCGGCCAATGGTGCCGCTGCTGCGTCTCAGCCAATCAGGAGGGAGAGTGCCGGGTGGTTTAGGCACTCATGGACATCGCTGGATAGAGATGGGGCTCAGGTAAGTATCAGAGGGGCTGAAGGCTTTTCTATCCTAATGCATAGAATACATATAAAAAAAAACTGCTGCCATTACTACAGGATTATTCCATCACAATGAAGATAAAGGGGCAGATTTATAAAAGATGTACGCCGGCATATCTCCAGATACCCCGCCGTAATTTTAAACGTGCGCCGTCGCATCTTTGCACCGATTCACTAAGCGAGATACACCGAACAACATGGCTTTAGCTGTCCAACGTAACTTGCCTACGCCAGCGTATCGTGGACGCATAGTTACGCTGGATGCATTCACCGTTCCCATTATAAATATGCAAATTAGTAAGATACGCCGATTCACGAACGTAGATGCACCCAGCCGCATCATATACGCGATTTGCGTAAGGCTTACGTACGGCGTAAAGTAAAGGCGCAGCTAATGCTAACGTATGGGCCAGGGAACGACGCCGTCGAATTTTATGTTGTGTACGCCGTTTACATAGTACTACGTGAATAGGGCTGTGCGTAAGTTACGTTCACGTCATAGGCATTTACGCCAACGTATCTTATAGAGTTTATGCATGAGACATAATTGTGAGCATGCGTGCACATGCCCAGTTCGACCGCCCATTCATTTACATGGGGTCACGCCTAATTTAAATAGATGACGCCCACCTCCTTCCTACTTTGAATTAGGCGGGCTTATGTCGGTCAATTTACGCTATGCCGCCGCAACTTACAGAGCAAGTGCTTTGAGAATACAGCACTTGCCTCTCTAAGTTGCGGCGGCGTATATTCGAAGCGCTACGCCTGCCTAAAGATGCGCTAATCTACCTGAATCTGGCCACGTTGGGGTTGATTTACTAAAGGCAAATAGACTGTGCTTTTTTGTAAAGTGCAATTGCTCTAGAGCAGTGATATTCGAACTACGGCCCTCCAGCTGTACATGCCATGAGGCATGTAAAATGGAAAATTGTATACTCACCTTTCCGTAATTTTCCTTTCCTGACGCATCTTCATGGCAGCACACACTGGGTTGTGACTCCGCCCCCACAACCTGACAGGATTGGTTAGCTATAAATTTGATTAGGAGACACCCGGCATCATTCTCCGTAAATATCATCATTGAACAACAGGGTGGGCAGTTGTGTGCTGCCATGAAGATGCGTCAGGAAAGGAAAATTACGGAAAGGTGAGTATACAATTTTCCATTTTCCTGACGCATTCATGGCAGCACACACTGGGAAATAACTCGCCAGTCGGGAGGGTTCAATGCAAAGTATTTATTTCCTAGAGAGCAGAAGAATTGGCCCTGAAGATAGATCTGCCAAACTCAGCTGTAGCCAGAAGAGCTGCGTCCACTCTGTAGTGGGAGATGAAGGTATGCCTGGAGGACCAGGTTGCTGCCCTGCAGATGGTTTCTGACGAGACCCCGCAATATGCTGCCCAAGAGGTCGCCACTGCCCTGGTTGAATGCGCTCTGATGCCTTCCGGAATCTCCCGCTGTTGAGTAGAGTATGCCCTTCCTATAGTCTTGACTAGCCAAGAGGCGATAGTCCGGGAAGTGGCTGCCTGACCCCGCCTGGCTCCGTGAGGTACAATCAAGAGGGTGTCCGTTGACCGAAGGTGGACGGTAGCCGACAGGTAGCTGGAAAGTGTAGACTTAATGTCCAAGGCATGAGGCTCACCAACTTCGTTAGTAAGGCATGGCAAGATGATGTCCTGACCATAATGGAAGGCCGAGGTAACCTTAGGGAGGAAACGATCAGAAGGCCTCAACACCACCCTGTCGGGCAGGAAAACTAAATATGGTTCTTTAGACATGAGAGCCTGTAGCTCCGACACTCTCCTAGCTGAAGCTACAGCAATGAGGAAGGACAGTTTTAGGGTCAGGTCCCATAAGGAGATTGAGCTGAGTGGAAAAAAAGGAGGATTGGATAGTGCTTCCAGAACCAGTGAAAGGTCCCAGGCCGGAAAGGATGGTCTTCTTGGGGGCCTGATCTTTATACAGGCTTGCACGAACTGGGTGATTAAAGGGTGCAGGGCCCATCTGGTGCCAGTCTTTGCAGATAGAGCGGAGATCTGTACTTTTAGGGTGCTAGAGCTTAGACCCTTGTCGACTCCCGTTTGTAGGAACTCTAGGACCTGGTAAGGCTCTGGCGAGATAGGATTCCAACCTTTAAGTTGTGCCAAGTGGGAGAACTTTTCCCAAATTCTGGTATAAACGGTGTAAGTGGAAACCTTCCTGGCTTGCATCAAAGTTGCTATGACTGCCTGGGAACATCCTTGTTCCCTTAATCTAGCCCTCTCAACCTCCAGGCTGTCAAGTGGAGCCTGTCGGGGGCTGGATGGAGGAACCGACCTTGGTGTAGGAGGTCTGGTGATGCTGGAAGATGGATTGGAGGTCGGGTATTGAGTTGTAAGAGAGTTGTGAACCACGGCCTCCTTGGCCAAAACGGTATTACCGCAATTACTGTAGCTGATGATCTCCGGAGTCGGCATAGGAATCTCGCTATCAGGGGGGTCGGGGGAAAGACGTACCCCAGGTTGAAGTCCCATGGATGGAGAAGGCAATCTGTCCCTTCCGCTGTCGGAAATGGCACTCTGGATAGAAATCTTGAGCACTTGGTATTGGCTGGTGTTGCCGCTAGGTCGATCTCTGGGACCCCCCAGGCCTCCGTCAGAATAGAGAACTCCCGGAGGTTCAAGGACCACTCGTTGTTTGAACAAAGTTCCCTGCTTAGAAAGTCGGCTAGCGTATTCTGAGCCACTGGAACGTAAACCGCCCGCAGATCCGATAGATGTGCTTGGGCCCACTTCATTATGGGGAGAACCTCCTCCAATAATGTGCGGCTTCGGGTACCGCCTTGCCTCTGGATATAGGCCACCGGCACCCTGTTGTCCATCCGGATTAGCTAAGAGGGCCTGCAATGCCGCCCGAAGCTCCAGAATATTTGAGACCACTCCCCGAGCAGAAAAGTGCCACCGTCCCTGGGCCGTCTGATCCTGGTAGTGAGCTCCCCAGCCCTTCCCGCTGGCATCTGATGTCACGACCTCCGGACTCGGAGGAGCTATAGGTCTGAATCCCCTGAGATTGGAAGGCTGGGTCCACCAAAGAAGATTGAGACGCACCTGGCTGGGGATATTGATGGGTTGGTGCATTGAGGCTCCGTCCCATTGTCTGAGAAGGGTGTTTTGTAAGGATCTCATTTGCCACTGGGACCACTGGATCATAGGTATGGTTGAGGACATAGAGCCCAGCATGCTGAGGCAGGTTCTGGCTGACGTGGATCCGGAGGATAGTAGACTTCGTACCTTCCGAGCTAGGGGTTGCACCTTTTCTAGGGGCAGTTGCACCCTGTTCTGTTTCGTGTCCAACTCTGCTCCGAGGAATGTCATCAATTGTAAAGGTTGGAGGCTGCTCTTCTGCCAATTGATTAACCACCCGAAGTTCTGAAGGGTTGTGATTAGGATCTTCCGCTGGAGGAGGAGAGTCTCTCGATTTGCTGCCAGGAGCAGTATGTCATCCAAGTAATGATGGACCCGCAAGCCCCTCTTCCTGAGGAGTGCTATGAGCGGGAGGAGGACCTTGGTGAACGTCCTGGGTGCCGAAGAGATGCCGAAGGGTAAGCATCGGAACTGAAAGTGGTGCTGGCTGATGGAAAAGCGCAGGTATTTCTGGAAGGCTGGGTGGATTGGCACGTGAAGGTAAGCGTCCGACAGGTCGACAGACAGCATCCAATCTCCTAGGTTCACTGCTAGAAGGATAGACTGGAGACTCTCCATCTTGAAAGCCTCTATCTGGATTCTCTTGTTGAGGCGTTTGAGGTCCAATACGGGGCGAAGATCCCCTGATTTTTTTCGCACCAAAAATAGAGGGGAATAAAACCCCCTGCCCCTTTGGTGAGAAGGAACTTCCACGACTGCTTCCTTTCGGATTAGATCTGAGACGTATTGAATGAGAAGTTTTCGCTTGTGCAGGGAGGAAGGAATTTTGGTGGGTTGGAAGACCCTGTGAGGCAATGCCCCCATGAAGTTCCATCTGTGGCCTAGTTTGATCGTGGAAAGGGCCCATGGGTCTTCTATGAATGAATGAATGAAGAACTTGTATAGCGCAGCACATGCAAAGTAAATCGCCTCTGGGCGCTTGTTGTTCCTGTCTCCTTTGAGATCAAAAGAGATGAGTCTTAATCTTTCTCCTGAAGACTAAGTAGTTCTCCTCCAGTCGAATGCTGGCTGGTAAGGCGTTCCATAGTCTGGGACCTTGGACAGCGAATCTCCTGTCTCCTTTGGACTTGTATCTGGCTTTCGGTATCTGAAGCCGATTTTGATTGTTGGATCGTAGAATACGATTGGGATTGTAAATTTTTAATTTTTCGCATAGATAATGGGGAGCATTCCCATGGATACATCTATGCGTTAGACAGAGTGCTTTAAAGGTGATTCTGTCTTTAACTGGTAGCCAGTGAAGGGATCTCAACGAGGGTGAGATTGATTCCCAGGGTTTTTTCCCAGTCACAAGTCTGGCGGCCGTATTTTGAACGACTTGAAGACGAGCGATTTGGTACTTGGGGAGTCCGAGGTAAAGGGCATTTGCATAGTCCAATCTGGAGTTTACAATCGCTCCCACCACGACCGCTATGTCTTTCTTGGGAATAAAAGGCGTGAGTCTACGTAGTAGGCGCAGCAGATAGTGAGATCCGCTGACTACTGCCCCTATTTGTGCATCCATTGTCATGTAGGAGTCAAAGATGACCCCAAGACTTTTGACTTTGGCGCTAGGGGTGATGACTTTGCCCAGAATGGGCGGGGGGATCCAGGTTGTTATCGATTGATTGCTACGCTTGGCGTGAAACAGAAGAAGTTCTGTTTTCGCTCCGTTGAGTTTGGGATAACTCTTTGTCATCCAGTCCTCTATCAAAGAGAGGCATGTCTCTAGATTGAGGTGGTGATCCTTTTTATTGCAAATGCGGAAGTACAGTTGCGTGTCGTCTGCGTAAGAGTGATATAGCAGTTTTTGGCTGCTGATGATTTCAAAAAGAGGACGCAGATAGATGTTGAATAACATCGGCGACAGGGGAGAACCCTGAGGGACCCCGCACGATAATGTGCGTTGTTCCGAAGTGAATGGTCCTAGCTTGACTATTTGCGATCGGTTTTCCAAAAAAGAGGAGAACCAAGATAGATCGCTTTCTGCGACTTTGGCTATTTTAGCCAGCCGAGTCAATAACAGCTTGTGATCAACTGTATCAAAGGCTGCGCTTAGGTCCAGCAGAACCAGAAGAGAAGATTCTCCTTCGTCTGCGGCCTCGAGAACGTCGTCCCATATCTTGAGCAATGCTGTTTCCGTCCCGTGTCCGGGACGGAATCCTGATTGCAATGGGTCGAGTAAGTTGTGGGTATCTAGATGCTGTTGCAGCTGCTGTACCACTGCTTTCTCCATTACCTTGGAGAGAACATTTAGGCCTGTTATGGGGCGCCAGTTAAGTGGATCCTTAGGATCCAGGGTGGCTTTCTTTAAGATGGGTTGAATGAAGCCCTCCTTCAGCTGGGAGGGCATTTTGCCCTCCCTGAAGGATTGGTTAATAAGCTGCGTGACAGGAGGTGCCAGGATGTCGGCGCATTCCTTCAGCAGTTTGGTGGGGATAATATCATTTGGCGCAGTGCTGTTGCGCAGAGTGCCGATGATATTTTTAGTGGTCTGAATGGAGATGGGTTCCAGCGTGAACTCACCAAACTGTGGTGAATTGCTGCCGGTGCTGTGTAAATGACTACGGGGGGGGCTGGGAGAGCAATTGTTCTGCTGAATGCTTTGCCGGATTGCCTCAATTTTGTTAATGAAGCAATCCGATAACTCATCGCAAAATTCTTGTGTATCCAAGTTGGGGGCTTCAAGACATCTTGGATTCATGGTCTGAGTGACCAGCTTGAAGAGTTCGCGGGGACGATTTAGGGCACCATTGATAGCCTCAGAAAAATAGTTTTTCTTGGCTTCGAAGATTTGCTTGTAGTATTTCCTGGTTATTGCCTTGTAGATCGAGAGGTTCTCATCTGAAGAGCTTCTTTTCCAGGCTGCTTCTGCCCTTCTACGCTCTTGCTTCAGTAACGCCAGCTGGTTGTTGAACCAGCCGGAGTTGTTTTTCCTGATCTGGGTCTTTCGTTTTGGCGCTATCAAGTCAGCTGACTGCAATAGTGCTGTGTTTATGGCCTCTAGTATTTCTTCCGCTGTTTGGTGCGGCTGAATTGTGTTTATTTTTCCCCCTAACGTGGTTTTGAAGAGTTCCGAATGGAGCTTCTTCTGACATCTGGTCCAGTGTGTTGTCACTGGATTTGATGTTTTTGTTAAGGGGGGGAATTCGGAAATAATGAATTTAATTGCATGGTGATCTGTCCATGGCAATGGTTCATTTTCCAAGATTTTTATTTCCAGATCTTGTCTGAAAATAAGATCGAGCGTGTGACCTGAAACATGTGTGGGCCCACATACTAGTTGCTGTAGCCCTAATCCTTCCAGGTGGTCAATACAGGCGTCGGCAACAGGATCCTGAGAGCAGTTTGCCCAGAGATTGAAGTCCCCGAGCAGCAAAAGGTGTTTGCTGTTAAGGGTATAAGTGGAGATAAACTCCGTCAATGATGTGAGTAGCTGCGATTTTGGCCCAGGTGGCCTATAGCAGAGAAGAATATGGACGGTCTCCTGGGAGTTTGCTTGCAGTTGCAGGGTAAGGGTTTCCATAAATGGAAGAGGATTTTGAAGGACTGGTTTGGTGATCGCAAGATGAATCCTGTGGATCACCGCCAGGCCTCCACCTCTTTGCCCTATTCTGTTTTCCGTTATAATACGGTAGTTTTCTGGCACCAGTTCTCCTAGAATGGTGTTACAGTCGGCTGTAAGCCAGCTTTCTGTAATAAAAAGGCAGTCTAAATCATATTGTAGAATGAAATCATGGATTTCTGATCGGTGTTTTACTGCCGATCTTGCGTTGATCAGAGCACATGATTTGTGCTTGAGCTGGGGTAAATGGCTAAAGCTCTTGATAGTCGATCGTTGATCGGTTCTCAATAGTTGCTCTAATTTTAAGGCCTTTTTGGTGACGGCTGGTAAGACTGTGGCGAATCGCCTCAGACCCCAAATGGTTTCTGCAGAATATTGCAAAAGAGCCATAGTTGCAGTCATTGGGGGGGCTGTGATGTTTAAATGGCAATGGAGGGGGGATTCATTGAATCCTTCTCTCCCGGCTTGGTCCAGAGGAAGGCAAAAAAAACCCTGGCCGTGCTGAGCCAATGTGCAGAGGCCAGGGAAAAAAAATTCCTTCCTGATCCCTGGGAGGCGATCGGAGAATAACCCTGGATCAAGCAGTATTGGTTGTGAAGGAGGAAAAAGAGGGGGGGTGAGAGGTGACTCTGCTTCTGGGGTGTACCAAGATGGCCACCGACCAAGACACAGGGCATATGCTGGGGGGCTGTCAGCTGGGTGGATGGATGGCTATAGTGAACTGGATGGTTCACTGGGGGGTGGATGGGATCCTCCAGGGGTAGGGGGGTATTTTGGGCTGTGTAGGGGTTTTTTCCTGGGCGTAGGAGCGGCGCACCGCTAGGCCGCGGCTGAAGCCGCGGTCTTTCCTAAGCCGCGGCGGCCGCGAATGTGAGCAGGCCGGCGCGGATGCCGGCGGAATCGGGAAGAAGCCGCAGAACTGAGCCAGAGAGGCGGCGGGGGTTGCTCCGACTGTGGATGCTAGTGTGGGTGGCGATGAGGGGTAGAAGGAGAGGGGGAGAGCCCCAAGATGTAGCGGCTTGTCCTAAAAAGGACGGCCGCCAACGGTTTGCAGGGGAGGTAGAGTGCCCTAAAAAAGACAGGGTCCTACCTGGGGAAGAAGGAGTCCAGGGGGAGGAAGGAGCTGGTCCTAGGGCTGCAGATTGTATCATGCAGCAAGGGGTTTGCAGGAGCCTGCCTGCCTAGCAGCCTAATCTGTGCTATCCCTGGGAGAGAGCCGACTCGTGGGAGAGCGTCCTGCTCTCTCAAGATCTGACACTGACTGACTGAGAGGCTACTAGGTTTAGTGTGCATGCATATGGGGTTTCTACTAGGTTTCTATGTGCTCTGACCAAACTTGCGCGAATTTCCTGAGCCTGGCACCCACCTGAGCTGGGTGGGCAGGCAAGCTTTCAAAAGGACTTTTGCTGATCTCCTGTGGAAATGGCCTTGGTCTTCTGAGCCCGAGCAAAGGGGGGGCGAGTAGTTCGCCTATCTCTTCTGAATTCCCTGCCTGGACGATAGGCTCTGGCTTCTCTGTATCTATCAGGCAGATTATGCCTGAAGGTAGGTCCCCTCTGGGGCTTAGGCCTCCTGTCAGAGGGGATAAGCCCTGACTTTCCTCCCGTAACTTTGGAGATTGCCGAGTCTAATTTTGCGCCGAACAGGTTTATGCCATCATATGGTATTTTACACCAATTGGTTTTAGAGGTCGCGTCGGCGACCCAGGGTTTCAGCCATAGGGCTCTGCGGGCCATTACCGAAGCAAACATGGAACGAGCCGAGGAACGGATGACATCTACTGAGGCTCCTGCCACAAAGTCTCCCGCTAGCCTGATCTCTTGTAAAGACGATATCACTTCCTCCAGGTCGGTGCCCTCTAGGAGAGACTTCTCTGCGTTGGCTGCCCATGTGGACATGGCCCTGGCCACAGCAGCCATAGCAATAGCTGGTCTACATGCTCCCCCTGCTGAAGAGTAAGCTTTCTTCAACTCCAAGTCCATCCTGCCGTCAAGAACGTCTTGGAACGAGACTGCGTCCTCTATTGGTAGAGTGACATGCCGGGCGAGCCGCATCAGGGACGAGTCCACAACCGGAGGGTTGATAAGGGAAGAAACTTTAGACTCCATTAGAGGGTATAGCTTGGCGAGTTTATTAGAGAGACCAGGTCGTTTATCAGGTTTTTCCCACTCATCTTTAATGAGATCCTCCAATTCCTCTATGAAGGGAAACAGTTCGGGATCCTTCCTTAATTCAGGAAAATACTTCCCAATCTTTGGTTCTGCTACGGGTTCCTCCCAGCCTATGGTCTCTTTAACAGAGCGTGCAAAGGGTTCAACTAGGCTGAAGTCAAATCCCGATCTCATCTCATGCTCCTCATGATCGGATAGGTTCCCCGCTACCTGGGCGTAAGGGCCGAAAGCTGATGAGGTGCCAGGGGTGGGATCGTCACTGGCCGTAGGGACCAAAGTCCAGCTTGATTCTCGTACCGGCTCTTGAGCAATGTCTTTAGCTATCCTGGCGTCCACCTCTGTCTCTCCGACTGCCTCTTTAAGACAGGTGCGACAGGCTAATTTCCCTGGCAATGCAATAGCACCGCACACCCAGCAGGCATTAGCCGCAGGATGGGTATGGTTGACGTTCGCGGTGCAATGAGGGGGACCGTCTCCGGTGAGACCTGCTGTGGCGAGATCGGCTGCAGCGTGATCGGCTATGTCTAGACCGATGGTAGCGGGAGGAAGATCTTGATCGGCTTCTGCGGGACCTCCTGCTTGATGTATGCCTGGATCTCTCCCTGCGCCGTGGGCTTGCATCTCTGGGCCTGGTGGGACTGCAAGAAAAAAAGCAGTGCTTAGTGGCCGGCCCTCTTTTTGTCTCTTCAGTACTTACCCCTATGACGGCCTCCATACCTCGTTTGTTGGCAGTGGTCTGCTAGGGCAGTAGGCTCCATGAAGTGTACTGACACAGTCTTAGAAGTAGCAGCTGGAGGAGGCAAAAGGGTGGAAAAAGGTTAGAAAAAGGTGAGGGACAGAACTGTTCCCAAGAGGGGGAAGGGACTCAGTCACCTAGGGCGAAAAATCCAGAAGAATTGGGGCAAGAGCAGCAGCCTTGAGAGGCAAAAGGAAAAAAGAGCTGTTTAAATCTGGCGCCGCGCAGAAGCACCGCACGCAGCCCGTCGCCATTTTGGATGAGGGCAGAAGAGACTGCCGACCTCATAGCTCCGCTGCGCGCATGCGCAGAGCGGCCAGGGGGGGCGCGGCAGAGCAGAGAGACGTGGGACAGCAGAGCCCAGCAAGCCTGCTGATTTAAAAATGTGAGAGCGAGGGAGAAGGAAAAAAAAAAAAAGGAAGGATGTTAAAAAGTAATGTGTGCAAAATAGCCAGCCAAGGAGATATATAGCCACCGGACCTAAGGGGAGCCATGCCAAATATAAGCTCATTTAGAGCTTGTGTAGAGCCAGGTATTGCCGGGATTTTAACCCCCGAGACCACCAGAGCGGGGCTCCCCCCATAAAGCTCCTTTAGAGACTGTACAGGGGGGACTTCCAAACAGGAGAGGCTGAACCTGCTGGGGCGATAGCGGTAGGAGACAAGCTGTACGTCCACGTCCTGTTCAGGTGAGGATAAAAAAAGAGAATGATGCCGGGTGTCTCCTAATCAAATTTATAGCTAACCAATCCTGTCAGGTTGTGGGGGCGGAGTCACAACCCAGTGTGTGCTGCCATGAATGCGTCAGGAAAACTCTGATGGTGCGTACACACGACCGTTTTTCATGACGAGAAAAATGCAATTTTTTGGATTGGTCGTGAAAAATGGTCGTATGTACGCTCCATAGCAGTTTTATCAACAAGAAAACTACCCGCAAAAAAATTAGAACCTGCTTGTTCTTTTTCTCATCGTGTAAAACGCTTGTGTGTATGCTTTTCCGAGGGGGAAAAAACACATATGCTCAGAAGCAAGTTATGAGACAGGAGCAGGACTCAAATCCTGCGGGAACGCGTGGGAATGGAGTTCCTGCACTTTTTTCACAGCAGGAACGTAGTTCCATTTGCGGGACTAGAGCAGCCGAGCCAATCCTTCACTAAGCGGCGATGCCCAGCTCGAGTCACTGTCAGGGGCAGGCAAACCTTAGTAATCCTTTATGTTACTGGCAGCTTCCTGTATATGGATTCATCAGGTAGTGTGCGGGTATTTCGTCACTTCCTCGATACCGCAATGTCTCCTGGGAGCTTTTGTCATTGTTCCCAGGAGACATTGCGGAGGTCTGCCGCGAGTTATCGCGGGATTTAGAAAGAACTTGCTTAAACCATGCGGTTTAGTAATTATGCATATGAGCGTATCATTTTTTTTTTTGGTGGGGGAGTGGATCTTGGGTGGGAGTTCCCACACTTTTTTCCCCAGGACTTGACCCCTGGACAGGAGCAATCGTTCTGGTAAAAGTAGCATTCGTAATGGAGATAGCACATTTGTCACGCTGTAACGGACTGAAAAGCACAAAGACTGAAAAGCGTGAATCGTCTCTCACCAAACTTTTACTAACACAAAATCAGCAAAAGCTGCCCAAAGGGTGGCGCCATTTGAATGGAACTTCCCCTTTATAGTGCCGTTGTACGTGTTGTACGCCACCGTGCTTTGCTCAAGCATTTTTTTTTTCACGTCCGTGTGTAGGCAAAGCATGCTTGACAAGAATCACATCGAGAAAAACATGTTTTTTTTTCCATGACATGAAAAATGGTTGTGTACATGGCTTAACTTTCAGGCCGCGTACACACGACCAATTTTCTGGGCAGAATTCAGCAAGAACCTCGATGGGAGACGTATTATGCAGGGGGAAAACCGGTCGTGTGTACACTTTTCGCCGAGCAACCCGTCGAGGAACTCATTAAGCTAAAATGAGAGCATGTTCTCTATTTCCTCGTTGTTCAATGGGAAAATTTGGCTCGACAAGCTTTTTGACTGCCGGGCTAGGAACTCGACGGGCAGAACGATGAGTTTCGCCCACCGAGTTTCTCGGTCGTGTGTACGCCGCCTCAGAGTAAGTTTATGCTCTTTTTATAAAGTGCAGTTCTCTTTCTCTATTTACTCTCTCTCTCTCTCTCATCAGACTGATCTCTAGTTGCTAACCTAGATTCTTCGCCCCTTTTATAGGGTGGGCACCCCATTCTACTCAACCAGGGCTCCCACAGCAATTTAAATTTCTTAAAATTGCCACGTCTAGTTAGAACTACTTTTTCTGTCCACACTGTCATGTTTATTACATTAACCTATTCCATCGGTGTAGGTGCTTTCTGTGATTGCCAGTTTTGTGCTATCAAATTTCCGGCCTGGAACTGTGATGCCCTTTTGCTCATGCCTCTCCTCTATACAACCCAATAGGCACACTCTCTGGCCTCCAGTTCCAAACACACCTCTAATAGGCATGTGCATTTCGTTTCGTTCCGAATCGAAATTCGGAAGAATTTTCCATTATTCGGACATTCGGATGCATACGAATTTCCGAATTGCTATATTAGCGCAAAATTTCGACCGTTTTCGGAATTCGTTCATTTTCGACCGAATTTCGAAAAAAAAATGGTTGAAATCGATTTTTTTTTTTCCGAATTCCGAATCGAATACCTGCGGACTAAATTCGATCGGAATTCGAAAAAAAAAAAATATTTTCGAATTTAATTCGAAAAAAATTCTATTCGAAAAGAGACTTTGTTTTATAATCTGGTTGAAATATTTTCGATTTCGACCGTTTTTTTCGAAATTCGGTCGAAAACGAACGAATTCGAAAAAAGGTCGAAATATTTTCGATTTCGACCGTATTTTTCGAAATTCGGTCGAAAACGAACAAATTCCGAAAACGAATTCAACACATGTAACAAACCTAACTTAACGAAATGTATTAAATGACGAATTGAAACGAAACGAAACGAATTTTTCACTTTTGCACATGCCTAAGGTCCTCTAAATATGTTGGCACTCCCCGCTTGGAGCCCCAATCCTGGCAATTAACTCCTTTTTAATTTACTGTGTAGGAAACCCAAATATGGCTTTGGTCACCAATGGTCTAAAAGTTCCTTCTTTATGTCATAGGTAGCCTGGTCTGGATATCCAGCTGGAGCAGAAGGAGCCACACTGCTGCAAATTATCCGGACTGGTCAGTTTGGGAAGGGCAGAAAAATCCCATTCATTCCCATGTAGACACCTACCTATGCTATGCCTATTCTAAATATGCTAACTTCAGACTTAGCTCTTAATAAATGTGCATGAAACCATAGCATGTAAATGATATCTCTACCAGTAGATATAATTTGTTTGTTTTGTTTAGACTCTGAAATGTACTGCTTACCAGGAATATGAAGATAAAATGTACATGTGCTGAAGTTATTTTTTTTGTCTTGGATTTCTGCAAGGAACACTCCTTCATCATCATGGGTTGCATTGCAGATGGTGATTGAAGAGCTTAGCGAAGAGACATCACAGGAGCAGAGTTTGGCTTCATAAGCTTTGTTCTCAACTCAAATTAATCGGCAACATTCCAAGATCCTGAAGAACACATTGTGCGTTTCCTGCCTAATCCAGTAGATTTCTTGTATCTCATCATTTACTTTGACTTGCAGAGTCACCTTTCCTCCATTCTCCTTTAGAATTAGGCCTTCTTCTCCCTTCTTATTGCAAGATGTTTCACAGAGCCCACCTTGTATGGAATATAATCAAGGGATAATGAAAAGAGCACCTTGACATTAAAGCATATATTTTTCATACAACAATGTAATTACTAGCACAAGTATAGAAAGTCCCGGAACAAAGATGGGACAGATTAAGAGGAGGGACGGCATGACAGGTTGGGACAGGCAGAGACAATAGCGGTTGGGTCCCCTTTAACAAAAGGGGGGTGGCCTGGTGGGGTCTTAGGCTTTCCCAGCATGCTTGCTGGTTGGAGGAAGTGATGCGGTATTCCGCCATTAGACACGCTGTGAGAAGCTTCCCAACCACCCTCTCCAAGTTTGGTAAGGGTCAGGGAATGGGATTGGGAGTTTGGAGTGAGTGTGGCCGTGTTGGGTCTCTGGAACAGGAGGAAATGTCTGGAAGTCTTGAGTAAAAAGGGTGGTACCCATCTGTGGGATGGGGGTTATCGGGTACCTTGCAGTTAAAAAGGGTTAACCAGGAAGGGGTAAAAATCGGTAGGTCACTGTGGACTTGTGTACTGCCTCCGAGTCAGTGTCTTGCGACTGGGGCTTAAGGTATATAGTTTTGTCCCAGTGTCCAAGTTGCGAGTCGTGGCCTCCAAGTAGAAAAAGTTTGTCTGATGTTATTTAAAATGCTTATTTATTTTAAGTTTACAAAATGGTTAAATAAATAGGCCATAAGGCCAATTTAACTCCACAACGGTGTCAGTTGTTTTATTGGGATAGGGGATGTGGGGAAAGGCTGTTTATGACAGGTCATGACCAGGGATCTGGCCTTAACATGTCATGCAGACGATCATATACAATATCTTTTTGTGTGTCTGTTGCTTGTGTTAACAATTGAAGTTTGACAATTGCTAGAGCATGGCTGACCACTGATGCTAGAGAATGTTTGGACGCAGACTTTAGAGATTGTGTCACCTTAAATATTGAGGAATGACATGTCACAGACTTTAAAGAATAGTTGGCCATGAGTGCTAGAAGATTGTTAGCCACAAATGTCAGAGAATGATTGGCCACAGACATGAGAGAGCAGATGGTTCCAGATACTAGAGAATGTATGTCCTTAAACATTATGGAATGGTTGGCCACAGGAATTAAAGAACTGTTGACCACAGATGTTAGAGAATGGTTGGCCACAAAACATAGAGAATATATGGCTTCAGACATTAGAGAATGTGTGGCCTTAGACGCCAATGAATTGTTGGCTACAGACTTTAGTTAACGATTGGCCACAGGTGATAAAGAATTGTTTGCCACAGATGTTAGGGTATGGTTGGTCACAGATGTTTGTGAATAGTTGGCCACAGACATTAACCACTTAAGGACCGCCGCATGTACATTTACGTCGGCAGAATGGCACCGACAGGCACATCAACGTATATATACGTTGGTGCCTTGGGGGGGATCGGGGGTCCGATCGGACCCCCCCCCCCGTACATGCGGCGGTCCGCGCGGCTGCAGGAGCGATCCGACAAGTGGGGGCGGCTATCCGTTTTCATCCGCCCCCTCCGGATCGCTCCCAGCCAATGCGCGCGCCCGCCTGACCTGTCACTTCCTCCTCCTGTGTAAACACAGGAAGGAGGAAGCGACGTGATCTCTCCCTCGGCGTTTGTTTCAAGCGCCGCTGAGGAGAGATCACTACAGAACAAGTAAGTCCTGCACCAAACAGCACACTGACACACACACAAACACATTTAACCCCCGCGATCGCCCCCCCCCCCCTCCCCCCTGTCACAGTGTCACTGAATGCAGTAATCATACATGTATGATTACTGTATTTAGTGTCAGTGTGACAGACAGTGTGACAGTCAGTCAGTGTTAGTGTCAGGGTAGCCCCCCCCCACCCCCCCAATAAAGTTTTAACCCCTTGATCACTGCCCTAGTTAACCCTTTCACTCCCTATTGCCAGCGTCACTAAGCGATCATTTTTCTGATCGCTGTATTAGTGTCGCTGTTCTCGCTAGGTAGCTAATTTTTTTTTAATGCGATTTTTTTTTTACTAAAGACATGCGGCTAAATAAATTTTGGCCTAAATGTTTGACTAAAATTTAGTTTATTGGTTTTTTATTATAACAAAAAGTAAAAAATATTGATTTTTTTCCAAAAATTTCGCTCTATTTTTGTATATAGCGCAAAAAATAAAAATCGCAGAGGCGATCAAATACCACCAAAAGAAAGCTCTATTTGTGGGAAAAAAAGGACGCGAATTTTGTTTGGGAGCCACGTCGCACGACCGCGCAATTGTCTATTAAAGCGACGCAGTGCCGAATCGCAAAAACCCCTTGGGTCATTTGCCAGCGTATTGGTCCGGGTCTTAAGTGGTTAAAGAATGTATGGCCTTAGACATCAGGGGGTTGTTGACTACAGACTTCAGATGGTTGGCCACAGGTGTTAGGGAATGGTTGGCCAAAGACATTAGAAAATAGCTGGCCACAGGTCATAATAAGGAACTGTTGGCCACAAATGTTAGGGAATGGTTGGCCACAGATACTATAGAATGTATGAGCTTAGACATCAGGGGATGGATGGTTGGCCACAGACCTTAGATAAATGTTGGTCACAGACATTAGAAAATGTTTGGTCTTGGACATCAGGAAATTGTTATAATTAAAACCTTAATAATATGATCAATATTATATAAAATATGGTATTATAAGTGAAAAAAATAAATAAAAAATATGTGTTTATGTATGCTGCTATCTCCAAGATTCAATATATGTAGAAAAAAGAACATTGCGCAAAACTAAAAAACACATTATTATGTAATCATGCAAAAACACATAACATGTGAGTGAATCAGTCCTAGTGAATCAATTGTTAGCATTTAATAAAAGTCCCAAAAAGAACCAAAAAATTATTATTTTGAAAAACGTAAAAAAATATTTTTTTTTTAAAACTTCTGGTTATTTGATTACAAAAGTCCCAAATCATCCGAAAAAAGCGAAGGAACAATGAAAAAACAATGAAGGAACAATGAAGGCAACTTCTGGTACAGCACCTAGAATTATGCAATGGCAACTGGTCAGCACTTTATAACCCAGCAAAGAAGTAAGCTAAAAAGCCAGATGGGCCAGATTCAGGTAGAGTTGTGCTGGAGTAATTCGATATGCGCCGCGTAACTGTGAAGATGCGCCGTCGTTTCTATGTGGCCGTACCCACCAAACTAGATGCGACAGAAAACGGGCCATTTCCGATCGGCTTAACTTTCCGACGCCAGAGTCTCGTCAGCGCATAATTTCGCTTGGTGCATCAGTCGCGCCTATTGATTTCCCCTGCAAATATGCAAATGAGGGAGATTTCCCGATTCGCGAACGGATTAGCACCATACGCTGGCTACATGCGCCGCGCGTATCTCGTCCGTCCGGCGCAAAGTTATTTCTACAAAAGGCTGCTTTATCTTTACTCAGCAGGAGAGCAGCTACAGCAGCGTTACCGACGAAACTAGCAAGCTGAACAACCACACTTGCAAGGACAACACCTCTGTGTGCCAACATGCCAGGGGCAGTCGCGGTCCTAGCACTAGTACTGGGTCCCCCGGAACGAAGGAGGCGGGCACGTGAGAGGATATACCGCAGGCGCATGAGCCTCTTTGGCATGGGGGATGAGGAGGTGTATCGCCTCTTCAGATTCAGCCCAGATGCAATACTTGAACTAACCACAACCCTGCAGGGTGACATCACCAGCAAGACACACCGCTCACAAGCAGTGCAGCCACTGGTGAAGGTACTGGCAACACTCCATGTCCTTGCCAGTGGCTCTTTTCAGCGTACAAGTGGAGTGGTGGCTGGGATGTCACAGTCCTCCATGAGCAGATGTGTGCACCAGGTTGTCCCTGCAATCCTCAGACGCATGTCCAACCAGTTCATCAGACCAACCACTGAGGAGCTGCGGCTGAAGGCAATGACAGATTTCTACAGCATTGCCAGATTCCCACGCACCATCGGGGCCATTGATTGCACACATGTGGCCCTTCAGCCCCCCAGTGCCACAGAGCACATATACCGCAATCGGAAGCATTGGCATTCCATCAACGTACAGGTGATAGCCGATGCCCAACGCATCATCAATAAACCAAAACATTGATCACACAGACAATGCACGCATGCACACCACTGATGTCCCTAGATCACACACACCACATGCACATCACATTGGATTAGCCCAAGTCCAGCATGTAGGAGTTGGGAGCAGTAACGCCAGCGTCAAGACCCCAATGATGTCGCTGTCCATTCATACACCTTTCACACGTCATTCATACAGCCGTGGGGTTAACTTCACCACCACGGCCGAGGGTGACACCCCTTACTGGCAGGAGTGCCACCCCCTCACATTCACACACCATTCACACTGCAACGTGTGCAGTATCAAAAAATAAAAATCTCATAACCTGAGCATAATCAAAATAAAATAACTCATAACTTGAGTATTAATAAAAAAATAAAAATCTCATAACCTGAGCATAATAAAAAAAATAAAAAAAACTCATGTCCTGAGCATCAATCCAAAAAAAAAGAAAGAAAAATTATCTGGGATGCCGGGGGCTTCTTCTGGCGGCCCCTCTCTGGCTCCTCAGCGGCCTGGATGGAGTGGGTGGGGGTGGGGGGGCATCTGGAGGTGGCTGATCCCCGGGTGGGCCACTCCTGGCAGGTGTGGCCTGCCTGCCCTCCAAGGCCACGGCAATCCGGCCGAGGTACGCACTGGTCTGGGCCTGCACCCTGAGCTGCTGGTCCTGCATCCTGAGCTGCCGGGTGACCTGATAATGCTGGGCCCGCCGACTCTGCCTCCCCTGGTCCAGGATGGCAGCACTGTTTGCCTGTACGGCTGCAGTGAGGTCCCTTAGCTCACCCTGCACCTCCCCCAGGCTGGTCACCACTGCAGCGCAGTTGCAGCTCACATCCTGCACTGCTGAAGACATCTGGGCCACGGAGCACAGGCTGTCAGCCACTCTGTCCAGGTGCCCAGCAATCTCCCCCATTTGCTGGGTCTGCCTGGCGTGATCCCTCGCCACCTGGTCCTGGACCAGATCAGACACCCCCCTGGTCTTATGGGTGGCCTTCCTGGGGCCAGTAGATGTTTGTCCCCGGGGGGATGGAGTCGCCCTTGAGGGGCTTCCTATAATGGGGGAGGGGATCTGAGAGGGTCCTGCAGAAGAGGAGGATTCCTCTAACAATAAAACAAAGTCCTGCTCTGCCCCAACAGGCTCCTCCTCAACGACCTCTGCATGTGTGGTGTGGGCACTCTCCTCCTCCACCTCGGTGTCTTCACCACCCAGGGGCACAGGCACTGCGTGCCGATGGGGGGATGGGGTGGACTGGCCGCCGACAGATGATGGCCCAGCTCCGTCATCTGTGGATGACACAAAGCAGACACATGTTGGTGGTCCCACACACTTGGCACATGTACCCTCCCCCCCCCCACATGCAAAACAACAAATAGGGGATAAAAAACACTTACCTGTCCTGGAGCCTTCCTCCACAGAATCATAGCCTGGTACCCCCTCCAATTGCTCCCTCTCCAGGCAGCGGGCGACCACCTCCTCCTCTGTGGTCAGGCTGACCGGACATGGTGGACCACCACCTGTGCCCCTCTCATGGCTCCTAATGGTGGCCACCTTGCCCCTGACCTTGCGCCTCAGATCGTTGATCTTCTTGGCAATATCGCCAGCAGTCCGGGTGGAATACCCCAAAATATTAACCCTGGCAGCAATGCTTGCCAGGATGGCCTGCTTCCTCTCCCGGGTGGTCTTTCGGCTTTTCCTGCCATGGAGGACATCGTTGTGGGTCTCCATAGCAGAGATGACCACAGAGACCTCCTGGGCATTAAAATTAAGGTTCCTCCTCTCTCTGGGGGTAGCGGGAGCAGCCATGACAGAGCAAAAGTAAATTCCCTGGGGTGGGGGGAAACGGAAATACTTTTGCGCCGGAATGGCGCTTCCGCTGGCGCTTTTATACGCGCAACGGAACACATTGCGCTGGCGTTTCCCGTGAAGTGGTGCCGACGGAAGTTGTGAGCATGCGCACAAGGGGGCCGAGTGAAGCATCACTTACTGCGCATGCTCCGTGGATGATGCGCTGAACGTAAGCCTCTGCGCTGGGCTCCGCCCATCATTTACATATGATCACACCCACTTCCACTTGCGTCGGGTTACGCCAGCGCATTATCGTTACTCTGGCGCAAGTTTACGCGCAACTGCTATGTGAATAACAGTACTTGCGCCGAAAGTGTCGGCGGAGTAACGTAAATGAGAAACGTTACTCCAAAGTAAAGAAGCGCCCATCTACCTGAATCTGGCCCATGTCCTCTTACCAGACACAGTGGATCAAGCTTGTGTGATATGCACATTAATCAGCTGTGATGTTCCATCTGGTCCAGGGCCATCTTAATAGCATCATGGGCCCCTAGGCAAACTAATGCTATGGGGCCCCTACAAGCTTGCCCCAATGTACGCACCTACTCAAGAATGAAAGTACTCTGCAAGTCAAAGTAAATGATGAGATACAACTATTCACAAACATCTGTGACCAACCATACCTTAACATCTGTGGCAAACAATTCTTTATCACCTGTGGCCAATCGTTAAATTTCTTTTAATTTGCAAAAATCCATGGCCATAAAATGTCAAAAAGAGAGCCTAATCCAACAAGGAAACATCCACATAAATGGATAGGTGGTGGGGTGGGGGACCAGTGTGATAGGTGGTGGGGGTGGGAGACCAGCGTGACAGGTGGTGGGGGGGGCAGTGGGACAGGTGGTGGGGGGCCAGTGGGACAAGTAGTGGTGGTGGGGGGCCATTGTGACGGGTGGTGGGGAGGCCAGTGGCACAGGTGGTGGGGGTGCCAGTGGGACAGGTAGTGGTGTTTGGGGGGCCAGTGGGACAGGTAGTGGTGTTTGGGGGGGCCAGTGGGACAGGTAGTGGTGTTTGGGGGGCCAGTGGGACAGGTGGTGGTGGGCCAGAGGGACAGGTGGTGGTGGTGGGGGGCCAGTGTGACAGGTGGTGAGGGGGGCCAGTGGGACAGGTGGTGGGGGGGCCAGTGGCACAGGTGGTGGGGGAGCCAGTGTGACATGTGGTGGGGGAGCCAGTGTGACAGGTGGTGGGGGAGCCAGTATGACATGTGGTGGGGGAGCCAGTGTGACATGTGGTGGGGAGCCAGTGGGACAGGTGGTGGGGAGCCAGTGGAACAGGTGGTGGGGGGCCAGTGTGTCAGGAGGTGGGGGCCAGTGTGACAGATGGTGGTCGTGGTGGGCCAGTGTAACAGGTGGTGTGGGTCAGTTTGACAGGTGGTGGTCGTGGGGTGCCAGTGTGACAGGTAGTAGGGGGGCCAGTGTGACAGGTGGTGGGGGGTCAGTGTGACAGGTGGTGGGGGGCCAGTGTGACAGGTGGTGGGGGGTCAGTTAGACAGGTGGTGGTCGTTTTGGTGCCAGTGTGACAGGTAGTGGGGGAGCCAGTGTGACAGGTGGTGGGGGGCCTGTGTGACAGGTGGTGGGGGGGCCAGTGTGACAGGTGGTGGGGGGGCCAGTGTGACAGGTGGTGGGGGGACAGTTTGACAGGTGGTGGTCGTGGGGTGCCAGTGTGACAGGTAGTGGGGGAGCCAGTGTGACAGGTGGTGGGGGGCCTGTGTGACAGGTGGTGGGGGGCCTATGTGACAGGTGGTGGGGGTGCCAGTGTGACAGGTGGTGGGGGGGCCAGTGTGACAGATGGTGGGGGGTCAGTGTGACAGATGGTGGGGGGTCAATGTGACAGGTGGTGGGGGGTCAGTTAGACAGGTGGTGGTCGTGGGGTGCCAGTGTGACAGGTATTGGGGGGGTGCCAGTGTGACAGGTGGTGGGGGGGCCAGTGTGACAGGTGGTGGGGGGGCCAGTGTGACAGGTGGTGGGAGGACAGTTTGACAGGTGGTGGTCGTGGGGTGCCAGTGTGACAGGTAGTGGGGGAGCCAGTGTGACAGGTGGTGGGGGGCCTGTGTGACAGGTGGTGGGGGTGCCAGTGTGACAGGTGGTGGGGGGGCCAGTGTGACAGATGGTGGGGGGTCAGTGTGACAGATGGTGGGGGGTCAGTGTGACAGGTGGTGGGGGGTCAGTGTGACAGGTGGTGGGGGGTCTGTTAGACAGGTGGTGGTCGTGGGGTGCCAGTGTGACAGGTAGTGGGGGAGCCAGTGTGACATGTGGTGGGGGGGCCTGTGTGACAGGTGGTGGGAGGGCCAGTGTGACAGGTGGTGGGGGGGGGCCAGTGTGACAGGTGGTGGGGGGCCAGTGACACAGGTGGTGGGGGGACAGTTTGACAGGTGGTGGTCGTGGGGTGCCAGTGTGACAGGTAGTGGGGGAGCCAGTGTGACAGGTGGTGGGGGGCCTGTGTGACAGGTGGTGGGGGGGCCAGTGTGACAGGTGGTGGGGGGCCAGTGACACAGGTGGTGGGAGGACAGTGACACAGGTGGTGGGGGGACAGTTTGACAGGTGGTGGGGGGCAGTGACACAGGTGGTGGGGGGACAGTGACACAGGTGGTGGGGGGACAGTTTGACAGGTGGTGGGGGGCCAGTGACACAGGTGGTGGGGGGCCAGTGACACAGGTGGTGGGGGGACAGTGACACAGGTGCTGGGGGGGTCAGTGTGACAGGTGGTGGGGGGACAGTGACACAGGTGGTGGGGGGACAGTGACACAGGTGGTGGGGGGACAGTTTGACAGGTGGTGGTCGTGGGGTGCCAGTGTGACAGGTGGTGGGGGGCCAGTGTGACAGATAGTGGGGGGGGCCAGTGTGACAGGTGGTGGTGGTGGGGGGCCAGTGTAACAGGTGGCGGTGGGGGGCCAGTGTAACAGGTGCCAGAACTCACTGTGTTGGTCTTTAGTGCCAGCTTCTCAGGACAAGGAGAGGGCTCAGCTGAGGCAGGCATGGAGATGAAGTCATGTCCCACGGCCAATCGATAGCAGAGGTGGGCTTTCCGTGTGGTAGTGGGCGTGGTCAATGGCTACCTGTGCGTTATGCTGTGTGAGGTCACCTATCAAGTGTTCCCACTCCAAGGCGGGACAGCCTCCCCCTCCCCCAGCCTCCCCCTGCTATTGGTTAGGGATTCCCACACTTATGTTACTCCTCCCTTTCAGTAATCAGTGACACAGACTGGGGGACAGAGCAGAGCGCCCACGCCGACGCCGCTCTCTGTGTGTGTGAGAGCGGAGCTGAGGCAGCCGGGCGGCCGTGGTAGTGTATTTTTACCGTGCACGCGACGCGAACAAGGCACTGACAAGCTCCCGCCCAGCGGAAAGTAGAGAAACCAGCAGTCCTGGCTGTGTCCTATGCGGCAGTGCGTCCGCCCAGCGGCAGCTCCGCCGGCCCTGCTCATGGGGCCCCTGGTGAATGTGGCCAGATCAGGGCCGTCTTACTGAGCGGGCACCCCTGTGTCCAGGGGTGCCCGCTCAGTAAGACGGCCCTGATCTGGTCCGCTCCAAACACAAGCCACTCGCCTCCATCATGGACAACATACATTTCCACCTTCCTGTCACTCTGCCCGATGCTCATCTAGTAGATATAAAAGATTTAGAAGAAAAGGAACTTCATGGTTCAATAAATAATAGTTTTATTCTGTAAAATTATTTCTTAAGCACAGCAAAGTCATACAATACAAAGACACAGCCACAGGTTTTTTAGACTGCCAGCTGATGCGTGGTGATGTCACAAGATTCTACAACTTGCTTAAGAAATAACTTTACGGAATAAAACTATTATTTATTGGACCATGAAGTTCCTTTTCTTCTAAATCTTTTATACCTACTGGATGAGCATCGGGCAGAGTGACGAGAAGGTGGAAATTTATTAAAACGTCTTGTTGTCCATGATGGAGGAGAGTGGCTAGTGCAGCCATTCTCAACCAGGGTTCCTCCAGAGGTGGCTAGGGGTTCCTTGAGCTGTGGCTGATTTACCTCCTGTTTGATGGTGCCTACATAGTTCTGAGCCAATTCCACTTGGAAGAGCCAGTGGTATGACACCAATGATCTTCATAGTTCTCTGTAAGGGGGGCATTCTTACCACTACTGTAAAAAAGGGTTTTCTTCTCACTGACCACCAAAGGTTGAATGGGTTTTATCAGGGGTTCCCCGAGACCTAAACATTATTTTTAGGGTTCCCCTGGGGTAAAAAGGTTGAGAAAGGCTGGGCTAGTGTTTGGATTGAAGTGGACCAGATGGAACATCAAAGCTGATTAATGTACATATCAGGTGAGCTTGATCCCTATAATTTGGGGTCCACTGTGTCCAGTAAGAGGACATCTGGCTTTTTAGCCTACTTCTTTGCTGGGATATAAAGTGCTGACCAGTTGCCATTGCAGATTTCCAGGTGCTGTACCAGAAGTTGCCTTTATTGTTCCTTCATTGTTACTTTGTTTTGGGACTTTTGTAACCAAATAACTAGAAGTTGCTTTTATTTTTTTATTTTGTTACGTTTTTCAAAATAATTATGTGTTGGTTCTTTTCGGGACTTTTTTTTACACAATAACAATTGATTCACTAGGACTGATTCACTCACATGTTATGTGTTTTTGCATGATTAATAATGTGTTTTTAGTTTTGCGTATTCCTCTTTTTTCTATCCTGTACCTCACTGTCCAGATGTTGCTGTGGCCTGAACAATGCAATGCAAATATTGTCTAAATCTATTCATCATGCGTGTTCTTCCTGCAATCTCTGTGAGCTTTGTGTATTTCTTCCAGATCTGTGCAGTAACCCAGTGTGAGCATTGCTTCCTATAATAAAGACTGTCCACTGGTGCCCTCTCTCCTTGTGCAGGTGGACTGGTCTTGTCTCCGCCCCCTCCTGCAGTTTCCTGCAGCCAGCTTGAAGTGGGAGGAGCTGCTGGGCTCCTCCTACAGCTCTTCTGCTCTCTCTACTTGTGCAAAGTGACTGGACTCGTCTCCACCCCCTCCTGCAGTTTTCTGCAGGCAGCCTGTATTGGGGGAAGCTGCTGGGCCCCTCCCATGGCTCTGCTCCCTGCAAGTTATGTCCAGCACATTGATGATGTCTCTGCTACATTCATATGATAATCTTTGGTTTTGCAAAGGTGTTTGATGAGTGAGATATAAAGTATATTTTAAAGAAAGTTTTTGAGTCAGTTCTGCTTTAAGTGCACAAATTCTGGCACCAATAAGAATACATGCATAAATGATCACAATATTAAATTGATTGTAAAATCTCATAAAAAAAAATAAACATGTTATACTTACTTCCTCTGTGCAGTTGGTTTTGCACAGAGCAACTCAGATCCTCCTCTTCTTGGGTCTCACTTTGCTGTTCCTGGCCCTGCCCTCCTATCGAGTGCCCCCACAGTCAGCAGGTTCCTATGGGGGCACTGGAGCCGAGTGTCCATTCAGACTTATAGCTCCGTGTGTCCATTCAGAAATGAAGCCCAGACCGTGGCCCCGCCTTCTCTCTTCCCTGATTGGCTGACCGACTTTGATTGACAACTGCGGGAGCCTATGGCACTGCTGCTATCAGGCGTCCAATCATAGCAGAGGATGAGAGGAGGAGTGGGCGGGAGAAGACATCGGCATCACCCACTGCCTACCGGAGACAAGGTAAGTGCCGGGCAGATGGCGGCGGGGGCACAGTGGCAGAACTTGGGGCACAGTGGCAACATTTGGGGCACAGTGGCAGCATTTAATGGGCACAGTGGCAACATTTGGTGCACAGTGTCAGCCTTTGGGGCACAGTGGCAACGTTTGATGGACAAAGTGGCTGCGTTTGATGGCACAGTGGCAGCATTTGGGGCACAGTGGCAACGTTTTATGGGCACAGTGGCAACGTTTGATGGGCAAGGTGGCTGCGTTTGATGGGCAAAGTGGCTGTGTTTGATGGCACAATGGCAACATTTGGGGCACAGTGGCAATGTTTGATGGGCAAAGTGGCTGTGTTTGATTGGCAAAGTGGCTGCGTTTGATGGCACAGTGGCTGTGTTTGGTATAGTGGCTGTGTTTGGTATAGTGGCTGCCTTTGATGGGCACAGTGGCTGCATTTGATGGGCACAGGGGCAGCGTTTGATGGGCACCCTGGCTGCGTTTGATGGGCACAGTGGCTGCTTTTGATGGGCACAGTGGCAGTGCTTGATGGGCACAGTGGCTGCGTTTGATGGGCACAGTGGCTGCGTTTGATGGGCACAGTGGCAGTGCTTGATGGGCACAGTGGCAGTGCTTGATGGGCACAGTGGCTGCGTTTGATGGGCACAGTGGCTGCGTTTGATGGGCCCAGTGGCAGTGCTTGATGGGCACAGTGGCTGCGTTTGATGGGCCCAGTGGCAGTGCTTGATGGGCACAGTGGCTGCGTTTGATGGGCACAGTGGCAGCGCTTGATGGGTACAGTGGCTGCGTTTGATGGGCCCAGTGGTAGTGCTTGATGGGCACAGTGGCTGTGTTTTATGGGCACAGTGGCAGTGCTTGATGGGTACAGTGGCAGCGTTTGATGAGCACAGTGGCAGTGCTTGATGGGCACAGTGGCTGCTTTTGATGGGCACAGTGAGGCTTTAATTGATGGTTTTTTTTCAGAATCTTTCAGCTTGTTTGCGCTCCCCAAATCTTTTGAGCAGCCGCCACTACTGCTGTGTCTCAGCCAATCAGCAGGAGTGTCCCGGATGGCTTAGACATTGGTGGACATCGCTGGAGAAAGATGGGGTTCAGATAAGTAAATAGGGGGTGCTGGGGAGGCTGCTACACACAAAAGGTTTATGTATTAAGATAATAAAAACATTCTTCCTTTACAACCCCTTTAACTTACCGATCAGAAGGTTCACCCACAATAAACCGAAGATAGTGTTTGTCTGCATCTTTAAATTCATTCTGTAACAACACTGAGACATAAAAAGTAAACGTGAATACATATTTTACATGATGTCTTTAACCACTTGCTTACCGGGCACTTAAACCCCCTTCCTGCCTAGGCCAATTTTCAGCTTTCAGCACTGTCATGCTTTGAATGACAATTGCGCGGTGGTGCGACGTGGTACCCAAACAAAACTTATGTCCTTTTTTCCCCACAAATGGAGCTTTCTTTTGGTGGTATTTGATCACCTCTGCGGTTTTTATTTTTTGCGCTATAAACAAAAATAGAGCCAAATTTTTGAAAAAAAGCAATATTTTTAACTTTTTTCCTATAATAAAAATCCCCCAAAATATATTAAAAAAAATGTTATTCCCTCAGTTTAGGCCGATACGTATTCTTCTACATATTTTTGGTAGAAAAACTGCGATTTTTGTCAGGACTGCAATATTGCGGCGGGCACATCGGACACTTTTGACACATTTTTGGGACCATTCACATTTATACAGTGAACAGTTCTATAAAAATGCACCAATTACTGTATAAATGTGACTGGCAGTGAAGGGGTTAACCTGTAGGGGGTGATCAAGGGGTCAATGTGTTCCCTGGGAGTCATTCTTACTGTGGGGGGAGGGGACTGACTAGGGGGGGGTGACCGATGGTGTGTCCCTATGTACAAGGGACACAGATCAGTCTCCTCTCCCGATAGGACATGGAGCTCTGTGATCTCCTCTGAAACTCTAACCTAGAAACCGTCATCTATGGAGATTTTTAAGTACTGAAGTTTGGCGCCATTACATAAGTGTGCGCAATCTCAAAGCGTGACATGTTAGGTATCTATTTACTCAGCATAACATCATCTTTCATATTATACAAAAAAAAAAGTGGTCTAACTTTACTGTTTCATTCTTTTTTTAATTCATTAAAGTGTCTTTTTTTCCCCAAGACTGAAAGACCGCTGTGCAAATACAGTGTGACATAAAATATTGCAACGATCGCCATTTTTTCCCCCAAAAATTGCATTTGAAAGAACACTGCGCAAATACCATGCGACAAACAATATTGCAGCAATCACCATTTTTTCTTCAAAATATTGCGTTTGAAAGACCGCTGCACAAATACACGTGACATAAAATATCGCAACGATCGGAAAAAAAAATCCCCAAAAAAATTGCATTTGAAAGACTGCTGCGCAAATATCGTGTGACATAAAATTTTGCAACAATAGCCATTTTTCCCCCAAAAAATAGCGTTTGAAAGACCGCTGTGCAAATACCGTGCGACAAAAAATATTGAAACAATCAGCATTTTTTCTCCAAAATATTGCGTTTTACAGACTGCTGCGCAAATACAGTGTGACATAAAATATTGCAACGATCTAATTTTATTTCCCAAAAAATGTGTTTGAAAGATCGCTGCGCAAATACCGTGTGACATAAAATATTGCAACGATCGCCATTTTTTCCTAAAAAAATTGCATTTGAAAGACAGCTGTGCAAATACAACGTGGCATAAAATATTGCAACGATTGACATTTCCCCCCCCCCAAAAAATGCGTTTTAAAGACTGCTGCACAAATAACTTGTGACATGAAAAATTGCAACGATCGCCATTTTTCCCCCCAAAAATTGAATTTTGGAAGACCGATGTGCAAATACCGTACGATCGCCATTTTTTCTCAAAAAAATTGCTTTTGAAAGACTGCTGCGCAAATACCGTGTGACAAAAAAAATTTGCAACGATCGGCATTTTTTCTCCAAAATATTGCGTTTGAAAGACCGGTGCACAAATACAACGTGACATAAAATATTGAAACGATCTCCATTTTTTCTCCCAAAAAAATAAGTTTGAAAGACCGCTGCGCAAATACCGTGCGCCAAAAAATATTGCAACGATCGCCATTTTTTTCCCAAAAAATTGCATTTGGAAGACCGCTGTGCAAATACCGTACGATCGCCATTTTTTCTCCAAAAAATTGCTTTTGAAAGATCGCTGCGCTAATACCGTGTGACAAAAAAAATTGCAACGATCGTCATTTTTTCCCCCAAAAGATTGCATTTGAAAGACCGCTGCGTAAATACAATGTGACATAAAATATTGCAACGATTGACGTTTTTTCCCCAAAAAAATTGCGTTTGAAAGACCGCTGTGCAAATACCTTGTGACATAGAAAAAAGGCAACGATCGCCATTTTTTAAAAACGATCACCATTTTTTCTCCAAAATATTGCGTTTGAAAGACCGCTGTCTTATGTGACATAAAATATTGCAATGATTGACATTTTTTTCCCCCAAAAAAATGAGTTTAAAAGACCGCTGCACAAATACCGTGCGCCAAAAAATATTGCAACGATCGTCATTTTTTCCCCAAAAAAATTGCGTTTGCACAAATACCGTACGATCGGCTTTTTTTTAAATTGTGTTTGAAAGACCGCTGCGCAAATACCTTGTGACCTAAAAACTATCACCATTTTACCCCCTGAAAAACTGAGTTTGAAAGATCGCTGCGCAAATACCGTATGATCGCCATTTTTTCTCCAAAATATTGCGTTTGAAAGACCGCTGCACAAATACAATGTGACATAAAATATTGCAATGATCGACATTTTTTCCCCCCAAAAAAATGCGTTTGAATGACCGCTGCGCAAATACCGTGCGCCAAAAAATATTGCAATGATCTGCATTTTTTCTCCAAAATATTGCGTTTGAAAGACCGCTGCGCAAATACAATGTGACATAAAATATTGCAACAGTCACCATTTTTTCCCCCAAAAATTTGTCTGAAAGACCTCTGTGCAAATACCTTGTGAATATTGCAACGATCACCATTTTATTTTCTAGTGTCTATGCAAAATATATATATATAATGTTATTCTGTTACAGCGTGATGAATGTTCTATCTCCATTACAAGAGCTAGTTTTACCAGAATGAGCGTTCCCGTCTCATAACTTGCTTCTGAGCATGTGCTTTTTTTTCCCCACGTCATTAAAGCCCACACACGACCATTTTTTACGGCGTTAAAAACGGTGTGAAAAATTAGAGCATGTTCTAAATTTTTTAATGCCCATTTTTTTACGTCGTTGAAAAATGCTCTGGAGCCCACACACGATTGTTCTTTTAACGACATAAAAAAAAACTGATTTTTTTTAGAACCCGAAAAACAGCATTAGGCATGAAAGTGTTTTCAAAGTAAAAATAGTCCACTTTTTCAGGACTGAATACAAGTATTCATTACTTAATAATTACAAGTGGTAATATTATTCTGTGCATAAGGTGATCCAATTTTTTTTTTAATACTCTTAATTTTTAGTTTAGACGTAAAATTTAGATTGGTAAATACACAGAATAATGTTACCGTGCATTTTATCCTTGGTGTTGATAGACACCGGCTTCACAAGTTGTTGTTTTAGTTGTGTTACACGCTCCCTCTGCTGGTCTTGTAGCTTTGGGCGTGTGCCGTAATACTATATACAAGAGGACCTTCGTATGGAAAATTACATAGGTTACTGTATATGTCTTTTACTTCGTATTATGAGAGTTTGAAGATGAGAATTTGAAGACTGCATGTGTAAACTAGAGATAAATCCATCTACTTACTCTTTTAAAGAAATACTCGAACTTCTTGCATTGCTCTTTTCTATGCCTTCCACCTTCAGCTGCGTTCCAAGCCTCCGTTTGCTCCCCTCCCTCGCCCGTCCATCACCTCCCGCAATTGCTTCATTTTAACCACTTCAATACAGGGCACGTTCCTCCCTTCCTGCCCAAGCCAATTTTTAGCTTTAAGTGCTGTCGCTGTTTAAATGACAATTGCGCGGTCGTGCTACGCTGCACCCAAACAACATTTTTAGCATTTTGCTCCCACAAATAGAGCTTTCTTTTGGTGGTATTTGATCACCTCTGCGTTTTTTTTTTTTTGCGCTATAAACAAAAAAACAAATGACAATTTTGAAAAAAATATTATTTTATACTTTTTGTTGTAATAAATATCTCCAATTTAAAAAATAAAATAAAAATGTCTTCATCAGTTTAGGCCAATATACAGTGCCTTGCGAAAGTATTCGGCCCCCTTGAACTTTGGGACCTTTTGCCACATTTCGGGCTTCAAACATAAAGATATAAAACTGTATATTTTTGTGAAGAATTAACAACAAGTGGGACACAATCATGAAGTGGAACGAAATTTATTGGATATTTCAAACTTTTTTAACAAATAAAAAACTGAAAAATTGGGCGTGAAAAATTATTCAGCCCCTTTACTTTCAGTGCAGCAAACTCTCTCCAGAAGTTCAGTGAGGATCTCTGAATGATCCAATGTCTACCTAAATGACTTATGATGATAAATAGAATCCACCTGTGTGTAATCAAGTCTCCGTATAAATGCACCTGCACTGTGATAGTCTCAGAGGTGCGTTTAAAGTGCAGAGAGCATCATGAAGAACAAGAAACACACCAGGCAGGTCCGAGATACTGCTGTGGAGAAGTTTAAAGCCGGATTTGAATGCAAAAAGATTTCCCAAGCTTTAAACATCCCAAGGAGCACTGTGCAAGCGATAATATTAAAATGGAAGGAGTGTCAGACCACTACAAATCTACGAAGACCTGGCCGTCCCTCTAAACTTTTAGCTCATACAAGGACGTGATTGTCCTTGTATGAGCTACAAAAAGTGTAGCTGCTGGCTTTTAATAAACAATCACTTACCTGCTCCAGCGTTCCAGCGACGCGCCTTTCGGGGCTCCGCTCCTCTCCCCCCCTCCCCGGCCGGCGTCCTCATCGTAACTGTGGGCACGCGGCCGTGCCAGCCTTTGGCTTCGCGGCCAGGCACCCACTGCGCATGCGCAAGCGGCACTGCGAATGCGTGCGCGGCGCGGCTCGCCGCTGATTGGACAGGCGATCGCATGGGACCTGTCATGTGTCCCAGGCGATCGCCTACAGGGAGGGGCTGCTGTAGGCGATTAAGCTTAATCGCCTAACCAGCCCCTCGGCGGAAGGAGGAAGTGGGACAGGAAGTCCCACTCCTCCTGAAGCCCCCACTCCCCCCCCAAAAATTACATGCCAAATGTGGCATGTAAGGGGGTGAAGAGTGGGATAAGCAGAAGTTTCATTTTTGGGTGGAACTCCACTTTAAGGGGGCTGAATAATTTTGCACGTCCAATTTTTCAGCTTTTTATTTGTTAAAAAAGTTTGAAATATCCAATAAATTTCGTTCCACTTCATGATTGTGTCCCACTTGTTGTTAATTCTTCACAAAAATATACAGTTTTATATCTTTATGTTTGAAGCCTGAAATGTGGCAAAAGGTCGCAAAGTTCAAGGTGGCCGAAAACTTTCGCAAGGCACTGTATATTCTTCTACATATTTTTACATAAAGTTGTAATAAGTGTCTATTGATTGGTTTGCGCAAAAGTTATAGGGCCAGATTCAGCATTAGTTAAGACAGCGTTTCTCGAGATAAGCTGCGTAACTTCTAAACAGCACCGGCGTATCATTTTTCTGTATTCAGAAAACAAAATACGCTGGGTTTAAGCTAAGATACGACGGCGTAATTGTATTACGCCGTCGTATCTTAACTACATTTTTAAGATGGCCGCTAGGGGCGTTCCTGCTGATTTACGCCTAGAATATGTAAATCAGCGAGATACGCCTATTCACGAACGTACGCCCGGCCGATGCAGTGAATTTTTACGTAAGGCCTTTTCCGGCGTAAATATAAACCACCAAACAGATGGCGCATCCTATGTTAAGTATGGACGTCGGGACTGTGTCAAATTTTTCAGATTGTACGTCGTTTGCGTAACTGGTCCGTGAATGGGGATTTACGTCAATTACGTTCACGTCAAAACCAATGCGTCTTAGCGTTATAATTTGAAACATGTGCACTGGGATACGTCCACGGAAGGCGCATGCGCAGTTAAAAAAAAATTAAAAAGCATGGGGTCACAACACATTTAAATAAAACACGCCCACCTTATTCACATTTGAATTACCCGGGCTTACGCCGTCCCATTTACGCTACACCGCCGTAACTTAGCTTGGTGAATACAGCTTTTGCCTCGCTAATTTACGGCGGCGTAAACAAGATACGCTACGCCCGCACAAACTTACGGACGGCTACTTGAATCTGGCCCATAGTATCTACAAACTATGGGAAAGATTTATGCCATATTTTTTACTAGTAATGGCGATGATCTGAAATTTTTATTGGTACTGCGACATTGCTACAGACACATCGGAGACTTTTGACACTTTTTTGGGACCATTGGCATTTATACAGCGATCAGTGCTATAAAAAGTCACTGATTACTGTGTTAATGTCACTGGCAGGGAAGGGGTTAACACTTGGGGGCGATCAAGGGGTTAAATGTGTGTTCCGTCAGTGTGCTCTAACTGTGGGGGGATGGGACTAACTAGGAGAGGAGACATATCTGTTTTCCTACTTAGTAGGTACAAACTATTTGGTTCCTCTTCCCTATGACAGCACAGGAATTTGTGTTTACACACACAAATTCCCTGTGCTGGCGCTTGTGCACGTGATTGTGTGTGCCCGTGCGCAACAGGTTCTGTGCTGTGCAGCTGGCACGCGCGCCCTCTGGAGGCCGCTAAAGGAATGGACGTACCCATATGGGATTTCACCCTTCACCCAGGGGGAGCCATTCTGCTGCAGTATATCTGCGTGAGCCGGTCAGGAACCGGTTAAGTAACTTTGAACATGGCATAGTTGGTGCCAGATAGGCTGGTCTGAGTATTGCTGGGATTTTCACGCACAGCCATCTATCGGGATTACAGAGAACGGTTCAAAAAAGAGAAAGTATTCAGTGAGAGGCAGTTGTGTGGAGGAAAATGCCTGGTTGATGTCAGAGGAGAATGGGCAGACTGGTTCCAGATGATAGAAAGGCAACAGTTAGACCCCTTTCATACTGGGGCCGCAGCTGCATTCGCCGTAAAGCGCCGCTTGTTTTAGCGGTGCTTTACTGCTGGTTAAGTGCCGCTTTTGACCAGTTGCCAAGCTAGCTAGCCATTGTAAAGAAAGGGGAACTCTGATGTAAGGGGTGCTCTAAGAACCCTGATTTACCTTAGTGTACCCACATAGAGGCAGGATAGAGAAGGGGGAGACTTCAATTACCCCAGACTGCCAAGAGGTGAGTGAGCCCACCAGTGGCGGTCCGTCCATAGGGACGCACAGGCGCCGCCCCCCTCCCGCAGTCACAAAGAAAAAAAGGCCCTTTAAGAACTTTTATTCGGCTAAAATTTCATTTTTACATTTTAACCGCAGTTCTGGCGTCCGTCTATAGAGGCGCCACCCCCTCTCGCAAATAACATACATTCGTGCATAATTGCACGGATGTATTATTGTTGGTTGCCAGCTGCCTGGTCTATTCAGATAACGGGACATAGGGCGCCAGTTACCTGAATAACGGCAGCTGGTTGGCTGAGCGGAACTGCCTATCAAAGCCAGCGGCTCTCATAGGCTTTCCAAGTACAGCCCTCCGGCTCCCGGATGTCTATTCTCGGAACGCAGCCCCCTGCGTTCCTTGAAAAAGACTGACGAACGTTTTAGCCAATCAGGTTCCCGAATTCTGGTTATCAGGAACCTGATTGGCTGAAGCGTCACCAAGCGGGACAAGACATCAAGGGAGGACATGGAAGCTTCAGGTAAGTTCATTTTACAGGGAAAGGGGCGACAATGGGCACAGAGAGGGGAAAAGGGAACAGAGAGCGGCAAAGGGCACAGTGGCATCAATAAAAGGGCACAGACAGCACAGTGACAACAATGGGCACAGAGGCGATAAAGGGCACAGCACAGTGACAACAATGGGCACAGTGGCAACAATTAAAGGGCACAGCACAGTGACATGCACAGTGGCAACAATGGGCACAGTGGTGACAATTAGCACCCTGGCTGCGTTTAATGGCATGGCACAGTGGTGACAATTGATGGCACAGTGGCTGCGTTTAATGGCATGGCACAGTGGTGACAATTGATAGCACAGCGGCTGCGTTTGATGTGCCCAGTGAGGTTGCAATTTTTTTTTTTTCATTTGTGCCCCCCCCCCCCCCCCAAAAAAAAATTTGAGCACCAGCCGCCACTGGAGCCCACCCCTTGGCAGTCAGCACCTCTCATCCAGATGTATCTGAGGCTGCCGGACTCCAAATTTCTGGCCCCCACGTTCCTTTTCTTTTTTTGTTTAAATAACTATATTATATTTAAATATAGCACAATAGAATTATATATTGTTTTGCTTACCATTTCTGTAGAGTTGTTTCCAACCACATGTTAAAAAAAAAGAAGTGTGACCAACACAACTGAAACAGGTACTAGGAACGGAAGTGCATTGTTTAATATCTTTTCTTCAGAGGGTACAGTATCTGTGTAGTTTGAGTAGTTTGATCCAACAAGGGAGGGTTGACCATCTTTTAAATTCAGTGGCGAGGGGGGCAGATCTGGGGACTCAGTGTAAAAGAGCACTTCACTGCAGACCCCCAAGTGAGCTCATCACTGCAGACCCCTAAGTGAGCTCATCACTGCAGACCCCTAAGTGAGCTCATCACTGCAGACCCCTAAGTGAGCTCATCACTGCAGACCCCCAAGAGAGCTCATCACTGAACACCCCCAAGAGAGCTCATCACTGAAGACCCCCAAGAGAACTTATTACTGAAGTCCCCCAAGAGAGCTCATCACTGAAGAGAACTTATAACAGAATACTCCCAAGAGAGCTTATCACTGAAGACCCCAAGAGAGCTCATCACAGAAGACCCCAAGACAGCTCATTGCAGAAGACCCCAAGAGAGCTCATCACTGAAAACCCCCAAGATAACTTATCACTGAAGAGACCCCCAAGAAAGCTTATCAACAAAGACTCCTAAAAGAGCTCATGGCTGAAGACCCCCAAGAGAGCCCATCACTAAAGTCCCCCAAGAGAGCTCATTACTGAAGAGCACAAGAGAGCTTATCACTGAAAACCTCCAAGAGCCCATCACTGAAGATACCAAAAGAGTTCATCATTGAAGACCCGCAAGAGAGCTCATCACTGAAAACCCACAAGGATGTTATATGTTTTCGAAACCTAAATGCTAGTGGGTGCTTGGCAGTCTGTTTTTTATTTAATTTTAGCAAGAATTCAGTCCAATGTTATAAAATAACCCCATATTAAGAAAAGAACAGAATGAAGGGGGCATTTCTACTCATCTTAACATTTTTTTCCTTCCTTCAGAAAGGTAAGTTCTGATATATATATATCATAATTATCACATTTTCTCATTTTCAAACTTTTTCAAATTCCGAATTTTCAAATTCCAAATTTTTTAATTTACGATTTTTTTTTTTTTTTCTTATTCCGAATTTTCACATTTTTGAATTTACGTATTTTTATAATTACAAAAAAACGAATGAAATGACAGCTAAAACAAACACATTTTTCATCAGTGCACATGTATAGTATGTGGGCCATATTCTCGTACTTTTGCGGCTCTCCGGTGTAGCTTAACCCATTTACGCTATGCCTCCGCACTTTTTACGCTACGCCTCCGCACTTTTTACGCTACGCCTCCGCACTTTTTACGGGCAAGTGCTGTATTCTCAAAGCACTTGCTCCGTAATTTGCTGCGGTGTAGCGTAACTGGGCCGGCGTAAGGACGCGTAATTCAAAGTAGGAAGGAGGGGGGCATGCTGTATTTAAATTAAGCGCGCCCCCGCGCCGAACGAACTGCGCATGCACCGGCCGTAAACGTAGCCCACTGCGCATGCTCTAAGGTACGCCGCAAATACATTGATTTTGACGGCAACGTAATTAACGCACAGCCTTATTCACGACGAGTTACGTAAACGACGTAAACAACGGAAAAACACGATGCTGTCCCGACGTCTATACCTAACATGGTGTACGCCGGACCTACGCAAGGTTACCCCTCATATAGCAGGGGTAACCTTGCGCTTACGCAAACTACGTAAACTACGACGACGGGACGCAAATACGTTCGGGAATCGGCGTATCAAACTCATTTGCATATTCGACGCAGAAATCGTCAGGAACGCCACCTAGCGGCCAGCGTAATATTACAACTTAGATCCGACGATGTAAATGACTTACGCAAGTGGGATATAAGCACAATCTATGCGTAACTGATTATAAGAATCAGTCGCATAGATACCCAGGGCCAGGGCGTATATGGAGATACACCGTCGTATCTCTTCTGAGAATCTGGCCCTGAATGTTTATTTTTTTTTAATCCCATACTTCTCCTTTAAGAAAGTGTCAAAACAGAGCGCACAAAAACACTTCAAAGCCACAACATTACATTCCCTGAACCCTCTTCCATCCTTGTATCCTTAACGAATGCCTAAATATTCAAAATAAAGACTTTAGGTATGTTTTCAGTAAAAATTGGCTAGCATCAGGATAGAACAGACAATAAAGGTTTTATCTTGCAATAAAAAAAATATAGGGCCAGATTCTCATAGAGGTTACGTCGGTGTATCTCGATATACGCCGCGTAACTTCTAGGATGGACCGGCGTATCTGTTTTCTGTATTCAGAAAACAAGATACGCCGGAATTTTGCTTAGATACGACCGGCGTAAGTCTCTTATGCCGTCGTATCTTAGTTGCATATTTACGCTGGCCGCTAGGTGGCGCTTTTGTCGTTTTACGCGTCGAATATGCAAATCAGCTAGATACGCCGATTCACGAACGTACTTGCGCACGGCGCATTATTTTTGCGTAGTTTGCGTAAGCGTAAGTCCGGCGTAAAGTTACCCCTGCTATATGAGGCGTACATAATGTTAAGTATGGACGTCGGGACATCGTCAAATTTTCTGTTGTTTACTGTACGTTGTTTGCGTAAAACGTTCGCGAATAGGGCTTTGCGAAAGTTACGTTCACGTCGAAAACAAGGAGTATTTACGGCGTAATTTTGAGCATGCGCACTGGGATACATCAACGGACAGCGCATGCGCCGTTCAGAAAAAGCGTCAATTACGTGGGATCACGATTCATTTACATGGATAACGCCCCCTACCTGCCTATTTTGAATTAGGCGCGGTTACGCCGGCCCATTTACGCTACGCCGCTGTAACTTTGGGCGCAAGTTCTTTGTGAATACGGCACTTGCCTCTCTAAGTTGCGGCGGCGTAGCGTAAACAAGAAACGCTACGCCCGCACAAAGATAGGCGCCTGTATGAGAATCTGGCCCATAGTGTATAGTGTATTATCTGAGAGACAATAGTCACAAATATTTTTCAGGGGCTGGATAGTATGTACGCAGCTTGATTAGGCCATAGTATAAGAGGGAGAGAAGAGTAAGGGAGAGACAAGGTGGGGCTTATCTCGAAACAGAAACAGGAGTCTATTACAGGGTTACTGAATTAAAATTCACGTGGGTCAGGTCAGTAACATTTTCTACCAGCGGAGGTCCGAGTGTCATATTGGTGATGACTCAGATTCTTCACATCACTGCGTCTCATGCACGTCACGATTGTTTTTTATTGCCCTTGTAGATACCTGTGTTTTTCTAGGGCAGAAAAACATAGATCTCTGCACAAGTGTGAACAAGCCCTTACATCAGTAGTCAGTCCCCCTTCACAGCACAACTCTCCCTTTTACATTACAGCCCCCCACCAGAGACCCCCCAACCTATTACAGACCGTCCCATCACAGCATGTGCCTTTAAAGTCCCCCTCCATCACAGATCCCTCCATCCCCATTACAGACCCCCCACAAACACCGATCCCTCCATCACAGCCCCCCCTCCACCACAGACCCCCTCCACCACAGACCCCACTTCATCACAGATCCCCCATCACATCCCCATCACACCCCACTCCATCACAGATCCCCCCTCCACTCCATCACAGATCCCCCCACTCCATCACAATGATGAGCAGGCGAGAGCAGAAAGGAGAAAACATTAAGGCAACTATGTGGCGAGGCTGCAGGCCACATCGGGCTGCTTCAGGGGCCAGACTCGGCCCACGGTCCGCCATTTAGTGATGCCTGGTCTATTATTTGAAAGTCAACAGCCACAACTGTTGTACAATGGTTGGAGAGTGCAAGACATCGGCTACCATCTGGTATAACCACCCAAGGTTAATGGCAGTTGTCAATCACACATGTGTAGCGGCATCCCAGACCTCTAAGGCTGCATTCACACCTTAGCGCAGCATTTTGTACCGCAATTTGCCACGACAAATTGCGGCGTTTTGTACCACGATTCGCTGCGACAAAATGCGGTGTTTTTAACCTTGTTTTTTTAACAGTTCATTGTCAGCTATGCCAAACGCCAAAGACACCTGAAAAAAAGGGTCCGGGACTTGTTTTGAGCTTCAGGCGTTCGGCGTTTCGGCGTGGAGATGTGAACCATCTCCATAGAGAACAATGTTAAATCACCCCTCCAGCGTATTTCAGGCTGCAATAGCGTCGGGCTTCAGGCGACAAAACGCCTAGGTGTGAATGGAGCCTTAAGGCCTAATGGTGACCTCCAGAGTCAGGGAGAGCTGACATCCTTCTTTGTAGAGTGGGTTACTAGGCATGGTAGGTGTAATGCAAGATGGAATACTTGAGCACCAGTCACTTTTTAAATGCGAACATAAGAGATTTATTGTCTCCTAACAAGAACTGTGGGAGAGAGGATTAGGGCCAGGACATCCTTAGGCAGAGGCAAATATAATTAGCAGACTCTGAAACACAATAGGCAGACAGCTATACAGGTTGAAGGCCTGTAACCGGGAATGATTCTTCTCTCAGGCGCCGTACACACGGCCGAGGTTCTCGCTGAAAATCAGCGAGAACCTCGCTGGAATGCACATTCCAGCGAGGACCTCGGCCGTGTGTACGGTCTCAGCGAGCTTCCCGTCGGGAAGCCCGTCGAGCCGAAATAGAGAGCACGCTCTCTATTTCCTCGACGGCCCGCCTGGAAGAATGGCTGGTTGCCATTCCCGACGGGCGGGTCGCCGAATTCGACGGCCGGGAGAGAATCTCGACGGGCGGAACGATGTGTTCTGCCCGTCGAGGTTCTCTGCCGTGTGTACGGCGCCTCACACCTCACAGTATCCCACTGTAGGTCTTCACTCTTCCAGATCCCAGTCATCACTGGATCCCATGAGCTCCTCCACAGCTAACACGCTGTATACGCCTCAATCGCCACCCCCGCTAACCCCCTGGCTCCCTGGCTTGGCATTTGCTGAAGCTTTCCCATTTCTTCCCTGTCCCCGGCTGGTGGGACGACTGCTATGGTACTTCTTCAGGCTTTCTCAATGTAGTCTCTGGTATTAAGAAGAGTGGTCCCTTAGTGGTGACTGCGTCCGCTTTACCTCTCACCATGACTGGTTCCCCATCTGAAACTCGGTTGGACTACAAACTTGCAGTCCCAACCCTACACTGCTTCTCCTTCTCCTGGATAGACCTCAGTCAGCCTAGCAGCAGGATAGGCCTAAGGCTTCTGGCCTAGCAGCCCGGGACGACTCAACACACATCCACCCAGACAGCCATTCAGGTGGCACAGAACAGCGATCACCTGACTCCACCCAAATAAATAGGCTCTCCCAGCAGGCCAATGGGCTAAAGAAACCCTTACCAATTGGCTGAGACATCCCATCCATTCATAGTCTGACCTTGCTATGCCCTTGTCAATCCAATGTCACCAGCAACAGTGCCACCTAGTGACAGAAGTGGAAGAGTGCAGCAAATCCAGATTTAGGGAAACATTTGTGGATCTTCTAACAATTAGCCAGGACAATTATTATCTGCCAAACTAAATTTGTCAGCAAACCTTCCTAAACACCAGGGTGCTACACATGTATATACAAAAAGTCCATATAGTAAGACAGGTGGACCACAAGTCTCAGATGAGGTGAACAGATCTTATGGACGTGTATGGAAAGGAATCCAAGTTCTCAAGGCTAAAGTGACAATCCCTCCACCTTCAAAATAATCGTTTCGCTCACCTCATGTAATGGACCCCTGAATTAACAGGCGGTCACAAGCCGAGGCCCATTCGATTTGATAGTTTTAAATCGCAGGACAAGTTGCACCCTATCGTCTGCAATGGAAGCGGTCGAATCCACGCGACTCCGACTTCATCACTCCGATTTTGAAAGTAATTCTTGCACTACTTTTTGCAAGTTCAGGTGCGACTTGCATAGACATCTGTGCATGAAGTCACACAGATGTCTTCCAAGTAGCACTACGTTGAAATTGTGCTACTTCAGTGGTCTTCAAACTGCGGCCCTTGAGCCAGATGTGGCCCTTTGCTTGCCTCTATCGAGCCCTTGGGGCACTATTCCATCCACAACTGACACCAGTGGAGAGCAAGGGTTCCTCCCACAGACACCAACAGGGGAAGGCTGGCAGCCTTAGGCCTGGGGGGAAAGTCGAGTCAAGTGGCCCATTGAACTGCCAAATGAGCTCACCATCCATGGCCAGGGGTCAAGTCCTGGGGAAAAAAGTGTGGGAACTCCCACCCAAGATCCACTGCCCCACCAAAAAAAAATAAAAAATACGCAAATATGCATTATTTGCATGGGAACAATGACAAAAGCTCCCAGGAGACGTTGCGGCATTGAGGAAGTGACGGAATACCCGCACACTACCTGATGAATCCATATACAGGAAGTGCCCAGTAACATAAAGGATTACTAAGGTTCGCCTGCCCCTGACAGTGACTCGAGCTGGGCATCGCTGCTTAGTGAAGGATTGGCTGCTCTAGTTCTGCAAAGGGAACTAAGTTCCTGCTGTGTAAAAAGTGCCCACGCAGGACTTGAGCCCTGTCCATGGCCCACCTGTTTTTTCAATGCAGCCTCACCAGTGTCCACCAGTGCAGCCAACTCCAGTGCCCATCAATGCAGCCTGATCACTGGGACAGGATACGTGGTGTGTATGGGGGGGAGATGGGGGGTCAGCTAGGCGTGTCAGGGTCTCTAACCTCAGTGCACGCCACAGTAATGCTCATGGTCCTGGGGTCAAGTTGGATCCAGCGCCCAGCCCTGTGTCCCGACTCCCTGGCACGCACTGCCTCTGCCTGCTTCCAAGAATCCGGGCCCAGGGAGTTGTAGTTTTCTCTTCGCTGCTCTGTTTTCCACCCACCAGGATCTTGAGCGTGGACTACAACTCCCGGAATGCAACAGCTAGTAGTCAGCCTCTGTGGCAGTGCCCCTGGCTCGACTTCCTAGTGCAGAATACAAAAGAAAATGGTAGCGGGCAAAGTTAGTTTTAGGGTGGAATTCCACTTTGGGAGGCAGCTTAGCGGAAGCTGCCTGCTATGGGGCTTCCTATGTTTGATTGTAACCTCTGGTTGAGCCGTACCGAAGGAGGAAGAGAGAGGAGGAAGAATCACTACTCAGACTACTCTATTTATATGCATGTAGCTTCAGCTATTGAGCTCTCTTAACAACATTGGGCCAGATTCGGGTAGGTGAGCGGATTTTTAATGTGGAGTAACGTTTCTCATTTACATTACTCCGCCGAGACTTTAGGAGCAAGTACTGTTATTCACATAGCACTTGCTCTTAAAGTTGCGGCGGCGTTGCGAAAATGAGCCGGCGTTATTCAAATTGGGCGGGTAGGGGGCGTATAGTATTTAAACTAGGCGCGATCCCGCGGCGAACGTACTGCGCATGCGTCGACTGTCAGTGCGCATGCTCCAAATTCTGTCAGGGAACGTCAATGACGTCAATCCCCATTCACGGACGTTTTACGCAAACGACGTGAAAATTTTTAATTTCGACGCGATGACGACGGCCATACTTAACATAGGATACTCCACCTAGGGGTCATGTTTTTCTTTGCGCCGCGTATCGCTTACGGAAACGTCGGAAAGTCATTGCGTCTGGCCCGAGTACGATCGTGAATTTCCGATTCCCGCTGATTAACACATTCTCGGCGTTAATCAGCGGGAACGCCCCGAGCGCCATTTTTAAAATTGCAGTACCGATACGACGGCGAAATACAATTACGCCGCACGTATGGGAACTCCAACCCGGCGTTTCTTGTTTTCTGCTTACAGAAAACAGAAACGCCAGCTCAAAGTGAGAGTTAGGATGGAGTATCACTGATACTCCAGCGTAACTCTACCTGAATCTGGCCCTTTATTTTTTACAGCCGGTAAGGAGGGTCTTACAGCATGTGAAATGGAACATACATCACCACCTACTTGCTGAAAATGTATACAAATTTTTACCGGAGTAAAGATAAAAAACGTAAATTCTATTTTTTTTTTAAATCCTGCCTATAAGTAGTAGAGAATAAAAATACACACAAACCACCATACATACCTTTTTAAAAGGATTTCCATTCTGTAAAATTCACATCAAGGGCATTGTTATGGTCCTAAAAAAAAGTAGAGGTTGCAAACCCAGAGAACACAATTGTGCCATCAGATATCAGATCTGGCAGGCTGCAGACAGAATGGTTTATTACGATCTCTCTTACCTCTATTTGCAGTGATTTTGTAGATTGTGTAAATGTAATGACTTCTTTTTTCTTACAGAAAGACGCTTGTTCCTTTTTTTGATAACAGTGTTTCTGTATAAATAAGCAATAGTAGTTCTCCATTAGAGTTTCACTTCTAGTGTGGAATGTCTGAAAAAAAATATCCCTACACATAAATGATTAGTCCAAAAAAAACCGAAATGAGCAGAGAATGTTCACTTATCTCTGTTCGCACCTTTCCACGCTTTTTTGTGCCAATTTTTTTCTTGTGTCGATGGCTTTGCTTTAACTATTTGCAGCAAGCACACTTCTTTTTAATTTTTAAAATCGTTAAAACGTTAAAATCTGCATTTTTTTTCTTAAACAAATACTTAACCTCCCCCGCCAACAATAATATATTCTCTGAAAAGCAGAGGACCTGTAGAAAAAATTGTTGCAATTTTTTTATTGCAATTACATTTGCACAAATGTTTATTAAATCCATAATTTCAGGAAAAAAAAAAAAAACACAATCAGCCGGATTCACGCAGGACTTACGCCAATGTATCTGGAGATACGCCGTCGTAAGTACAAATGTGCGCCGTCGTATCTCTGCGCCGATTCCCCAAGCTAGATACGTCCAAAAAATAGGCTTAAGCTGCCCAACGTAACTTGCCTACGCCGGCGTATCTTGGGCGCATAGTTACGCTGGACGCATTCGGCGTTCCCATTTTAAATATGCAAATGAGTAAGATACACCGATTCACGAACGTACTTGCGTCTGGCGCATGTTTTAAGCGATTTGCGTAAGGGTTACGTCCGGCGTAAAGTTATTCCCCATATTGGAGGCGCAACTCATTCAAAGGTATGGACCAGGGAACGAACGCCGTCGATTTTTACGTCGTTTACGCAGTACGTGAATAGGGCTGGGCATAGGTTACTTTCACGTCGTAGGCAGTGTATTGACATATCTTAGCCAGTTATCTCGACGTAACTGTTAGCATGCGCACTGGGATGCGTCCAAGATACGACGCATGTGCAGTTCATTTTTTTAAGCTCAGCCCATCATTTGCATGGGGGTCACGCTTCATTTAAATATATCACGCCCACTTCCACCTACTTTGACTTACGCCGGCTTACGCCGACAACTATACGCTATGCCGGTGCAACGTTGGGAGCATTTGCTTTGTGAATAGCATGCTTGCCTCTCAACGTTGTGTAAAGAAGATACGCTACGCCGGCAGAAAGATGCGCCCAGGTATGTGAATCCGGACCAATACGTTTAATTTTAGGACAGACAAACACAAAATAATACCCAATCTTTGGTAAAATATAAAAAGATTATGTTACATCATGTAAAAAGACAATAAACATGTCAAGACTTGAAATTGCGCGCACCCATAAAATGGTGACAGACTACGGTCCCTGAATTTTTTTGTAGACGACACATTTGAAAGTTTTTGCAGGTTATTATTTCAGTTATTAATTTTCTTAAAATCTATTTTATTTCACACAATTTTTATTACTTTATTGCTATCACCTACAGAGGGCTGAATTTAAAGACACCCCGAAAATTAAAGTGAAAAAATTATGCAGCAAGCTAGACCATTTTGCTGAAATTTCATTGCAACAACTTAAAATGGTCCTCAGTAGTTTGTATGACTCCCAAGTGCTTGTATGCACGCCGGACAACGTTGGGGCATGCTCCTAATGAGACAACAGATGGTGTCCTGGGGTATTTCCTCCCAGATCTGTACCAGAGCATCACTGAGCTCCTGAACAGACTGAGGTGCAACCTGGTGGCACCGGATGGACCGAAACATAATGTCCCAGAGGTGTTCTTTTGGATTTAGGTCAGGTGAGCGTGGGGGCCATTCAATGGTATCAATTTCTTCATCCTCCAGGAACTGGCTGCATGCTCTCGCCACACGAGGCCGAGCATTGTTGTGTATCAGGAGGAACCCAGGACCCACTGCACCAGCGTAGGTTCTGACAATGAGTCCAAGGATTTCATCCAGATACCTAATGGCAGTCAGGGTGCCATTGTGTAGCCTGTAGAGGTCTGTGCGTCCCTCCATGTATATTTCTCCCTGGACCATCACTGACCCACTGAACAATGTTACTGGCAGCATAAAGTTCTCCGGACCCTTTCAGGTCTGTCACATATGCTCAGGGTAAACCTGCTATTATCTATGAAAAGTGTGAGGCACCAGTGGCGGACCTGCCAATTGTGGTGTTTAATGGAAAATGCCAATCGAGCTCCACAGTGTCCTGCAGTGAGCACAGAGCACACTAGAGGACGTTGGGCCCTCAGGCCACCCCAATGAAGTCTGTTTCTGATTGTTTGGTCTTAGGCCTTGTACACACGAGCAAATGTATCTGTTCAAATCGGTCGGACCGACCGATTTGAACAGATCTGTCTGCTGGGATTTTGGTTTGCTCGCGTGTACACACAAACAAACCAAAATCCCCGCCAGCAGACAGCGCGCTGACGTGTCGGTGACGTGGCGGTGACGTTGATGCCGCCACGTCACCCCACCAGGAAGTAAAACACTTCCGCGCATGCGTCGAAACCATTCAGCGCGTGTGCGAGAAGACATGTCTGCTGGTTAGCGTACTAACCAGCAGACATGTCGGGCGGACGGGTTCCCAGCCGACAGATTTCAAAGCATGCCTTGAAATCTGTCGGGTGGCCAAATCCGTCGGCTCGCCCGTACACACGGTCGAATCTGTCTGCTGGGACGGTCGGGCCAACCGTTTCCAGCAGATAGATTTGATCGTGTGTACGCGCCCATAGACATTCACACCAGTGGCCTGCTGGAGGTCCTTTTTTAGGGCTCTGGCAGTGCTCATCCTGTTCTTCCTTGCACAAAGGAGCAGATACCGGTCCTGCTGATGGGTTAACGACCTTCTATGGCCCTGTCCAGCTCTCTTAGAGTAACTGCCTGTCTCCTGGAATTTCCACCATGCTCTTGAGAATATGCTGGGAGACACGGCAAACCTTCTGGCAATGACACGCATTGATGTGCCATCCTGGAGGAGTTGGACTGCCTGTGCAACCTTTATAGAGTCCAAGTATCGCCTCGTGCTACCAATAGTGACACTGACCAAATGCAAAACTAGTGAGAAACAGTCAGAAAAGATGAGTAGGGAAAACAAATGTCAGACACCTCCACCTGAAAAACCCTTCCTGTTTTGGAGGTCGTCTCATTGTTGCCCATCTAGTGCACCTGTTGTTAATTTCAATTAACAGCAAAGCAGCTGAAACTGATTAACAACCCCCTCTGTATACATCTCTCCCACTCTGTATACACCCCCCTCTGTATACACCCCTCCTCCTCTGTATACACCCTTCCCCCTCTGTATACACCCCTCCCCCTTTGCTACTTAACTGACAAGATCAATTTCCCAGGAGTTCTCATTCAAAAGTGTTATTTAAATGTTTTTGAGCAGTGTATTTTATTTTATAACCATTTGATTACAATAAATATTATAGCATACATAATTTTTTAATCAGGTGAAACTTGTGGGGGAAAAAACATATCAGGTTCAATCGGAGGACGTGTAACTCTATATGTGGATGTGGTTGACATCGAGTACATTTCTTGGGTGGCTGCTAACCCTGATATCAAGTTTTTGGCTAAAACAGAACCGGGTAAACCTGCCGCAACACGACATCCAGCATATATAGGAAGAGTGAAAGCCACAGCTGATGGATCTCTAGTTATAAATAGTCTGACCAAAGAAGACCAAGGACAATACACCGCTAATGTGCAGAGATTCAAATTAGGACAATGTCTTCAGAAGTTTAATCTCAGAGTGTTTGGTGAGTAATTGTCATTGCTGATAAATGAACTCTAATGCCTCGTACACACGATCAGTCCATCCAATGAGAACGGTCCGACCGTTCTCATCGGTTAACTGATGAAGCTGACTGATGGTCCGTCGCGCCCACACACCATCGGTTAAATAGCCGATCGTGTCGGTTAGGTATCCATCGGTTAAATTTTAAAGAAAGTTGCCTTTTTTTTTAACCGAAGGTTAAATAACCTATGGGGACTACACACGATCGGGTTTGACCGATGAAAATGGTCCACCAGACCGTTGTCCTCTGGCTGTCCTATTATGTGTACGAGACCTAAGGGTTTCTTGATTTATTTCTTGCATTGTTGGTCTTAAGTTGGGATGAGCTTGTATTTGTTCTGTCATTCTTGGTCCAATGAGCTGCAGGTGGGGATCCCAACTGTCATTCATCAAGAACGCAGTGACGTACAACACTACGACGAGCCGAGAAAAAGAAGTTCAATGCTTCCGAGCATGCATAGAATTGTTTCCGAGCATGCATCAGAATTTTGCGCGTTGGAATTCCTACAGACGATCCGTCTAAATTTTTTAGAACCCGCTCCTAATCTTTTGTTGGTGGAAATTCCGACAGCAAAAGTCCGATGGAGCCTACACACGATCAGAATTTCCGTCCAAAAGCTCCCATCAGACTTTTCTTGTCGGAATTTCCAATCATGTGTACGGGGCATAACTGTTATTCTTGGTCCAAATTCGAACAAAAGTGGTCGTTCGCGCCAAATTCGAGTGACGCAAAACGGCCCATAATTTACTGCGGCATTGCACGCTGATGATTGGCCAAGCATGCTGTATGTCCCGCATGCTTGGCCAATCACAGCGCGCAAAAAACGAAGAGCCATAATTGGCCAAAGCCTGGGTGGCTTTGGGCAATTATGGCTCAGGGCTTTAGCACACACCCCACACTATATAAGGCCGCCTGCTGGGCCGCCTCGTGTAGTGTGTTCCGGCTTGTTAGTGAAAGCAGTCAGAGAGACAGAGAGATAGTCTTTTTATATAGCTAGATAGAGCAGGCAGGCAGGCTAGTCAGTTTAGCTTAATTTACAGTGTGTAAAGGATATATATACATCCCTAGGAGTTGTACATATATTTATACACTGTATAGCTTAGCTAGATCAGTTCTTCCTAATTTACTGGCAGGCAGGTGATTGTGCTATTTAAAGACGTTATCACAGGTATAGACACCCAGCAGGTACAATATTTAAAGGAATTTTTTTTGGAGCAGTGATTTTAATGATGCTTAACTTAAAAAAAATATTAAAAATTCCTTTAAATATTGCACCTGCTGGGTGTCTATAGTTTGCCTGTGAAAACGTCTTTGAGAACCCGGGTCTTGCCCGAGGGAACATGTATCAATGGAAAAAAAGTCCTGCTCCTGAAAAAACGACCGTTTTTTAAACATTTTTCCATTGATACATGTTCCCTGGGGCAAGACCCAGGTTCTCAAAGACGTTTTCCAACAATAACTTGAATATTGGTCTTTAAAATGATCGTTTTTGAATTCGAACGTTCGAGCCCCATAGACTTCAATGGGGTTCTAAATGTTCGCGCAAACGGTCGGTCTGTTCGATGGTTCTGGTGCGAAACGAACGCAGGGGTGTTCAGCTCATCCCTAATTACAAGGGGAAAGGGATGCTCATGACATCATGTGGCCATGTTAGGTCAATTATGCCAAAAGCATCTCTGACCCTTTGTAAAGTCAGCTGCCGGGATAGGCAATGCCCCATCCACAACCCATTGGACTAGGAATGACAGCTGGTATCCAGTTTTGGACCCAAACCGGTTCTGAACAAATGCAAGCTCATCCTTAGTCTTGAGTTGTAGGTAATTTGTTGCAGTCTTGAGCTGATCATACACATCTTTATTTTTGGGAGATTGAAGAAGCTGGGTGAAAAATTGTTGGGCAAACAGTGACAGCTGTTGATGGCTAACTTCCATGTTCAGATAAATTTGGGTTTAGACCGGACCCAAGCCCAAACCCAAATTCATAATATATTAGGATGAAGCGGCACTAAGAGCTTTGCCTGTCGAAATTTTTTGCATGATTGCCAACATCTCCGGCAAAAACAAAGTCACTGTTAAGCTCCTTTTACACTAGCAGTGGATGGTGAGAGAAGGTTTGCAGGAGTTCAAGAGGCAATACTGTCGTCCCTATTTTATTGAGGGGCCTACAGTAAAGTGTACTCACTCTAGCGAGGCACTTTTGTAGTTGGGCAGGTGGGTGATCAGGGAATGGTAAACACATTGCTACCCATGTGAAAGGAGCCTTACTAGGTCAATACATTTCTATATATGTACAACACGATGTACAAAGATGTCTAGCTAAAGTGCATCTAAAGGCAAGTAGGGAGAAGCTAGTATCAGGTTCTTATTGGGGGGGGGGGGATGTTAACCCTCACTATTTATCCTGGTAACTAATGGTGACCATTAGAAAGGAAGTGGTGGAAAATTCTAAAAATTTCAGTTGTCTCTGAAATTGGGGGGAAATCTTACACTGGGGACACCAGTTACGTACGGTGACCACATGTCCCAGATTGCCCGGGACAGTTCAGCATTTTGTAGGTCTGTCCCGGGCACCTTCATTCCAGGACAATACAGTGTCCTGGAATGAAACTGGTACAGCCACCCCCCAAGTCAAACTAATGCCCCCAAAAAAGGCCACATCACCACTTTACTCACTGACAGTACTTGTCCTGGCCGGGAATGCCTGAAGGAGCACAATCCCCGCCCCCTCGTTGTGATTGGAGAAATCATAAATCCCACCTCTGTCCAATCACTGTGCTGTGATTCGTTACAACAAGCTGATTTTTGGGAAGGAGGGGGGGGGTGTCCCTGAATGGTAGTTTGGAAATGTGGTCACCCTACTGTTCCGGTGCCAGTCTCAGAAAGGGTTTTCTTGCCACTTTACTTCGTGTTGTGTCTTCTGGACAGAAAGTGAAGGGAAATCTCCCCAGTTGGATATAACATGTGTAGTGCTACCCCCGAAAGGGCCGCTGGTTTATTTTTTTTATTTTTTTGGGATCTACTCTCTTGGCTCATCTCACCCCTATTTAATCAGCTCGAATCCGCCCTTGACACATCAGAAATCTGGCAGTAGGATATTGTGACCCCTACTGGGCTGGAGTTACAATAACAGACATACAGTATACAATGCCAATACAGTGACACGGAATTACATGCTGTGGTGGTATGACCCCTCCAGGTGAAAAAAATACACTCCACACAATGAATGTGATTGATTATAAAGGGGGTAAGTTTACTGTAAGGCACTTAGAAGCAACAAGCATAGGGTTTTAAATGCAAACACAATCAGTCAGCAGTAACTCAAACTGATGCGCAAGGGCCCTTGCAAGAATCAGTAGTTAATGTAATTTAACAAGATATTCTATACCTAAGAGTGGTACCACCCGCCTAAACTCAGGATCAGTCTATGCTCACGAGCGTCACTAGCGGACAGTCCTTTAGATTAATCAATGCTATTGTAGCGGCCGGTTGGTGCACGTGAATTTGTAATCCACAGATAACGGTTACAAGAAGGAATCACCTCTGAGTTTTGGCTACGGGCCAAACGTGTGTCTGTAACTGGTAAATAGAAACTGGGTGTCTGTGATAACCAGGTAGTCAAAAGTTGAGCAAGTGCTCTCTCACCCAACAGGCCGACACGCCTGATTGATCTCAGGAAGAAAAAGAGAACCCGCTGCTCCGATGTTGCTCCAGAACACACACAGGATCCCGGACAAAGATGTCCCACTGCTACAGTTGTCAGCTAGGCAGCCTCTTCAAACTCCGGGAACACTGGCTTGGAGTTGGAGTCTTGCTTCCGTCTGGATTGCTGGTCTCTCGGCAAGTTTAGGCCCAGGCTTCCGGCCTAGGACACTGCAATCTCCGTCAGCAGCTCCACACAGGAGAGATGGCGGACCCGAGAGAGAGAATAAGGCGCCACTCCCCTTCCTCAAGTAACCTCCTCCACCGGTCTAGTGGAACGTCACATCCTCCTGGAGGGCAAAGCATTGCGGGAAATATAGTCCGTTTTGTCCTACGAGTCAATGGAGTCCATATCTCCTGCTACTTGTAGTCCCGCAATGCATAACTTGTATAACGCCATGTAACGTATTTACAGGCTTAAGTAAAGTTCCAGCGGGGGAGGCCTGTCACTAGACTCTGACAGGATGACCCCGCTACACAGGTTTCTGCTCTACCAAGAACAAAAAAAAAAGGTTTGGGCTTTTGATGTTTTAAACCTTTGCTTTTGAATATAGTTGTCTTGTTTAATGAAATGCAATTTAGTTGTGTCCCTACTGACATTTAGATCCTTTACCAGGTGTGTCAAGTTCTGAGTCCTGTGCAGAGTGGATCAATGTATCTGGTGTGGAGGGCGGAGAGGCCACTCTTCCCTTGGACCTTACTGGGTTTACATCCATGACCTGGGTAACTGTCAATGATTTGGTACATTTTGCAGTGACAGAGCCAGGTAAACCTGTCCTAATTCAAGATGATCGGTACAAAGGACGTCTGAATGTCACCACTAATGGTTCATTAATCATAACTGGACTAACCAGAGAAGACCAAGGAACATATGGAAGCTATACGGTGGCACCGACATCACTGCAATGTGCACAGGTGTACAACTTTACAGTACTGGGTAAGTTACTGCAATTTAGTATATGTCAGTGGCGGCTGGTGCTCAAAACAAACAAACAATTTCAGCCTCACTGTGCCCATCAAATGCAGCCACTGGGCCCATCAAACGCAGTCACTGTGCCCATTAAACGCAGCCACTGTGCCCATCAAATGCAGCCACTGGGCCCATCAAATTCAGCCACTGGGCCCATCAAAAGCGTCCACTGTGCCCATCAAATGTCACCACTGTGCCATGCCATCAAACACAGCCACTGCGCCATCAATTGTCACCACTGTGCCATGTCATGAAAGGCAGCTACTGTGCCATCAATTGTCACCACTGTGCCATGCCATGAAACGCAGCCACTCTGCCATGCCATGAATCGCAGCTACTGTGCCATCAATTGTCACCACTGTCCCATGCCATCAAACGCAGCCACTGTGCCATGCCATTAAATGCAGCCCATCAATTGTCGCCACTGTGTCCTTTGTCACCACTGTGCCCTTTGTCACCACTGTGCCAATTGTTGCCACTGTGCCCTTTAATTGTCACCACTGTGCCAATTGTCGCCACAGTGCCCTTTGTCGCCACTGTGCCAATTGTCGCCACTGTGTCCTTTAATTGTCACCACTGTGCCAATTGTCGCCACTGCACCACTGTGCCCTTTGACACCACTGTACCAATTGCCGCCACTGTGCCCTTTAATTGTCACCACTGTGCCAATTGTCGCCACTGTGCCCTTTGTCGCCACTGTGCCATTTAATTGTCACCACTGTGCCAATTGTCGCCACTGTGCCCTTTGTCGCCACTGTGCCCTGTAATTATAACCAGAACTGGTGAACCCGATTGTCTGAGACGCCTGTCAGTCTGTAATCGGAAAGCCTATCAGATCCGCTGGCTCTGATAGACACATCCACAGCCAACCAGCTGCCGTTATTCAGATGGCCGGCGCTCACCAGGGGGCAGCCATCTACATAGTCGGCGGCAGCAGCAATACATAGATTAATGCAATGCATGAATCTGTGCATTGTATTAGTGGCGGTGTGGAAGTGAGAGGCGGCGGTGCTACGGCGCCCTCTATGGACGCACCACCACTGTCCTTAACCTCTTGCCGACTGCGCTATAGCAAAAATACTGCTACAGCGCGGTCGAGTTATTTTGAGATGACGTCCCTGGGACGTCCTCGTGCCCTTCCTTGTTTGCGCGCCCTCTGAGACGACCACGGGACCCAACGCAACACGGATCACGGTGAAGAGCCAATGATAGCAACTCTTCACCACCTGATCGCTCCCTTCAATGAGGGAGCAGTCAAACGTAAACAAAAAAAAAGGTCACGCTGAGGTCTTCTCTTCTCTTCTCACACCGATACAGCGTGTGAGGAGAGAAGTGATTTTTACAAGTGAGTGATCGTATATTGTGCCCAACAGTGCCTGGCAGTGCCACACAGTGCCACTACACTACCCATCAGTGCCCCTACATTCCCCATCTGTGCCACCAGTGCCACTACAGTCCCCACCAGTGCCACTACAGTCCCCACCAGTGCCCCTACAGTCCCTATTTGTGCCACCAGTACCACTACAGTCCCCACCAGTGCCACTACAGTCCCCACCAGTGCCACCTCTACCACTTCAGTGCCCATTGGTGCTGCTAGTGTCTGTTAGTGCTGAACCAGTGCCACTAAAGTGCTCATCAGTGCCGCCAGTGCTCCATCAGTGCCACTACCGTGCCCAGTGCCACTACAGTGCTCATTAGTGCCGCCAGTGTCCGTCAGTGCCACTACCATGCCCAGTGCCACTACAGTGCTCATCGGTGCTGCCAGTGTCCGTCAGTGCTCATCAGTGCCCATCGGTGCCAGTCAGTGCACCACCAGTGCCACTACAATGCTCATCAGTGCCGCCAGTGCTTTCCAAAAAGGGGTCATTTGGGGGGTATTTGTACTTTACTGGCTTGTTAGGCCCCGTACACACTATCAAATCCATTTGTTCAAATCGGTCGGACCGACCGATTTGAACAAATCTGTCTGCTTGGATTTTGGTTTGCTCGCGTGTACACACGAGCAAACAAAAATCCCCGCCAGCAGACAGCGCGCTGACGTGGAGGTGACGTTGACGCAGCCACATCACCGCACCAGGAAGTAAAACACTTCCGCGCATGCGTCGGGCGGATGGATTCCCAGCAGACAGATTAGTAAGCATGCTTTTCAATCTGTCGGGTGGCCAAATCTGTCAGCTCGCCCGTACACACGATCGAATCTGTCTGCTGAAACGGTCTAGCAGACCGTTTCCAGCAGACAGATTTGATCGTGTGTACGAGGCCTTAGGGTCTCAAGAAATGAGAGAAGCTGTCAGTACTTCAGGTGTGATCAAATTGTTCAATTGTTCAATTTTTAGAAATTGTCAATCAGTGCCACCTACTAGTGCCCAAAAGTGCCACTTATTAGTGCCCAACAGTGCCACCTATCAGTGCCAGCTCATCTGTGCTCATCTGTGCTGCATATCAGTAAAACTTTCACTCAGACTAAATAATATCCCAAATATGTAGCAGTATACATTTTAGGCCAAATTTATGAGGAAAAATTTCTTTTTTGCTAAATGTTATATTTAGCAAAAAAGTAATTTTTCCTCATAAATTTGGCCTAAAATGTATACTGATCAAATACCACCAAAAGAAAGCTCTATTTGTGGGAAAAAAAGGACAAAAATGTGGTTACAGTGTTGTATAACTGAGTTATTGTCATTTAAAATGTAAGAGCACCGAAAGCTGAAAATTGGTCTGGCTATTAAGGGTGTTTAAGTGCCCGGTGGTCAAGTGGTTAAAGACCTTTTGAACCCTCTGTATTTATTGCTGTAATGCAGTCAGTCTGGATATACAATAATATACAGTATCAGTGGCGGCTGGTGCTCCATTATTTTGGGGGGGCACACTCAGATAGATAGATAGATAGATAGATAGATAGATAGATAGATAGATAGATAGATAGAGAGATAGATAGATAGATAGATAGATAGATAGATAGATAGATAGATAGAGAGATAGATAGATAGATAGATAGATAGATAGATAGATAGATAGATAGATAGATAGATAGATAGATAGATAGATAGAGAGAGAGATAGATAGATAGATAGATAGATAGATAGATAGATAGATAGATAGATAGATAGATAGATAGATAGATAGATAGATAGATAGATATACATATAGGGCCAGATTCAGCAACACTTGCGCTGGAGTATTTCGATATGCGCCGCGTAACTGTGAAGATGCGGCGTCGTTTCTTGGTGCCCGTACCCACCAAACTAGATGCGCCCAATAACGGGCCATTTGCGACCGGCGGAACGTTCCGACGCCAGAGTATCGTCAGCGCTTAATTTCGCTGGGCGCATCAGTCGCGTCTATTGATTTCTCCTGCAAATATGCAAATGAGGGATTTTTCCCAATTCACGAACGGATTAGCACCATACGCTGGCTACATGCGCCGCGCATATCTCGTCCGTCCGGCGCAAAGTTATTTCTACAAAAGGCTGCTTTATCTTTACTCCAGACGGTCACAGGTCAGCAGGGGAGCAGCTACAGCAGCGTTACCGACGATAAGAGCTAGCTGAGCACCCCCACTTGCAGGACAACACCTCTGTCCATGCTTGTCTGTCAAATTTTACAGCCATGGAGGAAGACATCATAGGTCTCCATAGTCGAGATGACGGCTGACAGCTCCTGGCCTTTAGAGTTCAGCTTTCTCCTGTGTGTTTGCGGGGAACGGGAGCAGCCATCTCAGAACAAAAGTAACATCACTGCGGGGAGGGGGAGCAGGATATACTTTAGTGCCGAAATGGCGCTTCTACGGGCGCATTTAAACGCCCAACGGAAGGCATTGCGCTGACGTTTCCCGGGAAGTGGTGCCGACGGAATTTGTGAGCATGCGCACAAAGGGGGCGAGTGGAGCCTCACTCACTGCGCATGCTCCGTGGTTGATGCGCTGAACGTAAGCCTCTGCGCTGGGCTCCGCCCATCATTTACATATGATCACACCCACTTCCCCTTGTGTCGGGTTACACCAGCGCATTATCGTTACTCTGGCGCAAGTTTACGCGCAACTGCTATGTGAATAACAGTACTTGCGCTGAAAGGGTCGTCAGAGTAACGTAAATGAGAAGCGTTACTCTGGAGCAAAGATGCTCTCATCTACCTGAATCTGGCCCATAGATAGATAGACAGATAGATATACAGATAGATAGATAGATAGATAGATAGATAGATAGATAGATAGATAGATAGATAGATAGACACATATATAGATATGCAGATAGATAGATATACAGATAGATATACAGATACATAGATATATAGATATATAGATAGATATACAGATAGATAAATAGATAGACAGACAGACAGACAGACAGACAGACAGATAGATAGATAGATAGATAGATAGATAGATAGATAGATAGATAGATAGATAGATAGATAGATAGATAGACAGATATATAGATATATAGATAGATATACAGATAGATAAACAGACAGACAGACAGACAGATAGATAGATAGACAGATAGATAGATAGATAGATAGATAGATAGATAGATAGATAGATAGATAGATAGATAGATAGATAGATAGATAGATAGATATGCAGACAGATAGATATACAGATAGATATACAGATAGATATATAGATAGATAGATAGATAGATAGATAGATAGATAGATAGATAGATAGATAGATAGATAGATAGATAGATAGATAGACAGATAGATAGATATACAGATAGATAGATATGCAGATAGATAGATATACAGATAGATATACAGATAGATAGATAGATAGATAGATAGATAGATAGATAGATAGATAGATAGATAGATAGATAGATAGATAGATAGATAGATAGATAGATAGATAGATATACAGATAGATAGATAGATAGATAGATATACAGATAGATAGATAGATAGATAGATAGATAGATAGATAGATAGATAGATAGATAGATAGACAGATAGATAGATAGATAGATAGATAGATAGATAGATAGATAGATAGATAGATAGATAGATAGATAGATAGATATACAGATAGATAGATATACAGATAGATAGATATGCAGATAGATAGATATGCAGATAGATAGATAGATAGATAGATAGATAGATAGATAGATAGATAGATAGATAGATAGATAGATAGATAGATAGATATACAGATAGATAGATAGATAGATAGATAGATAGATAGATAGATAGATAGATAGATAGATAGATAGATAGATAGATAGATAGATAGATAGATAGATAGATAGATAGATAGATATACAGATAGATAGATAGACAGATAGATAGATAGATAGATAGATAGATAGATAGATAGATAGATAGATAGATAGATAGATAGATAGATAGATAGATAGATATACAGATAGATAGATAGATATGCAGATAGATAGATATGCAGATAGATAGATATGCAGATAGATAGATATGCAGATAGATAGATATGCAGATAGATAGATAGATAGATAGATAGATAGATAGATAGATAGATAGATAGATAGATATACAGATAAACAGATAGATAGATAGATAGATAGATAGATAGATAGATAGATAGATAGATAGATAGATAGATAGATAGATAGATAGATAGATAGATAGATATACAGATAAACAGATAGATAGATAGATAGATAGATAGATAGACACATATATAGATATGCAGATAGATAGATATACAGATACATAGATATATAGATATATATACAGATAGATAAATAGATAGACAGACAGACAGACAGACAGACAGACAGATAGATAGATAGATAGATAGATAGATAGATAGATAGATAGATAGATATACAGATATACAGATACATAGATATATAGATATATAGATAGATATACAGATAGATAAACAGACAGACAGACAGACAGACAGATAGATAGATAGATAGATAGATAGATAGATAGATAGATAGATAGATAGATAGATAGATAGATAGATAGATACGGACAGATAGATAGATAGATAGATATACAGATAGATAGATATGCAGATAGATAGATAGATAGATAGATAGATAGATAGATATACAGATAGATAGATAGATAGATATGCAGATAGATAGATAGATAGATAGATAGATAGATAGATAGATAGATAGATAGATAGATAGATAGATAGATAGATAGATAGATAGATAGATAGATAGATAGATAGATAGATAGATAGATAGATAAACATTAGGTCTAAGGGGAAGAATGGAAGATAGATAAGACAGACAGATGAGAGAGAGAGATTTAGTGATGAATGTGGGAGAAACATTTACTACGATCAGCAGTCCCCCCTCCCCCCTCCCTTCTGCTCTCCTCTCGTGTCCAGCTGCACACATCTTCAAGTCTGTATACTCGGAGCAGCACTGACTGTGAAGGGGGGGGGGGGGGTCCTGCTTCACCTTTTTCCCCCAGCTATTCACTCGTAATCTGCCTGGCAGGAGAGGTCTTCTCACCTGCCAGGCACATGTCTCTGTCTTCACCAGCAGATTACGAGTGAATAGCTGGGGGGAATAGGTGAAGCAGGACCCCCCCTCCCTTCACAGTCAGCACTGCTTTTAGAATACAGACTTGAAGCTGTGTGCAGTGCTGCTCGGCGGGACCATAGAGAGGGGAGCGGGAATCCTGCTTTCAACTGCAGGGGGGGGGTGCTGGTGGTGACTGGGCGGGCTGGCTGGCAGTGGCAATACTAGCGCGGAGAGATGCTGCGGGGCACGGTGGTGGTTCGGCTGGTGCTGGTGGTGGCAGGCATGGATGGATTAGGCTGGGGGGGGGGGGTGCAGTGGCGGCCCGTCCATAGGGGGCGTTCGGCCGCCCCCCCCCAAGCTATAAAAAAAATGTCACTTTAAGAGTTTCCAGGCGCCGGACATGCGACGGTCAATGGGAAGCTTCCCAGCCTGCAATCAGCTGACTGCAGGCTGGGAAGCTGATTTGCCCGTGTTTAGGGCGTGTGCAGGGCGCAAGCTGTGTGCCCGCACACACTCCCACTGTCCTGTGATTTGTTAAAATGCCCTAGTGCTGTAATGGAATTGGCCAGCAGGGACCGGAGTAGAGGTCAGTGGGAAGTGCCATTTTAATCACTTCTGGTTTCTGGAGCGGTTGTGAGGGCGTCAGACATTGAAGGTAAGCAGCCACATATAAGCATCTTTTAATTTTAGTTTTGCTGCTAGGTGCTGCAGCAAGGGTAAAAATACCCTGTGCCGGCAATATGAGTATGAGAGCTTTCTTTTGATGGTATTTAATCACTGTTGGTTTTTTATTTATTTTTTGCTAAAAAAAGCGGAAATAGACCAAATATTATAAAAAAAGTTTTTCTTAGTTTCTGTTATAAAATTTTGTAAATAAAAAAAAAAATCTCTCACTACTGTGCGATGAGGCTGCAGCGATTGGCACTAATAGGCTGCACTGATAGGCACTGATGACATGGCACTTTTAGGGCACTGATGAGACAGCACTAATTAGGAGGCACTAATATGCATCACTGATGGGCACTGATATGCAGCACAGATGAGCTGGCACTGATAGGTGGCACTGTTGGGCACTAATAAGTGGCACTTTTGGGCACTAGTAGGTGGCACTGATTGACAGCGCTGATGGGCACTGATGAGCAAGCACTGAAAGGCAGCACTGACTGGCATCATTGCTGGGCACTGTTGTGGCTGCATTGATAATTAGTGCCCTGATTATCTGTACAGGTCTCCCCTGTGAGGAAATGCCACTGATCGTCTCTCCTCCTCACACGCTGTAAGTGTGAGGAGAGGAGAGCCAATAACCGGCATTTCATTGCTAACATGTGATGTGGTTGGATGCAGCTGGGTAAAGAGCCTCATCATCGTCTCTTTACTGAGATTGGTGATGCACCACGTCCCAGGGACAGAGCATACCATCAATCGCCACGCTGCGTGCTCTGCCCGTCAATTGACAATACAGCGTGCTGGAGATGGTTAAATGAGGGCACATACAGCAATAAAAACTGACAGGGGTTCTAATCCCTCTCCAGTCTTCTGTTATACTTTGATGTGTATGGAGACCCAAAATCCACTTTTCAGTCATGCTTTACTGTATAAAGACCCCACATCTCTCCTTTTCCTTTAAAAGCAAAAGATCATTTTTTTTTTATCCTTCGCTTTAAAAACAAAATGTTTACTTTCCACCCTGGACCGGAAGTAATATCATGACTTCTCCTCAGTCCTCCAAGGCCATAGAGATGATCAAAGACTATCTAGTCTTTGATCCCCTCTTTGACCAGCCAGCCGCACTGTTGAATCGTGTCTCGGGCAAGCCGGCGGAAATGGTAAGACAGAGAAACTCAGTGAGGGGCGGTGTCAAGGGCGTCCCCTCCCCCTACTTCTGAAAGCCACTCAGAATAGATTCATTAGGGGGTTATAGAAAATGGAAGCTTTACTTTTGGAATGCAAAAAAACATAAGCCGCATCTTTACATTGTCACTACCCTTTCAGGTACTCTAAGCCGGTACAGTTACGTCACGCATGCTGCCTCTGGGAAGGAGTTCACACTTCATACCGGCCAAGGTGAGAAAAACTGACCAATTGAATAATACTGAACTATGAATAAACATTCATGAGCTGTGGGGTATTAATAAGTATTATAACTGTTCTTTCCTTCTCTGTCTTTGGTAAAATTTATTGGTTAGGTTAATAACAATGTCTCCTTCAGCTCCAGTCCAGAAGAAAAAAAACGTCTCCGTTCTTTGTGCCCATTCTATAGTTTTTGAGTGTTTTTTAGTATCTAAATGCCCCAAGTACCCACAACTCAGTGCCAAGCCTTTCATCTGCTCTGCAGTTTGGGAGAGGGCAAGGAAGGTGTGGGCCCCTGCCTTATTGGCTATCAGATGTGCCCATTACTAGAATTCATATGTCCCAACTGTCCCGATTTCCATGGGACCGCCCCTGGATTTAAAGTAAATCCTGGTGTCCCACGAACCTGGGCTGAATCCCGCAGCAGAGCCCAGTGCTGGAACAAGTTCTTACACTTAACTCCACCTGTCAGTGTGTGCCACACTGCAGCTAAGACTCGCTCAGTGCCCAGCCAGTACAGCCCCTTCACCCCACGTGTCCCGGATTGCCCGGGGACTGTCACGCAATCAACATGTCTGCCCTGGGTCCCGGGCAATTCAATGTCCCAGAATGAAATAGAGGACAGAGCCACCCCCTACTAACTTATAACTACATTTCCGGAACTGGTTGCTATAGCCGGCACTGCCTGGCATCTTGCAACCAGTAACAATTTACTCTCAGACAGTGAGACCGGTAGCGAGGCCTAGTGCAGCACTGCTGTCCCCACCCACCTCGGCACCTCCTCCTTTTCTGGCACCCAGTGACAAGCAGCAGGGAGTGGTGTGATCTTCACTCTCTAGATAGTGACGCCACGCCTTCACTTTAATGCACACGGTTCATGCAGAGGGAGTGACAGCGGCACTGCATCTAGTGGCAGGCTATGGGTGGCAAGTGGCACTGCATCTGGTGGCAAGCGGCACATTCACCTGACAAATAACCCGCTGCCAAATTCCCCATCCACCCCCCGCCTTATCTTTTTTTTGGGAAGATGAGAGAGGGTGTGTGTCCCTGAATGACTGTTTGGAAATGTGGCCAACCTACCCCCTGCCTGCAAGGACACCCACTTGCTCTACATAATGGAAAAGGAGAGGAGGATAGATCTGCTGCACCTCCTCCCCATGCCCCCCCCTGTGTCTGCCCACAAACACTGGCATGCAACCAATCCTGTGGATGTGAAGGGATTGTGTGTGTGCAGGAATTTTGAAGCAGTGCATACAATGTCATTGCCTGAGATTCTGGAGAACAGCCAGCCTTGGTTGAGTGAACTCTCACCTCTCTCCCTTTCTTCCATGTGCCATAGTGATCCTTCCTGCTTTCCATGTACCATAGTGATCATTGCTGCCTTCTATGTACCATAGTGATCATTGCTGCCTTTTATGTAACATAGTGATCCTTCCTGCCTTCCATGTATCATAGGGATCTTGCATGCCTTCCATGTGCCATGATACTCCTTCCCACCTTCCATGTAGCAAAGTGATCTTTGCTGCCTTCCATGTGTCATAGTGATCCTTCCTGCCTTCCATGTATCATAGGGATCTTGCATGCCTTCCATGTGCCATGTTACTCCTGCCCACCTTCCATGTAGCAAAGTGATCTTTGCTGCCTTCCATGTGTTATAGTGATCCTTCCTGCCTTCCATGTGTCATTGTTGATCCTTCCTGCCTTCCACGTGCCATAGTGACCCTTTCCTCCTGCCTTTTATGTACCATAGGGATCCCTCCTTCTTTTCTTCCATATAACAGTGATCCTTCTCTCTCTCCAGTCTCTCTCCCTAAGGATTGGTTCACACTGGAGACTCCAGCTTGCGGCACAGCAATCAAAACATATTTTATAGTTCCAACGAAGCCCAGATTTTCTATAACCATGGCCCTGAAGCCCCTTCCACTATCATGTTGGCTGCACTCACTTATTGCTCCGGCACGCATAGCGCACCGCAGGTCACTGTCTCCCTGAAATGTCCCTCATTCTCAAGTTCAACAGTTGGGAGGTATGCACTAGATCAGGGGTGGCAGAGCAGTGGCCGGGGGCTACATGTGGCCCACGGAGCCCTCTGATGTGGCCTGCGACCTCCTGCTCTGAAATGGCGGGTTGGCAAGCCAAGTTGCCGACCCGCAATACCACAGCATCAGTGGTGTGAATGAAGCTGGTGGTAGAGAAAGAAAGTGGCTGTGGAGCAGAGCCCCATAAGCCAATGCTTCCTCTACAGCGCTGGCTTTTGCCACAGGCAGATTCTATGGCAAAATTCAGTGAACCAGCAGGATAGACACAGGTGCACTATACTGCCCCTGCAGTGTTGGTAAACCGCAGCACATCCGTGTGAAAGCAGTCTTAGGCCCTTTTCACACGACCAGCCTGACCAAATGGGACCCTTAATTCACCTCTATGGAGCGACAGATGTCCATTAACGCCCACCTACCTCCAATCCGAAAAACAGAAGGGAATTTTTCTCCTTCCATCAGGGTGGATCAGAGGGCCTATAGAGTAGCTGTGACCTGTCATCTGTCCTGTCATCTGTGACTGGTTACCAAGTTGCTTAAGTGGACCTCACTCTTCAAAAGAATGGGCTTCACTAGACTCTCACATGGTCCAATGAGGCCAAGCAAGCAACAGAATGGAGAGAATCATGTGACAGCGGATTCAGGTATGTTTTTTATTTCAGCAATAAGAAAAAAAACAGATAAGGTGGGTGTGGTGGCACTTTTTGGGGCTTTACATTTGAAATGGAACCATCTACTTGTATAGAGCACAGATATCAGTATGGTATTATACTTTGTGGTTAACCACAGGTTGCAAAATACCCTTTTAAGAATATAACACGCTTCAGACTATAAAGCACAAAGCCACAGAGTCACGTGATATATCATTAAGGCATTCGGCAGGAAATTTGCAGAAGAAACATTTCCTGCCAACCTCTACACACAAAATACTTGAAATGATTCTGTATGAGAAGGTAAAAAATAAGGGAGATGTGTAGACTGTGGTGACCCAATGTCTCAAAGATGCCAAAGCTGTAGTAAAATCTTGCCTCAATGTTGTTCCTCGCAGCTTTGTGCTGTAATCTTAGGTCAGCCATTCTTAACCTTTTCAACAACGAGGAACTGTTAGGTATAGAGCGTACCTGGTAGTAGAGCCTAATTTGCAGGAGAAGACCTCTCTTACAGCCCTGGCTCAGGAGTCACTGGAGTGGGGACAGTGAGCTTGAGAGCGCCGCAAGGTAGGAGTGCCTGGGGTAGTTGTAGTAGCCCGGCAGGATGACGATCCTCCAGGGATGGCTGGAAGAGTAGGCAGCAGTTGAGATGGTTGTAGGTCAGCGACCCAGGAGCTGGCGGGTACAGGAACAGCAGGAAGCTGAAGCAGGGTGAGACAAGCCAGGTTAGGTGTAACACAGAGCAGCAGGCAGTAGCAGGGTCAGACAGGCCGGGTTCAGAGCAGGTAATCAGAGGGTTGGATACAGGAGACTAAGCATGGTCAGAGGTACAGGCAAGGTCTGGCAGAAGGTAGGCAAACAGAAGACTGAGCAGGGTCAAAGCAAGCCAAAGTCGGGATTGGAGATATCGGATGGTCCAGCAGAGCCGGGTCGGTACTAGGGTGACCACATTTTCAAAATACCACTCAGGGACACCCTCTGTAACGAAACCCCAAATGGGACAGGGGTTAACGCCAATTAAGATATTCCATTCCGAACCCAAGACAGCTATCGACACTCCACAATCCGGCGAACACGACCCATACGAATTCCCCCAGTAACGAGACACAGCTGTTTGAGGTTCAAAACGAATAGACTCTTTATTGAAAAAATCAGACTCTTATATACAGTTAGTAACCAAAATGAACAATGACCCAACTCCACCCACAACATTATACAATGGTTCCTAACGAGCCCCCTCAATACACATCTTTTAGTCAGACATTCTGACTCTGGTTCTGACATAATTTACATGAGCTAATTAACTACAGCTGATGTCCCAAACACATGACCTTTAGACTGTCTGTTAACTTGCAATACACATTTATCACAGGACTCCTTCACACAATACAGTGTCAATTAGCACAGGCCACAATGACAGATCTTCAGGAGCCAGTCTAGATTCATTTACATTACAACAGATGACATTAACACATAAGGCCTCGTACACACAAGTAAATCTGTCTGCTGGAAATGGTCTGCTAGACCGTTTAGGCAGACAGATTCGATCGTGTGTACGGGCTAACAGACGGATTTGGCCACCCGACAGATTTCAAAGCATGCTTTGAAATCTGTCGGCTGGGAACCCGTTCGCCCGACATGTCTGCTGGTTAGTATGCTAACCAGCAGACATGTCTTCTCGCACACGCGCCGAATGATTTCGACTCATGCGCGGAAGTGTTTTACTTCCTGGTGCGGTGACGTGGCGGCGTCAACGTCACCGCCATGTCACCGACACGTCAGCGCGCTGTCTGCTGGCGGGGATTTTGGTTTGCTCGTGTGTACACGCGAGCAAACCAAAATCCAAGCAGACAGATCTGTTCAAATCGGTCGGTCCGACCGATTTGAACAGATAGATTGCCTCGTGTGTACGAGGCCTTACAGTTTGTGTCCCCACATTGAATGAGTCACTCTTTCAATTAACCTGTTGAGTTCAGAATCAACAAACAGTAATTAGTTCTTTAACGATATCCTGGAAAATATTGTGGATAATCATTACTGCCCCATCTCAGGTAGTCCAAAATATTCTGAATCCATTATTTCCTGGCTCATACTTTATAAGAGCTTCTGGGTTCCACGTCCCCTCCCGCTACACCCTCCCTTCCCAAAAATCAGCTTGTGCTGTAACGAATCACAGCACAGTGATTGGACACAAGCAGGGCTGTCTTTAATATGGTTTGGGCCCTGGGCAAACATTTTTTTTGGGCCCCCCTCCAGCTTATTTTGGGCCTGGCTGGTGCACATGTATGTGTTTTGGCGGCCCTCATTTGTGCAGGCACAGCAGCCTATTGATTTGAATGGGCTGCCATGCCTTTGTTTCCTGCAGAAAAAAGGTGCATTCAGCATTTTAAAAATACAGTTGCCTTGAAATCCATTCTGCTTTTGCACCATGCTACTTACCTGCAGTTCTTTCACACACAAACACACTGGGCCAGATTCTCAAAAGAGATACGCCGACGTTTCATAGGAAACGCCGGCGTATCTCTTTTTTTTTTACTGGGTATCTATGCGTGTGATTCCAAGAATCACTTACGCATAGATACAGTGAAGATCTGACAGATGTAAAACACTTACACCGTCAGATCGGAGATGTAATGACATCGCTGGCCGCTAGATGGCCTGTACGTTGATTTCTCATTTGCCTATGCAAATGAGCCTAATCCGACGATTCCCGAACGTTTTTACGCCGCTCTGTCGAAGTTTACGTCGTTTTCGTATGCGTAAGGTTAGTTACCATGTTAAGTAAGGCGTCGGGTCAGCGTCGTCTTTTTCCGTCGGTTACGTTGTTTTACTAAGTCGTTCGCGAATAGGGGTTTACGTAAACGACGCTCACGTCAGTTTCATTCACTTTTTCCGACGTGAGCTGGAGCATGCGCACTGGGCTATTTTTGAGGCCGGAGCATGCGCAGTTCGATCGACGCGGGGGGGCGCTTAATTTAAATACAAGCCGCCCCTCTTTGAATTACGCGGGGATACGCAGAGCCATTTACACTATGCCGCCGCAATTTACGGAGCAAGTGCTTTGGGAATACAGCACTTGCTCTGTTAAATTGCGGCGGCATAGTGTAAATGGCTTACGCTACGCCAGCGGCAATTGTACCAGAATCTGGCCCACTGTGTTTTTAAAAGCGTGACCTAAACTTCTAAAAATGCAGCAAGTTTGACAGTGCAGGAACTGCAGATAAGTCACAGCAGACAGCAGAATGGACAGACAGTGCTGTAAATCATTGCTTGATGGGCATGCACTTTTCTTTGCAGGAAACGCAGGCATGGCGGCCTATTCAAATGGATGGGCTGCTGTGCCTGCGCAAATGTGGGACGCGAAAACACATACATTTGAACCAACCAGGCCCAAAATAAGCGTATCAAGCAGTTAAATACAGACAGTAATGCCATGTGCTCTGAGGCCTTACTCAGCCTGGACTGCAGGTCTGGTCTGTGATTTAAAGAGTTTCTGTATTTTACACATGGCATGGCCTGGGGTCCCATGGTGCTAAAGCAGAATGGACAGGCGGTGCTGTGACCCCATGCCATGCCATGTGTAAAATACAGGAACTTTTTAAAACACAGACCAGACCTGCAGTGAATCATCAAATATTATAAAGACTTTGGGCACACTCTACAGAAAACTTCTATTTACAATATAGATTAGCAAACAGTGACATACCTTGGAGTGCAGGACATGAAGAAGAAGTCAGCCTCAGGAAGAGAAAACTGGGGAATGCAATAAAATCACATTGTAATTCACTTTTATATACAAGCAGCACCCAATGGCAGGAAGGGAGAAGTGCACGTCTAAAGGGAAGCCAGGGGTGCTGTACATTTTAAAACACTGGAAAGGGAAGCAGTACAGCGTGCCGCTGATGATTTTCAGCGCTGATTTGTGGGCAGCACAGGGGCTTAATGGGCGGCTCTGCTTTGGGTCCCCAACAGTGACAGGTCCCTGGGCAGCTGCCCCTGTTTGTCCTATGGTAAAGACGGCCCTGGACACAAGAGGAAGGATTTATGATTTCTCCAATCACACACAGGGACTGTGCTCCTTCAGGCATTCCCGGCCAGGACAAGTACTGTCAGTGAGTAAAGAGGTGATTTAGCGGCCTTTTTTGGGGGCATCAGATTGGCCTGGGGGGTGTCTGTTTCAGATTCATTCCGGGGCACTGTATTGTCCTGGAATGAAGGTACCCGGGAACAGACCTGCAAAATGCGGGACTGTCCCGGGAAATCCAGGACACGTGGTCACCCTAGTCGGTACAGGTAACAGATAAACAGGTACGCAGATTACTGGTAGAGCTGCAGATTAAACAACAATGCGCCCAATGCGCATGCGCAATTGGTGCACGCGTGCGCATTCTACACAGCAAGGCGAGCACACAAGAGCCTTCTTCCCATACCAGCAGGTCCCTGACAGGAACCCTTATAAAAACTTTCCGGTCTCAGGAAACCCCTGCTAAAAATGACTATATCTACATTTCATGATACATTAGTGTGATGGTCAGTGGGAAGAAGTCTTCTTATACTTGTGGCCTTTGAGAAGAATTACCCTGTAAGGCGGCGTACACACGACAAAACTTGACGGGCGAAACACATTGTTTTCCCCGTCGAGTTCCTTGTCAAAAAACTTGTCGAGCCAAATTTTCCCATTGCCCATCGAGAAAATAGAGAACATGCTCTCTTTTTGGCTCGACGAGTTTCTCGACAGTTTTCTCTGCGAAAAGTGTACACACGACCGGTTTTCTCGGCAGAAAACATCTCCCATCGAGTTTCTTGCTGAATTCTGCTGAGAAAACCGGTCCTGTGTACGCGGCCTTACAGATAGCTAAAAAGATCAATGGTGTCAGTGGGAACTTATCTGGGAGGCAGAAATTGGTCATTGCTCAAGGAACCCCTAGAAATCTCTGGAGGAATCCTAGGATTCCATGGAACCCTGGTTGAGAAACCCTGTCCTAGAGTGACTTGGTAACGTGCCCCAAGGCTGATTGTCTGTCTACTGTATGAAGCTGGCCATATATATGTAGAATTCTGTTCCAAAAATTTCCAGTTGCTAACAAATCAAATCAATTTCAAAATGAATGGAAAAGGCCACGTACACACGACCGAGGTACTCGACGGGCGAAACACATCATTTTCCTCGTCGAGTTCCTTGTTAGGCTTGTCAAGGAACTCGACAAGCTTGCTTTGCGTACACACGTTAAAGACCAAATCTCCTCGTTCTCAAACGCGGGGACTTCAACACATACAACAACAGGGGAAGTTTGATTTCATTGGCACAACCCTTGGGGCTGCTTTTGCTAATCTCCTGTTACTGAAAAGTTTGGTAAAAAACATTTTCACTTTTCAGTCTGTTACAGCGTGACAAATGTGCTATTTCCATTACAAATGCTACTTTTACAGAAGGTGCGCAGGTTTCTTAGCATACACACGCTCGAGTTTCTCGTCGGAAACCAGCCTGACGAGAAACTCGACGAGCCAAATTCGACTCCCGTCAAGAAAATAGAGAACCTGCTCTCTTTTTGGCTCGACGAGTTCCTCAGAGGTTTTCTCAGCTGGATTCTGCCGAGGAAACCGGTCGTGTGTACATGGCCATAAACATTCGAACATTCGAAGGTAGGAACATTTTTCTAGTTTCTCATCTTAACTAACAAAATTCTAATAGTGGCATTAAAAAAAAAAAAAAAAAATAGTGAACAAACAGATATTTGTTGGGGATGTAAGGTCGAAAGGACCATGGACCATATTTGGTATGGATGCCACTTAGTAAAACATTTCTAGGAAAAAGTTAATGAAATATATTGGAAAGTGTCGGGAGTGGAGAGGAATCCAGGTTTAGATATTTCACTACTATCCCTGACTCCAGATATAATAAATTGTATAAAAAAGGATATGCTTCATCATATGACAACAGCTGCTAGTAATTGGAGGGAAAATATAAGCCCAAACATAGCAGATTGGATAGGTGAACTGAACGAAATACAATATATGGAAAAACAGATAAGAGAAGGATATATAAATAGTCAAATGCCAGAACTATGGAAAAAATGGGATGAATATCGGCTATCGGAAGGAATGAAAGAATATTTATAAAGGTATAGTAGGAGAAATATAAATATCATTTTTTTGTTTTATGAATGAGGGGATGAATGGCAATGGAAGAGAATGGGAGTGTATTTATATGTGAGGTAAAAGGTATTGGGTTTTAAGAATAAAGTAACTAACAGATATTTATTAAGATTCCGTATATTGAAAAAAGGAATGATGTAAATTTTTAAGGAATCATGTATAAATTTATCATTTTCTGTATTTGGTAAAAAGATTAATAAAAAGAAATAATACAACAAATTCTAACAGAGAATGTAAGGAATGTACTGAATATACACTGAACTTCTGGACATAATATACAGTACAGACCAAAAGTTTGGACACACCTTCTCATTCAAAGAGTTTTTTTTATTTTCGTGACTATGAAAATTGTAGAGTCACACTGAAGGCATCAAAACTATGAATGTAACACATGTGGAATTATATACACAACAAAAAGTGTGAAACAACTGAAAATATGTCATATTCTAGGTCCTTTTGCAGCAGACACATCTCTAGAACAACTGTTAAGAGGATATAGAAACAAAAAATGTAGCGCTAATATGAAAATCACATTTGAATACGGTGAGTATATAAGAGCCACTAGCACTGAACAGGGAGTGGCCCAAATGAAGTGTTCAAAGTAAATAGAGTTCCAACAAAGCTTTATTTCTCAGAAAATAGGTGCAGGAACTCAACCACGACCCCGTTCAGATTTCACAAACAGTAGAAGGGTCTTAAAGGGGCATTAAATACCAGAATTGCATTACATACAGAGTGCAGAGTTCAGGGGGTTACAAAGCAGTCACTTGTAAACACAGAAACCAGACTTCTGTGTTCACAAGTGATTGTGGTGAGCGGGCACCAAAGGGTCTGAGCCAAAGGTGGTGGAACTGAGTTCCACCAAGTTCCCCCAGAAAAAAAGCCCTGAGTTCCAAAGTCTATATGTAGACAGGTGGGTGATCATCCAATGAGGGGAAGACAAGCGAATTTCTATAGGTCACAATCTCATCATGATCAGAGGAAAACGTAAATGCGCTTACCAGATGGTTGTAGATTCCAGGTGGGATCCTTGAGCCAAAAATCAAAGGTTGGAGGCCTAGAATATGGCTGGGGCTCACCAAAGCCGCAAGGTGGATGATATGTGGAAAGAGGAAGAACAGGAAGCTCCAATAGTGCAGATGAGTACAACCAATCAAGGTTTATTGATAAAAGTCATAAAAACAAAAATATGACATATATTAAAAAGTGATCACAAATTGGCAATATGGGGTGCTAGATAGCGGCCCATATTGCCAATATGGGATCACTTTTTAATATATGTCATTTTTTTTCTTTACCAATATTAGCGCAGTTTTTCCTTTATTTCAACTGATAGGAGGAGACTGTGTGAATCCAGCCTTCATGATAGAATATCTAGGAAACCACTGCTAAAGAAAGGCAACAAGCAGAAGAGACTTGTTTGGGCTAAAGAACACAAGGAATGGACATTAGACCAGTGGAAATCTGTGCTTTGGTCTGATGAGTCCACATTTGAGATCTTTGGTTCCAACCACCGTGTCTTTGTGCGACGCAGAAAAGGCGAACGGATGGACTCTACATGCCTGGTTCCCACCGTGAAGCATGGAGGAGGAGGTGTAATGGTGTGGGGGTGCTTTGCTGGTGACACTGTTGGGGATTTATACTGAACCAGCATGGCTACCACAGCATCTTGCAGCGGCATGCTATTCCATCCGGTTTGCGTTTAGTTGGACCATCATTTATTTTTCAACAGGACAATGACCCCAAACACACCTCCAGGCGGGGGAAGGGCTATTTGACCAAGAAGGAGAGTGATGGGGTGCTGCGCCAGATGACCTGGCCTCCACAGTCACCGGAGCTGAACCCAATCCAGATGGTTTGGGGTGAGCTGGACCGCAAAGTGAAGGCAAAAGGGCCAACAAGTGCTGAGCATTTCTGGGAACTCCCTTAAGACTGTTGGAAGAGCATTTCAGGTGACAAGAGAATGCCAAGAGTGTGCAAAGCAGTAATCAAAGCAAAAGGACCTAGAATATGACATATTTTCAGTTGTTTCACACTTTTTTGTTATGTATATAATTCCACATGTGTTAATTCATAGTTTTGATGCCTTCAGTGAAAACTTTTTGAATGAGAAGGTGTGTCCAAACTTTTGGTCTGTACTGTACAGTGAAACAAAAAATGAGTGAGAAGCTCCTAGCACGCTACGAGATATCTGTCAAAGCCACAATAATTCATACACCGACTGTGCTACGCTAATCTTATCATGACACATGAAGCACTATCTAGTGGTCAGTAAGAAATATGCCACCCATTCTTTCCAGAAATTACAGCAGAACGTTACCCTTAAAGTGGAACTTTAGTCACAAAATTAAAGCGGAGGTCCGCCGATTTTTTTATTTTTAAAGTCAGCAGCTACAAATACTGCAGCTGCTGACTTTTAAAATAAGGACACCTACCTCTCTAGGGCCCCCACAATGTCGGCACCCAAAAACCAATCTGTCCCTTGGTTCTTGGGTGCTGCCACCGCCATCTTCGGTAAGGGTATTTAGGAAGTGAAGCCTTTCAGCGAGTGACGCGAGTCACGCTGCGCGATACCACTGGTCCCTGCTGTCTTATGGGACCTGTGTGTTTCCCAGAAGACAGGGATGGGACAGAGAAGGTGCCGGAAGTGGCGTAGATACCCGCGGGTGGCTCGGCTATCTATGCCCGGAAGTGGGAGCAAAATATGTGTATTATACAGGTATCTGCTCCCCCCTCCCCCTGAAAAGTGCCAAATGTGACACCGGAGGAACCGGAAAAGTGAAAGTTCAATTTTTGGGTGGAACTCTGCTTTAAGGTAAGTATTACAGAGATCTTTTTTATTTATTTTACTTTACCAAAGGCCTGGGATGGACTTTAATTATTTTTATTTTTTTTAGGAATCGCCCGGATGCAAACCTCAGTGGATTACACAATGGAGAACACAATACGACTGGCGATATCTGGCTGTGTGTTATTGATCGCTTGTTTTATTCTTACCCATCACATGAAGACTGAAGTGATGAGTCCTTCTATCGATACACAAAGACATTGGAGATAGGGTTGCCCCGATATATTGACCCTAAAATGTATTGTCCAAAAATAGGGTTATCAACGTTTGCCGATAAACGTGCGCAATTTTGCCATGATTTTTATGGGTCATGTGGCTTAAAAACTGGAATGGAAGTACAACGGACCAGTGTGAAGGCATACATAGGGCCAGATTCAGGAACAGTTACGCTGGCGGATCGAGTGATCCGCCAGCCTAACTGTGACTTTGAGCCGGCGTTTCTGTTTTCTGTAACCAGAAAACAAGAAACGCCGGGTTGAAGTTCTGATGCGAGCAGCGTAACTGAGTTTCGCCATCGCATCGTTACTTCAACTTAAAAATGGCGCCGGGGGCGTTCCCGCCGATTTACGCTCAAAAAATATGTTAATGAGCGGAAATCGGCAATTCATGATCGAAATCCGGTGCGACGCAATGACGATACGACGTTTCCGGACGGGATACGCGGCGCATAGATATACCTACATGGGGTTGGAGTATCCTATGTTAGGTATAGGCGTCGTCATCGCGTCGGAAAAAAAAAAAAAAAACGTCGCTTGCGTAAAACGGTCATGAATGGGAATGTGACGTCATTGACGTTCATTCACAGATATTGGAGCATGCGCACGGGGATGTTTTGACACTCGACGCATGCGCAGTACGTTGGCGGCGGGATCGCGCGTAGTTAGCATACTACACGCCCCGTACCCGCTAAATTTGAATTCCGCCGGCTCATTTGTGATGCGCTGCCGCAACTTTAGGAGCAAGTGCTTCGTGAATGACAGCACTTGCTCCTAAAATTTCGGCAGCGCAACGCAAATGAGAAGCGTTACTCCAGAGCAAAGATGCTCTGGACTACCTGAATCTGGCCCATAGAATTTAAGGGGATGCATTTTTATTGAGCTTTTCTTGCGCTTTTTTTTTAAACGCAAAAGCGTTTAAAAAAACACTAATTTAAAAAGTCAGATATAATACAATTATATATATATTTTAAAACTGTCTATTTTGGTTTTGGTTTTTAGCCCTCCTGAATTTTGGTGGTTTCAATGCACCACTAACTGGAGATTTACTAGAGTCCTTTAGACCAGTGGTCCCCAACCTTTTTGGCACAGAGGACCGGCGTTGTGGAATATAATCGGGCCAAGGCCTGGGGGGGGGGGGGGGGGTTGAGTTGTCATGTTGCTTTTAGTGGGCAATTTTTCGAGGAAATGGCTGGTGCAATCATCACAGAACAATGGCTGATATGGTGTTGGGATGATTGAAGCGCATTATTTGTCATTGCATTGTAATGTAAAATGAAATAGTTCAAACTCACCATAAACAGAATCTGCCACCAGATGCGGTTTTTCACTTGCCACATCACCTTCCACCAGATGTGGATTGTCGCTTGCCACGTCACCTGCCACCAGGTGTGGAATGCCATGTCACCTGCCACCAGATGTGGATTGCCACATCACCTGCCACCAGGTGTGGATTGCCACATCGCTTGACACATCACCTGCCACCAGGTGGGGATTGTCACTTGCCACGTCATCTGCCACCAGATGTGGATTGCCACATCGCTTGCCACATCACCTGCCACCAGGTGTGGATTGCCACATCGCTTGCCACATCACCTGCCACCAGGTGTGGATTGCCACATCGCTTGCCACATCACCTGCCACCAGATGTGGATTGCCACATCGCTTGCCACATCACCTGCCACCAGATGTAGATTGCCACATCGCTTGCCACATCACCTGCCACCAGGTGGGGATTGTCACTTGCCACGTCATCTGCCACCAGGTGCGGATTGCCACTTGCCACGTCATCTGCCACCAGATGTGGATTGCCACATCGCTTGCCACATCACCTGCCACCAGGTGTGGATTGCCACATCGCTTGCCACATCACCTGCCACCAGGTGGGAATTGCCACTTGCCATGTCATCTGCTACCAGGTGCGGATTTCCACTTGCCACGTCACCTGCCACCAGGTGTGGATTGCTATTTGCCTTGTCACCTGTCACCAGGTGTGGATTGCCACATCACCTGATATGGTTTGCCACCTGCCACTAGATTTTTTTTTGTCACCTGCAGTGGTGGCAGCACAGGCCATTGAGGGAGACTAACGGTAATGCAGTTTAGCAGCCCCCGCTGTGTGGGCGGAAGTGCTGTGTTCCGGACAGGGCGGCAAGAGATGATCTCATCTCTCTGCTCCCGCGCCTCACCACAGTATAGCAGCCCGCTGTGTGGGCGGAAGTGCCGTGTTCCGGGCAGGCGGCAAGAGATGATCTCATCTCTCTTCTCCCGCACATCGCTGCAGTGTGTGGCGGAAGTGCCGTGACATCTCTCTGCTTGCCCGCCGCCACCGCACCTCACACAGTGCAGTCTTTGCGGCCCGGCTGCAAATAGGCCACGGCCCGGCAGTGGGCTGCGGACCGGGGGTTGGGGAACCCTGCTTTAGACCACAAAGTAAAAGGCTTACCAGGGTTCTCCTCATTATTATATCATCTGTACATCCAAAAATGTCTTACAGAACATTGTAATCAGGAAACTCTCCTGAAGGGTAACTGACAACAAGAGACTACATGGACCATTGACTAATACACACAAATAAGCTCCACACTACGTGTTTTGTGGGAACCAACGTCTTCAGGGCACAAGAAGCCATACATGACATCTTGTACTTATATAAACACACAATGCAGTGCAGCTCCCAAATGTTCAGTACTCACTTTCCACTGTGCTTTTATTACAAATGGCTGGCTCAGTTGTAGAAGGTTCTGCCTTGAAACCTGTCAGAGAATATGGACTGCGTTTGGTCTTCCCTCACCACTGGTTGATTAGAGCAGACCTGTAGGTTATGTCCCATCACTTGTTTTGACATGTTTTTATATGTACTGCATTTTTGGGTATAACATTTGCTTTTTTATCTTTCAATAAATGTTATTATGGCAATGTACTAGGTCAGTGCACCATTCTCAAGTTGTTGTTTTGCCTTTTATTACTAAGCTATCCAAAGCAATTCAATAGAGAATTAAATAAAAATATTAAGATAAAAAAAAAAAAAAATTGATGTTAATTCATTATATACAAATTGAACACTCCACCTATTAGACAAAAATTAAAACCTCATCTAGTGGATCAAAAAATATATAAAACTCCATCAGATGGAACAAACTTCATCTAGTGGCCAAAAAACATATTACCAAAGGTCTCACTAAATAGCCCAAATCATAACTGCACTTTCTAACAATTGAGATCCCCCTCTACATTCAACCCATGTGGAGCAACATTTCTCAATTTATATATTCAGCAGGCTTCTTGTTGAGAAATCGCCCTCATAAAATTACCCCTCCACTAGTGAGGTATGTTTGTCTGGACAAACTACAGTATGTCCCTGAAAAATTCTACGGATATTTCCTAGATGTTTTCCTATTATAACCTGGAGTGTCCATAATATCCTGTCTACATATTATAGTTTGCACGGACACTCCACAAGATATACACCCCCTCTGGTGGAACAGGTTATGAAAGTGTTTATCTTATACATTTTTGTGATGAAAAAAGATTTTATTCGTAGACAATTAGAATGTATAACTCTACATCGGGGGTGGCAAACTCAAATTCATCGGGGGCCGCATCAGCAGTTTGGTTGCCCTCAAAGGGCCGGTTGTATCTGCACTCCACCATAGTGTTCAGTCTGAGCAGTCGCCAAGTTTTCTTGCGCTGCATATAGACGCAACGCAGGGTTCAGGAGTGCGCTGTGCAGGGTTCAGAAGTATGCTATGCACAGTGTGCAACAATTGATTTCATCCCTCCTCCTAGATTCTGACCTCACCACCCCCCCTCCAAAAAAAAAAAAAAACCTCTGACATCTATGCTCTCTCTAGTTTAACAAATCAGCAGATAAAGATCCTCCAATCACCTGGTGTTGGCTCTTCAATCATCCCGGCACCATGGTTGTTATGGTATCAGGATGATTGAAGACTAGAGCATTATTTCTAATATTACATTGTAATGTAAAATGAAATCATTCGACTCACTATAATGCCAAATCAGTGGAAGCCCGGAGCGCCTCCTTACATCAGGCGTCCCCCACCAGCCGAGTCCCCCCTTTACATCAGGTGTCCCCCTCCAGCCGAGTCCCCCCCTTTACATCAGGCGTCCCCCACCAGCCGAGTCCCCCCTTTACATCAGGCGTCCCCCACCAGCCGAGTCCCCCCTTTACATCAGGCGTCCCCCACCAGCCGAGTCCCCCAGCATTATTTCTAATATTACATTGTAATATAAAATGAAATCATTCGACTCACCATAATGCCAAATCAGTGGAAGCCCGGAGCGCCTCCTTACATCAGGCCTCCCCCACCAGCCGAGTCCCCCCTTTACATCAGGTGTCCCCCACCAGCCGAGTCCCCCCTTTACATCAGGCGTCCCCCACCAGCCGAGTCCCCCCTTTACATCAGGCGTCCCCCACCAGCCGAGTCCCCCCTTTACATCAGGCATCCCCCACCAGCCGAGTCCCCCCTTTACATCAGGCGTCCCCCACCAGCCGAGTCCTCCCTTTACATCAGGCGTCCCCCCTTTACATCAGGCATCCCCCACCAGCCGTGTCCCCACCTCACATCAGGCATCCCCCACCCGCCGTGTCCCCCCCTCACATCAGGCGTCCCCCCTTACATCGGGTAAAATCTCCAGCAGCAGAGACAGCGGACCACCAGCAGCAGCGACGGCGGTCTTCAAGAAAATGGCGGCCGGCGGAGACATTGTCTCTGCCCAGCCACGGACCTCTAGCGGCGGCGACGGCGGTCTACAAGAAAATGGTGGCAGGCGGAGACATTGTCTCTGCCCGGCCGCCGACCTCTAGCGTCGGATGCCAGCGGCGTAAAAAAAAAAAAAAAATCGGGGGCCAGAGTCATTTTAGGATAAGAGAAATCCCTTGCTGACTGGGGCCGCTGCGCGGGCCACATGACAAGGCCTGGCGGGCCGGATTCGGCCCGCGGGCCTTGTGTTTGCCACCCCTGCTCTACATACTTTGCATCTATGACGTGGGTAGAAACCTTTTGGATTTTTAAATAACACTGTAACGGAACGTCCCACACTTTGCTTGAGTGCTTCTATCATATACCGCTTCCTATCAGTCTGGATATAGATATCAGATTTTCCAGCTGCTCACAAGCACACAACGAGTCAAGACTTGTTTGTCTGCTGAAAATGGAGTGTTTAGCCCCTTAATGACCGCCGCATGTACATTTACGTCGGCAGAATGGCACGGACAGGCACATCAACGTACCTGTACGTGGCTGCCTTGACGTGGGTCGGGGGTCCGATCGGGACCCCCCCCCAGTACATGCGACGGTCCCGGTGGCGGTTCATTTTTGTCCGACCCCTCCGGATCGCTCCCAGCCAATGCGTGCGCTCGCCTGTGTGTCATTTCCTCCTCCTGTGTAAACACAGGAAGAGGGAAGTGATGTGATCTCTGCTCTCGGCCGTTTTTTCAACCACCACTGAGGACAGATTACATCACATAGTAAGTCTGCACAACACTACACTGACACCAGTACACAAAGGCACACTTAACCTCTTGCTATCACCCCCCCTCCCCCCCCTGTCACAGTGTCACTGAATGCAGTGATCATATATGTATGATTACTGTATTTAGTGTCAGTGTGACAGGCAGTTAGTGTTAGGTCCAGGATAGCCCCCATCCCCCCCCTAATAAAGTTTTAACCCCTTGATCACCACCCTAGTTAACCATTCACTCCCTATTGCCAGCGTCACTAAGCGATCATTTCTCTGATCGCTGTATTAGTGTCGCTGTTCCCGCTAGGTAGCTATTTTTTTTTATTGCGATTTTTTTTTACTAACGACATGTGGCTAAATAAATTTTGGCCTAAATGTTTGACTAAAATTTTGTTTATTTGATTTTTCTTATAACAAAAAGTAAAAAATATTGACTTTTTTTCAAAAATGTCGCTCTATTTTTGTATATAGCGCAAAAAATAAAAATCGCAGAGGCGATCCAATACCACCAAAAGGAGCCACGTCGCACGACCGCGCAATTGTCAGTTAAAGCGACGCAGTGCCGAATCGCAAAAAGGGGCCTGGTCCTTTACCTGCATTTTGGTCCGGGTCTTAAGTGGTTAAAAGAACCAAGAATACAACCTTATATACAGTTTAAATAGGAAGTAACCAGAACATAAATTAACATGAGCTAATTAACTAATCATTTTCCCAGACTAGGCGACTCATAGATATGACCTTTCATGGTAGACGTCACGTCTCCTCGCTCACCTGCTATACAATACACATGATCATAAGTGTAAACACAGGACATCTTCCCACAATAACAGGGTCGATTAGCACAGAGAACAGACAGATGGCTGGAGGGGATGGCATTAGCATCTCCTTACACTGTATGTCCCAACAGTATGAATCAGTCACTCTAAACTGGTATATACAGGATCCCCAGGCATACAGCTCACAAAGAGCACCATTCCCCCAAATGCCAGGGCCCATGATCACAAGCCAAGAGGCTAGCATTCAGTCCCCTACAAAAGCCTCTGTCCTGGGTGAGTCTGTCACAAACACTATTTTGTCTCTCGATGTGTGGCCTCTACAAAATATATCTGCAGGTTTCCCAGGCAAATGTGGGTCCAAAATCTTATCATTTTTGATGACATTTTAATTAGGGTTGCACTGCTACTTTTTTTTGGGCAAGTACTCACTGATAACGAACACCGATACTTTGCAGTCAATACAAAATGAATGAGCACAAATCGCACTACAAATTATCGCATGCAATTTGAACTGAAATGCGGTGCAAATGCTGTCTGAAACGCATGTGATTTCTACAACCACTCCTGTCTGTGTGTGGTTGGGCCCAGTATAAAAGTGTAGTGCCATCTAGTGGGGAGTTTATTAAAAATCTTATGACTCACATTGAAGTACATATCTAATCAAATCCAATGCTGCCACTGATGGCTTCAAAACTGTATGGTTTTTGCAAAGACGAGGAGTACAAAGAAAAATGCATGGTGCCTTCTAGTGTTGAGCGGAATACGCCATATTCGATTTCGCAATATTTCACGAATATATAGAAGAATATTCGTGAAATAATCTTTAATATTGAATATTCGTGATATTTTATAAAAAAAAAAAATTTGCGAAATTTTGCTAATGCGAATGCGAAATTGATTGAGAAATTCTCGTCAACACGCGAAAACGGAGATCATTTCCTGGATTACTAAACTAATATGCACTAAACACTAACTCTACTTACATAAACTTATATGACTAAACTAAAGCTAATTTTTTTTTTATACACAAAATACAGAAGGGCAGAGAAAGTATTCGCATTGCGAAGATTCGGCAACATAAAAGGATCGCCTCAGCTACTCGGCCCAGGGTGTCTAATCATACCAGCAATGCTTTTAGACGTCGATGGAGATCACTAGGATGTGATCTGTTTTAAAAATAAATGTGAAAAAATATGAATATTCGCAATATCGAATATTCACCGCGATATTCGATTTATTCGCGAATACTCGTGAGCAACACTAGTGCCTACAGTGAAACATGGTGGGGGGGATGGTGTCCTTCTGTGGGCATGTATGAGTGTGAGTATAGAGACTAGGGTAGGGTTAAGAGCTAGGGTTAGGGATAAATGTTAGGGTTAGTATAAAAGGCTAGGATTAGGGTTGAGAGCTAGGGTTAGGGATACATTTTAGGGCTAGGGTTAAGGTTAGGGAAAGAGATAGAGTTAAAGTTAGGGTTAGTGGTAATTGTTAAGATTAGCGGTAATTGTTATGGTTAGAACGCTAACCCTAACTTTAGCTCTAACTCGATACCTAACTGTCAGGCGGCGTACACACGACCGAGGTTCTCACTAGAAACCAGCGAGAACCTCGCTGGGAGCTGCATTCCAGCGAGAACCTCAGCCGTGTGTACGCTCCTGGCTCGCCCCGCCCGTCGGGAATCCTGTTGAGCGAATAGAGAGCAGGCTCTCTATTTGCTCGACGGCCCGTCGGGATGAATGGCTGATTGCCATTCCTGACGGGCGGGTCGCCGATTTCGACGGCTGGGCGAGAACCTCGAGGGGCGGAACGATGTGTCCCGCCCTTCGAGGTTCTCGTACGTGTGTACGCCGCCTAACAATTACCACTAACCCTAACTCTAATGATTGCTGATAACTTTAACCCTAAATGTTAACCCTAACACTAGCCCTTAACTCTAGCCCTCAACCTTGATCCTAGCCCCTAACCCTTAACCCTAGCCCCAAACCCTACCCCTAACCCTGAACACACATTGGTCTCCTCCCCTTGTGAGTCCCCTCCCCCTACAGTTAGAATCACTCCCTAGGGAACATATTAACCCCTTCAGCGGCCCCTAGCGTTAACCCCTTCCCTGCCAGTCACATTTATACAGTAATCAATACAGCTTTATAGCACTAATCGCTGTATAAATGTGAATGGTTTCAAAAATGTGTCAAAAGTGTCCGATATGTCCGTCGCAATATCAAAGTCCTGACAAACATCACAGAACGCTGCCATTACTAGTAAAAAAAAAATATATATATATATATATATTAAAATGCAATAAATCTATCCCCTATTTTGTAAACGCTATAACATTTGCGTTAACTGATCAATAAATGCTTATTGCGATATTTTTTTTACCAAAAATATGTAGAAGAATACGTATCGGCCTAAACTGAGGAAAAAATGTTTTTTTTATATATTTTTGGGGGATATTTATTATAGCAAAAAGTCAAAAATATTGTTTTTTTTTCAAAATTTTCGCTCTATTTTTGTTTATAGCGCAAAAAATAAAAAACCACAGAGGTGATCAAATACCACCAAAAGAAATCTCTATTTGTGGGGGAAAAAAGGACATCAATTTTATTTGGGAGCCACGTCGCACAACCGCGCAATTGTCAGTTAAAGCGACTCAGTGTCGAATCGCAAAAAGTGATCTGGTAAGGAAGGGGGTAAAATCTTCTGGGGCTGAAGTGGTTAAATGGCGATGGTAAAACTGGTGATCTTAGCCATGCTCTAAAAGGTGAATGCACTCACCGGATAGAATTCCCCACCAGGGGGCGCTGCATGGTCAGAGTGTATGCCACTGTTTATCACTCTGGCAAAAAGATCTGTCCAAAGGATACTAGTGACGTTTCCACAGTGTTTAATATGCAATGAATGAATGAAAACTTATATAGCGCGGCACATGCAAACTGAATCGCCTCTGGGCGCTTGTTGTTCCTGTCTCCTTTGATATCAAAAGAGATGAGTCTTGACCTTTTTCCTGAATGCTAAGTGGTTCTTCTCCAACCGAATGCTGGTTGGTAAAGCGTTCCATAGTCTGGGACCTTGGATCGCGAATCTTCTTTCTCCTTTGGTCTTGTAGTTGGCTTTCGGAACCTGGAGCAGGTTTTGATTGGTGGATCGCAAAATGCGATTGGGATTATGAGCTTTTATTTTTTCCCATGAATACATCTATGCGTAAGACAGAGAGCTTTGAAAGCAATTCTGTCTTTAACTGGCAGCCAGTGAAGGGCTCTCAGTGAAGATGAGATGGATTCCCAGGGTTTTTTCCCAGTCACAAGTCTGGCGGCCGTATTCTGAACGACTTGCAGACGAGCGATTTGGTACTTGGGGAGTCCGAGGTAAAGGGCATTTGCATAATCCAGCCTGGAGTTGACAATTGCTCCCACCACGACCGCTAAATCTTCTTTGGGGATGAACAGAGTAAGTCTGCGTAGTAGGCGCAGCAGATGGTGAGATCCGCTGACTACTGACCCTATTTGTGCGTCCATTGTCATAAAGGAGTCAAAAATGACCCCGAGACTTTTGACTTTGGCGCTAGGGGTGATAATTTTGCCCAGAATAGGCGGGGGTGTCCATGCTGTTGAAGGTTGATCCCTGCGCTTGGCGTGAAACAGGAGAAGTTCTGTTTTCGCTCCGTTGAGTTTAAGATAACTCTTTGTCATCCAGTCCTCTATCAAAGAGAGACATGTCTCTAGATTGAGGTGGTGATCCTTTCTGTTGCAGATGCGGAAATACAGTTGCGTGTCATCTGCATATGAGTGATAGAGCAGTTTTTGGCTGCTGATAATCTCAAAAAGAGGACGAAGGTAGATGTTAAACAGCACTGGTGACAGAGGCGATCCTTGAGGGACTCTGCATGTTACTGTGCGTTTCTCAGACGTAAAAGGTCCTAACTTCACTGTTTGCGATCGGTTTTCCAGAAAAGAGGAGAACCAAGATAAATTGCCTTCTGCGACTCTGGCTACTTCAGCAAGCCGAGTCAGTAACAGTTTGTGGTCTACAGTGTCGAAAGTTGCGCTTAAGTCCAACAGAACCAGAAGACAAGATTCTCCTTCGTCTGCGGCCTCAAGAACATCGTCCCATATTTTGAGCAATGCGGTTTCAGTCCCGTGTCCGGGACGGAACCCTGATTGCAATGGGTCAAGTAGCTTGTGGGTATCCAGATGCTGTTGCAGCTGTTGTACCACTACTTTTTCCATTATCTTTGAGAGTACGTTGAGACTTGTTATGGGACGGCGGTGGAGTGGGTCCTTGGGGTCCAGGGAGGGTTTCTTCAGGATGGGTTGGATTATACCCTCTTTCAACTGTGAGGGCACTATGTCCTCCAAGAAAGACTGGTTGATAAGCTGCGTGATGGGAGGAGCCAGGATGTAGGCGCATTCCTTCAGCAGTTTTGTGGGGATAATGTCATTTGGCGCTGTGCTATTACGCAGAGTACAAATGACATTCTTAGTGGTCTCGATGGAGATGGGTTCCAGGGTGAACTTACCTGATATAGGAGTGTTACTATGGGTGTTGTGTGAGAGGCTGCAGGGGGGACTGAGGGGGGAATTGTTTTGCTGAATGCTTTCACGGATTGCCTCGATTTTATTAATGAAGCAATCCGATAGTTCATTGCAAAATTCTTGTGTGTCTGCATTGGGGGCTTCAATACATCCTGGATTCATGGTCTGAGTGACCATCTTGAAGAGTTCGCGGGGGCAGTTTAGGGCACCGTTGATAGCCTCAGAAAAATTATTTTTCTTGACTTGGAAAATTTCTTTGTGGTATTTTCTTGTCGCCGCCTTGTAGATGGATAGGTTTAGCTCTGAAGAACTTCTTTTCCAGGCAGATTCGGCCCTTCTGCGTTCTTGCTTCAGTAACGACAGCTGGTTGTTAAACCAGCTGCGGTTGTTTTTCCGGATGCGGGTTTTACGTTTCGGCGCTACCAAGTCGGCTGACTGTAGCATGGCCAAATTTATGGCATCCAGTATTTCAGCGGCCGTTTGATGCGGCTGAGTTGTTTCTATTTTTTTCCTTAAAGTGGTTTTGAAGAGTTCCGAGTGGAGCTTCTTCTGACATCTAGTCCAGTGTGTTGTCACTGGATTTGATGTTTTTGTTGCGGGGGGGATTGTGAAAATAATGAATTTAATTGCATGGTGGTCTGTCCATGGCAACTTTTCACATTCCAAAATTTTTATTTCCAGATCTTGTCTGAAGATAAGATCAAGTGTGTGACCTGAAGCATGTGTGGGTCCACATACTAGTTGCTGTAACTCTAAATCTTCCAGGTGGTCAATACAGGGGAGGAAAATATGCCCATAGCGTAATCCAGCTTTGAAGATGCTTTATTGTTTTAAAAAAGTGGAAAAATACTCACATTTTATAATAATAATAAACAGACATGTAATGCAAAACAATAGGTGCCTTGCAGAAAAACCTATTTTCGGCGTTAACCGGAAGTGACGCAAAACGTACTGGAACTCCGTCCTACGCGTTTTCTCACTCTGAGACGTCACCTGGAGAATGAAAAGATGCCCTGCAGCATTATGCAATGGTTTGGAGACTTTGAAAAAGGAAAGTTTTAAAATAAAAAAATAACTCCTGCTAGTGGGGGCCACAAAGCGGGAATTTTTGAGGCAGTCCACGGGGCCAGGAGTTGGAGTTTAAATGGTTAAAGTTACACGTTATTATCGTTACAACAATTTTCAGTGGCATTGTATTAAATACTTGGTAAAGTGTATTAGTCAATGGTCCATGCAGTCTATTGTTGTCGGTTACCCCCCGGGAGAGTTTCCTGCTTACATATTTCTGTAAGACATTTTTGGATGTACAGAGGATGATAAAGAGAACCCTGGTCATCCTTTCATTTTGTGGTCTAGAGGTCTTCAGCACATCTCATGTGTATCGCTAGAAGAACTCATCACTTCGGTCTTCATGTGATGGGTAAGACTAAAGCAAGCGATCAATAACACACAGCCAGATATCGCCAGTCGTATTGTGTTCTCTGTTGTGTAATCTATTTGAGTTTGATTGAATCCTGAAAAAAAAAAGCTCATTAATATCCAATTCCAGTACTATTCCTCCCACTGACCAATGATGGGACACTATTCTCCCACTAATACCAATGATGGGACACTATTCCTCCCACTGACACCAATGATGGGACAGTATTCCTTCCACTGATACCAATGATGGGACACTATTCCTTCCACTGACCAATGATGGGACACTATCCTTTCACTAATACCAATGATGGGACACTATTCTCCCACTGATACCAATGATGGGATACTATTCCTTCCACTGATACCAATGATGGGACACTATTCCTCCCACTGACACCAATGATGGGACACTATTCCTACCACTAAGACAATGATGGGACACTATTCCTCCCACTGATACCAATGATGGGACACTATTCCTCCCACTGATACCAATGATGGGACACTATTTCTCCCACTGATACCAATGATGGGACACTATTCCTCCCACTGACACCAATGATGGGACACTATTCCTCCCACTGACACCAATGATGGGACACTATTTCTCCCACTGATACCAATGATGGGACACTATTTCTCCCACTAATACCAATGATGGGACACTATTCATCCCACTGATACCAATGATGGGACACTATTCCTCCCACTGACACCAATGATGGGACACTATTCCTTCCACTGACCAATGATGGGACACTATTCCTCCCACTGACACCAATGATGGGACACTATTCCTCCCACTGACACCAATGATGGGACACTATTCATCCCACTGACACCAATGATGGGACACTATTCCTCCCACTGACACCAATGAAGGGACACTATTCCTCCCACTGATACCAATGATGGGACACTATTCCTCCCACTGACCAATGATGGGACACTATTCTCCCACTAATACCAATGATGGGACACTATTCCTCCCACTGACACCAATGATGGGACAGTATTCCTTCCACTGATACCAATGATGGGACACTATTCCTTCCACTGACCAATGATGGGACACTATCCTTTCACTAATACCAATGATGGGACACTATTCTCCCACTGATACCAATGATGGGATACTATTCCTTCCACTGATACCAATGATGGGACACTATTCCTCCCACTGACACCAATGATGGGACACTATTCCTACCACTAAGACAATGATGGGACACTATTCCTCCCACTGATACCAATGATGGGACACTATTCCTCCCACTGATACCAATGATGGGACACTATTTCTCCCACTGATACCAATGATGGGACACTATTCCTCCCACTGACACCAATGATGGGACACTATTCCTCCCACTGACACCAATGATGGGACACTATTTCTCCCACTGATACCAATGATGGGACACTATTTCTCCCACTAATACCAATGATGGGACACTATTCATCCCACTGATACCAATGATGGGACACTATTCCTCCCACTGACACCAATGATGGGACACTATTCCTTCCACTGACCAATGATGGGACACTATTCCTCCCACTGACACCAATGATGGGACACTATTCCTCCCACTGACACCAATGATGGGACACTATTCATCCCACTGACACCAATGATGGGACACTATTCCTCCCACTGACACCAATGAAGGGACACTATTCCTCCCACTGATACCAATGATGGGACACTATTCCTCCCACTGACCAATGATGGGACACTATTCTCCCACTAATACCAATGATGGGACACTATTCCTCCCACTGACACCAATGATGGGACAGTATTCCTTCCACTGATACCAATGATGGGACACTATTCCTTCCACTGACCAATGATGGGACACTATCCTTTCACTAATACCAATGATGGGACACTATTCTCCCACTGATACCAATGATGGGATACTATTCCTTCCACTGATACCAATGATGGGACACTATTCCTCCCACTGACACCAATGATGGGACACTATTCCTACCACTAAGACAATGATGGGACACTATTCCTCCCACTGATACCAATGATGGGACACTATTCCTCCCACTGATACCAATGATGGGACACTATTTCTCCCACTGATACCAATGATGGGACACTATTCCTCCCACTGACACCAATGATGGGACACTATTCCTCCCACTGACACCAATGATGGGACACTATTTCTCCCACTGATACCAATGATGGGACACTATTTCTCCCACTAATACCAATGATGGGACACTATTCATCCCACTGATACCAATGATGGGACACTATTCCTCCCACTGACACCAATGATGGGACACTATTCCTTCCACTGACCAATGATGGGACACTATTCCTCCCACTGATACCAATGATGGGACACTATTCCTTCCACTGATACCAATGATGGGACACTATTCCTCCCACTGATACCAATGATGGGACACTATTCCTCCCACTGATACCAATGATGGGACACTATTTCTCCCACTGATACCAATGATGGGACACTATTCATCCCACTGATACCAATGATGGGACACTATTCCTCCCACTGACACCAATGATGGGACACTATTCCTTCCACTGACCAATGATGGGACACTATTCCTCCCACTGATACCAATGATGGGACACTATTCCTTCCACTGATACCAATGATGGGACACTATTCCTCCCACTGATACCAATGATGGGACACTATTCCTCCCACTGATACCAATGATGGGACACTATTTCTCCCACTGATACCAATGATGGGACACTATTCCTCCCACTGACCAATGATGGGACACTATTCTCCCACTAATACCAATGATGGGACACTATTCATCCCTCTGATACCAATGATGGGACACTATTCCTCCCACTGACACCAATGATGGGACACTATTCCTTCCACTGACCAATGATGGGACACTATCCTCTCACTAATACCAATGATGGGACACTATTCTCCCACTGATACCAATGATGGGACACTATTCCTTCCACTGATACCAATGATGGGACACTATTCCTCCCACTGACACCAATGATGGGACACTATTCCTTCCACTGACCAATGATGGGACACTATCCTCTCACTAATACCAATGATGGGACACTATTCTCCCACTGATACCAATGATGGGACACTATTCCTTCCACTGATACCAATGATGGGACACTATTCCTCCCACTGATACCAATGATGGGACACTATTCCTTCCATTGACACCAATGATGGGACACTATTCCTACCACGAATACAATGATGGGACACTATTCCTCCCACTGATACCAATGATGGGACACTATTCCTCCCACTAATACCAATGATGGGACACTATTTCTCCCACTGATACCAATGATGGGACACTATTCCTCCCACTGATACCAATGATGGGACACTATTCCTCCCACTGACACCAATGATGGGACACTATTCCTCCCACTGACACCAATGATGGGACACTATTCCTCCCACTGATACCAATAATAAGACACTATCTTCCCACTGATACTAATGATGGGACACTATTCCTCCCACTGATACCAATGACGGGACACTATTGCTCCCAGTCACTGTGCACAAGGAGAGAAAGCAGAGCTGTGGGAGGGGCTCAACAGGTTCAACCTACTACAGAAAACTACAGGAAGAGGCGGAGACAAGACCAGTCACCCTGCACAGGGAGAGAGAGCAGCAGTGGGCGGTCTTTATTACAGGAAGAAAGTCTCACACTGGGTTACTGCACAGATCTGGAAAGATATGGCGACAGGATTTAGACAATCGTTGCCTTTCTTTCTTTCCCCGGAGTTCAGCTTTAAGCCTACCATAGATGTGTAGTTTAATCCTCCATCCCCAAAAATCAATCCTTATACAGTATGCCCCCGCTTCCTCCACCAACCCTCAGTCATTCACTGTGACATTTCTGGCACAACAAGTTCCTTCTGTACATCACACATGGGGCCAGGGCTGGACTGGGACAAAAATTTGGCCCTGGACTCCATCCAGAACGGCCCACTTTGACAGGTCGCTCCCATGGCAGCCGGACAAACCCCCCCGGCCGGCCAACCCCAATGTCCACCCAAGCCCCTTCCCCCCATTCACTAGCCATGATGCTCTGGTCCCCTATGTGCCTCTTTCCCCCCCCCCATGATGACTCGTTCTCCTGCTTGGGAAGGGAGAGGAGGTGAACGCTGCAAGGAGGGAGAGACAGAGGAGAGGAGGGGGACAGCGGTCCACTGTCACTGAAGCCGGCTCACTGAGCCATCGGCCCTCCGGGAAACTCCCTGTAGTCCAGATGGCCAGTCCATCCCTACATGGGGCAAAAGTAGAAGAATTGTGGTGTTGGCCCTCAGCTCATAATCTGTATTCATAGTTCAGTATTATTCAATAGTTTCGTTTTTCTCACCTTGGCCGGTATGAATCGTGAACTCCTTTCCAACAGAGGCAGCATGCGTGACGTAACGGTACCGGCTTTGAGCACCTGAAAGTGTTGGCAATGTTAGAATGGGACCGATATTTCTCATAGTCCAAAAGTAAAGCTTAATTTTTACCCTTTTTCCTATTTTTCCACCTACCTTTTTAACCACTTGCCAACTTTTACGTCAGCAGAATGGCACGGACAGGCAAATGGGCGTATATATACGTCCCTTTAAATTTGCTGCCGCGTGGGCGTGTCCCGCGGTCGTGTCACAGAGCTGCAGAACGGGGGGATGCCTGTGTGAACAAGTAATCTCCCTGTTCTACCTAATGACAGGACACTGATCCTCTGGTCCCTGAGATCAGGAGCAGCGATCAATGTCATGTCACATGTAGCCCAGCCCCCCCACACAGTTAGAATCACTCCCTAGGGCACATTTAACGCCCCTCCCTGCCAATGTAATTTACACAGTAATCAGTGCATTTTTATAGCACTGATTGCTGTAAAAAAGGCCATGGTGTCCGATGTGTCCGCCATAATGTCGCCGTCACAATAAAAATCACTGATCGCAGCCATTACTAGTAAAAAAAATATATTAATAAAAATGCCATAAAACTATTCCCTATTTTGTAAATGCTATAACTTTTGGGCAAACCAATCAATAAACACTTATAGTCGGTTCACACTGGGGCGACTTGGGATCCGACTTGAAGTCGTCTCAAGTCGTCCCACGTCGTGCTGTCCAGAAAAGCAATGTAAGTGAATGGGAGCGGTGTTAATACACACTACTCATGTCGCTCCGACTTCAGAAGAGGTTCCTGTACTACTTCAATCAGACTTCTAGGCGATTTGTACACATTGATTTCAATGGAAGTCGCTTCCAAGTCTGATCACTGTTTTAATTGAAGCAACCTTTCAGCAAGATAACATACATTTCCCAGGCAAACCCCTCCCTCCCCCTCCCTCTCCCAGAGCTGATTGTTGTTTTATTGGCCACTGGAATGTCTCCTGACCTGAAAAGGACTTCAAGTTGTGTAGTAAATCTCCCCAGATCCCCCCTTGGTTCATGTTCAAGTCGTGTTGAAGTTGCTTCTGAAAGTCGTGCTGGAAGTCGTGTCGCCCCAGTGTGAACCGACTCTTATTGAGTGTTTTTTTTTTTACCAAAAATATGTAGAAGAATACGTATCGGCCTAAACTGAGGGAAAAAAAAAAAAAACGTTTTTTTATGTATATATTTTTGGGGATATTTATTATAGCAAAAAGTAAAAAATATTGTATTTTTTTTTAAAATGTTCACTCTATTTTTGTTTATAGCAGAGGTGATCAAATACCACCAAAAGAAATCTCTATTTGTGGGAAAAAAAGGACGCCACTTTTGTTTGGGAACCATGTCGCACGACCGCGCAATTGTCGGTTAAAGCGACGCAGTGCCAAATCGCAAAAAGGAGCAAGGTCCTTAACCTGCCTTTTGGTCCGGGACTTAAGTGGTTAAAGCAGGGCCGTCTTTAATGTTGATTGGACCCTGGGCAAGATGTTTATTGGGCCCCCCCCCCTCCCCAATGCAAATTTTGCCTCGTACACACAAGCGAATAGATTTGTTCAAATCCGTCGGACAGACAGATTTGAACAAATCTGTCTGCTGTGATGTATTGGTTTGATCGTGTACACACGATCAAACCAAAATCCCCGCCGGCAGACAGCGCGGTGACGTGTCGCTGACGTGGCGGTGACGTGGCGGTGACGTTGACGCCGCCACGTCACCGCACCCGGAAGTAAACCACTTCCGTGCATGTGTCGAATCCATTCGAAGCGTGTGCGAGAAGATATGTCTGCTGGTTAGCGTACTAACCAGCAGACATGTCGGGCGGACGGATTCACAGCCGACAGATTTCAAAGCATGCTTTGAAATCTGTCGGGTGGCCAAATCCGTCGGTTTGCCCGTACACACGATCGAATCTGTCTGCTGAAACGGCCCGTCAGACGGGTTTCAGAAGACAGATTTGATTGTGTGTACGCCGCCTGAGACATACAATACATATCAGCTAGACTTAAAATCAGTTTACTGTATCAGATCAGGCAAGAAATATGTTATTCAATTAATCATGTCGATTATTCAATAAAAATACTTACCATACAATGTGAGATTATAGACCAGATTGCACGTCCCCAATCCATGTCTTAGTATACTTGCTGTATATCTCCTTTGGTCTTCTCTGGTCAGTTTATATATAATTAAGGATCCATTTGCTGTGGTGTTCAGACGTCCTTTATACTTATCACCCCAAATATCAATGGGTTTACCTGGGAATGTTATAGCTAATAGATGATAGTTACTGGTAATTGTCCAGGAGATGTCTATGATATCGGTGTAATCCACAGCTAGGACAACCTCTTCTCCCTCTACACCGGATACATGTCTTATATTTCCACACCGTGTATCTGGCTTTCCTGAAACTGAACCACACATGACTATAGAAATAGGGAAAGGTTTTAATATCTACCTGTACATATTTTTTTTACCATAAATAGGACAGTTTGACATTTTCCTCAATACCAATCTAAAAACACCTTCAATCTTAAAAAAAATGGCTCCATGTTGGGCAGAGTGGTGGTACTCCTTATTCCTTGATTGCAGAAGACAACAGGGGCGGACTGACCATACGGGCCCTGCCCAAGGGCCCCATGTCACTAGGGGGCCCCATCAGAGTTGCCAGCCTTAGTAAAACCAGGGACAGTATATAAAAATCTGTGTTTTTAAAAAAAATCCCAAGATTATATCTGCCCCGCCTCTCCAGTACCTTTTCAGTGTGTGTATGTGTATTCTGTGTGTGTGAATACTGTGGGCCAGATTCAGGTATCGCTGAGTATCTTTGTGCGGGCGTAGCGTATCCTATTTACACTACGCCTCTGCAACTTATACAGGCAAGTGCTGTATTCACAAAGCACTTGCTCCGTAAGTTGCGGCGGCGTAGCGTAAATGGGCCGGCGTATCCGCGCGTAGTTCAAATTGGGCAGGTAGGGGGCGTGTTGTATTTAAATTAACCCTGACCCCTACGTAAATGACGTGACAAACGAACTGCGCATGCGCCGGCCGTAAACGTATCCCAGTGCGCATGCTCCAAATCACGTCGCAAATAGTCATTGAAAACGATGTGAACGTAACTTACGCCCAGCCCTATTCTGAATCGGCTTACGCAAACGACGTAAACGACGTACAATACGACGCTGTCCCAACGTCCATACTTAACATTGGCTGCGCCTAATATAGCAGGGGTAACTTTACGCCGGTCCGACGCCTTACGTAAACGACGCAAATAGAAACGCCGGCCGCAACTACGTTGGTAAATCGGCGTATCTACCTAATTTACATATTTGACACGTAAATCGACGGAAGCACCACCTAGCGCCCAACGTAAATATGCAACTAAGATACGACGGCGTAAGAGACTTACGCCACTCGTATCTTAGCTATATCCCGGCATATCTGATTCTTTGAATCAGGCGCCGAGATACGACAGCGCTCATTCGGATTTGTCATAAGTCTTTCTGAATCTGGCCCTGTGTGTGTATATTGTGTGTGCATACTGTGTATGTATACTGTATGCGTCTGTGTGTGTATACTGGGGGCCCCATAATCTCCTATTGCCCGGGGGCCCCATAATCTCCTTTTTCCCGGGGGCCCCATTAGACATGTGCACAGAAAAGGGTTTCATTTTTTTGTTCCGTTTCATATCGTTCCGTAGGTTCGTTCCCGTTCGTTTTTCGTAAGACGCTTATTTTCCTGTTCGTTCCCGTTTATTTTTCGTACGACACGATTTTTTCGCATTCCGATCGTTTCGTATTTTCGTTACCGTTTTATTTTGGTACATGCGGGATGGTTCGTTATTCTGTTTAATTCATGTTCGTTACTTGTTAGAAAATAATTTTCATGAATTTTCGTCAATGATTTGCATTCTGTATCTTGAAACCCTTTTCTTTTGCTATTTTCAGTCGTATGTTCATATGACATCTATAACAAAAGATTTGCATTCTGTATTTTGAATACAAAATACGAACAGAAAATAGGAATTCAAAATACAGCATGCAAATCTTTTGTTATAGATATCATATGAACAATGAACATACGACTGAAAACAAACAGAAAAAGGATTTGAACAAAATACAGAATGCAAATCTTTTGTTATAGATGTCATTTTCGTTCTTTTGCAGTTTTCGTTTTGTCGTTTTTTTCGTCAGATCGTATTTGCAGTTGTTCCTTATGCGGCTCATTCGTAATCCCGTTGTTTTCGTATTTTGGTGCTTTAATTTTTTCGTATGTACACATTATCCCGCGGGTACGAAAATGAACATTTTCGTACGAAAATAACATTCGTACGAACGGGAATGCACATATCTAGGCCCCATGAGTTGTCAGTCCGCCCCTGGAATACAATGGGCCAGATTCAGGTAGAGTTAGGCTGGAGTATCAGTGATACTCCAGCCTAACTCTCACTTTGAGCTGGCGTTTCTGTTTTCTGTAAGCAGAAAACATGAAACGCCGGGTTGGAGTTCCTATACAAGCAGCGTAATTGTATTTCGCCGTCGTATCGGAACTGCAATTTTAAAAATGGCACTCGGGGCGTTCCCGCTAATTAACGTCGAGAATATGTTAATCAGCGAGAATCTGAAATTCACGATCGTTCTCGGGCCCGACGCAATGACTTTCCAACGTTTCCGTAAGCTATACGCGGCGCAAAGAAAAACATGACCCGTAGGTGGAGTATCCTATGTTAAGTATAGCCGTCGTCATCGCGTCGATTTTAAAAATGTTCACGTCGTTTGCGTAAAACGTCCGTGAATGGGGATTGACGTCATTGACGTTCCCTGACAGAATTTGGAGCTTGCGCACTGACAGTCGACGCATGCGCAGTACGTTCGCCGCGGGATCGCGCCTAGTTTAAATACTACACGCCCCCTACCCGCCCAATTTGAATAACGCCGGCTCATTTTCGCAACGCCGCCGCAACTTTAGGAGCAAGTGCTATGTGAATAACAGTACTTGCTCCTAAAGTCTCGGCGGAGTAACGTAAATGAGAAACGTTACTCCACATTAAAGATCCGCTCTCCTACCTGAATCTGGCCCAATGTTGTTAGACATAGGTTGGACTTGATGCACTTGTGACTTTTTTCAACCTCACCTACTATGTAACTATGTGCATTTAGTTTTCTCTCATGTCATGAACTTGTCCTGCCAGATACTGTATATAAGGGGTGGGCAACCTTAAAGAGGTGGAGACAAGGCTTTTTTTCAGCAGGAACGTGGGGGAATGCAGTTCTGGCACCTCCAGTTCTGAATGTATGTAGTGGCAAATGGGTGCTGGGGTGTACTGGAGGGTCTATTAATGCTTGCTGGGGCATCTATTGTTGCTGGAGGGAATCTATTATTACAGGGGGAGGGTCTATTGTTGCTAGGGAGGTCAGTTGTTGCTGGTAGGGGATCTATTGTTGCTGGGGGCTCTTTTGCTACTGGGAGACATCAACTGTTAAAGGAGGGGTCTATTGTTGCTGGGGGAGCTCCATTGTTGCTGGCTACAGGGGATCTATTTTACTTCCTATCATATACAAATTACTTACCACAAATTGACACTTGGTTCTGTATCCATTACTAACAGGTAGATAGGGGGTGGAACCAAAGAATGGTGCTCGGAGGTGGGTAGGGAGTGGAACCAAAGAATGATGCTCGGAGGTGGGTAGGGAATTGAATCAAAGATTGGTGCTCGGAGGTGGGTGGGGGGTGGAACCAAAGAAGGTTTCTCGGAGGTGAGTAGTGAGTGGAACCAAGGAATGGTGCTCAGAGGTGGGTAGGGAGTCGAAGCAAAGTATGGTGCTCTGAGGTGGGTAGGGGATGGTACCAAGGAATGGTGCTCAGATGTGGGTAGGGAGTGAAAGCAAAGTATGGTGCTCTGAGGTGGGTAGGGGGTGGGACCAAGGAATGGTGCTTAGAGGTGGGTGGGGGTGGAACCAAGGAATGGTGCTTAGAGGTGGGTGGGGGTGGAACCAAAGAATGATGCTTGGAGGTGGGTAGGGGGTGGAACCAAGGAATGGTGCTTGGAGGTGGGTGGGGGTGGAACCAAAGAATGGTGCTCAGAGGTGGGTAGGGGGTGGGACCAAGGAATTGTTCTCGTAGGCGGTAGAGGGTGGAACAAAGGAATGGTTCTTGGAGGTGGGTAGGAGGTGGACACAACAGGTGTCTCGGAAGTAGGGAGTTCCTGCACCTCTTCTTTGAGAAAAAAAGCCCTGGGGAGAGATCTACCTGAACAACGTGGGAGAAGTCAAAGATCACCGGGCACAGTGTCGCCTCCTCACACCTGATTAAAACCTCTAATTGCCGTACTACTATGTTGCAATTTTTTCCTTTAGTGACCCTTTAATGTATGCGTGCTCTTCTCCCCTTTTACAGGCAACAGCAATAACCAGAAAAAAAAATTGCAACATGATAGCTTAGTAATAGTGTAATATGATAATATAATAAGTACACTGCTGTAATTATATATGAATATCAAAGCTTCCCAGTTGAATATAAAACACTAGACCAAATAGAGAAATATTCAGCTTACTTTTACTTATTACCGGTTGTTGTTGTTGTGAGATATCACACACCATCGTAGAAGATCACACAATGCAAGGAAGGGGGAAAAGACGTAACTTACCTTTGCACACACATAGAAACATCAGGCCACCCAACAGAAGGACACCCATGATCTTTCACCTTATAAATCAGACCTGTGAGGTTTCCTGAATGATACTTCACCAGAATACACTAATGTGAAGATGTGACACAGATATTTACTGTTCCGCTCGTCTGTCTCACCTCCTCCTTCCTGTACCTTCTGACCACTTGACATTCAGTAAAGGTTGTTGGAAACTATGTTAAAGTGGTATTACCATAATATATAATGCAACTTACTAAACCTTAGATGTTATTCTTTTTTTGGGCTCCCCCTCCCCCTTTTTTCATTTAATGATCTTGCCATTAACACACTTCCGGTCGTAGTTTGTCTCCACTTTGGATGGAGGAGCAATGGTTTCAGACAACCTTGGACAGCAGCTCTATCAAACTGGAGGGGGAGCAGCTGTTAAGGATTTCGACTCTAGATCAGGGGTGTCAAACTCAAATTCATCGTGGGCCGCATGGGCATTGTAACGGTCAGGGGTTAACGCCGTTTACGATATTCCATTCCACCAACCCACGACAGCTTATCCGACACTACACAATGCTGCAGACAGGACCCATTGGATTCCCCAGAATAACGAGACACAAGCTCTGTTCTCTGGTTCAAACAAATGAATACTTTAATGGTAAAACTCAGACTCTTCTTATACAGTTAGCAACCAAATATGGACAATGACTCAACTCCACCCACAACATGACACAATGAACTTCAATACACATGCCTTTAGATAATGACATTCAGATAATCCACGTGAGTTAATTACTAGTCATTACCCAGATATTCTGACTCCGCGATAAGCTATTCTCACAATATGATACACAATACACATTTCTTTAGTAAACATAAGTCAGACGTCTGACCTTTAGAGGGTGCTAAGTCACATTCCATATCATCATCAATAGTATGTTCACACAATACAGTGTTAATTAGCATCACACAGTGAGAGGTCCTTCAGAAGCCAGACTTAATTAGCACAATAGACAATAGAATGCAATCACAGCAAGCTTTTATCAATACAGCCAGGTAGCTTAAGGTGATTAACATCAATTGACATCTTTCAATTAACCTGTTGAGTTCAGAATTAACCACCTAACATATTTCAAGATATCCTGCAATACATTGTGAATTATTACTGTCCCATCTCATGTAATTCAAGATATCATTTCTCAGTCATCCTATGCCACTAGTGGACATAGGATGACCCTAGACCCAAGAGTCATTGGTGAAGCTGAAACAGGAGTAACCCGCATCTTTCAAGAGCCTCTGGGTCCCACGGGCCATACCGTTACATCAACTAATTTGAGTAAAACTGAAGATTTTGTAATCCAAGTTATATTATTAACCTTACTTACATGTAATGGAGCTAAACAAATGTTCTATAAAAGTCAGTTTTGTCCAGAGTTTTTGTCCAAATAAATAAAAATGCAATAAATCTATCCCCCTATTTTGTAGACGCTATAACTTTTGCGCAAACCGATTAATAAACGCTTATTGCAATTTTTTTTAAACAAAAACATGTAGAAGAATACATATCGGCCTAAACTGAGGAAAAAAATTGTTTTTTTACATAGATTTTTTGGGGGATATTTATTATAGCAAAAAGTTAAATATGTAGAATTTTTTTCAAAATTGTCGCTCTGTTTTTGTTTATAGTGCAAAAACTAAAAACCGAAGAGGTGATCAAATACCACCAAAAGAAAGCTCTATTTGTGGGGAAAAAAGGACGCCAATTTTGTTTGGGAGCCACATCGCACGACTGAGCAATTGTCTGTTAAAACGACGCAGTGTCGAATTGAAAAAAGTGCTCTGGTAAGGAAGGGGGTGAATTCTTCCGGGGCTGAAGTGGTTAAATGGTGATGGTAAAACAGGTGATCTTAGCCGTGCTCTTAGACTCCTTTCACACTGAGGGCCAGATTCTCATAGAATTTCGACGGCGTAGCGTAAGACATTTACACTACGCCGCCGCTGCGTACTAGAGCAAGTGCTTTATTCTCTAAGCACTTGCTCCGTTGTTTTCGCCGGCGTCTCGTAAATCGCCAAGCGTAAACCCGCGCAATTCAAATGGGGCGGCTTGTATTTAAATTAAGCTCGCCCCCGCGTCGAACGAACTGCGCATGCGCCGGCCGGGGAAACAGCCCAGTGCGCATGCTCCAGCTCACGTCGGGAAGCGTCGTTGAAACCGACGTAAAAGCGACGTGAGCGTCACTACGTAAGTCCCTATTCGCGAAGGAGTTAGTAAAACGGCGTAAGCGACGGAAAAAGCTGACGCTGACCCGACGCCATACTTAACATTGCATCTGACGGCATCCGACGGAACTTCGTAAGGTTACTCCACATAGAAGCTGGGGTAACCTTATGAGTTCGTAAACGACGTACGCGACGACGGGGCGGCGTAAAAGCGATCGAGAATCGGCGTACTACTTCATTTGCATATGCAAATGAAAAAACAACGTAAAGGCCACCTAGTGGCCGGAGTTGTCATTACACCTACGATCCGAAAGTGTAATGCTTTTACACTTGTCGGATGTAGAAGCGTATCTATGCAAAAGTGATGCTCAGCATCACACGCATAGATACGAGACAAAAAAAAAAGGCGATACGACGGGGTGTCTGAGATACTCCGTCGTAAAGCCTCTGAGAATCTGGCCCTGAATCTATTTTACAGTGTTTTAGCGTTAAAAATAGCCATATTAAAGCGCTCACAAAACGCTCTCCATGGATCTCAATGGACCCTTTCACACTGAGTCCTGCAAGCACCATCTTTGGAGCAGCTTTTGGGCGCTGAAAAAAACGCTCCAAAAACGCCCCTCCCCATTGAAATGAATTGAAAGCACTGTAAAAATGCCTTGCCCTTTCACACTGAGGCACTGCAAAAATGCCCTAAACGATAGGGTCTTAGGCCCCTTTCACACTGGGGCGTTTTTCAAACATTATTCGAGCGTTATTACAGCGTTATTTTGAGCGTTTTTCGAGCGTTATTACAGCGTTATTCAAGCGAAGTCTCATCTGCAATCCCAATGTGCTGGTAAAGCACCGATAAGACCCTAGCGGTTTAGGGCATTTTTGCAGTGCCTCAGTGTAAAAGGGTAAGGCGTTTTTACAGCGATTTCAATGGAGAGGGGCGTTTTTGGAGTGTTTTTTTTCAGCGCCCAAAAGCTGCTCCAAAGGTGCTGCTTGCAGGACTTTTCTCAACACCCCGCCAGTGCAACGCCTCAGGGTGAAAGGGTAAGGCTTTCAATTCATTTCAATGGAGATGGGCGTTTTTGGAGCGTTTTTTTCAGCGCCCAAAAGCTGCTCCAAAGATGGTGCTTGCAGGACTCAGTGTAAAAGGGTCCATTGAGATGCACGGAGAGCGTTTTATGAGCATGATTTTTAACGCTAAAACGCTGTGAAAACGATTGAATAGAGTCTTAGCGGTGCTTTACCAGCACGTTGGGATTGCAGGTGAGGCTTTGCTTGAATAACGCTCGAAAAATGCCCCAGTGTAAAAGGGGTTTTAAAGTGAATGCACTCACTGGATAGAATTTCCCACCAGGGGTGCTGCGTGGTCACAGTGTATGCCACTGTTTAGCACTCTGGCAAAAAGATCCGTCCAAAGGATACTAGTGACGTTCCCACAGTGTTTAATATGCAAGGGAGGGAAATATGCCCATAGCGTAATCCAGCTTTGAAAATGCTTTATTGTTTTAAAAAAGTGGAAAAATACTCACCTTTTATAATAACAATAAACAGAGATGTAATGCAAAACAATAGGTGCTGTGCAGAAAAACCTATTTTCGGCATTAACCGGAAGGGACGCAAAACATACTGGAACTCCGCCCTGCGCGTTTCGTCACTCTAGACGTCATCTGGAGAATGAAAATGAAAGATACCCTGCAGCATTATGCAATGGCTTGCAGACTTTGAAAAAGAAAAGTATTAAAATACAAAAATAAAAACTCCTGCCAGTGGGGGCCACAAAGCGGGAATTTTTTAGGCAGTCCACGGGGCCAGGAGTTGGAGTTTAAATGAAAGTTACACGTTATTATGGTTACAACAATTTTCAGTGGCATTGTATTAAATACTTGGTGAGGTGTATTAGTCAATGGTCCATGCAGTCTCTTGTTGTCGGTTACCCCCCGGGAGAGTTTCCTGCTTACATATTTCTGTAAGACATTTTTGGATGTACAGAGGATGATATAATAATGAAGAGAACCCTGGTCATCCTTTCATTTTGTGGTTTAGAGGTCTTCAGCACATCTCATGTGTATCGCTAGAAGGACTCATCACTTCGGTCTTCATGTGATGGGTAAACACACAGCAAGCGATCAATAACACACAGCCAGATATCGCCAGTCGTATTGTATTCTCTGTTGTGTAATCTATTTGAGTTTGATTGAATCCTGAAAAAAAAAGCTCATTAATATCCAATTCCAGTTCTATTCCTTCCACTGACCAATGATGGGACACTATTCTCCCACTAATACCAATGATGGGACACTATTCCTCCCACTGATACCAATGATGGGACACTATTGCTCCCACTGACACCAATGATGGGACATTATTCCTCCCACTGATACCAATGATGGGACACTATTCCTCCCACTGATACCAATGATGGACACTATCCTCCCACTGATACCAATGATGGGACACCTTTCCTCCCACTGATACCGATGATGGAAAACTATTCCTCCCACTGATACCAATTGTGGGAACACTATTCCTCCCACTGACACCAATGAGAGGACACTATTCCTCCCACTAACACCAATGATGGGACATTATTCTTCCCACTGATACCAATGGTGGGACACTATTCCATCCACTGATACCAATGATGGGACACTATTCCTCCCACTGATACCAATGGTGGGACACTATTCCTCCCACTGATACCAATGATGGGACACTATTACTCCCACTGATACCAATGATGGGACAATATTGTCCCACTAATACCAATGATGGGACACTATTCCTCCCACTGATACCAATGATGGGACACTATTCTCCCACTGATACCAATGATAGGACACTATACTCCCACTGACACCAATGATGTGACACTATTCCTCCCACTGATACCAATGATGGGACACTATTCCTCCCACTGATACCAATTATGGGACACTATTCTCCCACTGATACCAATGATGGGACACTATTCTCCCACTGATACCAATGATAGGGCACTATACTCCCACTGATACCAATGATGGGACACTATTCTCCCACTGATACTAATGATGGGACACTATTCTCCCACTGATACCAATGATGGGACACTATTCCTCCCACTGATAACAATGATGGAAAACTATTCCTCCCACTGATACTAATCATGGGAACCTATTTCTCCCACTGATACCAAGGATGGGACACTATTCCTCCCACTGATACCAATGGTGGGACACTATTCCTTCCACTGATACCAATGGCGGGACATTATTCCTCCCAGTCACTGTGCACAAGGAGAGAAAGCAGAGCTGTGGGAGGGGCTCAACAGGTTCAAATTACAGAAAACTACAGGAGGGGGCGAAGACCAGTCACCCTGCACAAGGAGAGAGAGCAGCAGTGAGCGGTCTTTATTACAGTAAGAAAGTCTCACACTGGATTACTGCACAGATCTGGAAGAAATAATATATACAAAGCACACCAAAGTTCAAGGAAGAATACACATGGCGACGGGATTTAGACAATCGTTGCCTTTCTTTCTTTCCCCGGAGTTTAGCTTTAAGCCTACAATAGATAGGTAATTTATTCCTCCATCCCCAGAAATCAATCCTTATGTGCCCCCGCTTCCTCCACCAACCCTCAGTCATTCACTGTGACATTGCTGGCACAACATGTTCCTTCTGTACATCACACATGGGGCCAGGGCTGGACTGGGACAAAAATTTGGCCCTGAAATCCATCCAGACCGGCCCACTTTGACAGGTCGCTCCCATGGCAGCCGGACAAACCCCCCTGGCTGGCCAACCCCAATGTCCACCCAAGCCCCTTCCCCCCCATTCACTAGCCATGATGCACTGGTCCCCCATGTGGTAGAGAAGGTGAACAGTGCGAGGAGGGAGAGACAGAGGAGGGGAGGGGGGTGGCGGTCCACTGTCACTGAAGCCGGCTCACTAAGACATCGGCCCACCGGGAAGCTCCCTGTAGTCCAGATTAGGCCCGTCGGAACAAGACAGGCAAAGCAAGCAATTGCTTGGGGCCCCGAGCAGGAGCCTGTTTGTTCCACTGCAGGGATGGGGGCTTTTGTTTGCTGAGGGGAGAGAAGCAGGGGCTGTGTGGCAGGCCGGATATCTAATACCAGTGATTTGTGGCCAGTGATGTCTGTTGCTTTAACTTTTTTTTTTTTTCTCACAGTCTCCCCCTCTGGTTGGTTGAGCAGAGCAGTCAGTGTATCAAAGCTTCTCCCCTCCTCAGTCCGTTCTGTAAACACTCACACGAGGAGGAAGAGGCGGAGGGGGAGAAGGGACGCTCTGATCAGGTAGGCAGCTGCTCTAAGTTTTTATTGTGCTCTGTAGATGGAGGAGGGAGGGAGGAGAGTGTCTGGAAAGGAGGACAAGGTAGATGTCATATGGCATATGATGGGGCACAGTGGCTGCATATGATGGGGCACGGATGCTGCATTTGATGGGGCACGTTGGCTGCATATGATGGGGCATGGTGGCTGCATGATGTAATGGAATGACCCATGACAACCAGAGACTTTGGAAGGATGAGAGATACTCCTGTGCCAGCGGCACTAATAACTCCTGGGTCTAAGTCCACCCTGTGCCCTTTTGGATGTAGGGTGGCTAAAAATTAATACTTTGTGTATTACATGAGATGGGACATTATTGTTACTTCATATTGCAGGATGTCTTGAGATATTACAAGTGTTGGTTAAGGTTGACCTGACCAGGTCAACAAGACAGTGACTCATTCCTCTGTGTTTACACTTAAACGATTGGGTATTCAAGATCACACGTCTCTCTTTAGATGTATTGAATTAGCATGTCAATTATGTTTAGTAAAGGTGTTAATTCAGGTCTGCTCCAAGACCTCTTCATTGTGTGATAACGACCGGCCAGCAACCGTAAGAAAAGGTACATTATCGCAGAACTTGTCGAAATGGATAGAGCTGAGAGGCCCAGCGTAACAGACAGGTAACCCGAGGAAGATTTTTTTGATCGGGCTGTTAGACGTGGACTCGCACAAAATGGTCCTAATCCTCCACCGGGGATCATAGACCGCATTATAGCGGCTGTGGATGCCACCTTGCTACAGCGAAGAAGTGCTGCAGCAGCTGAGAGAGGAGAGGTGCAGACACCAGTCTCCATGGAAGAGGAATTCCAAAGAAGGTTACAAGAGATGTGGATACAGCACAGAGGACCAGTATCAGAGGAGGCCCTGCTGGGATGGTCGGATGTGATTCGTTGCCAACTCTGGAAGGAAGCGCTAGCTCTGGAGCAGCAACACCAAGGAAAGGTCCTGTCCTCCATCTATGCAAGGTACTGGCCACAGTATGACGTACGAATGCTGTTGTTGGGGGAACAACCGAAGCAGGAATGGACAGCTGAGTTAAGCAGGCTGATCCAGGCAGAGATGCAGCTGGAGGAGAGCTACAGAGCCCTCCGGTGGTATGTAGCCCAAGAGTGCCCGTGGTCAGCAGATGACAGCCCCACAGAAGGCTATGACTATGATGGCCTGGGATTGTTGTATTGGAGGATGTCCAGTGATCCCGACTTTGGGGATGATCGGGAGTGGCGCTTGGAGGACATAATGGAGCACAGAAAGGAAAAATTGAATATCTCGGGAGGCCACTGGTTACAGGAAGATTTGGAATTTCTGGCCATTCAGGAATGGGAGATGGAGGTCGCCTACAGACAGCTGCTAGACTCTGCTCAGCAGCAGGGTGGGGCTCCCGTTGCCTGGGACTATGAGGAAAGTTCAGATGACAACTGTGAAATCCTGGCTGATGAATCGGCAGTGGAAAATATGGAGATTGCCACCCCTAAAGCCTAAGCGGATGGTGTGGAGTTCCAGAGAGCCGGGCGGTTGGCCCCTCTCTCCAGCAACAAGCCGAGGTGGTAAAACTTTTACCCCCAGCTGAATCACTGGCCACAGAGCAAAGTGTCACAGGCCTCTGCTCCCAACTAACAGAAGAGGGGGTCCCTGTGGTAGTGGATAGGACTGTGGTCTCCACTCACAGCAACCCAGCAGAAGAGCTGGCAACAGAGCAGAGTGCCACAAGTCTCTGCCCTCAAATAGCAGGAGGGGCAGTTCCTGTGATAGTGGATGGGACTGTGGTCTCCACTCGCAGCAACCCAGTGGAAGAGCTGGCAACAGAACAGAGGGTCATGGACCTCTGCTCTCCACTAACGGAAGAGGGGGTTCCTGGGGTAGTGGATGGGACTTCGGTCTCCACTGACACAACCCCAGAAAATGGTACAGGACTGGGACAGGAGGATGTCGGCTTTGCTTTGCAAGCACCGGGGGATTTTCACCTAACACCAGTGGGTGGGACTTCAGTCTCCACTGGTATGCCCCAGGAATGGGGGGCAGTTGGCCCAGATCCCCAACAGCATGATGTACTGAGCCCAGTCACCCTGTCTTCTCTCCAGCGGCTGAAAGGGCTCCAGGGAGAAGGGCCAGCCAATGCCTCTCCCCAGCGGCAGGCGTGTTCTCTGAGAGAGGCAGAGGTTGGCGGGGTGAATAATGCTCAGTTTGGAGCCATTGACCCGTGACAACCAGAGACTTTGGAAGGATGAGAGATACTCCTGTGCCAGCGGCACTAATAACTCCTGGGAACGGAGCTTGTGTCTCGTCTTTATTGTGGGAAATGGAATGGATCATGTCTGCTGGATTGTGGAGTGTCGGATAAGCTTGTCGTGGGTGGATGGAAGGTCGTAAACGGTGGTGACCGTTACACATATGATGGGGCATGGTGGCTGCATTTGATGGGGCACTGTGGCTGCATATGATGGGGCATGGTGGCTGCATATGATGGGGCACGGTGGCTGCATATGATTGGGCACGGTGGCTGCATTTGATGGGGCACGGTGGCTGCATATGATGGGGCACGGTGGATGCATATTGTCATGGACCATGAGATATTAAAGTGTTTCTATGTGAAATCCTAATTCATGTATTGCAGAAGATGAGACATTGTGGAGTACATATTGCAAGAGATACTGGAAGTGGCTTAATTTGTCCTGACTAGGTCACTAGGACAATGACCCTTCAATGCTTGGCTCCGACTAGTGAAATAAGTGGAGTCGGGCTTGTGAGAGACATTTTATTGTCCAGTGTGTAGAGGTGTTAATTGTTGTTCTGATTGCTTCATTGTAGTAATTACCCCCTGGGGGCTTCTGTCTCAACACACATATTCAGGCAATTAAAGCTTTGGGACCAATCTCTGCTGAGACATTTTGAAGTCCTCATTTGCATGGAAGAGGATCTGAGTGAAACCACAAATGTACTTTACAATTGACCAATAGAAAAGCGGTTGTTGGGGGCGGGATGTTCCAAATTCTGTATAAAAGTGTGCTGTGTACTTTCAATAAAGGGTGTCCTGTTTACATTCAGCATTAAGCCTTGGCTCATGTATGGATTATTCGGCGATTCCAGGGATATTCCTACTCATGGAATATTGGGTGATTTCTTTTATGGGAGAAGAAGGGAAGGCTTGACGGGGATATGTTCGACTACCGTCACAACTGGTTGGCAGCAGCGGGATTTTCCCTTCTACTTTCCTTTACACCAGGATTCCAAGCAGACCGAGACAGTGAATGGAAGACTGGTACACCCGGCTTAAAAGAAATACACTGAAAGAACTACTGGAAGTTCGTGGAAGGATTGCTAGCAACAAAACCGAGCGTGTCATCATAGCAGGATTAATGGAGCTAGACCAGGAGAACTCGGTTGCAGCAAGGCCAGCAGTACAAAAGATGGAGACACCAGTGATTCAGGAGGAGGAATTACCAGCCAACAAGCTAATAAGAGAGAAATTAGCATGGTTCGGTCCGAACCCAACGGCGGATGTGGTGCTGAAAGTGATGACCCTGTTAGCGGAGGAAGCTAAACAAATAAGAGACGCAGAGCTACAGTTAAAACTGGCAGCAGTCCAACAAGCAGCCGCACATTCTCCAAACAGTGAGTACAGCACAGCAGACACAAGGAAGATTCCGTTTAGTGCTTTTAAAGCTTTTGATGAGAAAGAACGAGAGCGGCAACATGAGCTGAGAATTGCAGAAATACGACGATCGGTGACAACGCCTAAAGAAGCAGCACCAAATGAAAGACGAAGAGAGGTACAGATACCAGTAACCATGGAAGAGGAATTCAGAAGAAGGTTACAAGAGATGCGGATACAGCACACAGGACCAGAATCAGAGGAGGTCCTGCTGGGATGGGCGGATGTGATTCGGTGCCAACTCTGGAAGGAAGCGCTAGCTCTGGAGCAGCAACACCAAGGAGAGGTCCTGCCCTACATCTATGCAAGGTACTGGCCGCAGTATGACGTATGAATGGTGTTGTTGGGGGAACAACCGAAGCAGGAGTGGATAGCGGAATTAAACAGGCTGATCCGGGCAGAGATGCAGCTGGATGAGAGCTACAGAGCCCTCCGGTGTTATGTAGCCCAAGAGTGCCCGTGGTCAGCGGATGACAGCCCCACAGAAGGCTATGATTATGATGGCCTGGGATTGTTGTATTGGAGGATGTCCAGTGATCCCAACTTTGGGGATGATCGGGAGTGGCGCTTGGAGGACATAATGGAGCACAGAGAGAAAAAATTGAATATCTCGGAAGCGCACTGGCTACAGGAAGATTTGGAATTTCTGGCCGCTCGGGGATGGGACCTGGAAATCGCCTACAAACAGCTGCTAGACTCTGCTCAGCGCCAGGGCCAGGCTCCCTTTGCCTGGGACTATCAGGAAATACCAGTGGACAATGCTGAAATCCTGGCTGAAGAATCGTCCATGTGGCAGGGTAACAGTGTGCTTTGCCAACCTGCCCCTGCAGCTATGGACCAGGAGGTTATATGGCGGATGCAGCAAGTGCCGACTGACCTTGATGATCACGTTTCTGCATGGGACGATCTTGAATGGAGGAAAATCCTGACCAGCAGTATGCCAGTGAATCGGCAGTGGAAAATCTGGAGAATGTCATTCCCAAAGCTGAAGTTCTGACCGCAGGGCCGAGCTCTGCTAACCTCTGCTCAGTACCTATAGCATCGTCTGGGTTACATGGACAGGAGATGGTGAACCTCTATCTCCAGACACTAGTTGCAGAGACAGGGGATTTAATAGATTTTTCTGCTGAGGAAAAACAACCTGATGGGGCTCCAGCAGAAGAGCTGGGATCAGGGCCAAACTTCATTGTGCTCTGCCCAGTACCAAGAGCAGTATTTGTGGAGTTACAAGGAACTTCCCCAGCTGAAGCGCTGGTCACCGAACAGAGGGTTCAAGACCTCTGCCCCACCCCTGTGGCAGTTTCGGAGGCTCAGGGTGAGAAGATGGTGATCACTCCCCAGCCACAAATTACAGAATGTATGGACTTTTCAGAGGATGTTATGGATTATCCACCCCCAGCAGAAGTGCTGGCAACAGGGCAGAGTGCCAGCCATCTCTGCCCAGCACCGGGACCAACTGTGGAGTTCCAGGGAGCCGGGGCGGTTGGCCCCCCTCCCCAGCAACCAGCTGAGGTGGTAAAGCTCTTACTCCCAGCTGAATCACTTGCAGCAGGACAGGATGCTACTGGCGGCTGCACCCCACTACAGCTTGAGTGGATATCGGTGGATGGGACTGTGGTCTCCACTCACAGCAAACCAGCAGAAGAGCTGGCAACAGAGCAGAGTGCCCCGGGCCTCTGCTTTCACCTAACAGAAGAAGGGGTTCCTGGGGTAGTGGATGGGACTTCAGTCTCCACTGGCACAACCCCAGAAAATGGTACAGGACTGAAACAGGAGGATGTCGGCTTTGCTTTGCAAGCACCGGGGGATTTTCACCTCACACCAGTGGATGGGACTTCAGTCTCCACTGGTATACCCCATAAATGGTGGTCAGGTGGCCAAGATCCCCAACAGCATGATGGACTGAGCCCAGCCACCCTGTCATCTCTCCAGCGGCTGAAAGGACTCCAGGGAGAAGGACCAGTCCAGGCCTCTCCCCAGCGGCAGACGTGTTCCCTGAGAGAGGCAGAGGATGGCGGGGTGAGTAATGCTCGGTTTGGAGCAAGTGATTTGGGGTACTGTATGGATACCGGCATTGGGGGACTGGAACTACTGACTAAATTCAGAGACAACCCATCTGGGTTAGTCCCCTGTCAAAGGGGGAGATGTGTGACAGGCCTAGCCGGGACAGGGGCATTTGGAGAGGACTGAATGCGAGCCTCTTGCCGTCCGATTATGGGCCAGGGCCTCAAAGCAGGAAAGTGGATGGTTCATCCCGGCAGACAGTCCTGGAACCTTAAGACTACTTGCCCAACATCCTCGAGTGACCCGTTTGGGTCCCACTGTGGATGTTGAACTATTTCCCAGGGGGAGTAATGTCATGGACCATGAGATATTAAAGTGTTTCTACGTGAAATCCTAATTCATGTATTGCAGAAGATGAGACATTGTGGAGTACATATTGCAAGAGATACTGGAAGTGGCTTAATTTGTCCTGACTAGGTCACTAGGACAATGACCCTTCAATGCTTGGCTCCGACTAGTGAAATAAGTGGAGTCGGGCTTGTGAGAGACATTTTATTGTCCAGTGTGTAGAGGTGTTAATTGTTGTTCTGATTGCTTCATTGTAGTAATTACCCCCTGGGGGCTTCTGTCTCAACACACATATTCAGGCAATTAAAGCTTTGGGACCAATCTCTGCTGAGACATTTTGAAGTCCTCATTTGCATGGAAGAGGATCTGAGTGAAACCACAAATGTACTTTACAATTGACCAATAGAAAAGCGGTTGTTGGGGGCGGGATGTTCCAAATTCTGTATAAAAGTGTGCTGTGTACTTTCAATAAAGGGTGTCCTGTTTACATTCAGCATTAAGCCTTGGCTCATGTATGGATTATTCGGCGATTCCAGGGATATTCCTACTCATGGAATATTGGGTGATTTCTTTTATGGGAGAAGAAGGGAAGGCTTGACGGGGATATGTTCGACTACCGTCACAACTGGTTGGCAGCAGCGGGATTTTCCCTTCTACTTTCCTTTACACCAGGATTCCAAGCAGACACTGGGAACAGTGAATGGAAGACTGGTACACCCGGCTTAAAAGAAATACACTGAAAGAACTACTGGAAGTTCGTGGAAGGATTGCTAGCAACAAAACCGAGCGTGTCATCATAGCAGGATTAATGGAGCTAGACCAGGAGATTATTCGGTGATTCCAGGGATATTCCTACTCATGGAATATTGGGTGATTTCTTTTATGGGAGAAGAAGGGAAGGCTTGACGGGGATATGTTCGACTACTGTCACACATATGATGGGGCACGGTGGCTGCATTTGATGGGGCACGGTGGCTGCATTTGATGGGGCACGGTAGCTGCATATGATGGGGCACGATGGCTGCATATGATGGGGCATGGTGGCTGCATATGATGGGGCACGGTGTCTGCATATGATAGGGCACGGTGGCTGCATTTGATGGGGCATGGTGGCTGCATTTGATGGGGCACAGTGGCTGCATTTGATGGATTATGGTGGCTGCATATGATGGGGCAAGGTGGCTGCATATGATGGTGCACGGTGGCTGCATTTGATGTTTCTTTTTTTTAGAATCAGTTTGCGCCCCCCCCCCCCCCAAACAAATTTGAGCACCGACCGCCTCTGCTCCCAGCACATATCTATCTCTCCCCTCTATAGCACTAGCCCTCTCCCCAGGACATATCTGACCCTTGCATTCCATGCAGAACACTCGCAATTCAGCTACACGCGTTTGCTGCGGCACAACTGCAGTATTTGCACTGTAAACATTTTTATTTATATAACATGTGGGTGAACGTAAACTGTATCGCTATGCTGTGGTTCCTGTAGGCTCTGCGTGCGTGGGGGGGGGGGGCTTGGGTTTGGGGGCTTCCATGTCCATTTTGCTTGGGGCCCCCAAATTCCTTCAAACGCCCCTGACCAGTCCATCCCTACATGGGGCAAAAGTAGAAGAATTGTGGTGTTGGCCCTCAGCTCATAATCTGTATTCATAGTTCAGTATTATTCAATAGTTCAGTTTTTCTCACCTTGGCCGGTATGAATCGTGAACTCCTTTCCAACAGAGGCAGCATGCATGACGTAACGGTCCCAGCTTTGAGCACCTGAAAGTGTTGGCAATGTTAGAATGGGACCGATATTTCTCATAGTCCAAAATTAAAGCTTAATTTTTACCCTTTTTCCTATTTTTCCACCTACCTTTTTAACCACTTGCCGACCACCGCACGCACTTTTATGTCAGCAGAATGGCACGGACAGGCAAATGGGCGTATATATACGTCCCTTTAAATTTGCTGCCGCGTGTGCGGGACCCGTGGACTTGATGTCTGCCGGTGTCCCGCGATCGTGTCACGGAGCTGCAGAATGGGGGGATGCCTGTGTGAACAAGGCATCTCCCTGTTCTGCCTAGTGACAGGACACTGATCGTCTGGTCCCTGTGATCGGGAGCAGCGATCAATGTCATGTCACATGTAGGCCAGCCCCCCGCACGCAGTTAGAATCACTCCCTAGGGCACACTTAACGCCCCTCCCTGCCAGTGTCATTTACACAGTAATCAGTGCATTTTTATAGCACTGATCGCTATAAAAAAGGTCATGGTGTCCGATGTGTCTGCCATAATGTCGCCGTGACAATAAAAATCGCTTATTGCCGCCATTACTAGTAAAACAAAAATATTAATAACAATGCCATAAAACTATCCCCTATTTTGTAGACGCTATAACTTTTGCGCAAACCAATCAATAAACGCTTATTACCAAAAATAGGTAGAAGAATACGTATCGGCCTAAACTGAGGAAAAAAATTGTTATTTTTATGTATTTTTTGGGGATATTTATTATAGCAAAAAGTTAAAAATATTGCATTTTTTTTCAAAATTGTCGCTCTATTTTTCTTTATAGCGCAAAAAATAAAAACCGCAGAGGTGATCAAATACCACCAAAAGAAAGCTCTATGTGTGGGAAAAAAAGGACGCCAATTTTGTCCTTAACCTGCCTATTGGTCCGGGTCTTAGGTGGTTAAAGGAACTGAAACATTAGGACTATTGGGAGTCTGTGGGTTCCACCAGTAACACTCAGATCTCTGTGTATGGGGAGGGCTCATTGGTTAACAATTATGCCCCGTACACACGATCGGAAATTCCGACAGCAAAAGTCCGATTGGAGCTGTTCATCAGAAATTTCCGCCCGTGTGTACGCTCCATCAGACTTTTGCTGTCGGAATTTCTGACGGACTTAGATAGAGAACAGGTTCTAAATTTTTCCATCGAAAATTCCGAGTTTTTCCCGTTGGAAAGTCCGGCCATGTGTACGCGGTATTATAGTGATTTATTCCTAATAGAGTAGTGATTGTAAATATGGTTGGTGCCCAAAAGATAGAAAATGCTCAGAAGACAGTTTGCAAAGAAATATGTTATTCAATTAATCATGTAGATTATTCAATAAAATATACTTACCATACAATGTGAGATTATAGACCAGATTGCACGTCCCCGATCCGAGTATTAGTATACTTGCTGTATATCTCCTTTGGTCTTCTCTGGTCAGTTTATATATAATTAAGGATCCGTCTGCTGTGGTGTTCAGACGTCCTTTATACTTATCATCCCAAATATCAATGGGTTTACCTGGGATTGTTATAGCTAATTGATGATTGTTACTGGTAATTGTCCACACGATGTCTATGATATCGGTGTAATCCACAGCTAGGACAACCTCTTCTCCCTCTACACCGGATACATGTCTTATATTTCCACACCGTGTATCTGGCATTCCTGATACTGAACCACACATGACTATAGAAATAGAGAAAGGTTTTAATATCTACCTGTACATAATTTTTTTTACCATAAATAGGACAGTTTGACATTTTCCTCAATACCAATCTAAAAACACCTTCAATCTTAAAAAAAATGGCTCCATGTTGGGCAGAGTGGTGGTACTCCTTATTCCTTGATTGCAGAAGACAACAGAGGCGGACTGACCATACGGGCCCTGCCCAAGGGCCCCATGTCACTAGGGGGCCCCATCAGAGTTGCCAGCCTTAGTAAAACCAGGGACAGTATATAAAAATCTGTGTTTTTAAAAAAAATGCCAAGATTATATCTGCCCCACCTCTCCAGTACCTTTTCAGTGTGTGTATGTGTATTGTGTGTGTGTATACTGTGGGCCAGATTCAGGTATTGCTGCGTATCTTTGTGCAGGGGTAGCGTATCCTATTTACGCTACGCCTCCGCAACTTATACAGGTAAGTGCTGTATTCACAAAGCACTTGCTCCGTAAGTTGCGGCGGCGTAGCGTAAATGGGCCGGCGTATCCGCGCGTAGTTCAAATTGGGCAGGTAGGGGGCGTGTTGTATTTAAATTAACCCTGACCCCACGTAAATGACGTGACGAACGAACTGCGCATGCGCCGGCCGCAAACGTATCCCAGTGCGCATGCTCCAAATCACGTCGCAAATAGTAATTGAAAACGACGTGAACGTAACTTACGCCCAGCCCTATTCTGAATCGGCTTACGCAAACGACGTAAACGACGTACAATACGACGCTGTCCCAACGTCCATACTTAACATTGGCTGCGCCTAATATAGCAGGGGTAATTTTACGCCGGTCCGACGCCTTACGTAAACGACGCAAATAGAAACGCCGGCCGCAACTACGTTCGTAAATCGGCGTATCTACCTAATTTACATATTTGACTCGTAAATCGACGGAAGCACCACCTAGCGCCCAGCGTAAATATGCAACTAAGATACGACGGCGTAAGAGACTTACGCCGCTCGTATCTTAGCTATATCACGGCGTATCTGATTCTTTGAATCAGGCGCCAAGATATGACGACGCTCATTCGGATTTACGACGGCGTTTTTGGAGATACGCCGTCGTAAGTCTTTCTGAATCTGGCCCTGTGTGTGTATATTGTGTGTGTATACTGTGTATGTATACTGTGTATGTATACTGTATGTGTCTGTGTGTGTATACTGGGGGCCCCATAATATCCTATTGCCCGGGGGCCCCATAATCTACTATTGCCCGGGGGCCCCATTAGACATGTGCACAGAAAAGGGTTTAGTTTTTTTTTTTTGTTCAGTTTCGTATCGTTCCGTAGGTTCGTTCACGTTTGTTTTTCGTAAGACGCCCATTTTCCAGTTCGTTCCCGTTCATTTTTCGTACGACGCGATTTTTTCGGATTCCGATCGTTTCGTATTTTCGTTACCGTTTTATTTTCGTACATGCGGGATGGTTCTTTATTCTGTTTAATTCATGTTCGTTACAATAATTTTCGTGAATTTTCGTCAATGATTTGCATTCTGTATCTTGAAACCCTTTTCTTTTGCTATTTTTAGTCGTATGTTCATTGTTCATATGACATCTATAACAAAAGATTTGCATTCTGTATTTTGAATACAAAATACGAACAGAAAATAGGAATTCAAAATACAGCATGCAAATCTTTTGTTATAGATGTCATATGAACAATGAACATACGACTGAAAACAAACAGAAAAAGGATTCAAACAAAATACAGAATGCAAATCTTTTGTTATAGATGTCATTTTCGTTCTTTTGCCGTCTTCGTTTTGTCGTTTTTTTTCATCAGATCGTTCGTTCCTATTTGCGGTTGTACGTTATGCGGCTCATTCGTAATCCCGCTGTTTTCGTATTTTGGTGCTTTAATTTTTTTGTATGTACACATTATCCCGCGGGTACGAAAATGAACATTTTCGTACGAAAATAACATTCGTACGAACGGGAATGCACATATCTAGGCCCCATGAGTTGTCAGTCCGCCCCTGGAAGACAATGGGCCAGATTCAGGTAGAGTTAGGCTGGAGTATCAGTGATACTCCAGCCTAACTCACTTTGAGCTGGCGTTTCTGTTTTCTGTAAGCAGAAAACATGAAATGCCGGGATGGAGTTTGCAAACGACGTGAACATTTTTAAATTCGACGCGATGACGACGGCTATACTTAACATAGGATACTCCACCTAGGGGTCATGTTTTTCTTTGCGCCGCGTATAGCTTACGGAAACGTCGGAAAGTCATTGCGTCGGGCCCGAGAACGATCGTGAAGATTCTCGCTGATTAACATATTCTCGACATTAATCAGCGGGAACGCCCCGAGCGCCATTTTTAAAAATTGCAGTTCCGATACGACGGCGAAATACAATTACGCCGCTTGTATAAGCGGCGTAATTGTATTTCGCCGTCGTATCGGAACTGCAATTTCTAAAAATGGCGCTCGGGGCGTTCCCGCTAATTAATGTCGAGAATATGTTAATCAGCAAAAATCTTCACGATCGTTCTCGGGCCCGACGCAATGACTTTCCGACGTTTCCGTAAGCTATACGCGGCGCAAAGAAAAACATGACCCCTAGGTGGAGTATCCTATGTTAAGTATAGCCGTCGTCATCGCGTCGAATTTAAAAATGTTCACGTCGTTTGCATAAAACGTCCGTGAATGGGGATTGACGTCATTGACGTTCCCTGACAGAATTTGGAGCATGCGCACTGACAGTCGACGCATGCGCAGTACGTTCGCCGCGGGATCGCGCCTAGTTTAAATACTACATGCCCCCTACCCGCCGAATTTGAATAACGCCGGCTCATTTTCGCAACGCCGCCGCAACTTTAGGAGCAGGTGCTATGTGAATAACAGTACTTGCTCCTAAAGTCTCGGCGGAGGACCGTAAATGAGAAACGTTACTCCACATTAAAGATCCGCTCACCTACCTGAATCTGGCCCAATGTTGTTAGACATAGGTTGGACTTGATGCACTTGTGACTTTTTTCAACCTCACCTACTATGGGCCAGATTCAGGTAGATGGGAGTATCTTTCCTCTGGAGTAACGTTTCTCATTTACGTTACTCTGAAGACCCTTTCGGCGCAAGTACTGTTATTCACATAGCAGTTGCGCGTAAACTTGCGCCAGAGTAACGATAATGCGCTGGCGTAACCCGACGCAAGTGGAAGTGGGTGTGATCATATGTAAATGATGGGCGGAGCCCAGCGCAGAGGCTTACGTTCAGCGCATCATCCACGGAGCATGCGCAGTGAGTGCGGCTCCACTCGCCCCCTTGTGCGCATGCTCACAACTTCCGTCGGCACCACTTCCTGGGAAACGTCAGCGCAATGCCTTCCGTTGGGCGCTTAAAAGCGCAGGCGGAAACGCCATTCCGGCGCAAAAGTAGTTCCGTTTTCCCCCACCCCAGGGAAGATACTTTTGCTCTGTGATGGCTGCTCCCGCTACCCCCAAAGAGAGGAGGAACCTAAATTTTAATTCCCAGGAGGTCTCGGTCATCATATCAGCGATGGAGTCTGTGAATGATTTGCTCCATGGCCAAAAAAGCCGGAAGACCAGCCGGGAGAGGAAGCAGGGCATCCTGGAGTCCATTGCTGCCAGGGTGAATGTCTTGGGGTACTCCACCCGGAGTGCTTCGGACATTCAAAAGAAAATCAATGACTTGCGGCGCAAGGTCAGGGGCAAGGTGGCCACCATCAGGAGGCATGAGAGGGGCACAGGTGGTGGTCCCCCATGTCCTGTCAGCCTGACCGCAGAGGAGGAGGTGGTCGCCCGCTGCCTGGACAGGGAGCAGTTGGAGGGGGTCCCAGGCTATGACTCCATGGAGGAAGGCTCCAGGACAGGTAAGTGTTTTTTATCCCCTATTTGGTTTGTTGCATGTGGGGGGGGGAAGGGTACATGTGCCAAGTGTGTGGGACCAACAACATGTGTCTGCTTTGTGTCATCCACAGATGACGGAGCTGGGCCATCATCTCTTGGCGGCCAGGCCACCCCAACCTCCCAATGGGATGCTGATGAAGAGGCCCTGGGTGATGAAGAGACCGAGGTGGAGGAGAGTGCCCACACCACCTCTGCAGAGGTGGTTGTGGAGGAGCCTGTCCCTGAACAGGACTTCATCTTAGTGTTGGAGGAGTCCTCCTCTTCAGCAGGGCCCTCTGTCATCCCCTCCCCCATCCTCGGTAGCCCCTCAGGGGCGACTCCATCCCCACGGGGACAACCCTCTCCTGCCCCCAGGAAGGCCACCCGGAAGACCAGGGGGGTGTGTGATCTGGTCGAGGACCAGGTGCTGTTGGACCACGCCAAGCAGACCCAGCAGATGGGGGAGATTGCTGGCCACCTGGACCGGGTCGCTGACAGCCTGGGCTCCATGTCGCAGCTGCCCAGTGGTGTTCAGAACATTGTTACCAGCCTGGGGGAGGTGCAGGCTGATGTCCGGCACCTGACAGCAGCTGTACATGCCAACACTGCTGCCATTCGGGAAGAGGGGAGGCAGCGGCAGCGTGACCAGCGGCACAATATCACCCGCCAGTTGAGGATGCAGGCCCAGACTAACCTCTATCTGAGCCGGATTGCAGTGGCCTTGGAGGGCATGCAGCCAACAGCTGGCCGGAGTGGCCCATCCGGGGAACAGCCTCCTCAAGATGCCCCCACACCCCCACCACCACCCACTCCCTCCAGGCAGCTGAGGAGCCCGAGAGTGCCCCCAAGGAGGAGCCCCCGTCATCCCAGATGAGGGTTTTTTTTAATTTGGTTTATATTTGTGTTTTTTTTAGTACTCAGGTTATGAGTTTTTTTTTATTTTTATACTCAGGTTATGAGTTTATATTTTATTTTCATGCTCAGGTGATGAGATTTTTTATTTCTTTTGAACTGCACACGGTCAGGAGTGCAGGGACAGTGTGAATGGTGTGTGAATGTGAGGGGGTGGCACTCCTGACAGTAAGGGGTGTCACCCTCGGCCGTGGTGGTGAAGTTAACCCCACGGCTGTATGAATGACGTGTGAAAGGTGTATGAATGGACAGCAACATCATTGGGGCCTTGACGCTGGCGTTGCTGCTCCCAAGTCCTCCATGCTGGACTTGGGCTAATCCAATGCGATGTGCATGTGGTGTGTGTGATCTAGGGACATCAGTGGTGTACACGCGTGCATTGTCTGTGTGATTAATGTCTTGGTTTAGTGTCCAAAGATGCTTACGGCGAGGACCCTCCTGACTGCTCTTCCATCAGCAGACTGGGGCTCCTCTGGCAGGTGGGGACTGTGTGGGTCGGGGGTCAGGTCATCACGCATGTCAATCTGCAGGCCTTTTCTCATAGCAAAGTTGTGCAGAATGCAACATGCAGCGATGATCTGACACACGAAGGTAGGGGAATACAATAGGGTCCCCCCAGACTTATCCAGGCATCGGAAACGGGACTTCAGGAGCCCAAATGTTTGCTCCACCACTGCACGGGTTTTGATGTGTGCTTCATTGTATTTTCTCTCTCCTCTGGTTTGGGGGTTCCGGAAAGGAGTCATTAGATGGGGTCCCAGTGCATATGCAGAGTCACCTGGAAGGGAAAAGACAGGAGGATGTTAGTCATGCATGTGCCACTTCTGTTGTGCATCACGGGAGGGGATAGTCATGCCTGCCACCCATGTCACTCACCAACCAGCCAGCTGTCCCCATACATGTTCTGTTCGAATTCTGCTGGGATGGGACTCTGACGGTATATGAAGCTGTCATGGCTGGACCCGGGGTGTTTGGCACGGACGTGCCATATGAGGCGTTGGGCATCGGCTATCACCTGTACGTTGATGGAATGCCAATGCTTCCGATTGCGGTATATGTGCTCTGTGGCACTGGGGGGCTGAAGGGCCACATGTGTGCAATCAATGGCCCCCACAGTGCGTGGGAATCTGGCAATGCTGTAGAAATCTGTCATTGCCTTCAGTCGCAGGTCCTCAGTGGTGGGTCTGATGAACTGGTTGGACATGCGTCTGAGGATTGCAGGGACAACCTGGTGCACACATCTGCTTATGGAGGACTGTGACATCCCAGCCACCACTCCACTTGTACGCTGGAATGATCCGCTTGCAAGGAAATGAAGTGTTGCCAGGACCTTCACCAGTGGCTGCACTGCTTGTGAGCGGTGTGTCTTGCTGGTGATGTCATCCTGCAGGGTTGTGGTTAGTTCAAGTATTGCATCTGGGCTGAATCTGAAGAGGCGATACACCTCCTCATCAACCATGCCAAAGAGGTTCATACGCGTGCGGTATATCCTCTCACGTGCCCGCCTCCTCCGTAGCGAGGGACCCAGTACTAGTCTTAGGACCATGAGTGCCCCTGGCATGTTGGCACACAGAGGTGTTGTCCTTGCAAGTGTGGTTGTTCAGCTTGCTAGTTTCGTCGGTAACGCTGCTGCTGTAGCTGCTCTCCTGCTGACCTGTGACCGTCTGGAGTAAAGATAAAGCAGCCTTTTGTAGAAATAACTTTGCGCCGGACGGACGAGATACGCGCGGTGCATGTAGCCAGCGTATGGTGCTAATCCGTTCGTGAATTGTGAAAAATCCTTCATTTGCATATTTGCAGGGGAAATCAATAGGCGCGACTGATGCGCCAAGCGAAATTAAGCGCTGACGATACTCTGGCGTCGGAACGTTCCGCCGGTCGCAAATGACCCGTTATTGGGCGCATCTAGTTTGGTGGGTACGGGCACATAGAAACGACGGCGCATCTTCACAGTTACGCGGCGCATATCGAAATACTCCAGCGCAAGTGTTGCTGAATCTGGCCCTATGTAACTATGTGCATTTAGTTTTCTCTCATGTCATGAACTTGTCCTGCCAGATACTGTATATAAGGGGTGGGCAACCTTAAAGAGGTGGAGACAAGGCTTTTTTTCAGCAGGAACGTGGGGGAATGCAGTTCTGGCACCTCCAGTTCTGAATGTATGTAGTGGCAAATGGGTGCTGGGGTGTACTGGAGGGTCTATTAATGCTTGCTGGGGCATCTATTGTTGCTGGAGGGAATCTATTATTACAGGGGGAGGGTCTATTGTTGCTAGGGAGGTCAGTTGTTGCTGGTAGGGGATCTATTGTTGCTGGGGGCTCTTTTGCTACTGGGAGACATCAACTGTTGAGGGAGGGGTCTATTGTTGCTGGGGGAGCTCCATTGTTGCTGGCTACAGGGGATCTATTTTACTTCCTATCATATACAAATTACTTACCACAAATTGACACTTGGTTCTGTATCTATTACTAACAGGTAGATAGGGGGTGGAACCAAAGAATGGTGCTCGGAGGTGGGTAGGGAGTGGAACCAAAGAATGATGCTCGGAGGTGGGTAGGGAATTGAATCAAAGATTGGTGCTCGGAGGTGGGTAGGGGGTGGAACCAAAGAAGGTTTCTCGGAGGTGAGTAGTGAGTGGAACCAAGGAATGGTGCTCAGAGGTGGGTAGGGAGTCGAAGCAAAGTATGGTGCTCTGAGGTGGGTAGGGGATGATACCAAGGAATGGTGCTCAGATGTGGGTAGGGAGTGAAAGCAAAGTATGGTGCTCTGAGGTGGGTGGGGGTGGAACCAAGGAATGGTGCTTAGAGGTGGGTGGGGGTGGAACCAAAGAATGATGCTTGGAGGTGGAACCAAAGAATGGTGCTCAGAGGTGGGTAGGGGGTGGGACCAAGGAATTGTTCTCAGAGGCGGTAGAGGGTGGAACAAAGGAATGGTTCTTGGAGGTGGGTAGGAGGTGGACACAACAGGTGTCTCGGAAGTAGGGAGTTCCTGCACCTCTTCTTTGAGAAAAAAAAGCCCTGGGTAGAGATCTACCTGAACAACGTGGGAGAAGTCAAAGATCACCGGGCACAGTGTCGCCTCCTCACACCTGATTAAAACCTCTAATTGCCGTACTACTATGTCGCAATTGCATGCACTGCACTACAATTGTAGGTTTAAATCAGGTAGTGAGGAGGCAACATATCGCTTCCTCACCACCTGTCAAACACACTTGGATTGCTTTTCAGAGGAGCAGCAGGACCTGCTGTACTTGTGAATGAGCCCTTAGTTGCATTTGGCAGCGGCACCCTTTAGGGCTCGTTCACACATAAAGTTGGGGGGGGGGGACGAAATTCTGTGGTTGATTTGCAGATTTACCGCCCCCATCCCTACTCCCTTCATCTGCTGAGGCAGCAGCAGTAGTTAAACCACCTGTTGCTCTTGGTGGGTGCTACCACCTGGAAAACGCAACCCATTTAAGTAAATGGGGCAACTTTGCAAGGCCCCATCTCCGGCCTAGCAGCCCGAGCAATACGTCTACCCAGGCAGCCATCCAGGTGGCACAGAACAGTGATCACCTGACTTCACCCAAATATATAGGTACTCCCAGCAGGCCAAGGGATTTAAGAAAAACCCCTCCACATTGGATGAGACACCCCATATACCCATAATCTGACCTTGCAGTGCCCTTCTGCAAACGGGTACCCAGACACCTAGCGGCAAAAGAGAGAAGTGCAGCAATTACAGACTATACCGCGTACACACAATCAGAAATTCCAACAAGAAATGTCCGATGTGAGCTTTTGGTCAGCAATTCCATCTGACTTTTTCTGTCGGGATTTCCTCTAGCAAAAGATTGAGAGCAGGTTCTCTATTTTTCCGACGGAAAAAGTTCTTGTCGAAAATTCTGCTCGTCTGTATGCAATTCTGACGCTCCAAAAAACACGCATGCTCAGAATCAAGCAGAAGAGCCGAACTGCTTATTGAACATCATTGATATCGGTTCGTCGTACATCTTGTACATCACCGCGTTCTTGACAGTGGGAATTTCAGACAAGATTTCTGTGAACGTGTGTCAGTGCCCACCAGTGCCATTAATCAGTGCCCACCAGTAGTGTTGCTCACGAATATTCGCATTGCGAATATTCGTTACGAATATTGCATAGTCGAGTATTCGCGAATAAATCGAATATCGCTGTGAATATTCGCTATTGCGAATATTCGTATTTTTTGAAATGTATTTTTTAAAACAGATCACATCCTAGTGATCTCCATCGACGTCTTAAAGCATTGCTGGTATGATTAGAGACCCTGGGCCGAGTAGCTGAGGCGATCCTTTTATGTTGCCGAATATTCGCAATGCGAATATTCGTATTACGAATATTCGCGAATACTTTCTCTGCCCTTCTGTGTTTTGTGTATATATAAAAAAAAAAATTAGCTTTAGTTTAGTCATATAAGTTTGTGTATGTAGAGTTGGTGTTTAGTGCCTATTAGTTTAGTAATCCAGGAAATGATCTCCGTTTTCGCGTGTTGACGAGAATTTCGCAATTAATTTCGCATTAGCGAAATTTCGCATTCGCATTAGTGAAATTTCGCATTTGCATTAGCGAAATTTTCGTAAAAAAAAATTTCTGATAAAATATCACGAATATTCGATATTAACGAATATTTCGCGAATATTCTTCTATATATTCGTGAAATATTGCGAAATCGAATATGGCGTATTCCGCTCATCACTACCCACCAGTACAGCTCAATGAAATTAACTGCCACCTCATCAGCTCCCACCATCGGAGTGCTCCCGACTCCGTTCCGTTCCCTCCCCTGGCCAAAGGCAGCTCCATTAGTCCCCTGCCTCTGCTGCAAGACTACAAACCCCAGAATGCAGCGTGGTCAGTAACAGCCAATCGGCTGTTTTAGAATAGGCGGTGGGTGGCTGGGGGAGGGTGATTTCCACCCAGCACGCCCCTGCCTCAGATCCCTTTTCTATCGGTCTTTTTTTACATAATAATCGGCCAATGCCGATTTTTAAAAAAAGGCGAAATATCGGTCGACCTCTAATGTAAAGCCACTCTCATCCTTTCTAAACTACTGCCATAGTGCTGATCTACAAGGATATAGATGCCTCCTGCATGTATTCTTACCTGTCAAATGTCTGCCCTCTGTCTGTTATAAGAACTGAAAAAACTGCAGATTCTGTGGGTGGATCTGTTGTCTGGAGCTCGGTGGGTGGAGTCGTGATGTCAGTAGACTCCCCGCCCTCCTCGACACTCCCCTTGTCAACATGCATTTTCTCCTGTGTATTCCTTACGCTAAATTCTGCTATGATCAGTAACATCCAGCCAAAATCCAGAAAAGTAACCACATGACTTCAGAAAAGGAGTGGGGGTGGGAATTAAAAAATAATGCTTGTCTCCAGGCTAGTGCATGAGATATGTAAATAACCTGTCACTCACAGCAAGGGGGTGGAACGGACTAAGGTTTTTCTCTGTAAGTCTGTTTTATTTCAATGAACAATAAAAGAGGATTACTCAGAGCTGAATTAACTCTGTGTGGCAAGACTGGGCACAGATGATAGGTAATCTTATACTCTACATTGTGGCATCCACAAAAAAAATGTGGGTTTACATCCACTTTAATTTAAAGGATCACTAAAGGAAATATTTTTTTTAGCTAAATAGCTTCCTTTACCTTACTGCAGTACTGGTTTCATGTCCTTATTGTTCATTTTTGCTTTGAAGTTGCTGTAATCCTGCTCTGTTCTCCACACTTCCTGCTTGTCTGTTTCCTTATAACCACAGTGCTGGGAGCTTTCTCACGGTGGTCTAAGCTGTCATTACTGTGTGTCTAAAACTTCCCAAAACCAATCAGATTAATTTTAAAAACAAAACACTGCACTGGGTTTGTTTGTTTTTGTTCTGTGTGTCTATTTCTACTTCACAGAAACACGAAGCCAGTTCAAAAGTGAAACTAATCTGCAGGCACATTATATGATTGATTTGTATCTATGTTTAATCATTTTGAAATGGAATCAGTTAACTTTTATGTCTCTATACCCTGTAAACAGTCATTTCAGCAAAAAAATTGTTTTCCTTTAGTGACCCTTTAATGTATGCGTGCTCTTCTCCCCTTTTACAGGCAACAGCTATAACCAGCAAAAAAAAAAAAATGAAAAAAAAAATTGCAACATGACAGCTTAGTAATAGTGTAATATGATAATATAATAATTACACTGCTGTAATTATATATGAATATCAAAGCTTCCCAGTTGAATATAAAACACTAGACCAAATAGAGAAATATTCAGCTTACTTTTACTTATTACCGGTTGTTGTTGTTGTGAGATATCACACACCATCATAGAAGATCACACAATACAAGGAAGGGGGAAAAGACGTAACTTACCTTTGCACACACATAGAAACATCAGACCACCCAACAGAAGGACACCCATGATCCTTATAAATCAGACCTGTGAGGTTTCCTGAATGATACTTCACCAGAATACACTAATGTGAAGATGTGACACAGATATTTACTGTTCCGCTCGTCTGTCTCACCTCCTCCTTCCTGTACCTTCTGACCACTTGACATTCAGTAAAGGTTGTTGGAAACTATGTTAAAGTGGTATTACCACAATATATAATGCAACTTACTAAACCTTAGATGTTATTCTTTTTTTGGGCTCCCCCTCCCCCTTTTTTCATTTAATGATCTTGCCATTAACACACTTCCGGTCGTAGTTTGTCTCCACTTTGGATGGAGGAGCAATGGTTTCAGATTGGAGACACCCTTGGACAGCAGCTCTATCAAACTGGAGGGGGAGCGGCTGTTAAGGATTTAGACTCTAGATCAGGGGTGTCAAACTCAAATTCATCGTGGGCAGCATGGGCATTGTAACGGTCAGGGGTTAACGCCGTTTACGATATTCCATTCCACCAACCCACGACAGCTTATCCGACACTACACAATGCTGCAGACAGGACCCATTGGATTCCCCAGAATAACGAGACACAAGCTCTGTTCTCTGGTTCAAACAAATGAATACTTTTGTGGTAAAACTCAGACTCTTCTTATACAGTTAGCAACCAAATATGGACAATGACTCAACTCCACCCACAACATGACACAACAAACTATAATACACATTCCTTTAGATAATGATAATCAGATATTCCACATGAGTTAATTACTAGTCATTACCCAGGCATTCTGACTCTGCGACAAGCTATTCTCACCTGATACACAATACACATTCCTTTAGTAAACATAAGTCAGACGTCTAACCTTTAGAGGGTGCTAAGTCACATTCCATATTATCATCAATAGTATTTTCACACAATACAGTGTAATTAGCATCACACAATGAGAGGTCATTCAGAAGCCAGACTTAATTAGCACAATAGACAATAGAATGCAATCACATCAAGCTTTTATCACTACAGCCAGGTAGCTGGAGGTGATTAACGTCAATTAACATCTTTCAAATAACCTGTTGAGTTCAGAATCAACAACTTGTAATATTTCAAGATATTCTGCAATACATGAATTATTGTTACTGTCCCATCTCATGTAATCCGAGATATAATTTCTCAGTCATCCTATGCCCCTATTGGACATAGGATGACTCTAGACATAAGAGTCATTGGTGAAGCTGGCACAGGAGTACCCCGTATCCTTCAAAAGTCTATGGGTATCACGGGCCATTCCATTAAAGGCATTATGGTTGCCCTCAAAGGGCCAGTTGAGCACCACCTTACACCAGATTTTAAGAGCCCCCCCACCATAAGAAGTCAAGAGTCCCCATCCTCTCTTACATCACAGTTCACCCCCCTTACCTTGTGCTGCTGCCAAGAATAAGCTGGGGGTGGAGCTGGAAAGCAAAAAGTGCAGTGTCTTCAGGAGGACCAGAGGGCGGTTGGAGCCAGCTGGATGGTGAGACTAGGAGAGGGAGGAGACCAGGGGCTGCTGCGGTTAGATCTGTAGGAGGCGCAGGATCAATAGGAGTTCTGGCCTCCCCTCTGCTGCCAACTGCTGATATGGTGAGAGGGGGTGGCAGAAATGAGCCTCTCTGCAACTAAGGCCCCTGTTCCAGTTGAAGAAAAACTGCCCCAAAGTAGGATGCTGCCACCACCATGCTTCGCGGTGGGTATGGCCTCCTCTCTGATGCCGACTGGTGAGAAAAAGTGGGGGCAAGAACATGGAGGTTGTCACAGCTGCAAGAGAGGCGTGAGGGTCAGATGAAATGGTGCACATATAATATCTACAGTCACTTCCCCTGCATCACCATGCAGACTATTTCTCCTCCACTGCACCTCTCCTGCAGACTCTCCAGGATTTCTATCCTCCTGCACAAACTTTACTGTAGATCGTTATCTTCTCTGTCATATCCTCCTCTATGAGCGAAAGAGGCCACTCTAAACTCAATTGCTGGCTGCTATAAATGCTTTTACTAGGCCAGAGGTCTGCAGTACCTCTCCCCGGAGGCCTAGTAGGCCTAGTAATTTAGAAGCACATGTAGCTTGGCAGACTACTGCTCCTAGCTATTCTGGTTTGCAAGTCCTGCCCCCTCAGGCTGCATCGACTTGACACTTTCCCCACAGTCTATCCTCTAGCCTCGCACCCAGCTCCCCTGGCATGCCTCATCCAGTAATCTACTGTGGTCTACTCACCGACCTTTTCCTGCCCCGAGTCCATGATGAAGAACTTTATCTGGACACACGTTCGACAGCTTCTCCAGCCCCTCTGTTTCAGGATACTCTATCCATGACCGTGTAAGGAAGGATGTAGCTCCGTCTCAGCTCTCCCGGGCTCCTCCGCTAGGCCTCGCACCCCCCCCCATATGGGGGTGCAGCCTCTGCTGCTGCCTAGTGCTCCATTTTCCAAGTCTCCCGGCCGGTATGGCAACTCCTCCGCAGTAGGCTGGGACCTGAACTTATATGGGGTTTAATGACAGCAGCACTGCATCTGGTGGCAGGCTATGGGTGGCAAGCGGCACTGCATCTGGTGGCAAGTGGCACATTCACCCGACAAATAACCCGCTGCCAAATTCCCCATTAACCCTGAGACTACACTACCCCCCGACGTCTTTTTTGGGGGAAGGTAAGAGAGGGGGTGTGTCCCTGATTGGCAGTTTGAAAATGTGGTCATCCTACTTATCAGGTTTGCCCAAACTATAATGAAAACATCGACATTAGATTATTAAACACCCACTAACTGTAACACACAGGGATTGTATAAAATAAATATCTTTATTAGATTCCAAAATAATAATTGAAAATTCCATTTACAAGCAAGTAAATTTTTTTTTACCTTACAATAATAATACAATATCCATTCCCAATACCAACCCTGTCTTCTTACATAAATCACAACGTGCTTCCAGGATGTAGCATTTATTTTTATTTTTTTATTTAACATGGTTGTGTGCATGGGCGTCCACTCCATAGGGCAAGGGGAGTAATTAACCCCCTCCATGTAAATCGAGAAAGTGTTGAAGACACCCCTCCGTGACTTAAGCAGTGACAGCGCTGCGGTAAAAGGCAGGTTAGAACAGGGAGAGAGAGGTGAGCTGTTGGCCATGGTGTTGCAAGGGGGGGGGGCGGGGGTGGTCTGGTGCGGGGTGACACCACTGCACCTGACCAACCATCCCCTTCTCTCGCGGCCGCGGGCTGTCTGAACGATCCCGGGCCAGATGTCACACAGGCACAATGAGCAGAGTGAAGCCGCCTCCCCCTCCAGTGTTGTGCTGTGCCTGACCTTAGGTACTGATGGCTGACCTTAGGTACTGAATGGGATAGGAGGTTCTTCTGTGCTGAAGGGGGGGTTTGTGCTGAATGGGGGTACATCTGTGTTGAAGGGGGGGTCTGTGTGGAATGGGGGTCTGTGCTGAAGAGGGGGTACATCTGCACTGAATGGAGGGGTCTGTGCAGAATGGGGGGTCTGTGCTGAAGGAGGGGGTCCAGCTAAAAAGCGGTGCTTTACCATTTTCTTAGCTGCGCTATTCGGCCACTAGCACTTTTAACCCCCGCTAGTGTTTGAAGAAAGGGTTAAATGCGACTGTTTATCGTCGCTGCCAAAGCACCCTCCCCTGAAAATATTTCAGCGGACGCCCATGGCTGTGTGGTTCTGCCCACACAACCATGCCAACCATTTCAGGAATTTTTTGCAAACACGGAATACAAGTCCCACCTGCCACTGATGTAGTTTGGTGGCACTTCCTCCGGTCAGGTCTGTACAGACCTGAGCCTGGGGGAACAGATATCACTGATCATGGTTGCAATGATCTGCAGGCCTAGATGAGTGTATTTTTTTTCATTTTCCAAAAGGTGGTGAACTATGTCTTTAAGGGTATAACAATCATTTACATATACACAATCATTTACATATATACAATCATTTACATACATACAATCATTTACATTTATACAGTATATATTTAAAATAAATATGCAAATAATGTATTTCATTCCACAAAACATATTTATTTATTAAAGTGCTTAACCTACGCAGTCTTACCCCAAGGCCTCGATGCGCAACAACCTACCTGTATGTATTTTTCTGTTTTTGGGTGTAGAAGGAAATCAGAGTACCCGGAGGAAACCCATAGGGAGATCATGTAAAGCAGAGGGTGGTGTGGTTGGGGTTTTGAACCAGCGACCCTTTTGCTGCTAGGTGAAAGTTCTAACCACTACACCACACCACTGTGCCAGGTGTGGCCCTCTGCTTTCTTTTATCTGGCCCCCAAATGACACCAATGAATGGGTAGAATTCCTCCTAATGATACCAACCATGGGGCATTATTCCACCCAATGACACCAACAATGGGGCCCAATAATACCAATGATGAGGCACAATTCCTCCCACTGCCACCAAAGATGGGGCATTGTTTATTCCCACTGACTGCAGGACCTTTTTCAACTCCAAATGGCCCCCTTAACCACTTAAGGACCGCCCCCTTTAGATATACGTTGACAGAATGGCACGGACAGGCAAAGGCACGTACAGGTACGTCGCCTCTAAGATGCCACCGTGTGGTCACGCTCGCGCCTTCCCCGTGAGTCGGCACGCGGGTCCCGTGGACTCGATCGCCGTGTCTCACGGGGGTTTGGAGCGAGGAGATGCATCGAAGCTCCATGAACAGGTAAGTGTCCTTATTAAAAGTCAGAAACTACAGTGTTTGTAGCTGTTGACTTTTTTTTTTTTTAAATCCCCTCCCGGTAGCGGCGGAGGCGATCGGGTCCTGTTCGGTGCTGGGTATGGAGATGAGTGAGGGGAAGATGGCCCCCACCCGTCTCCATACCGTAGCAGGGCGGAAGTGACATCAAAACGTCACTTCGGCCCATACAGTACTTCTTAAAGGCATTTTTTTGCTGTAATTTTTTTCAAATGACAACATTTTTTATTGCATTTTAGTCTAAATATGAGATGTGAGGTCTTTTTGACCCCAGATCTCATATCTAAGAGGACATGTCATGCTTTTTTTTCTATTACAAGGGATGTTTACATTCCTTGTAATAGAAATAAAAGTGATCAATTTTTTTTTAAAACTGTGTAAAAATAAATAAAATCAAGTAAAATAAATAAGAAAACAAAACATTTTTTTTGAAAGTGCCCCGTCCCGACGAGCTTCCACGCAGAAGCAAACGCATACGTGAGGTATCGCAGCGATCGTTAGAGCGAGAGCAATAATTCTAGCCCTAGACCTTCTCTGTAACTCAAAAGATGCAACCTATAGAATTTTTTAAACGTCGCCTATGGAGATTTTTAAGGGTAAAAGTTTGACGCCATTCCATGAGCGGGCGCAATTTTGAAGCATGACATGTTGGGTATCAATTTACTCGGCGCAACATTATTTTTTACACTATAAAAAAATTGGGGTAACTTTACTGTTGTCTTATTTTTACATTTTTGCGCTTGTAAGACCGCTGCGCAAATACGGTGTGACAGAAAGTATTGCAATGACCGCCATTTTATTCTCTAGGGTGTTAGAAAAAAACAATATATAATGTTTGGGGGTCCTAAGTAATTTTCTAGCAAAAAATTTTTTTTTTAAACTTGTAAACACGAGTCTGAAAAACAGGCAAGGTCCTTAAGTGGTTAAATAAAAAGTACAAATAATTATTTATGTTGCATCAGATTGTTCTTGGCACCGTTACAATCCCACTTTCTCTTTCTTTATATTTCAACTTAAATAAAGTGCTAATAACCATTCCTCCTAATAATATGAGAGGGACAGTTGGTCTTATTTTTAGAGCCAAAGATGTCCAAGATGTCAGACATACAGTTGAAGCAAAAGTATGGCATGATATGGATTTATGCACAAATTGGTCATAAAATGTGATCTAATCTTCATCTAAGTCACAACAATAGACACTCACAGTCTGCTTAAACTAATAACACACAAATAATTAAATGTTACCATGTTTTTATTGCACACACCATGTAAACATTCACAATGCACATGGAAAAAGTATGTGAACCCCTAGACTAATGACATCTCCAAGAGCTAATTAGAGTGGGGTGTTAGCCAACTGGAGTCCAATCAATGACATGAGATGGGAGGTGTTGGTTACAGCTGCCCTATAAAAAACACACACCAGTTCTGGGTTTGCTTTTCACAAGAAGCATTGCCTGATGTGAATGACGCCTCGCACAAAAGAGCTCTCAGAAGATCTACAATTAAGAATTGTTGACTTGTATAAAGCTGTGAAGGGTTATAAAAGTATCTCCAAAAGCCTTGCTGTTCATCAATCCACGGTAAGACAAATTGTCAATAAATGGAGAAAGTTCAGCACTGCTGCTACTTTCCCTAGGAGTGGCCGTCCTGTAAAGATGACTGCAAGAGCACAGCACAGACTGCTCAATGAGGTGAAGAAGAATCCTAGAGTGTCAGCTAAAGACTTACAAAAGTCTCTGGCATATGCCAACATCCGTGTTAGCAAATCTACGATATGTAAAACACTAAACAAGAATGGATTTCATGGGAGGATACACATTTGCACAAGAGCCCCTGGATGTTCCACAGCAGTACTGGCAAAATATTCTGTGGACAGATAAAACCAAAGTTGAGTTGTTTGGAAGAAACACACAACACTATATGTGGAGAAAAAGAGGCACAGCACACCAACATCAAAACCTCATCCCAACTGTGAAGTATGGTGGTGGGGGCATCATGGTTTGGGGCTGCTTTGCTGCATCAGGGCCTGGATGGATTGCTATCATCAAAGGAAAAATGAATTCCCAAGTTTATCAAGACATTTTGCAGGAGAACTTAAGGCCATCTGTCCACCAGCTGAAGCTCAACAGAAGATGGGTGTTGCAACAGGACAATGACTCAAAGCATAGACGTAAATCAACAACAGAATGGCTTAAACAGAAGAAAATACGCATTCTGGAGTGGCCCAGTCAGAGTCCTGACCTCAACCCGATTGAGATGCTGTGGCATGACCAGAGAATATTGCTGAACTGTAAAGAGGAATGGTCAAGAATTACTCCTAACTAGGGATGAGCGGAACATACCCGCGTTCGGTTCGCACCAGAACATTCGAACAGACCGCGGGTTCGCGCGAACATTTAGAACCCCATTGAAGTCTATGGGACTCGAACCTTCGAATTCAAAAACGATAATTTTAAAGACCAATATTGAATTTAATGTTGGAAAACGTCTTTCAGAACCCTGGTCTTGCCCCAGGGAACATGTATCAATGGAAAAAAATGTTTTAAAAACGGTTGTTTTTTCTGGAGCAGCGATTTTAATGATGCTTAAAGTGAAAAAAAATGAAAAATTCCTTTAAATATCACACCTGTTGGGTGTCTATAGTAGTGGCACGTGTTTATAAATGTCCCTGCACAACATGAGAGTACTCTCAGAAAAAAGTATTTTAATACTGCTTGCGGCTATAATGTAATGTTTGGTCCCTGCAATATGGATACACATCATTGAAAAAAATAGCATGAGTTTCCCCGCCACCACTCCCCCCAGGTCATTACAAGACCCAGTGCCGACCCTGACCTCCCTGGGGCCTTAGCAAAATGACATGGCACATTAAAAATGAGAAGCGGGGGGCGCTGACGACAGTGACATGCGACATGTGACAGCTAATGCGTTTAGGTGATATCATACAGAAAACGTGCAGTAACAGCTAATGCGTTTAGGTGCTATTAAACAGCAAACGTGCAGTTACACAACTGCGTTTAGGTGCTATTAAACAGCAAACGTGCACTAACAGCAAATGCGTTTATGGGCAAGAAAAAAGCAAACGTGCAGTAACAGCTAATGCGTGTATGTGCAATAAAATAGCACACGTCCACTAACACTGAGTACTATGTTTAGGTGTAAACTAAACACTATGGGCCAGATTCAGGTAGAAGTTACGCGGCTTATCTCTAGATAAGCCGCGTAACTTCTAACCTACGCCGGCGTATCTGTTTTCTGTATTCAGAAAACAAGATACGCCGGGATTGAGTTAAGATACGAGCGGCGTCATTGTATTTCGCCGTCGTATCGGAATTGCAATTTTAAAATGGCCACTAGGGGCGTTTCCGCTGATTTACGCCGAGAATATGTAAATCAGCGAGATACGGCAATTCACGAACGTACGCGAGCCCGACGCAGTGACTTTACGACGCTTACGTAAGGGTTTTCCCGGCGTAAAGATAAAGCAACAAAAAGCAGGCGCATCCTATGTTAAGTATGGACGTCGTGACCGCATCGAATTGAAAAAGTTTTACGTCGTTTGCGTAACTCGTCAGTGAATGGGGATTGACGTCATTGACGTTCACTTCGAAAACACCGTCATAATTTGGAGCATGCACACTGGGATACATTGACAGCCGGCGCATGCGCAGTACGTTCGCCGCGGGATCGCGCCTATTTTAAATACTACACGCCCCCTACCCGCCCAATTTGAATTCCGCTGGCCCATTTTCGCTACGCCGTCGCAACTTTAGGAGCAAGTGCTTTGTGAATACAGTACTTTCTCCTAAAGTTTCGGCGGAGTAACGTAAATGAGCAACGTTACGCCGGAATAAAGAACCGCTCGCCATCCTGAATCTGGCCCTATGCAGGCAATACAACACGTCAGAACACTGCATCAAGCACAATCTACTGCCTAACAATAGGAATAGCTGATCTAGCTAAGCTATACAGTGTATAAATTTATGTACAACTCTTCGGGATGTATATATATCCTCTACACACTGTAAATTTAACTAAACTGACTAACCTGCCTGCTCTATCTATCTATCTATCTATCTATCTATCTATCTATCTATCTATCTATCTATCTATCTATCTATCTATCTAGTAGAAAATACACTGTGTCTCTATCTATTTCTCTCTCTCTAACTGTCTGACTGATCTTCTCTTTAACAAAGCCGGAACACACTACACGAGGGCGCCTTGCAGGCTGCCTTTTATAGTGTGGGGCGTGTACTAAACCCCCTGAACCATAATTGGACAAAGCACCCTGGCTTTGGCCAATTATTGTTCTTCGTTTTTTGCGCGTTGTGATTGGCCAAGCATGCAGGGTCATGGTGCATGCTTGACCAATCATCAGCACGCAACGCCACAGTGAATTATGGGCGGACACGCGTCACTCGAATTTGGCGCGAACGACCTGTTTTGTTCGAAATTCGTTGAACGTACGAACAGACGATGTTCGAGTCGAACATACGTTCGTATCGAACGCGGAGCTCATCCTTACTCCTGACCATTGTGCATGTCTGATCTGCAACTACAGGAAATGTTTGGTTGAAGTTATTGCTGCCAAAAGGAGGTTCAAAAAGTTATTAAATCCAAGGGTTCACATACTTTTTCCACCTGCACTGTGAATGTTTACGTGGTGTGTTCAATAAAAACATGGTGACATTTAATTCTTTGTGCGTTATTAGTTTAAGCCGACTGTGATTGTCTATTGTTGTGACTTAGATGAAGATCAGATCACATTTTATGACCAATTTGTGCAGAAATCCATATCATTCCAAAAGGGTTCACATACTTTTTCTTGTCTATTTTGATGTTTAACCAGATATCAAAGCTGACCTGAAGGGTGCCCCTTTTTGTCTGGATCATCACCAGGGACCTCTCCAGCATGGGTGACCCTACAGATAGCCCTGCTATCGCTGGTAAAGCTCTCTGGTTCCTTTGACCACACAAGCCCCCCACCACGTCAAAGTAGGGGCACCATCGGGGGGGTAGATAAAAATGTTGGAAAAGTCACACAGAAAGCAGGCTACTGTTTGGTAACTGAGTCTGAGATTCTAAATGAGACATGTCATGGTTCGTCCGGGTTTTGTTGTATTCTTTTGGATTCAACATAGTTTCCAATTTACCCTAAAACAGAAGAAAAAAACAGTATAAATATAATTGATTTGCAGATCAAAAACTTTTGTGGCTATCATAAAGAAAAGTTCAGAAGGCAAATGGTGATGAAGTAACAGTACAGTTATTATTTAGTAATATGCAATACTGGTATAAAAATAGCTGAATGACGGAACTTGTTACCAATAACAACCGGATTCACCCAGTCCTCTACCTGCTGCTAAATTGTACTGCAGGCTTCCCTGTCCTCTCCCTGCTGCTGAACTTCCCTGCAGGGCTTCCCTTTCCTCTTCCTGCTGCTGAATTTCACTACAGAGCTGCCCTTTCCACTTCCTGCTGCTGAACTTCCCTGCAGGACATGTTCTGTACTTTTCCTGCTGCTGAACTTCCCTACAGGGTTCCCCTAAAGGTCTGCCCTGTCCTTTTCATGCTGTTGAAATTCCCTGCAGGGCTGCCCTGTCCTCTTCCTGCTGCTGAATCGTACTGCAGGGCTGTCCTGTCCTCTTCCTGCTGCTGAATTTTCCAGCAGGGTTGCCTTGTTCTCTTCCTGCTGCTGAATTTCACTGCAGGACTGCCATGTCCACTTCCTGCTGCTGAATCTTAATGCAGGGTTGCCATGTCCTCTTCCTGCTGCTGAACTTTCCTGCAGGACTGCCCTGTCCTCTTCCTGCTGCTGAACTTTCCTGCAGGACTGCCCTGTCCTCTTCCTGCTGCTGAAATTTCCTGCAGGTCTGCCATGCCTTCTTTCTGCTGATAAACTTCCCTCCAGGGCTGTCCTGTCTTTTTCCTGCTGTTGAATTTCACTGCAGGGCTGTCCTGTCCTCTTCCTGCTGCTGAACTTCCCTGCAGGGCTGTCCTGTCCTCTTCCTGCTGCTGAACTTCCCTGCAGGGCTGCCCTGTCCTCTTCCGGCTGCTGAACTTCCCTGCAGGGCTGCCCTGTCCTCTTTCTGCTGTTGAATTCCCTTCGCTGTGGGGGTTAAAAGCTTCAGGTATCTGAGCTTAGCTGCACTGGCAGGGTACTGTGGGACCCTAGAGATCCTCCTGAGGTTGCTAGGAGTTCCTTGAGCTGTGGCTGATTGACTCCCCATTTGATCGTGTCTACATAGTTCTGGGATCAAACCCACATAGCAGAGCCAGTTTCATGACACCAATGACCCTTTTAGCCAGGGCTGTCCTAATGAGAGGGCACACCTGGGCACTGCCCAGGGGCCCCAGCTGCATGGGGGGCCACTGCAATTTCCCCAAAGCAGCTGGTCCTTGAGCCCACGCTGCCCCGAAATTGGGGGTCCCATGATGGCACTGAGAGTGATAAATACACAGGGGAGGCAGGCTGGCAGCGGTGCTTCGTGCTGTGCAGAATGATACCTATTATTTCACAGCCAGCAGGGAGAAGCAGGGCTGGAGCGCCAGTGATGCTTTGATCCCGCCCCATGCAGCTTGAATGTTCGGGACTCGAAGGAAGGGATGTAGAGAGGCCACAGTGAAGGGGTATCAGGGATGTAGTGGGGTCGCAATACAAGGGTTATCTTATGGTATGTGATTACAGTGCTGGGGGGAATATCTAGGGTGTAGAGGGGTCAGAGTGCTGGGGAGATATCTGGGGTGAAGAGTGGTCAGAGTGCTGGGGGGATATCTGGGTTGTAGAGGGGTCAGAGTGCTGGGGGGGATATCTTGGGTGTAGAGGGGTCAGAGTGCTGGGGGATATCTGGGATGAAGAGGGGTCAGAGTGCTAAGGAATATCTGGGGTGTAGAGAGGTCAGAGTGCTGGGGGGGATATCTGGGGTGTAGAGAGGTCAGAGTGCTGGGGGGATATCTGGGGTGTAGAGAGGTCAGAGTGCTGGGGGGATATCTGGGGTGTAGAGAGGTCAGAGTGCTGGGGGGGATATCTGGGGTGTAGAGAGGTCAGAGTGCTGGGGGGATATCTGGGGTGTAGAGAGGTCAGAGTGCTGGGGGGATATCTGGGGTGTAGAGAGGTCAGAGTGCTGGGGGAGGGATATCTGGAGTGTAGAAGGGTCAGAGTGCTGGGGGGATATCTGGAGCGTAAAGGGGTCAGAGTGCTAAGGAATATCTGGGGTGTAGAGGGGCCATAGTGCTCGGGAGGCATCAATCTAGCAGATATATTAGATGCACAGGACAGCTTTGTTACTTTATGTATGTAGTATTTTCCCATTTGCTGTACAGAATGATTATTCATGTAGTTGATGCGGAGCTCCACCCAAAAGGGGAAGCTCTGCTTGTCTACCTCCTACCTACTTGATGTCTGTTTACCTCCATTGTAGGGGCCCCAGAGCATTACTTTGCCCAGGGGCCCATGATGCTTCTAAGACGGCCCTGCTTTTAGCTGTTTGTGAATGGCCTTCTGTCCACCTTTGTAAGAAGGACATTTTTGCAACTGTCCACCAATCAGTTTATTCATTTCTGCAGGGTTTCTGTAAGGTTGCTGGTTCAACTAGACCCGGGTTTTTAGGACTATCTGGATGTATGGAACTTTCCAGTGCATCGGCCAGTGGAAAACATCCACCCGGAGATATGGTATGTCCAGACTAGGCTTTATTTCTAATGCGTACTTGCGCCTAATCAAATCATACAATAAAGGACGGCCCTTGTCCCAGCCAATACTAATCCTAGAAGCTCAAGGATACATCTTAATACAAGCATTAATTACTATGGGGGACCTCTAGCAAGCCTTATAATGCATTGATATTATGGGGGAACCCTAGAATTTCAGTTTCCCCAAGACATGAAAATTATTTCAAGGGTTCCTCTGGGAGGGGAAATAATTCTGCAATATACTGATAATTCTTACCACATAAACAAGAAAAGGGAATGGGTTTCTGGTTTAACTTACCTTGTTTCTTATAATTAGAAAAATCAAACAGATGGCAGATAAAATAACGAATGCGATGCAAATGTGTAAACTTATGAAAACAGGGCTGATCTTTTTATTTTCACTAAATAAATAATGCTCGTTTGATGTTCTCTTCTCAACAAAATTTCTATCTGTAAAATAAACCTTGTATTTAATATTTTTGACAAAACACATTTTAGACATACCCTGTATACAATACATCGCTAAATAAATGCATTTTATTAAAGAAAGAATGGATATTTTTACATTGTTACATTGGACCAGCTTGGACCAATGTAAGTAGGTATATACTATACCTGTGGGATGCCTTGGGAAGCTTGAAATTACTGTAGTAGTCACCCCTACCCCAGTGATCTCCACTAGCTTCCACATCCTGTGCTGAGCAGCGGGTCTTGCTGCTCGGAGGTCGGCTTGGAAGGGGTTAAGTGTGTCCTAGGGAGTGATTCTAACTGTGTGGGGGTGGGGCTTACCCTGACATGACACTGATCACTGCTCCCGATACCAGGGAGCAGATGATCAGCGTCATGTCACTAGAAAAAAACAGGCCTCTCCCCGTTCTGCAGCTCGATCGCAGGATGCCGGCGGACATCGAATCTGAGAGTCCTACGGGGGCACGGTCACGGGTCTCGCGGCAGGAATCAATCACTCCATCCCTGAGGTCCCTCCATTGGCTGGCCATAAAGGACCGAGTCACATTTAAGGCCCTCTGCCTGATGCACAAATTTGTACAAGGAATCGCCCTCCAATATTTATGTGCGAAAATAAAATACCACAACCCCAATCGCATCCTTCGATCAACTAACCAAAAACTACTCCAAATCCCCAAGGCCCGCTACAAGTCCAAAAGAGAAAGAAGATTTGCAGTATGTATATACGTTGCTTTGCGCAGCTGTGCCATTCTGCCAACGTATATCTACATGCCGCAGTTGGCAAGCGGTTAAAGCCTTAGCTTAGGTAAAAAAAAAAAAAATCAGCACAAGGGTAGTCACTTATATTTGATAAGAGGCCCTTGTGCTGGTTGTCCTAGTTAAAATCCAAAGTTCTCTGATCACCCCCCCCCCCCCATTACCCTTGCACCCACCAGTAATCTTCTGGTGCCACAGTGGTTAATACAAGTGCTTGATCTGTCATAGGCACTCCTCAAGAGTGCCAAATATACCCGCCCTTCCTGCCCTCTTCTCCATCCATAGAAGCTTTACTATAGATTCCATGATAATAGCTGCTATAATAATTGAAGAGGTGGATGCTTTTCAATAATCACTTTAGACCCGGACCATATTGCTGCCCAATGACCAGAGCACTTTTTTGTGATTCGGCACTGCATCGCTTTAACTGACAATTGCGCGGTCGTGCGACGTGGCTCCCAAACAAAATTGGCGTCCTTTTTTTCCCCACAAATAGAGATTTCTTTTGGTGGTATTTGATCACCTCTGCGGTTTTTATTTTTTGCGCTATAAACACAAATAGAGCCACAATTTTGAAAAAAATGCAATACTTTTTACTTTTTGCTATAATAAATATCCCCCCAAAAATATATAAAAAAACATTTTTTTTCCTCAGTTTAGGCCGATACGTATTCTTCTACATATTTTTCATTAAAAAAAAATCACAATAAGCATTTATTGATTGGTTTGCGCAAAAGTTATAGCGTTTACAAAATAGGGGGTAGTTTTATGGCATTTTTATTAATATTTTTTTTTTTACTAGTAATGGCTGCGATCAGCATTTTTTTCAGTACTGCGACATTATGGCGGACACTTCGGACACTTTTGACACATTTTTGGGACCATTGGCAATTTTTTAGAGATCAATGCTATAAAAATGCATTGGATTACTATAAAAATGCCATTGGCAGTGAAGGGGTTAACACTAGGGGGCAGGGAAGGGGTTAAGTGTGTTCCTGGGTGTAAAAACAGAAAAAGAAAAGAAAGGCGCACCAGCCTGGTGTATTACCGCTTGGCAATTTATTAAATAATAGCAATATTAAAAACTACTCACAAAAGACATGCTGAGCTCTGATGAAGAGGCGCCAGACGCCTCGAAATGCGTCAGCCAGCAGCAACATACTTCCAATCCCCCCATTGTGGAGTGCAGTCTGAGGGGAACTTACCTCATTGCCTGTTAACAAGCCTGTTTGATATGTCTTTTGTTAGTAGTTTTTAATATTGCTATTATTTAATAAATTGTCAAGCGGTAATACACCAGGCTGGTGAGCCTTTCTTTTCTTTCTCTGTTTTCTACCAGGACTTCCCCATCCAAGAAGGGCAGCAAGGCCTCTGCTATTACCATTCTTGACAATTGTATGACTTTCTATGAAGATCTTCAAATAAGTGTTGGACAAACCACCCATGCACAGGAGTTTGCTTGTTCTTTCTGTGTTCCTGGGTGTGTTCTAACTGAAGTGGGGGGGGGGGGGGTGGACTCACTAGGGGAAATCACTGATCTTCCGTTCATACATTGAATGAACGGAAGATCAGTGTTTCCCAGCTGACAGGATTGAGAGCTTTGTGTTTACACACATAGCTCCAGGTCCCTGCTCTGGAACGAACAAGCGCGCGTGCCCGGCGGCAATCGTGCCTGCTGGGCACGCGCACGGGACTCGAGGGGGAGCGGGGGGTGCCTATTGGCCGCTTAAAAGTGGACTATAGCTACGGAGAGCCGACCTGCCGCAGTAAAATGACCGCGGCAGGTCGGCAAGCGGTTAATGAAAGCTTTAGTACAGGAGGGGGGAGGAAAGGATGGGCATTGTTGGCACCCTTGCAGCACTGGAATATTACAGCTTCTGTGGTTTTGGAGGGGGGGTGGATCAAAGGACTTTTGTTTTTAATTAGGACAACTGGCACAATAGACACTTCTTGTTGAATGTAAAAACTGTCCATGCTAATGGAAAAAATTACACATACGTAGGCTTTAATGATATTCAGTAAATACTTCAACTATACTAAAGTCACTTAGTTCACATTTTTTTTGTTAAGGTGGAACCACAGGCAGGGGAGGGCTGGACCGGGGGGCAGGGTGGCAATTGCCTCCCAGGCCGCCCTAACTTATGTTCCAAATGGCTGCTACCATTTTATTTTTTAATCTGGTCTTGGAAGTCCGGCTGACCAGGAGTTGTAGTCCACGCTCAAGCTCCTGGTGAGTGGAAAACAGAGCAGCGCAGAGGAAACTACAACTCCCTGGGACTGGATTCCTGGAAGCAGGCAGAGGCAGGGTATGCCAGGGAGTCAGGACGCAGGGCTAAGCTCTGGCTGCAACTTGACCTCAGGACTAGGAGCATTACCCCCCCCCCCAGGAGGCCGTGGTGTGCAAGGACCTGCTGAGCTGAGAAAACTGAGCCCTAGCTGATCCCCCATCTCCCCCCCATACAACCCATGTAACCTGTCCCAGTGATCAGGCTGCATTGATGGGCACTGGAGTTGGCTGCACTGATGGAGCAGTGATTTTAATGATGCTTGAATAAATTAAAAAAAATGAAAAATTCCTTTAAATATTGTACCTGCTGGGTGTCTATACGTGTGATAATGTCTTTAAATAGCACAATCACCTGCCTGCCAGTAAATTAGGAATAGCTGATCTAGCTAAGCTATACAGTGTATAAATATATGTACAACTCCTACGGATGTATATATATTCTCTACACTGTACATTAAGCTAAACTGACTAGCCTGCCTGCTCTATGTAGCTATATAAAAAGACTATCTCTCTGTCTCTTTGACTGATCTCAGTTCAGCGCTGGAACACAATACACGAGGCCGCCCAGCAGGCGGCCTTATATAGTGTGGGGCGTGTGCTAAAGCCCTGAGCCATAATTGGCCAAAGCCACCCTGGCTTTGGCCAATTATGGCTCTCTTTTTTTTGCGCACTGTGATTGGCCAAGCATGCAGGGTCATAGTGCATGTTTGGCCAATCATCAGCGCGCAATGCCGCAGTGAATTATGGGCCGTTGCGCGTCATTCGAATTTGGCACGAACGACCCGTTTTCTTCGAATTTCGTTGAACGTACGAACAGACAATGTTCGAGTCGAACATACGTTCAAATCGAACGTGAAGCTCATCTCTAGTGGTGACCAGTCAAATGATTTACTTAATGCACAACTACATGTCACCCATCTGTACTCTATAGACTTCCCAACTCACCATAAATGTTGACCTGGTACATTAGCTCCACTATTTTTCCTTCATTTGAAAATATGCAGGCTCTGTACACTCCTTCATTCTTCTTGGTTACTTTATGGATTATTAGGGAGCCATTTGGCGAGCTGGACAAACTTCCTTCATATTTTTGTTCTAGAATGTGAATCTTCTCATTAACTTTTGTTGCAGCCAAGTAAACCCATCTCTCCGTGAGCCAATCAATCTCTTCGATTTTACTCTCTGGAACTATACCATCTTCCAGTGGCAGAAGGACACTTTCTCCAACTTCAGCATGTACAATTTTTGGGCCTTCAAAAGAACATTCATAATACACATTAGTTAATACAAGTATATGCTTATTACCATTGAGATCAATAGCATAATTATTGTTCCCTCCACACATGCTACAGTGCTAGGCCTAATTCTGGACTCTGACCTCTCTAAGTCTGGGTTCACATCATACTACACAACTTTCATCCTACTTTGCTCTGTGACATTGGTCCTACATCGATCCTACATCAAACCAACTACTTTGCTCTGTGACATTGGTCCTACATCGATCCTACATCCATCCAACTTTCATGAACAGGATACTACTTTGATCCCACTTTGCCCTGCAACTTGAAGTCCAACTTTCAATGAGCGGGGATCCGACTTGGATCCTTGCCAACAGGCCTTGTGAGGCCTTAGGCAAAACTTAGACATGAGGCCCCACTCACGTCCATGATGGGAAAAATAATTCAAGCAAGAAAAATGGCAGCAGAAAATGCACGGATCTAACCAGGGATTATGGGGTCCCTTACACAGCTTCAGGCATATGGGTCCCTTGGAGCAGAGAACCCTGGGTGGGGGGGGGGGATGGATGCTGCCGCCTCAAATTGAGAAGCGGGGGGCTGCCACGAATTGGGGGGGGGGAGGTTTGCCCTGGGGACCCCTGGGGACCTCTGGGCCCTTTTAAAAAAAAAATTATATATATATGTATATAATAAAGGAAGGGGGGATAGCCACCCGGGGCCCTGGGGACCTCTGGACCCTTTAATAAAACGAAAAAAGTAAAAAAAAAAAAATATATATATATATATATATACAGTATATATATATATATATATATATATATATAAATAAAGGGGCGTGAATTTAGAAGCGGGGGGTGCCTGAATTGGGGGGGGTTGCCCTGGGGATCTCTGGGCCCTTTACAAAAAAAAGAAATAAAAAATATATATATATAAAAATATATAAATAAATAAAAAAGGGGGGGGACCTGCCCTGGGGACCTCTGGACCCTTTTAAAAAAAAGAAATAAGAAAAAAAAATATATAAAAAAGGGGGGTAGCCATCATGGGTTGGCATTCGGGGGCCCTGTGGACCTCCGGGCCCCTGGGGACCTCTGGACCCTTTAATAAAAAAAAAATATAAAAAATAAATAAAAAAGTAATAATTAATAAAAAAAAAAGTAAAAAAAAGGGGGGTTGCCATCCGGGCCCCTTACAGGTGTACTGCCATTACCCCCCTGATGATTGGCCCTGGATCTAGCACACTGGTGATCAGCACCACTTCCAGGGCACTCTCCTCACCCATCAGACATATTCAGCCAATGCAAGGGGGGGGGCGAGTAAGGGAGAGGGGTGATAGAGAGATCCGATGGTGATTAGTATTGATTACAGGCAAATTAGACGGCCGTGAGGCTCCTGTGAGTGCGAGGCCTTAGGCGCCTAATTTGCCTAATTAGAGAGCCGCCTCTGCCTGCCAATATCAGGCACTATGTTTGATATGAATCTTGAGGGGGAACTCCACGCCAAATTTTAACAAAAAAAATTGCCATTGGTTCCCCTCCAAGAGCATACCAGGCCCATGCGGATTTAAAGGGGCACCCCCTACACCCGAAAAAACGGCGTGGAGGTCCCCCCAAAATCCATACCAGACCCGTATCCGAGCAGCAGCCCGGCAGGTCAGAAAAGGGGGTGGGGACGAGCGAGCGCCCCCCCCTCCTTAACCGTGCCAGGCCGCATGCCTTCAACATGGGGAGGTAAGAGAGAGGGGTGATAGAGAGATCCAATGGTGCCGACATTAGTATTGATTACAGGCAAATTAGGCGGCCGCGAGGCTCCTGTGAGTGCGAGGCCTTAGGCGCCTAATTTGCCTAATTAGAGAGCCGCCTCTGCCTGCCAATATCAGGCACTATGTTTGATATGAATCTTGAGGGGGAACTCCACGCCAAATTTTAACAAAAAAAATTGCCATGGGTTCCCCTCCAGGAGCATACCAGGCCCCTGCGGATTTAAAGGGGCACCCCCTACACCGAAAAAAACGGCGTGGAGGTCCCCCCAAAATCCATACCAGACCCGTATCCGAGCAGCAGCCCGGCAGGTCAGAAAAGGGGGTGGGGACGAGCGAGCACCCCCCCTCCTTAACCGTGCCAGGCCGCATGCCTTCAACATGGGGAGGTAGGTGCTCTGGGGCAGGGGGAGCCCTGCGGCCCCCCCACCCCAAAGCACCCTGCCCCCATGTTGATGAGGACAGGGCCTCTTCCCGACAACCCTGGCCGTTGGGTGTTGGGGTCTGTGGGCGGGGGGCTTATAGGAATCTGGGAGCCCCTTTAACAAGGGGGCCCCCAGATACCGCCCCCCCACCTTAGGTGAATAAATATGGGGTACATCGTACCCCTACCCATTCACCTGGAAGAAAAGTGTCCAAAAAATAAACATACTACACAGTTTTTTTAAATATTTTATTAGTCGCGTCCGGAGGGCTTCTTCCGACTTCTCCGCTCTCCCGAGGTCTTCTTCTGACTTCGGGGGTCTTCTTCTATCTTCTCCGCTCTCTTCTTCTGCTCTCCGTGCTCCCCGATTCTTCTCCCGCTCTCCGGTGCCTTTTGCCGGGCTGCGCTGCTGCTATCTTCTTTGTAGTTTTTTTACTAGCGGCAGCGGCCAGCCTGGACTTCCTCCATCACCTTCTTCCTCGTCACCTTCTTCTCTTCATGGATGTTGACTCGACGCTCCCTCCCGCTGTAATTATATAGGCCTTTTATGACGTCACAGTCCCAGCATGCTCTGGGTGGTGACGTCATGCTGGGACTGTGACACCAGAAAATGACTTATCCACTCCCTGGTTATCTCTAGCCTTGACGACTGCAACTTCCTTCTCACTGGCCTACCTTTACACGGGCTATCCCCCTTCAGTCTATTATAAATGCTGCTCTGCCTGACTTATATGCCTTACTAATCCGTGGCAGCTGTGTCAATCCCTTACTATAAAATGTTTTAAATGCTAACCACAGCGTACAAAGCCATTTACAACACTGCTCCCAGGTACATTTCCAACCTCATCTTTGTGTATTGCCCAAATCGTTCTCAGTGTTTCCCACAAGACATCTTGCTTTCTGGCTCCCTTGTTACTGTACCTCCTTCCATGCTCACCTCCAAGACTTCTCGAGAACTTCTCATATTCTCTGGAACTCCCTACCCCAGGATGTTTGGTTACCTCCTACCCTGTCCTCCTTTAGACGGTCCTTGAAAACAAATTTATTCAGAGATGCCTACCCCACCTCCAACTAAAAACTGTCATTTGGCCACGTCCATTAGATCATCCCCGGAGGTATTACCTGTTGTACCACCTCCCCCTCCCTTTACAAAAGGGATCGCCACACTTTCTAAACAAAGGGCCAGTTTACTGTTCCTCAGACTTTAGGGGGGCAGGACTGTAGTTAATGACAGAGTAGAAAATGTCCTGGCGACCAGTGGGAGTAAACGATGCCCTATCTTTGGTATCTGTGAAGGAATAGTGTCTATCATTGGTGTCGGTGGAAAGAAGTGAGCCCTTTTCTTGGTGCCAATGAAAGAAATTGTTCCCCATCCCTAGTGTAATCCCGCGTACACACGATCAGAAAATCCGTCAAGAAAAACGTAGATTCTTTTCCGACGGAATGTTGGTTCAAACTTGTGCTGCATACACACGGTCACACAAAATTCTGATCGTCAAGAACGCGGTGACGTACAACATTACGCGAGCCAAGAAAAATAAAGTTCAATGATTTCGAGCAAGCGTCAAAATTTATTCCGAGCATGCGTGTTTTTTGGTGCGTCGGAAATTGCATACAGACGATCGGAATTTCCTACAAGAACTTTTCTTGTCGGAAAATTTGAGAACCAGTTCTCAAATTTTTCTTGGCGGAAATTCCGACAGAAAAAGTCAGATGAAGCTTACACAGGGTGCGGAATTGCCAACCAAAAGCTCACATCGGACTTTTCTTGATGGAAATTCCGATCGTGTGTGTAGTGATACCCCCTCAAGGGCCGCTGATTGATTTGGGATCGGCGTATTAAGTTACCCTTGTATGTTGTCTAGGGGTGATTGCAGTGAGCAGAGCAAGAAGAGAATGTCCAAACCTGCCGCTGAAGTTTTCTGAATGCTTTATTTCCTGGTCCAACACGACCAACATCAACATGAGGTAGAGAGAAAAGGTTGATGAAAGGAGAGAACGTTGCGGTATCAAGCTTTGGATGAAAAAGGAAAGCAGTCCTGCTTTCTGCAACAGAGTGGGCAGAGTGCCTCCGGACAGACTTCTGCCACAAGTTTGGCAGCCGGAACGTCACTTAAAGTGGAGTTCCACCCATTTTTTTATGTTCGTCTGTGCTGCATGCCCTAATCTCATAGTGTTCAGAATGGACAATTTTTATTTATTTTGTTGCTTGTAAATACCTTTATTTTGTAGTCCTTCATTACTTCCTCCTTCTTATTAGCCTAGGCTATTAAGTCACATGGCTATTTGCAAGGGTTTCTGGGATAGGCATCATGTTTCCCAGTAGTCCTTGCAAACCTGACTGAAACCTATTACATTGCTTGTGCAGCACTGAGCATGTGCGAGATATGCTGAAATCCAGGAAGTCATACAGTCTGGCTTAATGATGCCCACACTTAAGATGGCCACGGTCTATTTCTAGATTATAAACTAATCTAAATGCTGTAACAACCTAACAAAACGGACCTTAGTTTACAGACTAACTTTACTAGAATACATTAAGCTTGTGTATTACAGGGGTATTTATATTTAAAAAGTGAAATTGTGGGTGGAACTCCCCTTTAAGGTTGCTGGGAGGAACAAGTCTCTCTCACTGACTTGGCTCTAGCTGAATTTAGCGTTTCAAGATGAAGACCCCTACCACAGGCCTAATGTTGGACTATAGAGCAAATCCTCCCAGAAAGTACTCTTTTTGATAGTGGTCACCAGTTGACAGTCTATGGTTATCTGTCAGTTCCTGGCAACAAGATCCCAGATGGTTCGTTCAAGCCCTTTTGGATCACCTGCCTCCAGGTTGTCCCCAAGCCGATCCCCCACCGAACAGCATACAGCTTAGGAACTTTTCAGTAAAAGTCGCTAGGGCCCCATTCTGCATCAACAGGGAACTCCGCGTAGCGTGCGACCCCGGCCTGGTAGACCATATCGCTGGGGTCCGTTGGGTGCGCGCACCCCAAAGGTGGGTGCCGCACCTGAAACCTGGAACCGGCGAAGAACCCCGAAAAATGGCATCTGCCACAGATATACCCCTCCCCAGCATGCTCTGTGAGGGAAAACTCCTCCAATTGGCTGCTGGGGAAAAGTTGCTCTATCGGAATCCCTCTGGCGCCACCTGCCACCCAGAGATGGAACTACATCTCCGGAGCACAGAATGACCCACAGGATAATTCAGGGCTGACAGCAGCCCAATTTAGCAAAATTAGGAGTGGGAGCAACATAACTCCCCCACTAACTTTAGCGTAGCGCCTTTTCTGAAAGAAAGGGGGCACTACATGTGTACGAGGCATCAGTGGAAGGAATTGTGCCCAATCGCTGGTGTTAATGGAATTAATTGTGCTCCATCGTTGGTGTCAGTGGAAGGAATTGTTCCCTATCATTGGTATCAGTGGGAGGAATAGTGTAATTTTAATGGTGACCGTAGGTGTCGGCCACAGGATTATTATGCCCCATTGTTGGTGTCAGTGGATGGAATAGTACCCCAAGAGCTGGATAAAGGCAAGCAAAGGGCCACATCAAGCCCCCCCGGGCCACAATTTGGAGTCTGCTGCTTTACATTGTAAGCACCATGAGCAAGACCCTCCTTTTCTTCCTGCCTATTGAACTGTATTGTGATTGTACTGTCCCCCTTTATATTGTGAAGCACTATAAAAACTGTTGGTGCTAAATAAATCCTACTGTATATACAGTTGCAAGCAAAAGTATGTGAACCCCTTTGGAATGATATGGATTTTTGCACAAATTGGTCATAAAATGTGATCTGATCTTTATCTAAGTCACAACAATAGACAATCACATTCTGCTTAAACTAATAACGCACACATAATTAAATGTTACCATGTTTTTATTGAACACACCATGTAAACATTCACTGTGCAGGTGGAAAAAGTATGTGAACCCCTAGACTAATATCATCTCCAAGAGCTAATTGGAGTGAGGTGCCAGCCAACTGGAGTCCAATCAATGAGATAAGATTGGAGGTGTTGGTTCCAGCTGCCCTGCCCTACAAAAAAACACACACCAGTTCTGGGTTTGCTTTTCACAAGAAGCATTGCCGGATGTGAATGATGCCTCGCACAAAAGAGCTCTCAGAAGACCTACGATTAAGAATTGTTGACTTGCATAAAGCTGGAAAGGGTTATAAAAGTATAAAAGTATCTCCAAAAGCCTTGCTGTGACTTAGATGAAGATCAGATCACATTTTATGACCAATTTGTGCAGAAATCCATATCATTCCAAAAGGGTTCACATACTTTTGCTTGCAACTGTATCTAGCATGTCTGCCATCTTTTTTAAGGACCCCTCCATACATGAAAATTATTTTCAGTAATGATCAAGGCTTTTTTGTCAGACAATAGGTGCAGGTACTCAACCCCCCCCCCCCCCAACCAGAAGACAGTAATAACCTGCCACACGCCACATGATGGGTGTGGCCAACAGTGGGAGTGTCCTAAAGGGGCATGATCTTCTATTGGGTGTGCTTTTTACCCTTTGAGACAATGAAAACTTTGGTCCAATAGGATGCTTTACAACCTTACATCTTGTATAGTTGGACACACTGTCCTATGACAGATCCAAAGGTATATTTAAAATTTGTTAACATTAGATTCATACAACTTTGATCCAGAATTCACACATTTTTTTTAGTTGAATCCAATGATATAAAACTGTGTGAATCTTGTTTGGGGGGAAAAAAAACGAGGAAAAACATTTGATCTGTCTAAGGACACCGGGGGTAGCACACCTATGCAAGGCAAGAGATAGAAGACACCTATGTATGTACCTCTTACTCCAACCATGGCGAGGACTATATAATATTTGCTTATTATTAACCTGCACATGAATCAGATGATTAAAAATAAAAAATAAGACTAATACATTTGTGTATATATATATATATATAGATATATGTGTATATACCTGTATACTTTTGGATGTACTTATAACCTACGGATGAAGAAAAAAAAAGTGTTAAGCAATTTTTCACAGATGTAACATTTTATCTGATATTCATATTAGCAACCGTGTCCCACATGCAAAAATCATATACAGATCATCAATCCATCAGTTGTAAGTGAATACATTCACCAACACTTCTGTTCCTACTGTGTCCATTATGAGAGGTTCCCACCATCCCTGTGCTGAGTTCCCGGGTCTGTACACCCGCTGTGCCCATTATGAGGGGTTCCCACCATCCCTGTGCTGAGTTCCCAGGTCTGTACACCTGCTGTCCCCATTATGAGGGGTTCCCACCATCCCTGTGCTGAGTTCCCGGGTCTGTACACCTGCTGTCCCCATTATGAGGGGTTCCCACCATCCCTGTGCTGAGTTCCCAGGTCTGTACACCCGCTGTGCCCATTATGAGAGGTTCCCACCATCCCTGGTTTGAGTTCCCGGGTCTGTACACCCGCTGTGCCCATTATGAGAGGTTCCCACCATCCCTGTGCTGAGTTCCCGGGTCTGTACACCTGCTGTGCCCATTATGAGGGGTTCCCACCATCCCTGTGCTGAGTTCATGGGTCAATACGTCGACTGTGCCCATTATGAGGGGTTCCCACCATCCCTGTGCTGAGTTCCTGGGTCTGTACACCTACTGTGCCCATTATGAGGGGTTCCCACCATCCCTGTGCTGAATTCCCGGGTCTGTACACCTGCTGTGCCCATTATGAGGGGTTCCCACCATCCCTGTGCTGAGTTCCCGGGTCTGTACACCTGCTGTGCCCATTATAAGGGGTTCCCACCATCCCTGTGCTGAGTTCCTGGGTCTGTACACCTGCTGTGCCCATTATGAGGGGTTCCCACCAGAGATGTATCTTTGCCTAGGCCGACAAGGCCTAGGCCTAGGGTGGCACTTTGCGTTTCGCCGCCCCCCTGCACAAAAACCTCCCCACCTGTCTTCCCAACTTAGAGGCAGCCACCCGCTCAGATTGCTTCCCGCGGAGCGCGGTTGCCGCCTCCCGAAGCTGAACGATGGTGGACGTGGACCGTGGAGGAAAACAAACATCAGGCAGCACTCAGAACTTAGCAGGTACAAATTGATGAGAAGCTGAGCAAGGGATGATGATGTATTTGAAATAAAAACTGGACCAATTTACTGTTTGGTGAAAATAGCAGACGCCAATCCCCCCGCCTATTAACAATTATCTTTTATGTTTAAATTACCTTGTTATCTAAATTATCTGGTAATTTCATGCAGTAAGTCACAGTCTCTGGTAATCTCGTGCAGTATATCCGCAGTCTTTGATAATCTCGTGCAGTATGTCCACAGTCTCTGGTAATCTAATGCAGTATGTCAGCAGTCTCTGGTAATCTAATGCAGTATGTCCGCAGTCTCTGGTAATCTTGTGCAGTATGTACGCAGTCTCTAGTAATCTAATGCAGTATGTCCGCAGTATCTGGTAATCTTGTGCAGTATCTCCGCAGTCTCTGGTAATCTAATGCAGAATGTCCGCAGTCTCTGGTAATCTTGTGCAGTATGTCCGCAGTCTCTGGTAATCTTGTGCAGTATGTCTTACATAGGAAGGGGTGTGTCCTTGACAGAAAGTGTGGGTCATATTTAAATTAGGGGGTGCATGAGTTTAGTCAGGCCTAGGGCAGCACAAAACCTAAATACACCTCTAGTTCCCACCATCCCTGTGTTGAGTTCCCGGGTCTGTACATCTGCTGTGCCCATTATGAGAGGTTCCCACCATCCCTGTGCTGAGTTCCAGTGTCTTTGCACCTGTCCATTATGAGGGGTTCCCACCATCCCTGTGCTGAATTCCTGATTCTATACGACTGCTGTGACCATTATGAGGGGTTCTCACCATCCATGTGCTGAGTTCTCGAGTCTGTACCCCTTCCCATTATGAGGGCTTCCTACCATCGCTGCTAGTTTGACAAAACCTCTGTAGGTTTAGTGATGGGTTTCAGAGAATTAGGACATGGCCCTAATCTCCTGTCCTAAAGTAAAATTGTCCTCTCACTTGCGCGATAGTCCCCATCAGTCCCTTTTTCATGCACAGAGCAGAAACTGGGAGGTGAGCAGGTCTGGACCGAGGAAGTGCTGTCCTCTTGTGAAGCCTGAGGCAAATATGTCATTGGTTGCCAGGATGCTGGTGGTCTGGGGGCAAGGGTTTGGCGGTGAGAAACGGAGACGGTGGCCAGCCTTTGCTGACCTGAATCCTCAATCTGTGGATATTAACCACTTAAGGACCGCCGCACGACGATATACGTCGGCAGAATAGCACGGAGCGCGCGCGCGACCCAGTCTAAAGCTCCGTGACCGCGATCGCGGGACCACGACCCCAATCACCGCTGGTGTCCCACGATTGGTCACCGGAGCTGAAGAACGGGGAGAGGTGAGTGTAAACAAACCTTCCCCGTTCTTCTCTGTGGCAGTGTTAGTGATCGTCTGTTCCCTGATATAGGGAACGACGATCACTGACGTCACACATCTAGCCTCGCCCCCTACAGTTAGAAACACACATGAGGTCACACTCAACCCCAACAGCGCCCCCTAGTGGTTAACTCCTTCACTGTCAGTGTCATTTTCACAGTAATCAGTGCATTTTTATAGCACTTTTCGCTGTGAAAATGACAATGGTCCCAAAAATGTGTCAAAAGTGTCCAATGTGTCCGCCGTAATTTTGCAGTCATGAAAAAAATCACTGATCGCCACCATTATTAGTAAAAAAATAAAAATTAAAAAAAAATGCCCCATTTTGTAAACGCTATAAAATTTTGCGCAAACCAATCGATAAACGCTTATTGCGATTTTGTTTTACCAAAAATAGGTACAAGAATACGTATCGGTCTAAACTGAGGGAAAAAAATGTTTTATATCTTTTTTGGGGGATATTTATTATAGCAAAAAGTAAAAAATATTGGGCCAGATTCAGAGACCCGTAACTCCTGTCTAACTCGTGTTAGACTGGAGTAATTTCAAATTACGCACGTTTTTTAGCTAGTCTGAAACCTCAAACCATGAATAGACGGCTGCGGGCTTCAATTCGACTGGATTACGTGTTCGTACGCCTTCGGATCTACGCTGCAATAAATTTGCGGCCGCTGGGTGGACTTCCCGTCATTTTCCGCGTCGGGGTATGCTAATGAGCTTTTGCCGGCGATCCCCGAAATTACGATCTTCAATCGCAATCTCTTACGGCACCTTTAGTCATCTTTTCGCTGCGTAATGTTATACCAGCTTTTTGCTGCTCTAATATTAGACAGCCCGTGTTAAGTATGGCCGTCGTTCCCGCGTCGAATTTCAACGTTTTCCGACGTCTTTTATTATTTTTTACGTAAGTCGTCCGGGAATAGGAATGTCCGCAAACGACTCTACTCAAGCAACGAATGACGTAACGACGTGATTTCGCGCAATGCACGGCGGGAAATTTCTGAACGGAGCATGCGCAGTTCGATCGCCGCGGGGACGCGCCTAATTTAAATGCTTCACGCCCCCTAACCGCGTATTTCGATCACGCGGCGAGAAATAGACTACGCCGCCGTATCGTACGGGCAAAAGTCTACCAGAATTCGATGTAGAGCCTGGTAAAATACGGCAGCGTAGAGTATTTCGATTACGCTGCGCAAATTTACGTGTACCTGAATCTGGCCCATTGTTTTTTTTTTTCAAAATTGTCGCTCTATTTTTGTTTATAGCGCAAAAAATAAAAAACGCAGAGGTGATCAAATACCACCAAAAGAAAGCTCTATTTGTGGGGAAAAAAGGACGCAGATTTTGTTTGGGAGCCACGTCGCACGACCGCGCAATTGTCAGTTAAAGCGACGCAGTGCCGAATCGCAAAAAGGGGCAAGGTCCTTTACCTGCATAATGGTCCGGGGCTTAAGTGGTTAAGGGAGAGCTTGTAGAGGGCCAGATGTGGCCCATGAGCCATAATTTGGAGACCCCTCCCTTAATGTAAATTGCAGCCTCGCTAATAAATATGGACGCTCGGTCGGGAATAAAGAGGGACGCAGCCAAGATCAACAAACATTTCAGTTACTGGTACAGAAATAGAAAATTTTAGTGACTCACTTTGTTCAATAACCTGATAATGTATTAAAGAGCGACTTTTATCAATCATTACTATATCCACTGAATATTGATCGTCGTCTTGCCAATACATTGCCTTTATGATCAGTGATCCCCCGAGAGTGCAGTTTAATCTTGCTGTATACGCGGGGTCTGGAATATCTAGGGATCCATTGCCAAAACTTGTGGCGATATGTTCTTGGCTTTTTTTCCAAACATACTCTGTTTGATTGAGTAGATGTCCCGGCAGCAGTAAACTGATCTCGTCCTCCTGGTGAGCAACTATAATTTTTTTATCAAAACTTTCAGTGGTGACACCTAGACAAAAAAAAAACAGAAATGTGCGTTATTGGGGTCAGAGGCGGCTCTAGGCTTTGTGAGGCGAGAAAAATGGCTGCAGAAAATGCACTGATCTAACCAGGGCCGCCGTCGGGAATTTTGGAGTCCCTTACACAGCTTCAGGCATATGGGCCCCCTGGAGCAGAGAACCGGTGGGTGCATCATATTCGAGAAGCGGGAGGGCTGCCTCAAATTGAGAAGCGGGGGGGGCTGCCACGAATTGGGGGGGGGAGGGTTACCCTGGGGACCTCTGGGCCCTTTACAAAAATATAATAAAAATAAATAAAAAATATATATTAAAAAAATTATAAAAAAAAGGGGGCCTTGGGACCTCTGGACCCTTTAATAAAAAGAAAAAAGAAGTACAAAAAAAATATATATAAAAAAAAGGGGGGGGGCGTGCCCTGGTGACCTCTGGGCCCTTTACAGAAAATAAAAAAATAAAATATATATATATATAAAAAAATAAAAATTATAAATAAAAGGGGGTAGCCATCCGGGGCCCTGGGGACCTCTGGACCCTTTAATTTAAGGGTAAAGAAGTAAAAAAAATATATTAAAAAAGGGGAGCGTGCACTGGGGACCTCTGGGCCCTTTACAGAAAATAAAAATAAATGATAAAATATATAAATAAAAAGGGGGGGTAGCCATCTGGGGCCCTGCAGACCTTTTGGACCCTTTAATAAAAAAAATTATGTATATAATGTATATATTGATGTAAATAAAAAAAGGGGGGTTGCCATCCCTGGGGAACTCTGGGCCCTTTAATAAAAAATATATATATAAAAAAAGAAAAAAATGAAGGTATATGGAGACATATCAAATTTTAAGATAAACTACGATAAGTCTGAAGCAATGGGGGTGGGGATCCCAAGGGGAGAGATGCGCATCCTGGAAGCAACGCATAGATTTAAATGGTCCGATAAGTTACTTTCATATCTGGGTACCTTTATCCCGGCGGACCTGACACAGGTTTTCAGACTTAATTTTATGCCACTGATGATGAAAACGCGGGTCCTCCTGGATGGCTGGAGGAAGGGGTTCCACTCGTGGTTTGGACGAATTAACATTATTAAAATGAATATATTACCGAAATTTCTGTACCTCTTCCAAACGCTCCCAATTGCTATACCAAAATCTTTTTTTAGACAGACGCAAACTCTCTTTAAAAACTTTATCTGGGGCAAAAAAAGTCCAAGAATTAAGAACCATACATTATGTTTATCAAAACGAGAGGGAGGAGTATCGGCCCCAGATATCCTCAGATACTACCAGGCGGCTACTCTAATCCGCCTGGTGGACTGGGGGAGACATGGTGGGGAGAAAATATGGCCGGGCTTGGAGCAAGCCCAATGTAGTAGTATACTCCACCTGGCTGCATGGTGCTATAGAGACCTGCCGATACTCATTAAGAAACATCCATTGATAGGTCCAACATTGAAAGTGGCCTATGGGCTATTTAGGAAAGGGGTATTATCCACTTTGGACTCTCCACTCTGTCCAGTCTTGGGGAACCCACAATTTACACCAGGTTTGAAGAAGGGCTCCTTCGATAGACTAATAGACCAGGGTTTAATACAAGTATCTCATTTCCTGAGGGAAGGCGTATGGCATAGTACGCGGGAAATGGTGGGGGGTGGGCTCCCTTACAGACTGGATACTTGGAGAGCACTACAATTGCGGCACTTCCTGGACAATCTAAAACCCCCCAGAAGTTACGAGCGTAAACTTACAAGATTTGAGGGGTACTGTATTGGTAGTGGAGTGCTTCGGCACACCCTTTCAAGAATCAGTGAACTACTGAACATACCGACGGAGGACTCTCAGGTCCCCTTCTTTAACAGGTGGGAGATGGAACTGGGAAGACCCTTTTCAGAAGAACAAAAGAGTAGAATACTCCGGAATATATTTGAATCGTCAGTCTGCGTGAAAACACAAGAGATGAATTACAAGATTCTATCTCAATGGTATCGTACCCCGGTAGTATTAAAAAGGTGCTACCCAGACACCTCGGATAGGTGCTGGAGGTGTGGTAAGGAAGAAGGAACTTTGTTACATATTTTTTGGCTATGCCCTGGAATACTGAACTTTTGGACGGAGGTTCAGTGTATAGCGCAGAAATTTAGTAAAGATAAACTACCAGACGAATGGCCCTTTTATCTATTACAGGACTCGGGGCTGACGGTAAAGAAATACAGGAGTTCTATGGTTAATCACCTTTTAAACGCCGCCCGTGCCTGTATTCCAGGGACGTGGAAACATAAACAACCGCCAACGGTAAAGATGTGGCTCAATAGAGTAGAAGAAATGAATAGAATGGAGGACCTTGTATGGACCTCCAGACAGAAACGTAAAGTATATCTTGAAACGTGGGCTGAGTGGAACGAGTTCAGATACTCAGAACAAGGGAGGGCTCTGCTGGATGCATAATAAAGAAGGACCGGGTTCAGTGATGGGATGAAGTGAGAGAGGCGGGATGGGGTTTTTTTTTTTTTTTTTTTTCTTTTCGTTTTCTTTTCTTTCTTTTTTGTTGTTGGGGGTTTTTTTTTTTTTTTTTTTTCTCCTTTTTTTTTTTCCTGGTTGGGGCGGTAGGGGGGAAGGGAGGGAGCTGGTATAGTAAGCTAGGACATAGAGGACATTTTTAGGGGCCGGTTGGCCTCCCCCTCCCTGGGGGGGGCATGGAGACCCCCCAGGGGGAGGAGGGGACCAGCCGGCGTTTGGAGGCGAAGGGTAGGGTACCCGCGGAGGCGTGGGACATCAGAGGTCTAGACGGGGACGGGGGAGGGGGGGAGGGGACGTGTTCAGACGCGCCTCCTTTCTTCCATTTCCGTTTTCCTTGTATTCTTTATTATTTTATTTTTTTAAAACTCGTGTGGGTGCCCTCTTTTTGGTTCTTCCTTTATTTCATTGTTAAACGATATGTATATATAATGTTTCTCCATTGTTCCTCGGTTAGAGGAATGGTTTTCCATCTGTATGTCACTTGGTATGCTTAAAATAATAAAGAAAAATTTAAAGAAAAAAAAGAAAAAAAGAAAAAAGAAAAAAAAGAAAGAAAAAGAAAAAAAAAAAAAATATATATATATATATATATATATATATATATATATATAAACTCTGGGCCCTTCAATAAAAAAATAAATAAAATAATAATAAATTATCTCTGGGACCTCCGAGCCCCTTACAGGTGGACTGCCTGTACCCCCCTGATGGCAGCCCTGGATCTAGCACACAGGTGATCAGCACCACTTCTAGGGCACCCTCCTCATCCATCAGACATATTCAGCCAATGCAAGAGGGGGGAGGTGAGTAAGAGAGAGGGGTGATAAAGAGATCAGATGGTGCCGACATTAGTATTGATTACAGGCAAATTAGGCAGCCGTGAGGCCCCTGTGAGTGCGAGGCCTTAGGCGACCACCTAATTTGCCTAATTAGAGAGCCGCCAAGAGGCAATGTGTAACAGAGGGGCACTGTAAGTAACAAAGAAGCAACGTGTAATGGAGGGGCACTGTAAGTAACCAAGGAGCAATGTGTAATGGAGGGGCACTGTAAGTAACCAAGGAGCAATGTGTAATGGAGGGGCACTGTAAGTAACCAAGAGGCAATGGGGTTGGTTTACTAAAAATGTAGAGTGCACAATCTGGTGCAGCTCTGCATAGAAACCAATCAGCTTCAAGTTTTTTTTTGTCAAAGCTTAATTGAACAAGCTGTAGTTTTAAGCTGATTGCTACCATGCACAGCTGCAACATATTTTGCACTCTCCACTTTTAGTTAATCAACCTCAATGTGTAACGGCGATGCACTGTAACCGGTAACTGAGAGGTTATGTGTAACAGAGAGGCACTCTGAGTAATTGAGGGGCAATGTTTAATAAAGGGGCACTGTGAGTAACCGAGGGGCACTGTGAGTACCAAGGGGAACTGTGAGTACCAAGGGGCACTGTGAGCACTGAGGGGCACTGTGAGTACTGAGGGGCACTGTGAGTAACCGAGGGGCACTGTGAGCACCGAGGGGCACTGTGAGCACTGAGGGGCACTGTGAGTCCTGAGGGGCACTGTAAGTAACCGAGGGGCACTGTGAGTACCAAGGGGCACTGTGAGCACTGAGGGGCACTGTGAGTAACCGAGGGGCACTGTGAGTAACCGAGGGGCACTTTGAGTACCAAGGGGCACTGTAAGCACTGAGGGGCACTGTGAGTACTGAGGGGCACTGTGAGTAACCGAGGGGCACTGTAAGTACCAAGGGGCACTCTGAGTACCGAGTGGCACTGTGAGTATCCGAGGGGCACTGTGAGTACCAAGGGGCATTGTGAGCACTGAGGGGCACTGTGAGTACTGAGGGGCACTGTGAGTACCAAGGGGCACTGTGAGCACTGAGGGGCACTGTGAGTAACCGAGGGGCACTTTGAGTACCAAGGGGCACTGTGAGTAACTGAGGGTCACTGTGAGTACCAAGGGGCATTGTGAGCACTGCGGGGCACTGTGAGTACTGAGGGGCACTGTGAGTACCAAGGGGCACTGTGAGTACCGAGGGGCACTGTGAGTACCGAGGGGCACTGTGAGTACCAAGGGGCACTGTGAGTAACCGAGGGGCACTGTGAGTACCGAGGGGCACTGTGCGTACCGAGGGGCACTGTCAGTACCAAGGGGCATTGTGAGTAACCGAGGGGCACTGGGAGTAACCGAGAGGCACTGTGAGTACAAAGGGGCACTGTGTGTAAAGTTCCACCCATCACCCCTTTGCTTGAACACATTAGAGAATAATTTTATAAACTTACCATGTGTAATTACCGGTAGTAAAATGACTAATAATACACCCATCTTCCTTTTAGTTTATTTGTTTCTCTTGTGGGGCTGAAAGAGTAAAAAAACAAAAAGTTACAAGCAAAGAAACTTCCGACTGTACTCTGGTACAATTTTTTTGCACCCGAAAGTGAAGAAATATTCCCTCCGCTCCGACCAGCACATGATCATCAGAAAGGGGCACAGATAATAGGAAAAAAATAAGAAGACATCGAGGGACGTGGAAGGATTAAGGTAAGTGCATTTTACAGGGCACAGCGGCGACAATGGCCATCAATGGGCACAGTGGCAACAAAGGGCACAATGGCATCAAGGGCACAGTGGCAACAATTAAAGGGCACAGTGACATGCACAGTGGCAACAATAGGCACAGTGGCAACAATTAAAGGGCACAGTGGTGACAATTGAGGGGCACAGTGGTTGCGTTTGATGGCATGGCACAGTGGTGACAATTGATGGCACAGTGACTGCATTTAATGGCATGGCACAGTGGTGACAATTGATGGCACAGTGACTGCATTTAATGGCATGGCACAGCGGCTGAGTTTGATGGCACAGTGACTACATTTGATGACATGGAAGAGTGGTGATAATTGATGGGACAGTGACTACATTTGATGGCATGGCACAGTGGTGATAATTGATGGGCACAGTGGCTGCATTTGATGGGCACAGTGAGGCTGCAATTTTTTTTTTCCGTTTATGCCCCCCCCCCCCCCCCAAAAAAAACAAATTTGGAGCACCAGCCGCCACTGTTTCACACGCCATAGGCTTTTCAAAAAAATCAAATACAATTCTTATGCTCTACATTGTGACATCAAAAAAAATATATATATAAAAAATTGGGTTTACATACATTTTAAGCCAGTAATGGGGCAAGGATCTGCTGCAGGAAGACCACAAGAAAATACACCAACATAATTTAATCCCAATTTTGATTTTTTTTTTTGTACAAAAAAGGTTGAATCGAGTAGATACCAAATCCTGTATGCCAAACCTCAAAACTATGCCAAACCGTCCCAAATTGCCATTAAAAAAAATTCAATTAAATAGACATTTTACTTTTTTATCCTTTGTTACATCTCTGCACTGTTGGTCTACTGCAGCCTCTTTGCAGACACTTCCTGACTACCTGCACTCCTGTAATGGCTGAAGGGCATTTCTTAGGGGAGGATTTCTTGATGGTGACATCAGTGGAACAGAAATGTTTGCAACTCACTGATCTGCCTGAGTCTATTTGCATTTGTTAATTGTTACTCTGGAGTGAACAAACCTGAAGATCAACCGGTTAGACAAGGTCTGTAAAAACACCTGATTATTCTTTACAAAGCACATAATCTTGTTTGCCAACATTCCCAAGAGAGAGAAGAAATAAACGTAAAGGGTGGATTCTGATGTGTAAAGGGGGGGGGGGGCTATAATGTGTAAGAGGGGGGCTTTAATGTAAAAAAGGGACTCTGATGTGAAGGGGAGGTTTGATGTGATGTGAGCTCTGACTTAAGGGGGGGGGGGGCTCTGAAGTGATAGGAGGACTCTGATGTGAAGGGGAGGTTTGGTGTGATGAGAGCTCTGACTTAAGGATGGGGGGGGATCTGAAGTGATAGGACTCTGATTTAAAGGGGAGGTTTGATGTTATGTGAGCTCTGACTTAAGGGGGGCTCTGAAGTGATAGGAGGACTCTGATGTTAAAGGAAGGTTTGATGTGATGTGATGTGAGCTCTGACTTAAGGGGGGGCTCTGTAGTGATAGGAGGACTCTGATGTGAAGGGGAGGTTTCATGTGATGTGAGCTCTGACTTAAGGGGGGGGGGCTCTGTAGTGATAGGAGGACTCTGATGTGAAGGGAAGGTTTGATGTGATATGAGCTCTGACTAAAGGGGGGGCTCTGAAGTGATAGGAGGACTCTTATGTGAAGGGGAGGTTTGATGTGATATGAGCTCTGACTAAAGGGGGGGCTCTGAAGTGATAGGAGGACTCTGATGTGAAAGGAAGGTTTGATGTGATGTGATGAGAGCTCTGACTTAAGGGGGGGGGGGGCTATGTAGTGATAGGAGGACTCTGATGTGAAGGGGAGGATGATGTGATGAGAGCTCTGACTTAAGGGGAGGGGGCGCTGTAGTGATAGGAGGACTCTGAAGTGAAGGGGAAGTTTGATGTGATATGAGCTCTGACTAAAGGGGGGGGGGCTCTGAAGTGATAGGAGGACACTGATGTGAAGGGGAGGTTTGATGTGATGAGAGCTCTGACTTATGGTGGGGGGCTCTGAAGTGATAGGAGGACTCTGATGTAAAGGAGAGGTTTGACATGATGTGAGCTCTGACTTAAGGGGGAGGGGGCTCTGAAGTGATTGGAGGACTCTGATGTGAAGGAGAGGTTTGACATGATGTGAGCTCTGACTTAAGGGGGAGGGGGCTCTGAAGTGATTGGAGGACTCTGATGTGAAGGGGAGGTTTGATGTGATGTGAGCTCTGACTTAAGGGGGGGGGGTTCTGAAGTGATTTGAGATTTTCATGTGAAGGGGGACTACTGATATGATGTGGCCCTCATACTAAACCATTTTGGAACCCCTGCTGTACAGAACCCCTGCGGGTGGCAATATTGAAGTTTACAGAAAATTACAGCGGCTGCAGATTGAAAAAGAAAGGTGATTTTTAATAACATTCAATTACAAAATGACAAATATGCTACATTATTATTATTATTAGGGTTGTCCTGATACCGATACTAGTATCGGTATCGGGACCGATGCCGAGTATTTGCGCTAGTACTTGTACTCGCGCAAATACTCCCGATGCCTAAATAGAAGACTTTTTTTTTTTCGAGTGCGGGTGGTTAGGGGGTGGAGAGGGGGTGGAGAGGGGGTGGAGTGGGGGTGGAGTGGGGGTGGAGAGGGAGCGGAGCGCCGAGCAAAGCAGTCCTTGTATGGGGGAGAAGAGAGCTGCTGCGGCTGCCCCCCCTCTCCTCCCGCCGCTGCCGAGTCCCGACATCTACTTACTATTCGCCGGAGGAACACAACAGCTGTCATTTGAATAGCTGTCTTCTCCCGCCGCGCCGACATGTATGGCCCCGACGGGTGATCTGTCAATCAAAGTGCCCGGGCAAGGGGGAGGGGCCATACATGTCGGCGCGGCGGGAGAAGACAGCTATTCAAATGACAGCTGTTGTGTTCCTCCGGCGAATAGTAAGTAGATGTCGGGACTCGGCAGCGGCGGGAGGAGGGGGGGGGGGGACATTGGCTGCTGCATTGAGGGACATTGGCTGCTGCATTTAGGGACATTGGCTGCTGCATTAGGGACATTGGCTGCTGCATTAGGGACATTGGCTGCTGCATTAGGGACATTGGCAGCTGAATTTAGCGACATGGCTTCTGAATTTAGGGACATGGCTGCTGCATTAGGGACATGGCTGCTGAATTTAGGGACATGGCTGCTGAATTTAGGGACATGGCTGCTGCATTAGGGACATGGCTGCTGCATTAGGGACATGGCTGCTGAATTTAGGGACATGGCTGCTGAATTTAGGGACATGGCTGCTGCATTAGGGACATGGCTGCTGCATTAGGGACATGGCTGCTGCATTAGGGACATGGCTGCTGAATTTAGGGACATGGCTGCTGAATTTAGGGACAAGGCTGAATTAAGGGACAAGGCTGCATTTGGGGACACAAGGCTGCATTTGGGGACACGTGGCTGCATTTAAAAAAAAGTATCGGTATTCGGTATCGGCGAGTACATGAAAAAAAGTATCTGTACTTGTACTCGGTCCTAAAAAAGAGGCATCGGGACAACCCTAATTATTATTAATATTATTATTATTAATAATAATAATATTATTGCTATTACAATTTTTTTTATATATTGCTATTTATTTTTTCATTAAAGTGGAAAGTGAAAGTAACGAAAAGTTACTGTCGGATCAATTTCCCCATAGGAGAAATGTAAATCTTGTTCTGGCCCATAGGGGGGCGTACAGGGCTGAGAGCCGAGGTGGTTTAAAACAGGCCAGGACCTGTAGACTGACTAATGCCTGTGATCTGGCGCAGCGCCCAAACAGGGAAATGTTTTCTGAAGAACGAAGACTAAAGTCTGAGAGAGACGTTTACAGGAAAGTCTACAACTGCTGTGAGTGTCACACACTTCATCAGAAAAGCTTCCTGTGTGGGTAATGGTCACATAAGGAATTTTAGTACGGAACACGCGGATAGATTAAAAAAAAAGTCTTACCTTCGTGAAATGATCAGCCGGAAAACATACAGTGACTCACTTTTGTCCTACAAGCTACGTATTATTTGCACATTGCATAGAAAGTACGCATGTCAGCACCCCTCCCAGGACTTTACTGATTAAGTTCCTGAGCTTTTTTTTTTTTTTTACTTCCTCTTGAGTCCCAGAACAAGGGTACAAATCACCACGGCGGTGACTTTTTTTTTACACATTTATGATACCTACAAATTAGAACGGTAAATAAATGCAATATATGAAATTGAAGAAATAAGACTATATTGGAAGTTGCAGGTTGGAGGAGGAGAGGGCACTCTGGGAGTCCTGTACAAAGGGATGGACTGACCATTGGGTCTACAGGGAGTTTCCCAGTGGGCCGATGACTCAGTGGGCCAGCTTCAATGACAGCAGACCGCTGCCCCGTCCGCTCCTCTGTCTCTCCTTTCCCGCAGCGATCACCTCCTCCTCTTCCTCCCCGCAGCGCTCACCTGGGGGGGACAAAGAAGCAGGGGGAGGACCAGGGGAGCAGGGGGGACGACAGAGGAGCATGGGGGAGGGGACAAACAGCTGACTCAACACCTATGGCCTGTAGGGTGACCACGTGTCCCGGATTACCTGGGACAGTCCTGCATTTTGCAGCTCTGTACCGGGCACCTTCATTTCAGGACAATACAGTGTCCCGGAATGAAATTGACAGCCACCCCCCGGGCCAATCTGATTCCCACAAAAAAAGGCTGCCGCATCACAGCTTTACTCACTGACAGTACTTGTCCTGGCTGGGAGGAGGACAATCCTGCCCCCTGATTGTGATTGGAGAAATCATAAATCCCGCCTCTTGTGTCCAATCACTGTGCTGTGATTGGTTACAGCACAAGCTGATTTTTGTGAAGGGAGGGTGTCCCTGAATGGTAGTTTGGAAATGTGGTCACCCTAATGGCCTCACTTCTACCTAATCTTGTCCCATAAAGGGGGGGCACCAAACTGATTCTTTGCCTCGGGTGAAATAATGTCTAGCTTCCCCGCTGGTACTGCCTATAAGAGTACCAGCCGTTCTACTCTAATAAAGTAGAACAGCTAGTGGCTAGTGAAGGGAGAGAGGGGGCTTGGGTGGCCGGGGGTCCGCATCTCAGCGTTCTAAACGCAGAAAAAAATTGCAACTTTACAGGCATACTACGGCGATTACTTTTTTACACATTTATGATACCTACAAATTAGAACGGTAAATAAATGAAATATTTGAAATTGAAGAAATAAGACTATATTGGAGGCTGCAGGTTGGAGGAGGGGAAGGAGGAGAGGGCACTCTGGGACTCCTGTACACATATGTATCCTTTTCACCCCCCATGGCGATATTTTTTTAGTGTAGAGTATTAAACAATAAAACATTTAAATTGTATTGTATTTCATTGTATCATGATATGATTACTTAAAAGTTTGTTATTCTATCAACATGGCATGTATAGGAAGTCTGTTCTGATAGCTCCTGATGAAATGGACTTTGCCCAAGAAACGCGTTGAGATGTAAAGACTATCGTGTGCATTTCTACATTACCGAAATCGACTGGTTTTATATACAATTGTATTTTATCGCAATCTATTTTTATGTGAATTTAACTTGTTTGAATCTTATCAACTTAGATTTTACCAAAATATGCTGTGCCTTAAAATACCCTTACTATTTTCATAGTTTCGATGCACCCACATTTTTTATTTTAATATAAGATTTAATTAAAAATGTTAATTTAAAAAAATATTATTTTGTGTGTATTTGACACCCATTCTATTTGGTGGGCTGGCAACATACTACCACATGTATGCTGTCATGAATTAGAGCCAGGAAAAATAATTATTTGAAATATTTGATACAATTCAACATTTGCCTGTTGTCAACATGGCAGCATACATGTGGTAGTATGCTGCCATGGATTGGCACCAGAAAAGGAAAATTACAGGACAAATTTTCAATTTTTCTAGCACCAACATGGCAGCATACATGTGGTAGTATGCTGCCATTGATTGGCACCAAAAAAGGAAAGTTACAGGAAGAATGTCTAATTTTTCCAACACCAACATGGCAGCATAAATGTGGTAGCTGTCATGGATTGGCACCAAAAAAGGAAAATTATGGTAAGTGAGTGAATAACTTGTATATCGCTACACATGCGAACCAAATCGCCTCAAGGCGCTTTTGCCATCTGGTGTCATCCTAATCTTTCAGAAGAGATGAGTGTTAAGTAGGGATGAGCTTCGAGTTCGAGTAGAACTCATGTTCGACTCAAACATTGCCTGTTCGCCGAACAGCAAACTATTTGGGGTGTTCGCGGCAAGTTCGTGTGAACTTTAGAACCCTGTTAAAGTCTATGGGACTCAAACGTTTGAAATCTAAAGTGCTCATTTTAAAGGCTAATATGCAAGTTATTGTCCTGGATTGTCCTGAGGACCTGGGTCCGGCCCCAGGGGACATGTATCAATCCAAAAAAAAGTTTTAATAACTGCAGTTTTTTTGGCAGCAGTGATTTTAATAATTCCTTTAAGTAAAACAATAAAAGTGAAATATTCCTTTAAATTTCGTACCTAGAGGGGGTGTAAAGTAGCGCTTGTTTTCCATGCTTAGAACTGTCCCTGCAAAAAGTAATTGAAAATCACTCGCGGCTATAATGAATTGTCGGCTCCCGGCAATACAGAGAAAAGTCATTCATAAAAAAAAAATGTGTGGGGGTCCACGGCATTTTTTTAAAATTTGTGGTGAAGTTCCCCTTAAAATCCATAGCAGACCTGAAGGTTCTGGAATGGATATTTGGGGGGAACCCCACATAATGTTTTTTTCAATTTGACGCAGGGTTCCCCTTAATATCCATACCAGACCCTAAGGTGAGTGATTTTAAATGACTTTTTTCCTTCAGAAATTACATTTTGTGCAGGGAGAGTTCTAAGCATGGGAAACAAGTTCTACTTTACAGGCATACTATACTAAAGGAATATTTCAATTTTATTGTTTCACTTTAAACATTATTAAAATCACTGCTCCTGAAAAAACGGCCGTTTTTTAAAACTTTTTTTGCATTGATACATGTCCCCTGGGGCAGGACCCGGGTCTCCAAACACTTTTTAGGACAATAACTTGCATATTAGCCTTTACAATTAGTACTTTAGATTTCAAACGTTCGAGTCCCATAGACTTTAACAGGGTTCTAAAGTTCACACAAACTTTTGGTCTGTTCGCAGGTTCTGGTGCGAACCGAACCCAGGGGTGTTCAGCTCATCCCTAGTCTTAAGTTTTCTCCTGAAGGCCCGATGGTTTTCTTCCATGCGGATGTCCGTTGTTAGAGCATTCCATAGCCGTGGTCCTTGGACTGCAAATCTTCATTCTCCCTTTGATTTGCAGTTGTATTTGGGGATGTAGAGGAGGTTTTGGTTAGATGATCGGAGAGTGCGATGGGGGTGTAGTGTTTTATTTTCTCGCATAAGTATTGAGGAGCCTTTCCTTGTGTGCATTTGTCAGTGATGCAGAGGGTTTTGAATGTGACCCGATCCTTCACGGCTAGCCAATGAATGGCCCTCAGGGATGGGGTGATGGATTCCCAGGGTTTCTTTCCTGTTACCAACCTGGCGGCTGTGTTCTGAACGACTTGTAGGCGCGAGATCTGGTATTTTGGTAGTCCTAAGTAGAGGGAGTTTGCGTAGCCGAGAATTGATGTTTGTTCCGACTACTACCGCTGTTACCTCTTCCAGTAAATGTTTGATACCAATTTTTGTTTTCCTGTGCCAACATGGCAGCATACATGTTATAGTATGTTATTGTGTATTGGCTCCAGGAAAGGAAAATTACGATAAGTGTTTGATACAATTTTTTTTTTCTGCCATGAACATGGTAGGACACATGTGATAGCATGCTGCCATGGATTGGTGCCAGGAAAGGAAAATTACAGTATTTGATACAATTCTAGCACCAACATAGCAGCATACGCAGGCCCGTCGCTACATGACAGGCAAAACAAACAATTGCTTGGGGCCCCGAGCTGGCCTGGGGCCCCCAACTTCCCCTTCCCAGGTTGTAGCATTGCCGAGCTCCTTTTCCTTCCTCCTTGAGTCCTGTCAGTCCGGCCGGGTACCGCGAGGGTACAGAAGATTCAGTTTCCTGTTCCCTTCCGGACTGACAGGAAGTGCACACTGAGTGCTCACTTGCTTTCCCGGCCCAGGCACTATCTGGTAGGGGACTGGGGACCCATAGGGATAGAACACCGGACTGGCAGGAGGAAGAGGAGCTTGGCCGCAGCAGCAGCCTACAGGGAAGAAGGGGAGGTGAGAATAGAAAAACATAGGGACTAGGGAGGGGGGGGGAGGAGTCAGAACATGAGTGTAAACAATTAACGTATCGCTAACGTAGGCAGTACGTGCGGGGGGGGGGTGCTTGGGGGCCCCCATTTTACTTGGGGCCCCCAAATTCCTTCAAACGGCCCTGAGCATACATGTGGTAGCTGTCATGGATTGACGCCAGAAATCAAAAATTATGGTAAGTATTTGATAAAATGTTTTGCTTTCCTGAAGCCAACAAGGCAACATACATGTCCCAGTGCCCCTGGAAGAAGTAATATTTTATGAAACGGACGTAGAGCGGAGTGGCGCGCTGTCGTCACCTAAGAGCTCCAAACGTTCCCCCAGTGGATGAGTGTCTGGGAATTTGTGTACCGTCCGGCACATCAGATTCGAGGCATTTTTTTACTGCATGTTTGTAAGTGCAATACAACTTTTAATGAATATTTTTTACACATTTAATGCGCTATGTGGAGCTGTTATTGTTTTTTACATGGTGGGCATTGATGTTGGTGAAGTTTAATCACTTGTGGATGAGACCCAATGTTAAGGATCATATCTGTCTGAACTGCAAGACTGGGAGTGACTACCTATTATATATGCTGTTCATGATCCCCTGTCATAAGGGATCATGGCGATTTGGTAAGGAGACAATATATAGTTTGGTGGAGGATACATCACTTTTCTTTGGACACGTTTTCCCCTCCTGTAGCAAATTGGATCATCGCTCTGCTGGGGTTTTTTGCCTTCCTCTGCATCAACTGTGGGTATGGAGTTGGGTGTATGGGATGTACTGTGTTTTATTTTGTTTGTTTATTTATTTTTTTATGGTTGAACTGGATGGACTTGTGTCTTTTTTCAACCTGACTAACTATGTAACTATGTAACTATGTAGCAATGCCGTAGCGGCCAACTGCGCATGCGCGATTCGTTCCAAACGCAATTGTGATGCGTTCCAATGGATTTACGACAGTACACACCAGCGAAGCCGTCATTCAGGGCGACGTGGACTTAGGGGAAAGTGGCCAGTTGGCCTCACGACCTCGCTTCGCTCGGATGGCTCGCTCCGCTCGCTCGGCCTAATGGCTCTTTTTTTAACATCCTCCAATCCACGGGGATGTTAAGGAAAGAGCCTGGATGCCGAACGAGGTTTCGCTGGTGTGCACTGTCGTAAATCCATTGGAACGCATCGCAGGTGCGTTTGGAATGCATCGTGCATGCGCAGTTGGCCACCACAGCACTTCTGCAGCATTCTGTGATGGAGAGCAGAGTATGACGGTACACCGGCCTTAGGTGTTCAGATGCCCTGTGCGAGCTAATCCTGTGGCGCCCTCCCATCTTCACCCCTCGCCCCCTGATCACCTAAACATACTCAAAGAGGAAAAAAATATTTGTAACAAATAGTTTGTTTTAATAACAGTTAACTTAAGTGCATGTGCAAACAATTACAATAATAAATAGCTGGATAGCCTGGTAACAATGATCCTCCCCCCTTCTGTGTGTAGACTGGCTATAAAAAGTAAATACTTTTTTCTTTTTATCTGAAAAAGTAGATGCATGCAGGGCCAGGGGCTCAGTGTGACTTAGCTTTCAGTGGGCGGTGCAGCTTTGCATTTAAAAATGACGCCGCTCTGGAACTTAGACGCCACTGCGCATGCACCATCTGCCCGAGAATAGCCAAGCATTTTCGGATTTCCCGAGCAGCGGCGCATGCGCAGTGTGCCTGTCAGGGCCGGCAGCAGAATTTTTTTTTCAGGTGCCACAGCCGATGCGTTGCTCTTCACCCAGTGCCAGGGCAGAGGGACCTGACATCGCGCAGGGGGACCGGGCAGCGCCTGCTGCTGTGACTTGTAGGAGTCGGACTCCTGTGATGATCATGATGTGAGTAACTGACTGCGACTCACATTATGTGAGCTGTGATAGCCGCATAGCGCCCATGGTGCCCCGTGCGGCCGCACAGCTCGCACACCCCAAAGGCCGGCCCTGCTATCTCCTCCGTACTTTACCCAAAGCCAGAAAGAGCTGAACCCATTTGCCACCGGATTAATTTTTCCCACAAGCATTTTTGGTTTAAAATTTTCCTTCCTGGATCTGTGGAAGTGATTAGGCATTTCCCATTTGAAAAAGGGCTTGTTTAGATGGGCAGCAGTCTCAATCTCCCCTCTGGAAATGGAACCAAGGTAAAATGTTTTTTTGGGGGTGGTAGAGATGTGGCTACCAGGCAGTCAAAGAGGGATTTTGAACGGGAATACTGCTGCGCAATCATGGGCCAAGCGTTTGGCTCACAGTAGCGGCGTGGGCCCATGCACTTGGATAATGGTATTGCCACCAAACATGACAGTTTGTATAATTTCCTCTGGCCTAATATGTACTAGAAGGACTCTTAAGGATCAACCGCCTATCCAAAACTATACACTTTGCAAGACTCTGGTTCAGCCACAACGTGAGAATGCCACCCAGATCTGGTCACTAGTCCTCAGGAACGATGTGCTGAAACTGAAGAGAGTCCATAAAAGGGCAACAAAACTTATATGGTGGCTGGAGGACCTAATTTATGAGGAATGTCTACACACATTAAGCTAATTTTCCCTGGAGAAGAGAAGCTTAACCACCCTATGACTGGCCACCGTCATTTGAGTGTGGCACAATGGCTCTCCTGCGCGAATTGCCGTATCTGTACGATGGCTCGCGCAGACTCAGTAGCGTGCCTGCGGGTCGGGAGGACTAGATGCCCTCGGGCAGCCCGCGATTGCCTTGTACACAGGCAGAACGGGGTAATGGTAGGGGTACAATGTACCTGTTACTCACTCACGTAAAGGGGGTGGGATCTGAGGGGTCCCCTTGTTAAAGGGGGCTTCTAGATTGCCATAAGCCCCCCGCCCGCAGACCTCAACAACCACCGGGCAAGGGTTGTGGGGATGAGGCACTTGTCCCCATCAACATGGGAGCCAGGTGCTTTGGGATAGTGGCGAAGAGCCCCCCCTGTCCCAAAGCACCTATCCCCCCATGTTGAGGGCATGTGGCCTGGTACGGTTCAGGAGTGGGGGGGGGGGCGCTCACTCTTCCCTCCCCTCTTTTCCTGTGGCCTGCCAGGTTGTGTGTTTAGATAAGGGTCTGTTATGGATTTTGGGCGGACCCCTGCGCCATTTTTTTTTTTTATCGGCGCAGGATTCCCCTTAATATCCATACTAGAACTGAAGCGCCTGGTATGGGGTTCCCCTTTTAATCATACCAGACGTTTATTGCGATTTTGTTTTACCAAAAATATGTATAAGAATACGTATCGGCCTAAACTGAGGAAAATTATTTATTTTATTTTTTAAATGTGGGATATTTATTATAGCAACAAGTAAAAAATAGTGGCCCGGATTCAGAAAGAAGTTACGTTGGCGTATCTGTTGATACTCCGCGTAAGTTCTAGGATGCACCGGCGTATCTTTTTCTGTATTCAGAAAGCAAGATACGCCGGAATTTTGCTAAGATACGAGCGGCGTAAGTCTCTTACGCCGTCGTATCTTAGTTGCATATTTACGCTGCCCGCTAGGTGGCGCTTCTGTAGATTTACGCGTCAAATATGCAAATTAGGTAAATACGCCGATTCACGAACATAGTTGCGCCCGGATTATCTATTTCCGTCGTTTACGTAAGGTGTCGGACTGGCGTAAAGTTACCCCTGCTATATGAGGCGCAGGCAATGTTAAGTATGGACTTCGAGACAGCGTAAAATTTTCCGTCGTTTGCGTAAGTCGTTCGCCAATAGGGCTGTGCGTAAGTTACGTTCACGTCGAAAGCATTGACTATTTGCGACGTGATTTCGAGCATGCGCACTGGCATACGTCCACGGACGGCGCATGCGCTGTTCATTCAGCACGTCATTTACGTGGGGTCACGAGTCATTACCATACAACACGCCCCCTACCTGCCTATTTTGAATTACGCGGGTTTACGCCGGCCCATTTACACTACGTCCTCACTAAGTTACGGCGGCGTAGTGTATCTGAGATACGCTACGCCCGCCTAAAGATAAGCGATTGTTTCTGAATCCGAGCCATTGTGTTTTTTTTTCCCCAAATTGTTGCTATTTGTTTGTTTATAGTAAAAAAAAAATACAAACCGCAGAAGTGATCAAATACCACCAAAGAAAGTTCTATTTGTGCGGAAAAAAGGACGTCAATTTTGTTTGAGTGCTGCGTCGCACGACCGCGCAATTGTCAGTCAAAGCGACGCAGTGCCGAATCGTAAAAAAATGCTTTGGTCAGGAATGGAGTAAATTCTTCTGGGGCTGAAGTGGTTAAAAACACAGGGCCAGATCCACAGAGCCATTACTCCGGTGTATCTCCTGATACACCGGCGTACTTTCAAATTACCCGTGTCGTATCATTAGTTTGAATCCTCAAACCATGATACGACGGCTTCGGGCTTCGATCCGACAGGCTTACGTCTTCGTACGCCTTCGGATCTACGCTGCAAACTTTTTGCGCCCGCTGGGTGGAGTTCGCGTAGTTTTCCGCGTCGGGTATGCTTATTAGCTACGATCGCCCTTCACATTCTCTAACGTCGTCGCTAGTCGGCTTTTTCCGGCTTATAGTTAAAGCTGCTATTATCCGGTCTATAGTTAGACTTGCCATGTTAAATATGGCCGTCGTTCCCTCGTCGAATTTTCGATAATTTTTTTTGCGTAAGTCGTCCGTGAATAGGAATGTACGGAAATTACGCTACAAAAAAATTACGTTACGACGTAATTTCGCGCAATGTATGGCAGGAAATTTCTGAATGGAGCATGCGCAGTTCGATCGCTGCGGGGACGTGCCTAATTTAAATGATTCACGCCCCCTAAACGCGTATTTCGATTCCGCCGCGACACTACGCCGCCGTATCGTACGGGCAAAAATCTACCAGAATTCGTCGTAGAGCCTGGTAAAATACAGCAGCGTAGCGTATCTCGGATACTCTGCGCAAATGTAAGTGTACCTGAATCTGGACCACAGTTTTTAACAGAAAAAATTTTGGACAATTTAGGCTCGAGTACACAGAAGATACAGCTGAAGTCTCAGAGACTCTACGACTGCGGTTAGAGCCTCGAGTTTTCCCGGCAAAACTTTTTGCATAAGTATTAGACAGCAGTGAATTCTCAGAAAGGCTAAAAAAAATCTTACCTCTGAGTTGTGCAGCCGGATCTCGCAATGTTTCGTTTCCTTACAACAGTCTCTCATATATCTCTCCTGCAACCATATTAGGAAATCAATTGTTTACTGTACTCTGCTCTCCTGGGCCGTGTGCCAAGCTGAGTCAGAGATCAGGGCTTGTTTACAACAGTAGATGCACGCAAATGTTTTTTTTTGAATGCAGTACGAATGCATATGCAAAAAAAATAAAAAATTTACGTATATTACAATAAACCTAATTTAGGCCATCGCAGTGACTTCTTGTGTGTTTAAAATAGTAGAGAATCCTTCTGTAGCGGTACCCCCAAAAGGGCTGCTGATAGTTGAATGGGAAGGCACATTTACCTCATGGCTCCTTCCGAATGTCTAGGGGTGAATGGTGCATACAACCAGGGCTGTCTTTACCATAGGGCAAACAGGGGCAGCTGCCCAGGGCCCTGTCACTGTTGGGGGCCCAAAGCTTAGCCCCCCGTTAAGCCCCTTGTGCTGCCCACAAATCAGTGCTGAAAATCATCAGCGGCACGCAGTACTGCTTCCCTTCCCAGTGTCTTAAAATGTACAGCACCCTTGGCTTCCCTTTAGACGTGCACTTCTCCCTTCCTGCCACTGGGTGCTGCTTGTATATAAAAGTGAATTAGAATGTGATTTTATAGCATCCTCAGTTTGCTCTTCCCGAGGCTGACTTCTTCTTTATGTCCTGCTCCTCAAGGTATGTCACTGTTTGCTAATCTATATTGTAAATAGAAGTTTTCTGTAGAGTGTGCCCAAAGTCTTTATAATATTTGATGATTAGTGATGAGCGGAATACGCCATATTCGATTTCGCGATATTTCACGAATATATAGAAGAATATTCGCGAAATATTCGTTAATATCGAATATTCGTGATATTTTATAAAAAAAAAAAACATTTCGCGAATGCGAAATTTCACTAGTGCGAATGCGAAATTGATTGCGAAATTCTCGTCAACACACGAAAACGGAGATCCTTTCCTGGATTACTAAACTAATATGCACTAAACACTAACTCTACTTACACAAACTTATATAACTAAACTAAAGCTAATTTTTTTATTTTTTTTATACACAAAACACAGATGGGCAGAGAAAGTATTCGCTAATATTCGTAATACGAATATTCGCATTGCGAATATTCGGCAACATAAAAGGATCGCCTCAGCTACTCGGCCCAGGGTCTCTAATCATACCAGCAATGCTTTTAGACGTCAATGGAGATCACTAGGATGTGATCTGTTTTAAAAATAAATTTGAAAAAATACGAATATTCGCCATAGCGAATATTCGCCGCAATATTCGAGTTATTCGCGAATACTCGAATATGCAATATTCATAACGAATATTCGCAATGCGAATATTCGTGAGCAACACTATTGATGATTCACTGCAGGCCTGGTCAGTGTTTTAAAAAGTTCCTGTATTTTACACATTGCATGGCATGGGGTCACAGCACCGTCTGTCCATTTTGCTTTAGCACCATGGGACCCCAGGCCATGCCATGTGTAAAATACAGGAACTCTTTAAATCACAGACCAGACCTGCAGTATAGGCTGAGTAAGGCCTCAAAGCACATGGCATTACTGTCTGTATTTAACTGCTTGATGGGCTTATTTTGGGCCTGGCTGGTTCACATGTATGTGTTTTGGTGGCCTACATTTGAGCAGGCACAGCAGCCCATTCATTTGTATAGGCCGCCATGCCTGCATTTCCTGCAAAGAAAAGCGCATGCCTCATGTAATAGGCTGTGCACACGGCACACCTATGCCCATCAAGCAATGAAATACTGTCTGTCCATTCTGCTGTCTGCTGTGACTTATCTGCAGTTCCCGCACTGTCAAACTTGCTGCATTTTTAGAAGTTTAGGTCAGGCTTTTAAAAACACAGTGGGGTAGATTCACATAGATCAGCGGATCTTTAGATCTTATTTACGATCCGCCAGCGCCAGTTTTTGAGGCAAGTGCTGTATTCACAAAGCACTTGCCTCTAAAGTGGCGCCGGCGGCTCGTAAATCCCCCGGCGGAATTTAAAATCCTGCGGCTAGGGGGAGTGTATTATTTAAATCAGGCGCGTCCCCACGCCAATTTAACTGCGCATGCGCCGCCGGCTAAATTTCCCAGCGTGCATTGCTCAAAATGACGTCGCTAGGACGTCATTGGTTTCGGCGTGAGCGTAACTTGCGTCCAGCTCTTTTCAGAATCGACGTGCGCAAACGACGTCAAAATTCAAAACTCGACGGCCATACTTAACATAGGATACGCCGCACTTACCCCTCATATAGTGGTAACTATCCGCCGGAAAAAGCCAAACGCAAACGACGTAAAAAAAAAGTCATGAGCGGACGTTCATTTCTGCATCGGCGGATCTCCTCATTTGCATATTCGTCACGTATAAAAACGGAAGCGACACCTAGCGGCCGGCGGGAGATTGCAGCCTAAGATCCGACGGTGTAAGTCACTTACACCTGTCGGATCTAAGGGAGATCTATGCGGAACCTGATTCGATGAATCAGCCGCATAGATCCGAGCGTCGGATATCACAGATACGACGGCGTATCAGTAGATACGCCGTCGTATCTCTATATGAATCTACCCCAGTGTGTTTGTGTGTGCAAGAACTGCAGGTAAGTAGCATGGTGCAAAAGCAGAATGGATTTCAAGGCAACTGTATTTTTAAAATGCTGAATGCACCCTTTTTCTGCAGGAAACAAAGGCATGGCAGCCCATTCAAATCAATGGGCTGCTGTGCCTGCACAAATGAGGGCCGCCAAAACACATACATGTGAACCAGCCAGGCCCAAAATAGGCTGGAGGGTGCCCCAAAAAAAATGTTTGCCCAGGGCCCAAACCATATTAAAGACAGACCTGCATACAACAGTAGTAAAGGAATGTCCGCAAAGAAATGTCTTTTTATGTGCTCTTTATTACCCAGCCGGGTAAAAACAGTAAACTGGTGATGAAATGGATAGATGGAGGTTGAAAGGAGAAGAGCAGATTCAGGTGTAGTATCTGGAGCAGTCCTGCTCCCATGAGTAACACTTTCCACACCACTCCTTCTTGAGTCTCTGCCACAGACCCTCCCAAATGAACGTCAGGGAGACACCTCTGCCACAGGCCCTCTCTGATTGCAGATATGGAAATAACCCTCCTAGGTAAAGTTACACCTGGATCTTCTACCTAATGTCGCCCAGGTACCGACTGAAAGAGGAGTCAATCCTTCAGTGTCCAGTTACCTTGATCCCCGGTGGTTCTTCGGAATCCTATTGGACCGCCAGCCTCTCATTGGCGCTCCTCAGATGGACTCCCCATCGAACAGCTAAACTTGCTTGGGATCTTCAAAGGTGGGAACCCAGTCGACCACTGAGTCTCCGTCCTGTTTCAACATGGCCCTAAAACCAGGATCACTGTGTGGCACGCATGCCCCGGCCAGGTAGGCCATAACGCTGGGGCGCGGTGATGTGGTCACCCTAAAGGTGGGTGCCACACTGGAAGAAGAACCCTGCCAATATGGCGTCTGTTCCATAAGTACCCTCTCCCAGCATGCCCAGCGAGGCCCAAACCCCCTTATTGGCCACTGCCACCTACCGCACCGGGTTGGGAAAACACCCCAGTACAACAGAATGAGCCAACAGCACAGCCAAGCTGAAACAGAGACCCTGATTAAATAATTGAAATTGAAATCAGAGCCACTTACACTCTGATTATATTTCAGACAGGAGGCTTCGTATCTTGCATTAATCTTTCTTTTAATGCCCATAGCAGAAAACATAACATTCATTTCTTTTTTAAAATAATAAAGAAAGAAAACTTCTTAGAACTACAATTCCCAGCAGCCCCGGTATCCCCTCCCCTAGGTCATAGTCTCTATATAAGGGTCTGTCTGGGTATCCTCCTCCTCTTTCTTTCTGCTCATGGCAATGAGATAAGTATTTGTCTGATTTTATGATTATACTGTGTTTTTGTATTAGACTGTAATTATTGTGTTTTTAAAAAATACACTGTGTTTCATCCCTCTGCCGAATATCTGGGTAATCCCCAGCTATTTTGGCCGTTTTTATTCCTCAGTTTATTGTTTTTTGTGAGTACCTCTGTCCTCACAATTTTTTCCCTCAGCACCATGTCTCCCCCCCCCCCCCCCCCGCGCGCCGCGATTCGCGGGCTTTCCACTGAAGAGGGGCGTGGCTGAGCGGCACGATCTGATTCGTCACGCCTCACACTCCCAGGCGTCCAATCAGAGCGTTCTCGGCCGTAATCTCGCGAGATTACGGCTGGGGCTTCTGCTGCTGTACTTCCTCCTTCCTCTCATTGTCGCTCTGACAGAGAAGGAGAAGGAGTGTGCAGCTGCTGGCTAGGACGGCTGTCCCATAAAAAAAAAACAAGGTATCATCCTGAGGAACGATTGCGCTTCCTCCACATACCTTACCTTTGGCTGGGGACGTTTTTTTTTTTTCCCCATAACACTTCCCTCAGGTCCTTTGCCTTGTGCCTTCTATTAACTAAATACTACCCTACACTGATTGTCAGTGATTTATCCCTGACAATCTCACAGTGCAAGAATTCACTCATACATAATACAATGGCAGCTGATAAAAACGCTTCTGGATTTTCCGCACTGCCCAATGAAGAGGTGGAGGTAGATGCCTCGCAACTTCTCTCCACAGTCCAAATCCAGGACTTGATAAATAAATCCATCCAAGCAGCTTTGGCTGCTACCGCTATGCATCAAATACCCTTGCCACCCACCTCGGGGACCACACCTACCAGGGGTAAATCGTCCCAAAAACTAAAGCACCTAACAGTGCATTTCGACTCCCCGGCAGGGGAAGTTTATAATATGCCCCAGGCAGGATCCGAACCGGTCTGCCACACCCCATATGTACCTGATCCAAAACGACCCTTGAGCCCCAAGGAGAACAAAAAAGGGCAAAAGTCCGCCAAGCGGATTAAACCGGACTCTTTTGATACGTCTGAAGACGAGTCCGACGCGTCTGACAGGGCCGAGGCCTCTGACTCAGACCTGGATGGTGAGGAGGAGATGGGGTTTACGGCGGATTATCAGGACGCCAACGCTGAGGTACCACATGCAGCTATCCTGGATTCTCAGGGTCAATCCCTATTTAATCTGGATGAGATTTCACACCACCGCTCGGGGGATTGGGCTCCACTGCCCCATGTGGCTCAGTACTTAGAACATTGGACCAGACGGTCCTTGGACAGAGTAAACCGCAACAAATTACGCGCAGAATGCCCCAGACCATACGTAGCAAACAAGGTTGCGGTCACTCCGGAAATAGACCCGGTGCTCCTAAAATACCTTACAAGAGCAGGGAAGTACTCAAAAAAGGGTATTGAGAGGTCCTTTAAAACTATTCAGGACCGCATACTGGACCTTCTAGGCCCACTTACCAAAATTTTAAATCTATCGGAGCAAGCGGCCTCATCGGCCCAACCAATAGACCTGACTCAACTGAGGGGCTGGGCTCAACGCGCGGTATGCTTACTGGGTACCGCCAACACGACGTGCTCAGTGGAACGTCGCCGTTCCATACTGATGAAATTGGACCCCCAACTCAGTCACTTAGCGGAGAATGAACCAGGTCCCTCCGCCGATGGTCTCCTGTTCGGGGACGACCTGATAAAAAATATCAATAAATTCATCAGCCTTTTCTCAAGCCTGGATAAGGCACAGACTTCTCTGAAGAGATCTCAACCTGGTAAGGTTTTTGGTAGGGCCGGTAGAGGCAGAGGGCGATCTACCGGCCATACTGCCCCATACAGGCCCTATTCCAGACCTCCAAGCCAGCAGTTCACTCCTGCTCCACAATCCTATGCCATACCCATGGCCCAACCGGCTCCCTTCTTCCCCCCCCGAGGACGCCCCTGGAGAGGACGAGGAGGACGTGGATTTCCCAGATCTAGACCACCAACCGGTGAGTACATTCCCATGCTTAGTTCCACGTACACTGGTGGGGGGCAGACTAATGTATTTTTTCCCACGTCTGGTCCACGATTTCGGCAGACACATGGATCCTCAATACGGTAACAGGTTACAGGATAGCATTTTTATCCCTTCCGACCCTCAATGTGATACCCTACCCCATCCGGTTTTCTTCCCACAACATGGGGCTGATAGACGAAGAGCTCAAGGAGCTTCTATCCAAAGGGGCGGTCCGAGAAGTAGATCCTCTCTCGCACGGTTTTATCAGCAACATCTTCTTAGTAAAGAAGAAGGACGGCGGCTACCGCCCTGTCATAAACCTGAGAGACCTCAACCAACACGTGACATACCACCATTTCAAGATGGAAGGTATCCATCTGTTACGCGATCTCCTTCAGACGGGAGATTGGTTGATAAAAATAGACCTAAAAGACGCATACCTTACTGTCCCTATCCACGAAGAGTCTCAATCCTTCCTAAGATTTCAGTGGAAGGACCGAATGTGGCAATTCACCTGCCTTCCATTCGGATTGTCCTCTGCCCCCTGGTGCTTCACCAAACTACTCAAACCGGTAGTTGCCGCCCTGAGGAGCAGAGGCGTACGCCTAATTATTTATCTGGACGACCTGCTCATTATGGCACGCTCCAGAACACAAGCCCTCTTGCACAGCCAGTGGGCGACCTCCTTGCTGGTGGAACTCGGCTTCCTCATAAATTACAAGAAATCTGTACTGAATCCCTCTCAAGAGATAGAATTCTTGGGGTTCCTAGTAGACACCAAGCAAGCTATGCTTCTATTACCAAAAGCAAAACTGGCTCTGATTCGCAAGGAAATCAGAGCAACGTTACGCAAAGGTCTAGTATCCTTACGTATGATTGCTCGCATAGTAGGCCTTTTGTCAGCATCAATCCAGGCTATATTTCCAGCCCCCTTACACTATCGAGCTCTACAGAGACTCAAAACACTCCATTTACGCCAAGGGCTCCGGTACGCGGACAAGGTTCCATTAGATCCGGAAGCAATAGAAGAATTGCTGTGGTGGCTTCATCACGCAGTAGCATGGAACGGCAGAACGATATTCAATTCCTATCCCGATGTGATCATAGAATCCGACGCGAGCCGCCAAGGTTGGGGTGCCCGGTGTGGACACCTTACCACCGGAGGGAAATGGTCCATGGAGGAATCTCTCCTACATATCAATGCCCTAGAACTCCTAGCAGCGTTGTTTGCGATCAAGAGTTTCCTCCCTCATACTTCCAACAGATGCGTACTCTTACGCATGGACAACGTGGCGGCGGTGCAGTATGTCAACCGCTTAGGGGGCACCAAATCCAAATTACTGACGGACATTGCGTCCGAATTCTGGCGATTTTGCCTTTCGGTAAATGTCACCCCAGTAGCGGAATACCTTCCTGGGATATCCAACGCAGTTGCAGATTGGAACTCTCGCTACCTTACGGACTCCAGCGACTGGACGCTGGACCGTACAGTGTTTCTTACATTACACACCCTGTGGGGCCCTTTCCATACAGACCTCTTCGCCTCGCGTCTCAACCGACAACTGCCCCACTTTTACAGCTGGAGGCCGGACCCGGAGGCATCAGCAGTCGATGCATTCCGACAAATCTGGGCACGGGGGACGCACTATGCGTTCCCTCCGTTCAATATGATCACCAGAACGCTGCTTCAAGTGGCAAACCAGAAGGCTACGGTAGTGTTGATCACCCCCTGGTGGCCGACACAACCATGGTTTCCTCTTCTCCTGGGGATGTTGATCGATTATCCCCAGTTACTCCCCTCCTCCCTCCACCTTTTGTCAAATGCAACCAAGGGTTACCACCCACTGATACTGAACGGACACCTTCCCCTCCTAGCGTGGTTGGTTTCGGGGTCGATGACAGCGATAGCGCTATTTCACAATCAGCTAGAGACCTCCTCGCCCTGGCCTGGGCCCCAGGGACTAGATCGGCGTATAGATCTGCCTGGGCTCTGTGGGTTCGTTGGTGTGATCAACGGCAAATTGATGCCGTTCATGCACCTGTATCAGCGTTAGTGAATTACCTAGCGGACTCTTATGAATCCGGAAAATCCTACAGTTCACTGAATGTCTATAGATCTGCCATCTCGGCGTACCACTCTCCAGTGGATGCCTTACCTATAGGTAAACACCCTTTAGTATGTAGGCTCCTCCGGGGGGTAAAATTCAAACGTCCCCCTCGTCCCAGATACCAATCTACGTGGGATGTCTCCCGAGTTCTGGAGCTCTTCTCCAATTGGGAAGACAATGACGCCCTCTCTTTGAAGAATCTTTCTATCAAAATGGCTACCCTTTTATGCCTGGTTTCCATCAAAAGGGTTTCGGATGTTAAAGTGCTTGACATCTCTCGACGTCAATTTTCACCAGAAGGTGTAGGGTTTTCCGTAGTTCGTAGGACAAAAACGAGAATTCATACAGTATTCTATCCCTTTTTTCCTGATCATCCACACATCTGTGTGGTCCGATGTCTGCAGCATTACGAGTCCCAGACTGCAGCTCTACGGTCGACCACTCATAACCAATTATTGGTTTCATATGTGAAGCCTCATCTTCCGGTGTCATCAGCTACATTGGCCAGGTGGGTTAGAGCGGCCATGAACATGGCCGAGATTGACACCTCATTTTTCGGCGCTCACTCCTTGAGAGCTGCCATGGCTACTAAGGTGATCACGTCAGGTGGTTCTCTATCGGATCTCTTATTAGCGGCGGATTGGTCGTCAGAAACGACTTTTCGACAATATTATTTCCGTCCACAAGACCATGTCTCCACTTCGGTGCTTTAATGTGATATATTTGCAGGCTTTATACAATGTATGTTAGCTTTAAACTTGCAAGATACGAAGCCTCCTGTCTGAAATATAATTCGAGATTTTCCTAGCTAATATGACGGAAAATCTGGGTTATATGATGACAGGAGGCGAGTATCTTCCCACCCTACCCACCCTGTCACGATATGTTTCTCGTTTCAGGTTATTAAGGAGCGGAGTAAACGTCTATACGGACAACGACGAAGCATTCTGGAGTTCCCGAATGACGATTGTTATGTTTTGTTCCAGTTGAACACATTTCCGGTCAAGTAAGGAACGATCTGTTACATACGGTTGAAGATGGCCCAGTTGGCCTAATTCCATAGTCAGAAGAGGAGTCCCTGATCAACATTATATGGTCCACGACGACAAGGTTACGTGATGTCCAGGATCGCACAAAGAAAGAGGAGGAGGATACCCAGACAGACCCTTATATAGAGACTATGACCTAGGGGAGGGGATACCGGGGCTGCTGGGAATTGTAGTTCTAAGAAGTTTTCTTTCTTTATTATTTAAAAAAAGAAATGAATGTTATGTTTTCTGCTATGGGCATTAAAAGAAAGATTAATGCAAGATACTCGCCTCCTGTCATCATATAACCCAGATTTTCCGTCATATTAGCTAGGAAAATCTCGAATTATACTTCTAAATTTCAATATCACCGGTACTTGGAAGTAACTCGGCGCTACACTTCATTTTGTCTAGTTTCATAAAAATGTTCAAATCCGCAAACAACTTAATAGCCTTAACATCTCATCTGATAAATTTAGACTCAATTTCCATCGGATTCAATCAAATTAAGTTGTTTTTTAGCCAATCAGCAGCACTGAGATAGTTCATGAACACCATTGTATTTTAGTTGATCAGATTAGGCTTCTACATGTAGTTTTAGGCTTCTCTGTACTGAGTGGAAAAGTGATTGATTGTTTTTGTCTGTTCAGAGTTACTTAATATGTGTGTTTTCTTTTTTCTTTTTTTTTTAATAAACTTTATTGGATTTTACAACATAAAAAAATCAAAAGACTCTGAGCAATGACAAAGGTAGTCTTCGAAAAATGACATAAAAGGTAATAGAAGCCATTGTAATGTCAAACATGGGGGGGGGAGTGGGGAAACTAAAGGAGAGAGGGGAGGGGGGGAAGGGGAGGAAGAAGGGAAGAAGATTTAGGGTTATGCCTTGTACTCAAGATTCCGTTTTATGTCGGTCAAAAACCAGAGGGGAAAACCGAGAAGTGGCTCGGTCACTTTTCCCCGTGTACACACGGCCGGTTTTTCCAGACCAAAAGAAAACATGACAGTTTTCCCATCGGGAAAACTGGACATGTGTACGAGGCATTAGGGTTTAACAGGGATAAAGGGTGGTATGAGCATGGCTCCATTGGGTCTTTACCTTTTTTTGGAAATATCTTAATATGGGCTTTGGATGCCTGAGGGGGGTATTGTCCCCTATCTAGATTTGACTGGTAAATGGAGGTTACCTGTCGGGGACCGGGGCTTTGCTGTTGGCCAAAGACATAATGGTGGATGTAACATCGGTAAATGTGATTTGCATTGAGCTGGGCCTGGAGCATTTGGTCAACCTGTGGGAGGAGGACCTGATCCAGGAACCGCAACCACACCGTCTCGACCATACCGCATTGAATTGTTCTAAGATGTAATTCACTTCCTTGGGGAATGTAGTAAGCCTATCATGAGGATCTTTCAGGGCAGAGTTATGAGCGGGAATGCAATTTCCCCTGTTCAGGTGGGCCAGCAACTTCCCTGCCCTTTTTAAAATTTTTGGATATTTTAGGTCCTGGAATGACTGGTAGATCTGATCCTGCACATCATGGGCGTTGCTAGGTGACAAAAAGACCAGGGGCTTCAGCCCGCAAGCCAAGTGGTCAGCGGAGTAGTGCAGGGTGACCTGCCTGACGCACACACCCAGACCTACATGAGTGTGTGTGTCAGTACACACACACTGACATAACCTGCATACACTAACACTGACCTGACTACACTGACCTGTCTACACTGACCTGTCTACACTGACCTGTCTACACTGACCTGTCTACACTGACCTGACTACACTGACCTGACTACACTGACCTGACTACACTGACCTGACCACACTGACCTGACTACACTGACCTGCATACACAATCACTGACTTGACTACACTGACCTGACCACACTGACCTGAATACACAATCACTGACCTGACCTGACTACACTGACTACATACACTGACCTGACTACACAATCACTGACCTAACCACACTGACCTGACCCACATACACAATCACTGACCTACATACACAATCACTGACCTGGCCTGCATATACTGACCTGACTACACTGACCTACATACACAATCACTGACCTGACTTGACTACACTGACCAGACTACACTGACCAGGACCTGACAAGACTACACTGACCACACTGACCAGGACCTGACCAGACTACACTGACCACACTACACTGACTGCCCTTACCACACTGACCAGGACCTGACCAGACTACACTGACCACACTGACCAGACTACACTGACTACACTTACCACATTGACCAGGACCTGACTAGACTACACTGACCACACTGATCAGGACCTGACCAGACTACACTGACCACACTGACGAGGACCTGACCAAACTACACTGTTCACACTGACCAGACTACACTACACTTACCACACTGACCAGGACCTGACCAGACTTCACTGACCACACTGACCAGGACCTGACCAGACCACACTGACCACACTGACCAGGACCTGACCAGACTACACTGACCAGGACCTGACCAGATTACACTGACCACACTGACCAGGACCTGACCAGACTACACTGACCACACTGACCAGGACCTGACCAGACTACACTGACCACACTGACCAGGACCTGACCAGACTACACTGACCACACTGACCAGGACCTGACCAGACTACACTGACCACACTGACCAGACTACACTGACCACACTGACCAGGACCTGACCAGACTACACTGACCACACTGACCAGGACCTGACCAGACCTACACTGACCTGGACCGGACTACGCTGACCAGGACCTGACCTGTCTACACTGACCAGGACCTGACCTGACTACACTGACCAGGACCTGATCAGACTTACACTGACCCGACCTACACTGACCAGACCTACATACATATATACACAATCACTGATGTCACCTACCTCAGCTGTGGTGTGCGGCACTGGCACACACCCATTGTGCCCATCATATCGATGCAGCCAGGTAGGCTTGGGACTGGGAGCCAGGGAAGAGACTTAGGAGGATGAGAGGAGAGCCGCCGAGTAGGGAGCGGGGAGCGGGGATGTGGCGTGGTGTGCCCGTCACACATATGCAGCCACTGCAGCCAGAGGAGGAACCGAGCATGGAGCGCCGGGTGGCATTGTAATTCCCGCCTTCTAAGCTTGCGGCGCCTATGATGGACGTCACACGTCCACGGTCCCGGATTGGACCAGTGGGACGTCCATCATAGACACTGCAGGCTCCAGAAGGCGGGACCTGTCACTCGGTGGCGGCGCTCGGCAACAAAATGGCCCCTGCTCGGCAGCACTCAGGGCTAGTAATTAAAAACTTCATGGCCAAGACTCGGGGGTTTTCAGCGGCCCATTCGGGGCTCCAGCCTCCCCAGCCCACCCCTAACGACGCCCCTGCTGCACATCCTGACATCTTGCTTTGCTCCAAACTTTGCTGTGCTTTTGCGGAGTTTAGATGTGAAAGATTAGTTTGGGCAAAACAAAGGGTATTGCTCGCTGCACAATACTGTTTAGTGGCATTTTCCCTGTAACCAATAGAGAAGGAAATAATTCTGCTGCGTAACACAGCTTTCCCAGCTTTAGTTTGGGTCAGAACTATGCCTTGAATAAGCTATGTAATCTGCCCATGCTCCCCTTACGATAGGGTGACCAGACATCCCCGGTTTCAGGGGACAGTCCCTGGATTGAGGACACTGTCCCCGGACCAAGTCTGTCCCCAGTTTTGTCCCCAGATTGGATATGAACAGGGGCTGGGGCAATTTCAAAGACAGTCAGTGCAAAATGAATAAAAAAAAAGTCTGAATTACACCCCCCCCTCCGCTCCTACTAGCTTAGGGGGGTCTATTTTTTTCCATTATCTGAGCCCCTTTCTGATGATCATGTGCTGGTCGGAGAGGAGGGAAAATTCTTCAGTTTTGGGTGCCCATTCAGCTCCGCTGAAGAGAGCTCGTGGCACAAAATCTACCAGATCCACTGACATCGGAGTATGTTTAGAGATTGCAATCTCATGGGTATGAGATTCAGTGGTTTGTTTTAGTAAAAGGGGATTAGAAAAGTTATAGGCCCAGATTCACAAAGCACTTACGCCGACGTATCTCCAGATACGCCGCGTAAGTACAAATATGCGCCGTCGTATCTGTGTGCCGGACCCACAAATTAAGATACGCCTAAAAATGGACTTCATCCCACCGACGTAACTTGCCTACGCTGGCGTAGAGTGGGCGCATATTTACGCTGGACGCATGTGGTGTTCCCATTGATTTTCAATTCAAATATGCAAATGAGGGAGATATGCCGATTCACAAACGTACTTGCGCCCGGCGCACGATTTAAGCGGTTTGCGTAAGTTTTACGTTCGGCGTAAAGTTATTCCCCATAGATGAGGTGCAACCCATGCAAAGGTATGGACCAGGGAACACAAGCCTAGGTATTGTACGTTGGAAGTCTGTGAATATGGGCCAACGTGGGTCTGGCTGGGCGTAGGTTACGTTCACGACGTACACAGTGATCCGGCGTATCTTAGGCAGTAGTTGCGACGTGGTTGTGCGAATGCGCACTGGGATGCGTCCACGTCTCGACGCATGCGCAGTTCATTCAAGTACTTGTCTGGTGCCCGGTCCATAATTTGCATAGGTCACGCTTCATTAACATGGATCACGCCCACTTCCAGCCCACTTCCACTTACGTTGGCTTAACATGTCAAGTACCGTATTTATCGGCGTATACCGCTCACTTTTTTCCCCTTAAAATCAGGGGGAAATCGTGGGTGCGCGATATACGCCGATTCTCGCTTTTTTTGAGAGCCACCGACAAAGACCGAGCCGAGGCGAGTGTGCTGCGCACTCGACTAGGCCTGGCTACGCCCGCAGCCACTTGAGAGAAGCCGAGTGTGGCCAGAGAGGAGCCGAACAAACAGAAAGAAAGGAGCCGAACGGCTCTGCACAGCGAGGCGCCAAATCCGAAACACCACTGCAAGGTGCGGATGGACACCCAGACACCCGCAAGACTGCAGGCTGACCCCGGACGAGCATCCAAAGGGTACGGTTCTTTTTTCCCTTTAAACTACCTTTTTTTTTTACAATCTGTCTGTCTAAATTAGGGGTGCGCGCTATACACCGGGGCGCGCTATACCCCGATAAATACATATTTATCACACAACACAGACACGATTTTACTTCTTTTTTTTATTTTTCCTTCAATTAATGAAACTTCATATACACAATATACACAATATACCAACACATTTATCTTTTCCAGTTAACAGTCATACATTCACAAGATCAATGCCTCGACAATTTCTTTCTGATGAGATATAACTTCAAATAGTGCAGTCAAGGCTTTGTACACAGTTGCAGTTGAAATGCAGACCTGGCAAGTAATTGTGTTTCTCAGTGTTTAGCCAATGGCCAGCTCCAGCCAAAAAAAAAATCTTTAGCGTTGGCGGAGTTCCGCCGAAAAAAAAAAAATGATATTGATTTAATATATGGATACTCACCTGTCCTGGGCGCCCGCAATGTCGGCACCCAAAGCCGATCTGTCCCTTGGCTCTCGGATGGAGGCTTCACTTCCTGGTTATCTACTACACAAGCTCGATCCCACTGGTCCCCGCTGTCTTATGGGACCTGTGTGTCTGCCAGAAGACAGCGGGGGGGGGGGGGGGAGTAGGCACCGGATGTGGCATAGGTCACCGCAGTGATCTATGCCCGGAAGTGGGAGCAAATACCTGGATTGCACAGATATCTTCTCCCTCCTCCCCCCTGAAAGGTGCCAAATGTGACACCGGAGAAGGGGAGGATTCCAAAAAGCGGAAGTTCCATTTTTGGGTGAAACTCCGCTTTAAGCTGGCCATACACCAGTAAATTGTCCAGCGTATATTGTCACAGTATTTTAGTATTTTTTTAATTAATCCTATTTTATCCTTTATCCATTTTATTATCTAACAAATTGGGACTGGTTTTCTTCCCTCCTTTTTAGAGTAGGGGTGGGGAACCTGCGGCCCGTGGGCCGCATGCGGCCCGCGAAATCATTCCATCCGGTCCCCCGCGGAGCTGTCAGAAGAAGCCGATGTTTCCCTTGTAGTTCCAGCTCCTTCTGACAGTGTGAGTCACAGGCAACTGAAGAGGACCTAGTGGAGACAGTGGCGCAGTGACAGGCAGCCAGGGCTGGGTGGCTTGTTATTTTACCCCGCACTGTCATTTCATGTGTGAAGCAGCGCCGCCACGATACCCCCCCACGCGCGCGCGCAGCTGTCCGCTCTGACATCCACCACCCAGCACCCTCCCCCCATCTCTGCTTTGCTGTGCCTCTGCGATGCGTGTACTTTACAGTGTCTGTCCAGCACCCCCCTCCAGTCTGCTCTGCAATGCGTGTACTGTACAGTGTCCAGAACACCCCCCCCCCTCTCTGCTCGCCTGCCTACCTCTGTAATGCCTGTAGTGTACACAGTGTCCAGAACCGTGCTTGTCTGTGAAGGGGAGGTGGGCGGGAAGATTAAAAACAACATCCACACTGAAACTGTTCAATGAACCAGTGAGCCAGCCTCTGGGGACCATTCCAAGTGAGTAAGCACGTTCACTGACCAGACTCCTGCTCCCTCTCCCTGACCTCTCTCTCTCTCTAACACCCCCTCTCGTATCTCTCTCTCTGACCCCTCCCTGACCTCTGACACCCCCTCTCTTATCCCTCTCTCTCTGACCCCTCCCTGACCTCTCTGACACCCCCTCTCTTATCCCTCTCTCTCTGACCCCCTCTCTGACCTCTCTGACACCCCCTCTCGTATCTCTCTCTCTGACCCCTCCCTGACCTCTGACACCCTCTCTCTTATCCCTCTCTCTCTGACCCCTCCCTGACCTCTGACACCCTCTCTCTTATCCCTCTCGCTCTGACCCCTCCCTGACCTCTGACAGCCCCTCTCTTATCCCTCTCTCTCTGACCCCCTCCCTGACCTCTCTGACACCCCTCTCTCTCCCTGATCTCTCTCTCTGATCCCCCTCATTGACCACTCTCTCTCTCTGATCCCCTCTCTCTCTGACACCCTTTCTCTGACACCCCTCTCTCTCCCTAGTTTCTCTATCTCCCCCTTTCTCTCTCTCTCCCCCCCTCTCTCCCCCCCTCCCCTTCTCTCTCTCCGCCTCTCTCTCCCCCTCGCTCTGACCCCCTCACTCTCTCTTTCTCTCCCTGACCCCCTTGCTCTTTATTTTTATCTCTCTCTCTCTCTCTCTCTCTCTCCTTCCTTCCCATTATCTGCCTATAAATTGATGTATAACAGAATTACTTGATTAACTTTATTAAAGTGGTATTAACGCAAAATATTTATTATACTGCAGTTTACCAATTCTTAGATGGGTGGCTGCATTAGATTTGTTTTTAGGTTTTCTCTTTTATATTCATCTGGTGATCTGGCAGGATATTGTGTAATATAAAGGGGCTCAGAGGTGCAGGGTGCTGTGTAATGTAAAGGGGCCCAGAGGTGCAGGGTGCTGTGTAATGTAAAGGGGTCCAGGGGTGCAGGGTGCTGTGTAATGTAAAGGGGCTCAGAGGTGCAGGGTGCTGTGCAATGTAAAGGGGCTCAGAGGTGCAGGGTGCTGTGTAATGTAAAGGGGTCCAGAGGTGCAGGGTGCTGTGTAATGTAAAGGGGTCCAGGGGTGCAGGGTGCTGTGTAATGTAAAGGGGCTCAGAGGTGCAGGGTGCTGTGCAATGTAAAGGGGCTCAGAGGTGCAGGGTGCTGTGTAATGTAAAGGGGTCCAGAGGTGCAGGGTGCTGTGCAATGTAAAGGGGCCCAGAGGTGCAGGGTGCTGTGCAATGTAAAGGGGCCCAGAGGTGCAGGGTGCTGTGTAATGTAAAGGGGTACGGCCCCCGAATGATGTTACAAAAATCCAAATGGCCCTTGGCAGAAAAAAGGTTCCCCACTAGTGTTGCTCACGAATATTCGCATTGCGAATATTCGTAACGAATATTGCATATTCGAGTATTCGCGAATAAATCGAATATCGCGGTGAATATTCGATATTGCAAATATTCATATTTTTTCAAATTTATTTTTAAAACAGATCACATCCTAGTGATCTCCATCGACGTCTAAAAGCATTGCTGGTATGATTAGAGACCCTGGGCCGAGTAGCTGAGGCGATCCTTTTATGTTGCCGAATATTCGCAATGCGAATATTCGTATTACGAATATTCGCAAATACTTTCTCTGCCCTTCTGTGTTTTGTGTATAAAAAAAAAAAAAATAGCTTTAGTTTAGTCATATAAGTTTGTGTAAGTAGAGTTAGTGTTTAGTGCATATTAGTTTAGTAATCCAGGAAATGATCTCCGTTTTCGCGTGTTGACGAGAATTTCGCAATCAATTTCGCATTCGCATTAGCGAAATTTCGCATTCGCATTAGCGAAATTTCGCATTCGCATTAGCGAAATTTTGCAAAAATTAACGAATATTTTACGAATATTCTTCTATATATTCGTGAAATATCGCGAAATCGAATATGGCGTATTCCGCTCAACACTATTCCCCACCCCTGTTTTAGAGAGTCATGCCTAGTACACATGAGCGGGATTCCAGACGGATAAAGTCCCGAGGGAAAAGCCGAGAGCCTGTTCTCTATTTCGGGAAAACTCAGATGAGAGCTTTTCCTCGGGAATCCCGACCGTGTTTTATGCTCCATCTGAGTTTTTCCCCAAAGGAAAACTGCCAAAAATGGCCAGTCTTTGCTACACACGGCCGAGTTTTTTGACGGATAAAAGTCCGTCGGTAAACCCGCCAGGAAAAAAAGAGAGCAGGTTCTCTTTTTTTGTCCGGCCGATTTTGGCAGTTTTCCCGTTGGAAAAACTGCGATGGAGCATACACACTGCCGGGATCCCCAGCCAAAAGCTCTCCTCACAGTTTTCCCATCGCGAAAACGGGGCGTGTGTACGAGGCTTTACTATCTCTTGTTTTTTGTACTCACCAGTAGGGATGAGCCCGATGTTCGAGACGAACGCAAGTTGACTCGAACATGGGGTGTACGCCCACTTGTCGAATTGCAAATATTATTGGGCGGTCGCGGGAAATTTGAGCGCCGTGGAACACCCCGAGATCGCAGTGCATTGTCGTCTGCTGATTGGCGAAAGCATGCACCTGATCTGCATGCTTTGGCCAATAACAGCACACTCTGCTGCGAGAGACATTAATGGCCAAAAGCAGGGTGCCTTTTGTCGATCATGGCTCAGGGGGACTAAGTCCACGCCCCACACTATATAAGGCTGTTTACATAGTGGCCGTGTGTAGTGTGTGGACGAAGATAGATTAAGCTAAATTAGGCAGGCAGGTTAGTTAGTGGCGTGCAGGCAGGTTAGTTAGTGGCGTGCAGGCAGTGTATTTGATGATTTTATAAATATATATATATATATATATATATATATATACACATACATACATATACAGTCTAGTATATATACAGTGTGGGCCATATTCTCAAAAGAGATACGACGGTGTATCGCAGGAAACACCGTCGTATCTCTGTTTTTTTTACTGGGTATCTATGTGTGTGATTCCTAGAATCATTTACGCATAGATACAGTGAAGATCTGACAGTTGTAAAACACTTACACCGTCGGATCGTAGATGTAATTACTTTCCTGGCCGCTAGGTGGCCTTTACGTTGATTTCTAACTTGCCTATGCAAATGAGCCTAATACGCCGATTCCTGAACGTTTTTACGCCGCCCCGTCGTCGTTTACGTCGTTTCCGTAAGCGTAAGGTTACCCCTGCTATATGTGTGGTAACCTTACGAAGTTCTGTCGTATGCCATGTTAAGTATGGCGTCGGGTCAGCGTCGTCTTTTTCTGACGTTTACGTCGTTTTACTAAGTCGTTCGCGAATAGGGATTTACGTAAACGATGCTCACGTCGGTTTCATTCACGTTTTCCGACGTGAGCTGGAGCATGCGCACTGGGCTATTTTTGCGGCCGGCGCATGCGCAGTTCGATCGACGCGGGGGCGCGCTTAATTTAAATATAAGCCGCCCCCTTTGAATTACGCGGCCTTACGCCGGGCCATTTACACTACGCAGCCGCAACTTACGGAGCAAGTGCTTTGGGAATACGGCACTTGCTCCAGTAAATTACTTACGCTACGCCGGCGGGCAATGTATGTAAATCTGGCCCTGTGTGTTATTTGGTGACCTTTAGTTACAGTATAAAACATTATTGATATCAAATGCGTATAAAAAGAAAAACATTCAAGTCGGTTAAAAAAGTGACATTGATGTGTTTTATAAAACTTCACAGCATCTATCACATGTATATTGGTATGTGCTCCAATATTTGATTGGGTTCTCAGTCTATTAGCATTAACCAGTATGCAGACCAGAACCATTATGTTAAACTATCCAATCTGGGCAGTATAGGGCAGTTGTAGAAGGCACTCACTATTTACAAACTGTCCCACTAAAAGCAATGGTACTTTCCTGCCCCACCTCTTATGCACTACCCAACACTGCCCCTTCTCCCAAGCACCGACCCTGCGGTGCTTGCAAATATAAATAAACACGTTTTTCAAAACGTCCCTTACACAACACAACAGACTATGATATAAAATTTACATGGCCCACTGTACAGTTGGGCATAAACCAGCCAATAGTCATTTGGTGACCTAATAAAGTGGTTTTTATCCTCTGAAATGAAAAATGAACAAAGCATATTGTTCTATAGTGTGTACTAGACCAATGCCGCCAGGGGAGGGCTGGGCCAGGGGGCAGGGTGGCAATTGCCTCCCAGGCCACCAAAACTTATGTTCAAAATGGCCGGCAGCGGCTACCAACTACCATTTTCTTTTTTATTCTGGTCTAGGAAGTTGGGCTGGGGGCAGGGCCACGGTGACTGACCACTAGCTGTTGCATTCCGGGAATTGTAGCCCGTGCTCAAGCTCCAAGTGGGTGGAAAACAGAGCAGGGCAGAGGAAACTACAGCTGCCTGGGATCGGATTCTTGAAAGCAGGCAGAGGCAGGGTGTGCCAGGGAGTCGGGGCGCGGCGTGCAAGGACCTGCTGAGCTGAGGTCACTGAGATGAGAGACCCTTACACCCCTAACTGACCCTCCATCTCCCCTCCATACACCCCATGTAACCTTCCCCAGTGATCAGGCTGCATTGATGGGCACTGGTGAGGCTGCATTGAAAAACCAGGTGGGCCATGGATGGTAAGCTGATTCGGCGGTTCAATGGACCACTTGACTGGACTTGCCCCCCAGGCCTAAGGCTGCCACCCCTCACTCGAATGCCGCGTACACACGATCGGTTTTCCCAGCAGAAAAAGTCAAATGTGAGCTTTTGAACCTGAAATTCCGACCGTGTCTATGCTCTATCGGACTTTTTCTGTCAGAATCTCCGCCAGCAAAAGTTTGAGAGCAGGTTCTTTATTTTTCCGACAGGATAAAGTTCCTACCGGAAAAAAAAAACAAAAAACTTTTGTCTGTATGCAATTCCAACGGTAAAAAAACATGCATGCTCAAAAACAATTTGACGCATGCTCGGAATCATTGAACTTATTTTTCTCGGCTAGTCGTAGTGTTGTACCTCACTGTGTTTTTGATGGTCGAAAGTTCAGAGAGACTTTTGTGTGACCATGTGTATGCAAGCCAAGCTTGAGTGGAATTCCGTTGGAAAAAACATCCAAGGTTTTTCCAATGGGAAAACCGTTCCTGTGTAGGCGGTCATAGTCCAAAGCACCTAGTGTGATTTCTAGCTTTTTTCTCCACTCTCTGCTATCTGCATGAGTCACTTCTGATCATTTATCACCAAACAATCCTGGGAGATTCCCCCCCCCCCAGCACACAGTAGGTGATTGACAGCCTCAGCTGTGCATGTTTCCCTATGAGACTGTATAGAGTGGGTGTGTTCATTCTCTCCACTCAGATTACACTAATTGGCTAATGGCAAGCCCAATCACAAGGATGTCTTAGAAAAATGTGAGGTCTAACGCAACTGGGGTAAATAAGGAATGTGCAGATTAAAGATGATGGTTAAAGACAGGTCAATAAAGCTTGTGCTCTCAAAGATGTCATTGGACATCACAGTCCTAGCACCGACTGTGCACATCTGTCATGGATATGCAATAATGTCTGGCAGCACACCTCCTTCTCCATGTGTTCATTAGAGGCCTGACTCTCTTATCTGGCTGCCTTTTATCTTCTCTCCTCCCTGTATGGCTCCACCTCAGGCCATCCCAGGAACTCAATATTAACTAGTGCACTGCAGGTCTGCTTTGCTGATCAACATTGTGTGTTAGCTTTGTGTTCCTGCTTGCCGTGTGCTACAGTAATATCTCTGGCTTGTCTACGACTACTCATGTTTGCCTGTGACCCTGACCCTTGGCCTGTCCCTTGGTTATCCTCGTCTGCTTGTTGCCCCGACCTCGGCTTACCCTTCACTATTCCTTGTGTCCTGAGTGGCCGCTTCCCCTCTCTCCCTACGGCGCGTGACCTAGGAGACTCCAGGGGCCGTGATCTGGATCCAGTTGCAGCGAAGGCCATCCTCACCACTAGAGGCTCTGGGAAATCTTTGGTTAGCTTCCTGTAGGATCCCTGTTTGTGCCCCAGCGAACCCATTCCCCATATCCATTCTGTGGTCCTTCTGCAGCAGTCTGCTATAGGGTTCACTACCTCGTGGTGCATCCCTGCCTCCAACAGGGTGCACTTGTCATCTGACCACAGGTAAACTGACAACATCTGAGGTATTCATTGAAGAGTCCAGAAGATAGAGTTCTGTTGTAACTTGCTAAAGTGACAAACCTACGAGCAGCAATCACACCTAATATTTTTGAAGGGCCTTGGTGAACTTAGCTGCCTTGCCCTCAAAATGGCTCATCCGCTTGAGAGGTATTTCCAATGATATCCACTGCAGACTTGTAACCATGTGAGGCGCTGTCTGTATTCTAGCTTCAGTGGATTATAGAGGTAGCATGGTGACCTTTTTTTTATCAGTACAGTTAAGTCCCATACACACGATCGACTTTTTGACAACAAATGTCAGACGGACCTGTTTGAACGGACAATCCGACCGTGTGTACGCTCCATTGGACAAATCTTCGCTTTGAGAACAGACATACGTTGCTGCAACAAATGTCCTACGTCGGCTAATCCGATTGTGTGTACACAAGTCCATCGAACTAAAGTCCAAAGTACAAACACGCATGCTCAGAACCAATTCTAAAGATCGGGCAACAGTAGCAGAAGTTGCCCACAGGGTAGCGCTAAAGAGCTGAAAAATCACGTGATTTGGTGAAAGTTGGCTGAAAAAGTCCTGCCGTGTGTATGAACAACAAGTTCACGGGCAATGCCCCTTCGGACAAAAATCCACGGAAAAGTCAGATGGAAGTCCGATTGTCTGTATGAGGCTTTAGAATCTTGCCTGGATGGCATTGGTTAGCAATTAGCTCACTGTCACTGATGGGTTCCAGAGTTTGCGTCCCATAAACATGACTTCAAGTTGTCCAGTCTGGCGGTAGATGAAGGCCCCATCAAATACTGACCACCATAAAGTAACAGGTTGTTCATTTGCTCTAGAAAGAGAATAGAAAAAAAGTATAAAAAAACAGAAATATAAAAAGATTACATTATTATTGTTAATATCCAAAGTTGATATTTCTGCTATGGAAGCTTGCTTATTGAATCATTCCCACCCCAACCCAGCTTTTAAAGACTACAAAAGATATATCTTCCCCATTTGGTATATCTGACCATAGCTTCTTCTTCAACACTGTATTTAATGCAAAATGGTTGCCACACGTAAGTGGACATCTTATTGACTCCTGGGGAAAATAGGAACCATTATTTGATACCGATATAGCAAATTTGGGTGAAATGATCCTTCAACAGTTTAGCGCAGCCTAGAATAGGATAAAGCCTCATACACACGATCGGACTTCCATCAGACTTTTCCAGGGATTTTTGTCCGGAGGGAGTTGGCCGTGAACTTGTTCTGCATACAGATGGCAGAACTTTTTCAGCCAACATTCACCAAATCACGTGTTTTTTCAGCTCTTTAAAGCCACCCTTTGGGGAACTTCTGCTATTGCTGTCTGATCTTTAGCATTGGTTCTGAGCATGCGTGTTTGTACTTTGGACTTTAGTCCGATGGACTTGTGTATACACGATAGGATTATCCGATGTAGGACATGTGATGCTGGAAAGTTTGTCTGTTCTCACAGTGAAGATTTGTCAGGGGAGTGAGTGGCAGTGCTGGGGGGAATTCTAAACAGCCAACTTAGGTGCTTTTTATCAGTCATCTGCTGATCTGAGAACTATTGTGGGGACTTTTAATGGGAACTATAATCACAGGTAGTGTTACTCACTGTGTCTCCGACTTTGTGGTGTCTCATAGCAGTGACAGCTATGTCAAAATTGGGAAATAGGGTCTCCTCCAGCCCCTCCCACCTCACAGTCTTCACCAGTCAGCAGACGTCTAGTCTCTGCCCCCCAGCCATGCCGTGAACTTAATGGGCCACTGCGAAGAGGCTGAGTGGGTGGCCGCGGGCTCCAGGAACAGCCCAGCTGGGTGGCCACAGGCTCCACGGACAGCCCTACTGGGCAGACGCATAAAAGCTGGAAGTGGTGCGGGCTTCAGGAACAGCCTAGGATTTGGTGACCCCTGGCAAATCGTCATTTGACCCCTGAGGGGGTCCCGACCCCCAGGTTGAGAACCACTGCTCTAAGGCCTCGTACACACGACCGAGAAACTCGTCGTGAAAGAAACATCGTTTTCCTCGACGAGTTTCTTGTCAGGCTTGTCGAGAATCTTGACAAGCTTTCTTTGCATACACAGTGTCAAGACAAAATCTCGTCGTTCTCAAACGCGGTGACGTACAACACGTACGACGTCACTATAAAGATGAAGTTCGATTCCACTGGCACAACCCTTGGGGCTGCTTTTGCTAATCTCATGTTACTGCGTGTTAGTAAAAGTTTGGTAAGAGACGATTCGCGCTTTTCAGTCTGATACAACGTGACAAATGTGTTATCTCCATTACGAACGCTACTTTTACCGAAGGTGCGCTCCGTCTCATACTTTATTCCGAGCATGCGCGGGTTTCTAAACATACACACGAACGTGTTTCTCTTCGTAAACCAGAAACACGGGACCCATGACAGTTTTCTCGATGAAAAAACATACACACAACCGTTTTCCTCGGCAAAAAAGCTCTGCCACCAAGTTTCTTGATGGATTTTGTCGAGGAAAACGGTTGTGTGTATGAGGCCTTACACACGATCAGACTTCCATCTGACTTTTCAATGGATTTTTGTCTGAAGGGCGTTAGCCGTGAACTTGTTCTGCATACACACGGCATTGTTGTCTCATGTTTAACATTGATTCCAAACATGTGTGTTTGTACTTTGGAATTTAGTTGGACGCACTTGCGTATACACGATTGGATAAACCAATGTGACAGATTTATTGTCCAACAGTTGGTGAGCATGAACTGCCCACTTTTTTTGTCGTTAATTCAGCCAACAGTTGCCTGATGGAGTATATACACGGTCGGATTATCCGACACAACACGTCCATCAGATAATTATGGCCATAAAGTTTGATATAAGGGTCTGTTATGGATTTTGGGGACCACACTCCGTTATTTTCTTTCTTTTGCTTAACCACTACCCGACGGCCGTACGACTTTGTACGGCCGAAGGGTGGTTCTAAATCTCTAACTGGCTGTGTTTTTACGGCCTGCGCTCCGCCAGGCCACTGGGGGGGGGCGCACGCCCGGTGGCAGCCCGTGCGTGCCCACCGCATCACTGACATGCCGATGCGCGTGCCTGGCGGCCGTGATGTCTGCCAGGCACTCGGGATCGGTGGCTACAGGGACAAGACAGGGATCTCTGTGTGTAAACACAGAGATCCACGTCCTGTCAGGGGAGAGGAGGAGACCGATCTGTGTCCCTTGTACATAGGGACACAGCATTGGTCACCTCCCCCAGTCACCCCCCCCCCACACACAGTTAGAACACTATGCAGGTACACATTAACCCCTTCCTCACTCCATAGTGTTAACCCCTTCAATGCCAGTCACATTTATACTGTAATTAGTGCATTTTTATAGCACTGATCGCTGTATAAATGTGAATGGCGCCAAAAATGTGTCAAAAGTGTCCGATGTGTCCGCCATAATGTCGCAGTCACAAAAAAATTCTGATCGCCGCCATTACTAGTAAAAGAAAAAAAAATAATAAAAAATAATAATAATTCTGTCCCCTATTTTGTAAGCACAATAACTTTTGCGCAAACCAGACGCTTATTGCGATTTATTTTATTTTTTTTACCAAAAATATGTAGAAGAATACGTATCGCCTAGACTGAGAATTTTTTTTTTTTTTTTTTAAATTGGGCTATTTATTACAGCAGCAAGTAAAAAATATTGTTTTTTTTTTCAAAATTGTCGCTCGTTTATAGCGCAAAAAATAAAAACCGCAGAGGCGATCAAATACCACCAAAAGAAAGCTCCATTTGTGGGAAAAAAAGGACGTCAATTTTGTTTGGGAGCCATGTTGCACGACCGCACAATTGTCTGTTAAAGTGACGCAGTGCCACAAGCTGAAATTTCACCTGGTCAGGAAGGGGTATATGTGCCCAGTAAGGAAGTGGTTAAAATAGCCGGGTATTGGCAATTGTAACCGTGAGTCAATTAAAATGTGATTTGACCTGGTTTATTTTCTTTAGAAATTTTATTTTTGCTGCAGCGTGTGTTATACATTCTACAGATGCGCCACTTTACAGACAGACTAAGGGGACCCCCCAGGCACTATATTTAAAAACTTAAGGACATGGCCTATTTTTCAGGCTTTTTTTTGTGAAAGATAAAGTTACGTCGAGTAAATTGATACCCAAGATGTCACATTTCAAAATTGCGCCTGCAATGGCGACAAACTTTGACCCTTAAAAATCTCCATAGGCAATGTTTAAAAATGTTACTAGTGTGGAGTTACAGAGGGGGTCTAGTGATTAAATTATTGCACTCGCTCTAATGATCATGGCGATACCTCACATGTGTGGTTTGAACACCGTTTTCATATGTGGACGTGACTTACGTATGCGTTCACTTCTGCGCGCGAGCTCGGCAGGACGGGGTGCTTTCTTTTTTTTTTTACTTTTTTTTTTTTACACTGTCCTTTCAAAACAAAAAAAAATGGAGCCAGGATGTCTGCTAAAAGATGTATTAAGGATGATGTGTATTGGGAAGAGCTCATTCGGTACCATTGTGTGATGTTGTGGGTGGATGCAGGCCATATCTCCTGTGGTATCCTAAATTGTAGAGAGCCTGTATTTCTCATTTAAGGATTCCCTGTTTTTAACCTCCAACTGAGCAGTGTGTCTCGTTACTGGGGGGGGGGGGGGGGGGATTATTATGGGTCTTGTTTGTCGGACTGTGGAGTGTCGGTAGCTGCCTTGTGTTCGGAAAGAGAATATCCTAAATGGCGTTAACCCCTGTTGCATTTGGGGTGCCGTTACAGGTCCAGATCCAATTGCTTTTGGAAAAATTGCTAGAGTTCCCCATCCCTTTAAATCCTATGCATTATCTACTAGGTCTCCCTTTCCCAGATATCCCTAAAGCTAAACAGAGAATCATGTTCTTTATACTATTAGCTGCTTAACAAGCTATCCCTAGGCTTTGGCTCTTTACTTCTCCCCCTACACTTACACAATTTTTCTCTATTATGGCTTATTTACATAAGATGGAACATTTGACTGCTTTATTGATGGTTCAGTACAGAAGTTTTCCATAATATGGCAGATATGTATTGAATCCGACTATTGTTCGTACACAAATACTCTCAGTTAGGGGATAATTGCCATCTATGTTCCTTCTTGCTCACACACCAATGTTGACGTAAGCTATATATACAGCTGTCTGTTTTGCATTCCCTCCAACCTTCTGCCCCCCCCCCCCCGTATGGTGCGTTACTAGTGCAGGTTTGAACCCTTATTTATGAATAGTCTAAGTCAACTTAGGCCATGTACACACGATCAGCCAAAACCGCTGAAAATGGACTGAAGGTCCGTTTCATCGGTCCAAACCGATCGTGTGTGGGCCCCATCGGTCAGTTATCCTTCAGTCAAAAAAAAGAGAACTTGCTTTAAAATTTAACTGATGGACGCCTAACCGATGGGTCAAAACCAATCGTTAGTATGCAAAAGCATCAGTTAAAAAGCCACGCATGCTCAGAATCAAGTCGACGCATGCTTGGAAGCATTGAACTTCATTTTTTTCAGCACGTCATTGTGTTTTAGGTCACCGCGTACTGACACGATCGGGTTTTTAACTGATGGTGTGTAGGCACATCATACCATCAGTCAGCTTTATCGGTTAACCAATGAAAACGGTCCTTCGGACCATTCCCATCGGATGGACTGATCGTGTGTACGCAGCCTTAGGCCGCAATTTCGTTCTTATTGTTATTCTTATGATTTCTTTTTTCTTATTTTTTATAATTGACAGTGCGTATCTGTACTATGCACAGAGTTTGTACAATTGCAATAAAAAGTATGTGAACCCTTTTGGAATGATATGGATTTCTGCACAAATTGGTCATAAAATGTGATCTGATCTTTATCTAAGTCACAACAATAGACAATCATAGTCTGCTTACACTAATAACACACAAATAATTAAATGTTACCATGTTTTTATTGAATACACCATGTAAACATTCACAGTGCAGGTGGAAAAAGTATGTGAACCCCCAGACTAATGAGATCTCTTAGGCCCCGTACACACGAGCAAATATATCTGTTCAAGTCGGTCGGACAGACCGAATTGAACAGATCTGTCTGCTGGGATGTATTGGTTTGATCGTGTACACACGATCAAACCAAAATCCCCGCCGGCAGACAACGCGCTGACGTGGCGGTGACGTTGACGCCACCGCACCAGGAAGTAAAAACACTTCCGCGCATGCGTCGAATCCATTCGACGCATGTACGAGCAGATATGTCTGCTGGTTAGCGTACTAACCAGCAGACATATCGGTCCGACGGGTTCCCAGCCGACAGATTTGAAAACATGCTTTCAAATCTGTCGGCTGGCCAAATCCGTCTGTTTGCCCGTACACATGATCGAATCTGTCTGCTGAAACGGTCTGGCAGACGGGTTTCAGCAGACAGATTTGATCGTGTGTACGCGGCCTTAGAGCTAATTGGAGTGAGGTGCCAGCCAACTGGAGTCCAATCAATGACATGAGATTGGAGGTGTTGGTTACAGCTGCCCTGCCCTATAAAAAACACACACCAGTTCTGGGTTTGCTTTTGACAAGAAGCATTGCCTGATGTGAATGACGCCTCGCACAAAAAAGCTCTCAGAAGACCTACGATTAAGAATTGTTGACTTGCATAAAGCTGGAAAGTATCTCCAAAAGCCTTTCTGTTCATCATTCCACGGTAAGACAAATTGTCTATAAATGGAGAAAATTCAGCACTGCTGCTACTCTCCCTAGGACTGACCTTCCTGTAAAGATGACTGCAAGATGACTGACCAATGAGGTGAAGAAGAATCCTAGAGTGTCAGCTAAAGACTTACAAAAGTCTCTGGCAAATGCCAACATCCCTGTTAGCGAATCTACAATACGTAAAACACTAAACAAGAATGAATTTCATGGGAAGATACCACAGAGAGAGCCACTGCTGTCCAAAAAAAACATTGCTGCACGTTTACAATTTGCACAAGAGCACCTGGATGTTCCACAGCAGTATTGGCAAAATATTCTGTGGACAGATGAAAGTTGAGATGTTTGGAAGAAACACACAACACTATGTGGAAAAAAAGAGACACAGCACACCAACATCAAAACCTCATTCCAACTGTGAAGTATGGTGGTGGGGACATCATGGTTTGGGGCTGCTTTGCTGCATCAGGACCTGGACGGATTGCTATCATTGAAGGAAAAATGAATTCCCAAGTTTTAAGACATTGTGCAGGAGAACTTAAGGCCATCTGTCCACCAGATGAGGCTCAACAGAAGATGGGTGTTGCAACAGGACAACAACCCAAAGCATAGAAGTAAATCAACAACAGAATGGCCTAAACAGAAGAAAATACGCCTTCTGGAGTAGCCCAGTCAGAGTCCTGACCTCAATCCCATTGAGATGCTGTGGCTTCAAGAAAGCAATTCACACCAGACATCCCAAGAATATTGCTGACTGAAACAGTTCTGTAAAGAGGAATGGTGAAGAATTACTCCTGACCGTTGTGCACGTCTGATCTGCAACTACAGCAAATGTTTGGTTGAAGTTATTGCTGCCAAAAGGAGGTTCAACCAGTTAAATCCAAGGGTTCACATACTTTTTCCACCTGCACTGTGAATGTTTACATGGTGTGTTCAATAAAAACATGGTAACATTTAATTCTTTGTGTGTTATTAGTTGAAGCAGACTGTGATTGTCTATTGTTGTGACTTAGATCAAGATCAGATCACATTTTATGACCAATTTGTGCAGAAATCCATATCATTCCAAAGGGGTTCACATACTTTGTATTTCCACTGTATTTTTTGTGTTACTTTATATGCTTTACAAAAATTCTTTAAATAAACAATAAAAAAATAAAAATAAAGTGTCTGGGAGGTCCCCTTATGCCTTGTACACACGGTCAGTATTTCCAACGGGATAAGGTCCATCGGAAATTCCAACGGGAAAATAGAGAACCTGCTCTCTATCTATTGCTGGCCCTCAACATGGGGGGTGGGTGCTTTGGCACAGGGGGCTCTGCGCCCCCCACCCCTAAGCACCTTGTCCCCATGTTGTTGGGGACAAGGGCCACTTCCCGACAACCCTGGGCTGTGGTTGTCGGGGTCTGCGGGCGGGGGGCTTATCGGAATTTGGAGGACCCCTTTAGCAAGGGGGTCCTTAGATCCCAGCCCCCCCCCTTTGAATGGGATTACAAAAAAAGATTGCTCTTCCTGATACAGAGGCTCTATGCCTACTGAAGGCTCCTCCGTTTGACAGTTCTTTTATAGGTAAGGGACGGAAAGCCACCCGTCTACATCACCTGGTGGCACCCCCCACTTCTGATGTCACAGAGGGCATGTGGACTGGTATGGTTTAGGAGGGGGGGCACCCACATGTCCACCCCCCCTTTCCTGACATGCCAGGCTGCATGCTCGGTTTAAGGTCTGGTGTGAATTTTGGGGGCAGAGGCGGCTCTAGGCCTTGTGAGGCAAAACTTAACATGGGGCCCCACTCACGCCCATGATGGGGGAAAAAAGAATTCAAGGACAAGAGCCTCTTTCCCACAACCCTGGCCGGTGGTTGTGGCGGTCTGCGAGCAGGGGGCTTATTGGAATCTGGAAGCCCCCTTTAACAAGGCAGCCCCCAGATCCTACTCTTTAATAACTAGTGGGCGGGGGCCACCCAGTGATGTCACCTGTTGAACCCGCCCCCTTGTGACATCATTGACTGAGGACATGCAGGGTCATTGACGTCACAAGGGGTGGTGTAACCGATAGTCACTGGTTGTTAGGGACGCTGGCAGCCCCGCTCCTGAGTCTGGGCTCTTAACGCTGCCTGAGCACAGCAGCGTTAAGGTCCCCTTTCCCTCAAAACTGGGGTAATGGATTTGGCAAGTAAGGGGGCCGCGAGGCCCCTGTGAGTGTGAGGCCTTAGGCGACCACCTAATTTGCCTAATTAAAGAGCTGCCTTTGTTTGGTTTGTTTGGGGGGGACCCCACCCTGTTTTTTTTAAATTTCGCATGGAGATCCCCTTAAAATCCATAGCAAACCTGAAGGGCCTGGTATGGACTGGGGGGGGGGGGGGCGCCACACCGTTTCGTTTAACATTTTTCTATTACCGGGCAATGCCGGCGTTCTTTTCTTTACCCTCATCTGTCAATGGGGAGGTCGACTGCCAGATGATGACGACTCATCGGTTGTTAAGGACTAGGCATGAGCTGAACACCCCTGGGTTCGGTTCGCACCAGAACCTGCGAACAGACCAAAAGTTCGTGTGAACTTTAGAACCCTGGTAAAGTCTATGGGACTCGAACGTTTGAAATCTAAAGTAATAATTTTAAAGGCTTATATGCAAGTTATTGTCCTAAAAAGTGTTTGGGGATCCGGGGCCTGCCCCAGGGGAGTGTTTGGGGACCCGGGTCCTGCCCCAGGGGACATGTATCAATGCAAAAAAAGTTTAAAAAAACATTAGTTTTTTTCAGGAGCAGTGATTTTAATAATGCTTAAAGTGAAACAATAAAATTGAAATATTCCTTTAAATTTTGTACCTAGGGGGGTGTATAGTATGCCTGTAAAGTAGCACTTGTTTCCTGTGCTTAGAACTGTCCCTGCACAAAATGTCATTTCTGAAGGAAAAAAAGTCATTTAAAATCACTCGTGGCTATAATGAATTGTCGGATACCAGCAATACAAAGAAAAGTCATTCATAAAAAAAGAATGCGTGGGGGTCCCCCCAAATTCAATTACCAGGCCCTTCGGGTCTGGTATGAATATTAAGGGGAACCCTGCATCAAATTAAAACAAATTAAGTGGGGTTCCCCCCAAATATCCATTCCAGAGCCTTCAGGTCTGGTATGGATTTTAAGGGGAACTCCACCCCAAATAAAAAAAAAAAAATGCCGTGGACCCCCACACATTTTTTTTTATGAATGACTTTTCTCTGTATTGCCGGGAGCCGACAATTCATTATAGCCGCGAGTGATTTTAAATTACTTTTTTTTCCTTCAGAAATGACATTTTGTGCAGGGACAGTTCTAAGCATGGGAAACAAGCGCTACTTTACAGGCATACTATACACACCCCCAGGTACAAAATTTAAAGCAATATTTCACTTTTATTGTTTCACTTAAAGGAATTATTAAAATCACTGCTGCCAAAAAAAATTCAGTTTTTAAAACTTTTTTTTTTCATTGATACATGTCCCCTGGGGCAGGATCCAGGTCCCCAAACACTTTTTATGACAATAACTTGCAGATTAGCCTTTAAAATGAGCACTTTAGATTTCAAACGTTCGAGTCCCATAGACTTTAACAGGGTTCTAAAGTTCACATGAACTTGCTGCGAACACCCCAAATAGTTCGCTGTTCGGCGAACAGGCAATGTTCGAGTCGAACATGAGTTCTACTCGAACTCGAAGCTCATCCCTATTAAGGGCGCGGGCAGCCGGCTTCCCGACTTGACAACCAGCTATTTCTTCACACAGAATTTGAACCAGTCGATAGTTTCTCGACCGATCCGTATTCTAATCTTTCTGAAAAGTTGCAATTCATTCGAAAATGTATAAATGAAACTAACTTTAACGAAAACGAACAAAATGAATTCCGTAACAAAATTAGTAACATAACAAAATGAATCCAAGGCGAAACGAAACAAATTTTTACGTTCTGTACCTGTCTAAATTTCCTTTTACCTGGAAGGGCCTGATATCATGGAATCATTGTAATTTTTTGATCTCTTTCCTCTTCATTTACTCCTTCCTCATTCTGTCAAAAGCAAAAGAAAACACACATGATAGATACCTTTGCTCTGCAATGGTCACCTGGATATTTAACTGCAAAATAACTGCACAGTTGTCTCAGCAGAATCACTATTTGCATAATTTTCTTTGCTTGCCAAAAGGTGAGGGACATACAGGTTAACCCTTTCCATACCGCGGGGGGGGGGGGGGGGGGGGGCACTTATACACCTTCCTGCCCAGGCCAATTTTCAGCTTTCGGCGCTGTTGCACTTTGAATGACAATTGCGCGGTCATGCCACACTGCCCCCAAACTAATTTTTTATCATTTTGTTCCGAAAAATAGCGATTTCTTTTGGTGGTATTTGATCACCTCTGCGATTTTTTATTTTCTGCAAAAAAATAATTAAAAAGACCAAAAATTTTAAAAAACAAATGCTTTTTTTTTTTGTTACCGTTACACAACTTTGTAAATAAGTACGTTTTATCCTTCACGGTTGGGCACAGATGAGGAGGCATAGATGGGCGGCACAGATGGGCAGCACAGATGGGCACAGACGGGCGGCACAGATGGGCGACACGGATGGGCACAGATAGGCAACACGGATGGGCACAGATGAGCGGCACAGATGGGCGACACGGGTGGGCACAGATGGGCGAAACGGATGGGAAACACAGATGGGCACAGATGGGCGGCACAGATGGGAGACACGGATGGGCAACATGGATGGGCACAGATGGGCGGCACAGATGGGGCGGCATTGATGGGCACAGATTGGCAGCACGGATGGGCGGCACGGATGGGCGGTACAAAAGGGGCGACACGGATGGGCGACACGGATGGGCACAGATGGGCGACACGGATGGGTGGCACAGATTGGTGACACGGATGGGTGGCACAGATGGGTGACACGGATGGCGACATGGATGGGCACAGATAGGCAGCACGGATGGGCACAAATGGGCGACACAGATGGGCGGCACAGATGTACTGAAATATTTTGTACTGATGGATGCCAATCAGTGCCAAACAATGCCTGCCAATCAGTGATGCCCATTGTGGGCACTGATTGGCATCCATTCTGGGCACTGATTGGCATCTCTGGTGGTCTAAGGTGGTATACCTGGTGGTGGGCATCCCTGGTGGTCTGGTGGCATCCCTGGTGGTCTAGTGTGGGCATCCTTAGGGGGGGCTGTGCTGATAATAAGCACAAACCCCCCTGTCAGAGGAGCAGCCGATCAGCTCTCCTCTACGCGTCTGACAGATGCGAGTGAGGAAAAGCCGATCACGGCGGCTCTGGTTTACATCGTGATCAGACGTGATTGGAAACGGCTGATCACGTGGTAAAGAGTCTCAGACGAAGACTCTTTACCTAGATCGGTGTTGCGGGGTGTCAGACTGACACCCTACAACAACGATCATCGTGATGCGTGCCCCAATATCCTGAAGACGTCATATGACGTCCAGTCAGGATATTGAAACCACTTTGCTGCCATCATTTTGCAATAGGGCGGACGGCAAGTGGTTAAATAGTTGATGGAGGAGAGTAATCCACTATTCTGAACCCCTGTGCATCCAGTCTTGCATCACAATAAGTGGGACTATATGCCCAAGGGCGGGACGGACCTCCCAATCCCGTGACCACTGTGACAGTGTTTTCATGACTGGAAGTCTGTCTCGCCACCCCTCCCCCCCATCATGACTGAAGAGCGCACAGTGACCATGCTCTCCTAATTGAAACCTCAGCCATCCATATGTGTGGCCGGGGCCACCATCAGGAATTATGCGGCCCCTTACACAGCTTCAGGCATGGGCCCTCTGGAGCAGAGAACCACGGGTGGGGGAGGGGGTGCCGCCGCCTGAAATTGAGAAGGGGGGCCTTTTACAAAGAAAAGAAGAAATAAAGAAAAATGTATATAAAAAGGGGGTAGCCATGCAGGGGGCCCTGGGGACCTCTGGGCCCTTTAATAAAAAGAAATATATATATATATATATATATTAGAGATTACAAAAAAGGGGTTGCCATAATTTAAATATATATAAAAAGGGGGAGTTGTCATCCAAGGCCCTGGGGATCTCCTGGGCCCTTTAATAGAAAATAAAATGAAAATATATTAGAAAACAAAATAAAAAAATATTAGGGTTCGGAGGTCCCCAGGGCCCCAGATGTCAACCCTACTTTTTTTTTAATATAATTTATATAATTTTTTTTTTTCTAATATATTTTATTTTTATTTTTTTATTAAAGAGCCCAGGAGGTCCCCAGGGCCTTGGGTGATAACCCCCCTTTTTATATATATTTTTATTATTATTAAACTCCCTTTTTTGTAATTTCTCTCATATATACATATATATGGACATTACCCATGATTAAGTCACGTGGCAAGTGACGCAACGCGTGGGGGAGGAGTTTGCCGTACGAGATCTGTCGGAAGCTCCCGAGTGAGGACCTCTACACTTTTCATTACTGAGTGGCTTGATTGAAAGACGGGGAGAGCGTGAGTGGATCGGCGCATAGCATTTGCAGCGGTATTATCGTGTCTGGCTGTATTACACTATTGTGTTTTTTCCTTTTCTTACATGTCCCACACCTGCTGTGGTGTATTGTGAAGGGGGGCTGAAGCCTGTTTTTTGCACTAATGACCAAGGCTGTGTCGTTGAAGGTACTGAAGTGTTTTGAAGCTGAGCATAATGCCGCGTACACACGGTCGTTTTTTGCGATGAAAAAAAACGTTGTTTTTTAAAACGTCATTTAAATTGATCGTGTGTGGGCAAAACGTCGTTTTTTGTCTTAAAAAAACGACCAAAAAAAAATTCCAACATGCTTGAATTTTTTGTGTCGTTTTTCAAAACGTCGTTTTTTGTTTCACAAAAAGTCACCGTGTGTAGCAAAAACGTCTTTCAAAACGACGTTTTTCAACCCGCGCATGCCCAGAAGCTAGTTATGAAGCGCGCTTCAATGGAAAAGAGTGGTGAACGTAACCTCGCTTTTTGTGAAAAAACGATAGTGTGTATGCAAAATTGTCTTTGAAAAGTGACGTTTCAAAAACGTCGTTTTTTACTTCACAGAAAACGTTGTTTTTTTTTCATCGCAAAAAACGACCGTGTGTACGCGGCATAAGGCACCTGTTTTACAGAGCTGTTGTATTCAGTGACACTCTCACGCTGTTGCTAATTAACATTGTTTAACCCTATTTTACCATCTACTCTACAGGGACAGTATTCTGGAATTGAGTACTAATTGATGATCTGGATTAATTAGTTTTGTATTTATTTATGGAATTTTATACATTTTTTTTCATTCATATACTTTATGTGCCTCACCCCACTGTGGCAACACGTATATCCCCTTTCAGGGTTTTGAATAATTATCACTATTGGATTGATCTTAGTAAGGTATCACAGAATTAGTTGTTTCTAGCGCATATGTTTATATTTTTCATATATAAGAAGGCCAGTATGGTGGCCTAAGTTTATGGGAGGAGCCCGGAGGGTATTTAAGCAGCCCACTCACACATGCTCTTTGTCGGTTCAGTGTGCAGTACTACACGTCACTGGGCCGACTCTTCCCAGCTCACCTCGTGTCCGTGAGTCTGCGCATTCAATCGCATTCGACATCGCAAGTGCATTGCGGCTTCTCCGTTCATGGTCTTCGACGGCGGTTCCCGCTTACTGTCGCAGGTTGTATTCAAACCTTTTGTATCATGTGCAATCTTGAAATTCGTTATGCTTCCTATCCTGCATTTCTTTTGTAAAAATCTGCCTCTGAGTTATTGTTGCTCATGTTCTAACATCTTAGTTACAAGCTTGGTACATTTGTAACTTCCTCCTGCCAAACAAACTATTTATTTGTATATTCATATTTGTGTCCATGCTTGCTGTCTCATCCATTTGGAGATTAGCATATATTCTTTGTATGGGTTCTTTGGCAGATTGAGGTGGTAATTGAACTCACCTGCTGCCTTGTCTGCACTTGATTAGCCTGGGGGGATGGGTGGCTGGTAGCATACACTCTACAACCAATTCACAGCAGATTTGTTCAACACTCCTTACTTCCGATTTGTATCGGATTTGTTTAGTGCATTTTACAACCGTTTTTGTATCAGTCATTTCTCTTTATAACCGTTTTGTATCAGATACATTGCATACTTTCCACCATTGCCATTCTATGTTTCCCCCATGCCGTGCGTTTTAGTTTCCGTAGCGGAACTTACGAATTGTTTGTACATGGTTCTTCTCTCTCATTTATTTACCAAAGTTATTGCCTGTGCGTCATGCATGGCGCCACACCACACCACGCCACACTCTTCGGATGTGTTTCACATCCACTCCAGTCCAAGCAAACCCAGTTGCATGTTCATTGTCCAAGGTAGGATTCGTTAGCTTGTTTGTCATGTCAAAATTCGTGGTCACTCATGGTGTCACCCGCATCATGTTCGGTTCCCACAGTGGAGCTTATAAAATATTCGTACGCACTTCTCGTGTTCTATTTTCTACACCAAATCTTGTTGTTTTGCCCCATGCATGGCATCCCTACACCTTTCCTACATGTTTCACTCCAGCCACAGTCCGCCGCAAACTCACTCGCATGGCCCACTGTCGCAAGTAAAATTTGTTATTAAATTCTTTGTCCTATCAATTTGCTACTATTCGTTGTCTCCCATATCGTTCATTAGTGGCCCCTATGGAACCTACGATTCAAACAGGCGTTGTCCTTCTACCTTATACTGCTTGCTTAAGGTACAAACAAATCAGGTGTTTCTATCCTTTTTCAGTAACCCAATTCTTATTGATTGAGACCTTGCAACCATGCAAATCATCTCAGCAGCCTGACACCCTTGTTAAGACCCTTGCAACACATGACCTTTACAAAACGCAAAATAAAATATATATAAAAACGCAAAAAAAAAACGCAAAAAAAAACGCATAAAAAAATTTCCACCACGCAATCTCAGCCCCTCGGCAACCTGACACCTGTTGAGACCATTGCAACCATGCAAAATCGTCTCAGCAGCCTGACACCCTTGTTGAGACCCTTGCAAATGCAATATCATCTCAGCAGCCCCACACTCATTAAGATCCTTGCAACCACGAAAAATCATCCCAGCAGCCTGACACCCTTGTTAAGACCCTTGCAACACATGACCTTTACATAACGCAAAATAAAAAAAAAATATAAAAACGCAAAAAAATAAAAAACGTTGCCACCACGCAATCTCAGCCCCCCGGCAACCTGACACCTGTTGAGACCGCTGCAACTACGCAAAATCGTCTCAGCAGCCTGACACCCTTGTTGAGACCCTTGCAAACGCAATACCGTCTCAGCAGCCCCACACTCATCGAGACCCTTGAAACCACACAAATCATCTTAGCAGCCTGACACCCTTGTTAAGACCCTTGCAATACAAGGCCCTTACAAAAACGCAAAAAATATATATATATATATTTATATATATATATATATATATATATATATATAAAAACTTTGCCACCATGCAATCTCGGCCCAGCAACCTGACACCTGTTGAGACCATTGCAACCACGCAACATCGTCTCAGCAACCCTACATTCATCAAGGGCCTTGCAACCACGCAAAACCATCTCAGCAGCTTGACACCCTTGTTGAGACCCTTGCGAACGCAATACCATCTCAGTAGCCCCACATTCATCAAGGCCCTTGCAACCACGCAATACCGTCTCGGCAGCCTCACACCATTGTTGAGACCCTTGCAAACGCAATACCGTCTCAGCAGCCCCACATTCATCAAGGCCCTTGCAACTACGCAATACCGTCTCGGCAGCCTCACACCATTGTTGAGACCCTTGCAAACGCAATACCGTCTCAGCAGCCCCACATTCATCAAGGCCCTTGCAACCACGCAATACCGTCTCGGCAGCCTCACACCATTGTTGAGACCCTTGCAAACGCAATACCGTCTCAGCAGCCCCACACTCATCGAGAGCCTTGCAACCACGCAATACCGTCTCGAGCAACCTCCCACTCATCAAAGACCTTTGTGACCACGCAGTCTCGCCCCAGCAACATGGCATTCATTGAGACCCCTGCAGCCAGAAAAATGGGTATTTTTCAGCCGCCCCTGATCTCTCCTCTATGTTATCTTACCAGTACGTCTACACAGGATCCCCAATCACTCCTCTATGTTATCTTATCAGTACATGTACACAGGATCATTTATAGTAATTTCTCGGCAGTTGAGTTCAGAAACCTTCTCGGAAAAAAAATGGGTTCAGACGGATGTTCAAAGGCATTCGAAACGCCAATGCCTGTAACAGCTTGTAAACACAGCCAAATGTGGTAACTCATGTTTACCAGCGTTTCATTCACAGTCGTTTTCATTAAAAAAAAAAAAGAAAAAACAGGGGGGAATATTGTCTCAGCAACTTGACACTCATTTGAGACCCTTGCAAAATGTCATCTCAGCTACCTCAAACTCGTCTACACCTTTGCAACCACACAATCTCGTCTCAGCAACCAACGCCCGTTTAGACCTTTGCAGCTATACAAAGTCGTCTTAGCAAACTGACACTCATTTGACACCATTGCAAACGCAATATCGTCTCAGCAACCTGACACCCGTTCAGACCTTTGCAGCCATACATACAGTAGTCATCTCAGCAGCCCGACACTCACTTGAGACCATTGCAAACGCAACATCGTCTCAGCAACCCCTCACTTGTTGAGACCCGTGCAACCACACAAGGCCATCTCAAAACAAACCTCATAATCATCGAGACCTTTGCAACCACGCAATATTGTCTCAGCAAACCAGACTGAGACCCTTGCAACCACACAATATTGTCTGCAGCAGTAAAAAACACTTTGCAGCATGCACCTACGTGCAAACCCGAATACAAACTAAACTTGCAAACACACCTCAGTGACAATCAGCCAAACAAACACACAGTGACACCCAGTTGGCCATTTATCTTTAGTGGCACGCGGGCCACTCATCTTTTCCCTGTCTTTTTCCCTGCAGTTAGTTCAGGTTTCCAACCAGCACCAGCGAGTGCACGTTGGTCTGCGAGTGCACGTTGGTCTGCGGGTGCACGTTGGTCAGCAAGTGCACGTTGGTCTGCGAGTGCACGTTGGTCTGCGGGTGCACGTTGGTCAGCGGGTGCACGTTGGTCAGCGGGTGCACGTTGGTCTGCGAGTGCACGTTGGTCGGCGAGTGCACGTTGGTCGGCGAATGCACGTTGGTCGGCGAATGCACGTTGGTCGGCGAATGCACGTTGGTCAGCGAGTGCACGTATATCGTCTTGTTGAGCACCTGTGTATTGTCTTGATTTTCTCACACCAATGCAAAATCCAGTCCAAGTTCTCAAACTAGACCAAGAATCAGTAGCAGACTTAGCTATGTGGGACAACTTCCCCACCTGATAGAACAGCATTTCAATCTTCATCTCGGCAGTGTCAGCCGAGCCACCACAGGCTTTTGCCTGCATTTTTCGTCCGCCACTGGTTCTCCAAACCTTGGCCCCCAGAAATTCTCTTAAATTTCTGCTTCACCCAGCCTTCATCACGCCTCGTGCTGTACCCCATTGTGGCAGCTGCCCAGATCTGGGGCCACACTTGAACTGGACACAGTGTTCTTCACCACAGACAATAAAGCCACAGCCGACTTCATCAGTTAAGGTAGATCAAGCCTCTCCCCATCACGTCCTTCCTGCGCAGGCTCGTGCAGCTGTCACTTTGTCACCAGTTTAATATCTTCTGTAGACATGTTCCAGGCAAATGCAAAATCGCAGCTGATGCTCTGTCCCATTCCAACCTTACTTTGTTTTTCCAGCAAGAGCCTGGAGCTGACCCAATAACCATCCCTGTCCCACCCTGGTCATTGCTGACGATGGATTGAAGTAGCATCTCACCAACTCAACCCAGCTTATTAACCACTCCTTGGCACGCAACACACTGAAGGCCTATCACACTGCTTGGAACACTAACTGCTAATTTTTGGCCACTTGCCTTTGGAGCAACAATAGGCAACGTTAGACACGTCCTAGCCTTCATATTGTATTGCCACACGCAGCTGACCCTTTCTCACAATACTATCACGCCATATCTAGATGCCGTCCAGCATTTCCTGTCCTTGCAGGACCCCAGTAAACTGTCAGTATTCTCGAGCACGTGCAGTCAAGTCCCTTCTACAGAGCATACAGAAGCACCAACCTGTAGTAAGTGGCGAGCGCCTACCTTTCAAGAGTGCCCTCTTTAGGCACATGTCTGAAATCCTTACTCGTTCCTCATTTAGGGCCTTGCCCAGCATAGTCATCCAAGCAGCCATCTACCAGGCCTTCTACGGTTCCCTACAACCTAGTGAATTTACAGTCAGTGGCTCCGGCAGTCAGACACTGCTCCGACGCCACCCGACTCGCTTTCGAACCCCTACACTCTCAGTCTGCAAACGCAACAAACCAGCCCCGGGGGTTGACAACTTGACATCAACCTGTTTCAGACTAACAATGCCTGATGCCCAGTGACGGTGCTCGACCGACTACTGCTCCATCTACCCAGCCAATCTGATGGTAGCTTGTTGCTACCCTTTCTAAACCAGCTCCCTGAGTGGCAGACAGTTGTCAAGCATGTCAGAATCCTAAGCAACTTGGGCTTCAAATCCCAGTCGGTTCTCTGGACATTCTTTCCGAATTAGAGCAGCCTCAACTGCCTCCCAACAGGGAGTACCAGACCACGTAATCAAGATACCAGGCTGATGGTAAGTCTCCTTGTTTTGCCACATACATCCCAAATCCTCAGGAAGGAATGGCACAAGCCTTTACCAAGCTGGCTCAATAAATACAAGAAATCAATATAAGCTATTTCCCTATCTGAGTCTTTTGCCCCCTTTTCTTGGCATACTGACCAGACCACCAAGGCACACTTTAGGTCTATTTATGTTGTAAGTCTTGTCGCGTGTTTATGTGATCCACATCACTCTCGGTCAGAGGGCCACGACCATAAATAAGAAGACCAGTATGGTGGGCTGAGTTTATGGGAGGAGCCCGGAGGGTATTTAAGCAGCCCACTCACACATGCTCTTTGTTGGTTCAGTGTGCAGTACTACATGTCACTGGGCCGACTCTTCCCAGCTCACGTCCGTGAGTCTGCGCATTCAATCGCATTCGACACCCTCCCGCCCTTCCCCTTTTTCAGGGCACTTCTCAGCATATCCTTCTTCAACAACTACCCATTACTTACTTTGGGTATGCCCCCTTTTCTTGGCATACTGACCAGACCACCAAGGCACACTTCAGGTCTATTTATGTTGTAAGTCTTGTCGCGTGTTTATGTGATCCACATCACTCTCGGTCAGAGGGCCACGACCATAAATATATATATATATATATATATATACAGTGCAGAAAATAAGTATTTGAACACCCTGCTATTTTGCAAGTTCTCCCACTTGGAAATCATGGAGGGGTCTGAAATTGTCATCGTAGGTGCATGTCCACTGTGAGAGACATAATCAAAAAAAAAAATTCCAGAAATCACAATGTATGATTTTTTTAACTATTTATTTGTATGATACAGCTGCAAATAAGTATTTGAACACCTGAGAAAATCAATGTTAATATTTGGTACAGTAGCCTTTGTTTGCAATTACAGAGGTCAAACGTTTCTTGTAGTTTTTCACCAGGTTTGCACACACTGGAGAAGGGATTTTGGCCCACTCCTCCACACAGATCTTCTCTAGATCAGTCAGGTTTCTGGGCTGTCGCTGAGAAACACAGAGTTTGAGCTCCCTCCAAAGATTCTCTATTGGGTTTAGGTCTGGAGACTGGCTAGGCCACGCCAGAACCTTGATATGCTTCTTACAGAGCCACTCCTTGGTTATCCTGGCTGTGTGCTTCGGGTCATTGTCATGTTGGAAGACCCAGCCTCGACCCATCTTCAAATCTCGCAATACATGGCCCCGGTCATCCTCTCCTTAATACAGTGCAGTCGCCCTATCCCATGTGCAGAAAAACACCCCCAAAGCATCATGCTTTGGGGGTGTTTTTCTGCATAATCAGAATGGATAATCAGGAATCCTCTGCCACAGGATTTCAGTCCAGAAACTTCCTGCCTTACAGCAAAAGGTCCTTTAAGCCGATCCGGTGGACTGTAAGACAATTTGCATAGTGGATCCCTTTCCTTAACGAGGTCACCAGGCCCATACCGAGACATCAGCTTGCCTTGCTTGGTCTCCCCCAGGGCAGGTCTGCTCCCCAGTTACCTTCATTAGGAAGCTTCCTCCACTTAGATGGATATCTTAGGATCCTTTGTAGAACCATAGGCCCCAGCCAGCATAGCTGGGTCTACTTGATAGGAATACAGCCTCGGACCAACGTGGTCCTGGGGCTGGAATCACGTACCTCACCTCGCGCCAGGAGGGCCACGAGGCGAAGAAGGGTCACTTAACACACCATGATTCGCCCGAGTTCCACCATGGGCCTGATGAGGTAACGCAACCTAGAGGCAACAGGGGAAACTTCTACCGAGCACAACTACAGCCAGAAGAGGCAAACTTACATAGGATTAGTAAAGTCTGAGCCAAACTTTTGGCTCAGACGCCCCCTAAATTTATAATAGTGCCCCAGTGATTGGGGCAGGGCACTACATTAGGATGCTTGAGAACCGATGTGAGAAGAAATGGCAAAATGCCATTTCAGGGTAAAAAGGGTGTGTCATTTTCTACTGCTAAATGTACCACTGCTATCAGCAGCAAAATGTAAATAGTCGACCCACTAAGCCTAAGGCAAACCTGGAATCAACATTTTGAAAAAGCCATGACTAAGGGATGTGCAGAGTACTGAGGCTCTCGTTTCCTATAAAGCTAGCAACCAACTAGGGTTGCCACCTTTTCCTCAAGCCCGAACACGCCACTGCATATGGTGGGTGTGGCCATATTGTGGGAGGGGCCATCAAAGGGGCACGATAAAATTAAACAAAATAATTATTTTACCTTTAAAATATGCTTACTTTGCTGTGCCACAAGTAAGAGTCTCACTGACATGAATAAACCTCAGCACAATCATTTAAAAAAATAAAACTCATTAGTTCACCTTTTCATTTTCATTAAGTACAGAGGGTATTACAGTATGTGCAGGGAGGGAGTGCAGAATTTACAACAGTATATACAAGAGTGTGGCGCGTATGTTGGTATGTGTAGGAAAGGAGTGCAAAGTCTAAGACATTATGTACAGGAAATGAGTGCAGAGGGTAGGTATTACTTGCAGGAAAGGAGTGAAGAGGGTGTAACAGTGACGAGTATATGCAGGAGAGGAGTGTGAAGGATATGACAGTGAGCGGTATGTACAGGAGAGGAGTGTGGATGGTATGATGGGGGCAGTATGTACAGGAGAGGAGTGTGGAGGGTATGACAGTGAGCGGTATGTACAGGAGAGGAGTGTGGAGGGTAGGACAGTGAGCGGTATGACAGTGAGTGGTATGTACAGGAGAGGAGTGTGGAGGGTATGACAGTGGGCAGTATGTACAGGAGAGGAGTGTGGAGGATATGACAGTGAGCGGTATGTACAGGAGAGGAGTGTGGATGGTATGATGGGAGCAGTATGTACAGGAGAGGAGTGTGGAGGGTATGACAGTGGGCAGTATGTACAGGAGAGTAGTGTGGAGGGTATGACAGTGGGCACTATGTACAGGAGAGGAGTGTGGGGGATATGACAGTGAGCAGTATGTACAGGAGAGGAGTGTGGAGGGTATGACAGTGGGCAGTATGTACAGGAGAGGAGTGTGGAGGGTATGACAGTGGGCAGTATGTACAGGAGAGGAGTGTGGAGGGTATGACAGTGGGCAGTATGTACAGGAGAGGGGTGTGGAGGGTATGACAGTGGGCAGTATGTACAGGAGAGGAGTGTGGAGGGTATGACAGTGGGCAGTATGTACAGGAGAGGAGTGTGGAGGGTATGACAGTGGGCACTATGTACAGGAGAGGAGTGTGGGGGATATGACAGTGAGCAGTATGTACAGGAGAGGAGTGTGGAGGGTATGACAGTGGGCAGTATGTACAGGAGAGGGGTGTGGAGGGTATGACAGTGGGCAGTATGTACAGGAGAGGAGTGTGGAGGGTATGACATTGGGCAGTATGTACAGGAGAGGAGTGTGGATGGTATGATGGGAGCAGTATGTACAGGAGAGGAGTGTGGATGGTATGATGGGAGCAGTATGTACAGGAGAGGAGTGTGGATGGTATGATGGGAGCAGTATGTACAGGAGAGGAGTGTGGATGGTATGATGGGAGCAGTACTGTATGTACAGGAGAGGAGTGTGGAGGGTAGGACAGTGGGCAGTATGACAGTGGGCGGTATGTACAGGAGAGGAGTGTGGAGGGTATGACAGTGAGCGGTATGTACAGGAGAGGAGTGTGGAGGGTTTGATGGGGGCAGTATGTACAGGAGAGGAGTGTGGAGGGTATGACAGTGGGCAGTATGTACAGGAGAGGAGTGTGGATGGTATGATGGGAGCAGTATGTACAGGAGAGGAGTGTGGATGGTATGATAGGAGCAGTATGTACAGGAGAGGAGTGTGGATGGTATGATAGGAGCAGTATGTACAGGAGAGGAGTGTGGAGGGTAGGACAGTGGGCAGTATGACAGTGGGCGGTATGTACAGGAGAGGAGTGTGAAGGATATGACAGTGAGCGGTATGTACAGGAGAGGAGTGTGGATGGTATGATGGGAGCAGTATGTACAGGAGAGGAGTGTGGAGGGTATGACAGTGAGCAGTATGTACAGGAGAGGAGTGTGGAGGATATGACAGTGGGCGGTATGTACAGGAGAGGAGTGTGGATGGTATGATAGGAGCAGTATGTATAGGAGAGGAGTGTGGATGGTATGATGGGAGCAGTATGTACAGGAGAGGAGTGTGGATGGTATGATAGGAGCAGTATGTACAGGAGAGGAGTGTGGAGGGTAGGACAGTGGGCAGTATGACAGTGGGCGGTATGTACAGGAGAGGAGTGTGAAGGATATGACAGTGAGCGGTATGTACAGGAGAGGAGTGTGGATGGTATGATGGGAGCAGTATGTACAGGAGAGGAGTGTGGAGGGTATGACAGTGAGCAGTATGTACAGGAGAGGAGTGTGGAGGATATGACAGTGGGCGGTATGTACAGGAGAGGAGTGTGGATGGTATGATAGGAGCAGTATGTATAGGAGAGGAGTGTGGATGGTATGATGGGAGCAGTATGTACAGGAGAGGAGTGTGGATGGTATGATAGGAGCAGTATGTACAGGAGAGGAGTGTGGAGGGTAGGACAGTGGGCAGTATGACAGTGGGCGGTATGTACAGGAGAGGAGTGTGAAGGATATGACAGTGAGCGGTATGTACAGGAGAGGAGTGTGGATGGTATGATGGGAGCAGTATGTACAGGAGAGGAGTGTGGAGGGTATGACAGTGAGCAGTATGTACAGGAGAGGAGTGTGGAGGATATGACAGTGGGCGGTATGTACAGGAGAGGAGTGTGGATGGTATGATAGGAGCAGTATGTATAGGAGAGGAGTGTGGATGGTATGATGGGAGCAGTATGTACAGGAGAGGAGTGTGGATGGTATGATGGGAGCAGTATGTACAGGAGAGGAGTGTGGATGGTATGATAGGAGCAGTATGTACAGGAGAGGAGTGTGGATGGTATGATAGGAGCAGTATGTACAGGAGAGGAGTGTGGAGGGTAGGACAGTGGGCAGTATGACAGTGGGCGGTATGTACAGGAGAGGAGTGTGAAGGATATGACAGTGAGCGGTATGTACAGGAGAGGAGTGTGGATGGTATGATGGGAGCAGTATGTACAGGAGAGGAGTGTGGAGGGATGACAGTGAGCAGTATGTAAAGGAGAGGAGTGTGGAGGATATGACAGTGGGCGGTATGTACAGGAGAAGTGTGTGGAGGGTATGACAGTGGGCAGTATGTACAGGAGAGGAGTGTGGATGGTATGATGGGAGCAGTATGTACAGGAGAGGAGTGTGGAGGGGATGACAGTGAGCAGTATGTACAGGAGAGGAGTGTGGAGGATATGACAGTGGGCGGTATGTACAGGAGAAGTGTGTGGAGGGTATGACAGTGGGCAGTATGTACAGGAGAGGAGTGTGGATGGTATGATGGGGGCAGTATGTACAGGAGAGGAGTGTGGAGGATATGACAGTGGGCGGTATGTACAGGAGAAGAGTGTGGAGGGTATATGGGGGCAGAACTGTATGTATGGCTATGGATGGTATATGCAGGGGGGGGGGGGGCAGAACTGTATGTATGGCTGTGGATGGTATATGCAGGGGGGGGGGGGGCAGAACTGTATGTATGGCTGTGGATGGTATATGCAGGGGGGGGGGGCAGAACTGTATATATGGCTGTGGATGGTATATGCAGGTGGGGGGGCAGAACTGTATGTATGGCTGTGGATGGTATATGCAGGGGGGAGGGGGCAGAACTGTATATATGGCTGTGGATGGTATATGCAGGTGGAGGGGCAGAACTGTATGTATGGCTGTGGATGGTATATGCAGGGGGGGGGCAGAACTGTATGTATGGCTGTGGATGGTATATGCAGGGGGGGGGCAGAACTGTATGTATGGCTGTGGATGGTATATGCAGGGGGGGGGGGGGCAGAGAACTGTATGTATGGCTGTGGATGGTATATGCAGGGGGGGGGGGGCAGAACTGTATGTATGGCTGTGGATGGTATATGCAGGGGGGGGGGGGGGGCAGAACTGTATGTATGGCTGTGGATGGTATATGCAGGGGGGGGGGGGGGCAGAACTGTATGTATGGCTGTGGATGGTATATGCAGGTGGGGGGGGCAGCAGAACTGTATGTATGGCTGTGGATGGTATATGCAGGTGGGGGGGCAGAACTGTATGTATGGCTGTGGATGGTATATGCAGGGGGGGGCAGAACTGTATATATGGATGGTATATGCAGGGGAGGGGGGGGCAGAACTGTATGTATGGCTGTGGATGGTATATGCAGGTGGGGGGGCAGAACTGTATGTTTAGTGTATGGTGGGGGCAATTGGTGAGGACTGTGTGTATGAGGGGGAGGGGTGAGAGCTTTTTGATATCCTGACATGCTAATAACTTTGTAAAAACTTACTTTTAAAAGTTGAGCTCTCAGTCTCAAGATCGCCACACACTTCACAGAGCAGAGAGCAGCAGGGAATGCCGAGGCTCCGCCTTTAACCCCACCTCCATGTGTATTCTGCAGCCAGTCAGAGAAGAGCTGAGCACTCTGTGTCCCATGTGTCTTCCACTCTGCAGCACACAATGCAGACGGAGGCGCGCCGGAGGGAGGGAGGGGGAGGGGCTAGCACAGTGAGAAGTTGCACACATGTTTACAGGGGAGACGGGGGCTAACAGAGAGCACTGCTGCGGGCGGCACACACTACACTCAGACAAGCTGGTGGAGCCGAATATGTGCAGTGCAGCTCTGTTGCAGCTGGGCCAGGACGGACGGCTGAAAAAAAAAAAATATATATATATATATTTTTTTTTAAATGTGCCCGGGTTTCAGGAGGCTTCAAAACCGGGCACATGTGTCCAAACCCGGACTGTCCGGGTCAAAACCGGACAGGTGGCAACCCTACAACCAACCCACATTCATTAACCACTTAAGGACCCCTTCACGCCAATATACGTCGGCAGAAGGGCACAGCTGGGCACAAGCACATACAGGTAGGTCGCCTTTAAGAGCCAAGCCGTGGATCACGAGTGCGCTTCGTGACTGCGCCCGTGGGACCTGCGGACCCAATTGCCACCTGTGTCCCATGATCGGGGAGAGGTGAATGTAAACAAACCTTTCCCCATTCTTCTCTGTGGCTTGTCACTGATCGTCTGCTCCCTGTTATAGGGAACAACGATCAGTGACGTCATACATCCAGTCACTCGCCCCTACAGTAAAAAAAAAAAACACAATAGGACACACTTAACCCCTTTAGTGCCCCCTAGTGGTTAACCCCTTCACTGCCATTGTGATTTTCACAGTAATCAGTGCATTTTTATAGCACTTTTCACTGTGAAAATGACAATGGTCCCAAAAATGTGTCAAAATTGTCCGAAGTGTCCGCTGTAATGTCGCAGTCACGAAAAAGATCACCGATCGCCGCCTTTACTAGTAAATAAAAATTATTAATAAAAATGCCATAAAACAATCCCCTATTTTGTAAACGCTATAACTTTTGCGCAAAGCAATCAATAAACACTTATTGCGATTTTTTTAATGAAAATAAGTAGAAAAATACGTATCGGCCTAAACTGAGGAAAAAAAAATATATATATTTTTGGGGGATATTTATTAGAACAAAAAGTTAAAAATATTGATTTTTTTTTTTAAATTGTCGCTTTATTTTTGTTTATATCGCAAAGAATAAAAACCGCAGAGGTGAACAAATAGCACCAAAAGAAAGCTCTACTTGTGGGGAAAAAAAGGACGTCAATTTTGTTTGGGATCCACGTCGCACGACCGCGCAATTGTCAGTTAAAGCGACGCAGCGCGGAATCGCAAAAAGGGGCCAGGTCCTTAACCTGCATAATGATCCGGGTCTTAAGTGGTTAAACCCAAGAATTGACCAGACGCATTCCTTTTTGGAATCGAATCGCCATGGCCATAGCAGCCTTTTTATTACAACAATTTGAAATACAAAAAAATCGCAACATGCAACGTAAAGCATATAATACATTTTTACATAACCATTAAAGGGGTTGTAAAGACAAAAATATTTTCCTCTTAAATTCAAGTCTGACAGTAGCTGATAAAGTAAGGTTTTGCATTATAACTAGTTTGATACCTGTTGAAATCGAGCCGTTTTATTCACCTTCCGTCACTCCTGAATCGTTTTTCTCAGTGACTTCCTGGTTTGCGGTGCGCATTCATTCTTGCTACATCACGGCCTAATGGGAACTACAGTTCCCATTAGGCTTAGCCTCCATGCCTGTGAGGGATAAGAGAGCATCTTCACGCAGGGTGACGTGTCATATTCGGCTCCCCCATCACAGACTGCTCCGGAAGTGCTGCGGCGGCCAACTGCGCATGCGCGATGCGTTCCAATGCATTTACGACACTGCACACCAGCGAAGCCATCATTCAGGGCGACGTGGACTTAGGGGAAAGTGGGCTCCGCTCGCTCGGCCTCCTGGCTCTTTTTTTAACATCCTCAAATCCACGGGGATGTTAAGGAAAGAGCATGGATGCCGCCCGAGGTTTTCGCTGGTGTGCACTGCCGTAAATGCATTGGAACGCATCTCGCATGCGCAGTTGGCCGCCCAGCACTTCCGGAGCAGTCTGTAAAGGGGAGCGGAGTATGACGATACAAGGGCTGTAGTCATAGGGAGGGGGTGAGCACATTCTGCTTTCCACCATGCAGGTGCTGGTGGAAAGCAAGAAGAGGAGAGACAGGAAATGGCATTTTCGAACCTGGATTACTGTATTTTGGAGGTCAAAAGGAAAAACGGGGTAAGTGATATTTAAATGCTCTAGCTTACAGCAATCAATTGATCCAATAAAAAACAAACCTTTAGTGTTCCTTTAAACCAGTGGTCTCCAAACTGTGGCCCGGGGGCCAGATGTGGCCCTTTGCTTGCTTTTATCTGGCCCTTGGGGAAACATCCCCCCCATGACACCACCACCAACGGGGCACAACCCTCCCCAATGACACCACCACCAACGGGGCACAATTCCCCCCCCCCCCCCCCAATGACACCACCACCAACTGGAAACAATGCCCCCCCAATGACACCACCACCAACGGGGCACAATCCCCCCCCCAATGAAACCACCACCAACAGGGAACAATTCCCCCCCAATGACACCACCACCAACAGGGCACAACCCCCCCCCGCAATGACTCCACCAACGGGGCAAAAACTCCCCCCCCCCAATGATACCACCGCCAACGTGGGCACAATTCCCCCCCAATGACACCATCAATGGGGCACAGTTTCTCACAATGACACCAACAATGGGGTATAATGACACCACCACCAACGGGGCACAATCCCCCCCCCCCACAATGACACCACCACCAACGGGGCATAATCCCCCCCCCAATGGAACCACCACCAACGGGGCACAATTCCCCCCCCCCCAATGACACCACTACCAACTGGAAACAATGCCCCCCCCCCAATGACACCACCACCAACGGGGCACACTCCCCCACCCAATGACACCACCACCAACAGGGCACAACCCCCCCCCCCCCCCACAATGACTCCACCAACGGGGCAAAACTCCCCCCGCAATGATACCACCACCAACGTGGGCACAATTCCCCCCCAATGACACCATCAATGGGGCACAGTTTCTCACAATGACACCAACAATGGGGTATAATGACACCACCACCAATGGGGCACAATTCCCCTCCCCCCCAATGACACCACCACCAACAAAGAGGCACAATTCCCCCCCAATGACACCAACAATGGGGCACAACGACACCAAGTCCTCCCACTGACACCAAGGCAGGGGCATGATTTATTCCCACTGATGTCGGGACCTTTTCTACTCCCACTAGCCACAGTCCGGCCCCCCTAAAGCCTGAAGGACAGTTACCTGGCCCTTTGTTTCAAAAGTTTGGAGACCCTTGCTTTAAACCAAAGAAAACTAAGCTTAAATCTGCCCAGTCTAAGGTCTTTTAAGGGCAATTTTCTAGACCAACTAGTTGTATCTGTCACCCCATTAAGCCCCCCGCCACACATTACGCCAGCTCAGGGACAATTACCAGTTACTTCCTTCCAGATACAACCAATTACAAACCATTGTTACCATTGTGTTGTTAGTAAGGGAAGAGGCACCCATACCTCCAGGTGGGCCCAACACCCCTAATCCTCCATTATTTTTTCCAACACCGTCCTTCAAAGACCCCATAGACCGCCCGCTGCTGCTACGACTATCGATAAAAGAAAATTAACACACCTCTAACATGAACAGTCATGGAAAACCATACCTCCAAAGGACCCGCCCCTCAGCTGGAGACCATCCTACCTGGTGCGAACATTAAAAACTACAAAGGTGACCCCTGAAAACAACAAACCACAAAAGGGGAAGGTGGGTGGGAGAAACCTTCCTTCCTCTGTGAAAAAGCTCAGACTGAGCACTGATGGAAACTACGCCCCTCTACATCCCTAGGATGACCCTCCAAAACTCGGCACCCACAATTTCTGGTAAGTGGCATAATACCTCCTCTTACCCCCAGCTCTTCCTCCACCTCACTGCCCTCCCCAGTCATGCTGGCCCTCCTTCCAGTTGCACTTTCTGCTCCGGGCCATTACTGCAATGGCAGCACCCATATTTCTAGCTTGAAACAAAATAGTTTAAAGGGGTTGTAAAGGTCCTATGCATGAAGGTAAAAATAAACTGGAAATGACGGCCCCCCAGCCCCCTCGTTTTACTTACATGAGCCCCCCGAATCTGCTGTGTGCATCCCCAGGTGTCCTCTTTTCCTCTAAGTCTGGCTATCGATTGACTAGATTTGCTGGATTGATAGCAGCGCAGCCATCGGCTTGCGCTGCTGTCAATCACATGCAATGGCGCGGGGCGGGGGCATGTGATACAGTCGGCAGCTATGGCCACCGGCTGTATCATGGGAGCGTGACCGTAAGCTAACCCCCTTGGAAAAGAGCTTCCCATGAAGGGGGTCAGCTAATGTGGGGAGGAGCCGAGACAGCCGCCAAGGGACCCCAGAAGACCAGGATCGGGGCCACTGTGTTCAAAACAAGCTGCACAGTGGAGGTAAGTATAAGAGCTCTTTCACACTGGGCGGATCAGTAATGATCAGTAATGATCAGTAACCTCCACGTGCTCAGCGGGGATCGCCCTGTTGATCCCCGCTGAGTCGGTGGAAGACAGGGCGGTCCCCACACACTGTGCACGGACCGCCCTGTCTTTTCTCCGCTCTCCCCTATGGGGGGATCGGATGAACATGGACCATATGTCCGTGTTTACCCGATCCGATTCGCCAGACAGATGGAAAAGTAGGTTTAGCATCTGACACACTTTGACGGATCAGAGCGGGTCTGAACGGGCGCTCCGTGCTCCTCTATGGAGCCACGGATGTCAGCGGTGACATGCCCGCTGACATCTGTGGCTCCATAGAGGAGCACGGAGCGCCCGTTCAGATCCGCCTAAAAAACTGGCAGGTGGATCTGAACGGTCCGCCCGTGTGAAAGGGCCCTAACATGTTTGTTTTTCGATCCGCTCCGTGTGTGTCCGTCGGCTCAGCGGGGATCCCCGCTCAGCTGTCGGCGGACAGGGCGGTCCCCGCCCACTGTTCAGGGACCGCCGCGTCTCTCCTCCACTCTCCCCTATGGGGAATCGGATGAATACAGACCGTGTGTCCAAATTCATCCGATCCGATCCGTCAGACAGAAGAAAAATAGGGTTTTCTTCCGTCCGAAAAACCGGATCTTTGCGGAGGCGGGTCATTACGGACAGTAGCGGATGCATCATCCGCTAACGGCCGTGATCACATAGGGTACCATTACAAGTCCGTAAACGAACTTGTAATAAACGGACGAAAGGTCCGCCCGTGTGAAAGGACCCTTAGTGTCCCTTTAAGTCCTCTTTCACATGGGCCGATAACTTCATTTATCCGCAGCTACAAGATGAATTTATCTACCGCACCTAAACTCAGACAATGCTTTCCTAATGCCGCGTACACACGATCATTTTTTGTGATGAAAAAAAACGACGTTTTTGAAACGTCACTTTTCAAAGACGATGTTGCATACACACCATCGTATTTTTTAACAAAAAGCGGGGTTACGTTCACCACACTTTTCCATTGAAGCTGGCTTCATAACTAGCTTCTGGGCATGCGCGGGTTGAAAAACGTCGTTTTGAAAGACGTTTTTGCTACACACGGTGACTTTTTGTGAAACAAAAAACGACGTTTTGAAAAACGACACAAAAAATTCAAGCATGTTGGAATTTTTTTTTGGTCGTTTTTTTGAAGACAAAAAACGACGTTTTGCCCACACACGATCAATTTAAATGACGTTTTAAAAAACGTCGTTTTTTTCATCGCAAAAAACGACCGTGTGTACGCGGCATGACTTTTTGTGAAACAAAAAACGACGTTTTGAAAAACGACACAAAAAATTCAAGCATGTTGGAATTTTTTTTTGGTCGTTTTTTTTAAGACAAAAAACAACGTTTTGCCCACACACGATCAATTTAAATGACGTTTTAAAAAACGTAGTTTTTTTTTTCATCGCAAAAAACGACCGTGTGTACGCGGCATATGGCCCTATTCACAGATAGATGCAGCAACAAGGAAAGAAAAACAACAGGAAGCACATCAGAAATGGCAAGAATGTTCCACCGCAGCTAAACGCAGCCGCATGTAATTGCTACTAATCGCAATGTACACCTGCAAGTGATCGCTGTGCCTGAAGTCTTGGAAATTCAAAATAACAAAAAATGCTTTTGACAGTGGCAGGACAGCCGCCTATAATCAAAAAGGTCTAAGTCCAAGGTAGAATCATTCAGAGAAATGATATTTGGTAGAACCATACAAAAATTTGAATAACAGATGGAGATGACAATACAATTAATGCCCGATACACACGATCGGTCAGGAAAAAATCCGATCGGAATTTCCTATCGCACGTAAAAATTCCAACCCCGCAAAATTCTGACGCATGCTCTGAAATAAATCGATGCATGCTCAGAAGCATAGAACTTTATTTTCTCGGCTCGTCGTAGTCTTTTACGTCACTGCGTTCTTGGCAGTCAAAAGTTTAACGAACTTTTGTGTGACCGTGTGTATGCAAACCATGCGTTTTTTTTTTTCCGACAGGAAAACCGCTCGTGTGTACGGGGCATCACACATAAAAATATCTCTACTAATAATGACTACATTCAATTCATTAGTGGCACAGAAACCAAGAACAGATGATAAATTGGGATTAGAAAAGGAGTAAAAAAAAAAAAACAACTTACCCTGCATTTCTTTTTATATACAAGTTTGTAGATGATTATGATTATGATGACTATACCTAGTATAAGTAAGAAGACTGTGATCCCAGTGATGACACCTGTATCGTCACCTGTCATATAAATAAATTATAAAACATTTATTTTTTGGAAGCACAGACAAATGTTTATATAATGTAATACACACCCTAAAGAGACACTGATGAAATGAGTCCTATTTTCCCCTTAGGCCGCGTACACACGATCGAACATGTCTGCTGAAACTGATCCGCCGACCAGTTTCAGCGGACATATCCGATCATGTGTACGACCTAGCGGACAGGTTTTTCCAGCGGACAAATTTCAAAGCATAAATCTCCTGCATGCATCGAATGGATTCGACGCATGCGTGGAAGAATTTTACTTCCTGGATTGGTGACGTGGCGACTTCAACGTCACCGCCACGTCACCGCGTTATCCGTCCGAAGGGATTTTGGTCCGATGGTGTGTACACGCCATCAGACCAAATATCCGAGGAGACATGTCCGCTGGAAACGGTCCATCGGACATGTTTCAGCGGACATGTCTCCTCGTCTGTACGCGGCCTTAGAGCACCCAGAACTTCCAACACTCTTCAATTGGCTCCAATGAGCATTCTAGAGGGGATATTTTTTTTTTTTTTTTATTGGGGAATGATGAACTTGGATAGAAATAGGGAACGTGAGATACCCCTAAAATTGTGTAACTGAATAACCTGAGGAATGCTCCACTTTTGGGATTACTGCACAAAACGTCTGACTGCACTGGACACAAAACAAAGAATGTCCCACTGGATCTCTATGCTACTCTATGCTTCCAGTAACACGCAGTCACTGCACAGAGATGTTTCCCAATGAAGTCTTACACAATGTCTTAACAATAAACAAAATACAGGAAGAGAAGCAGAGTACTGTATTGGGACCTGGAGGGGGGGGGGGGGGACCTCTCTGATGGACACAGAGAGGGCTTCTGTTAGAGAGTGTTAGACCCCCAGACATACTGCAGACATAGTACAGGAGACGGTCAGAGACTGCATACATGATAGGCTAGATTCAGGAAAGAAATAAGACGGCTTATCTCCAGATAAGCCGTCTTATTTGTACGTCTGTGCCCTCCTATCTATGTGACTGATTCAAAGAATCAGTTACGCATAGATTTCCATTAGATTCAACTGGCATAAGTCTCTTACGCCGTTGAATCTTATTTTCATATTTTAGGCTGGACGCTAGGTGGCGTTCCTGTCTAAAATATGCAAATGAGCCTATACGCCGATTCCCGAAAGTAACGCCCGGCCGTCGTATCTGCTTACGTCGTTTACGTAAGACTTACGCACGTCCTAAAGTTATCCCTGCTATAGCTGGCGCAGCCAATGTTAAGTATGGACGTAGGAACCAATGTAATTAAGTCGTTTGCGTAAGTCCATTCACAATTGAGCTGGGCGTCAGTTATGCTGACGTCGCTTTCATTGACAAGTAGCAACGTGATATGGAGCATGCGCACTGGGAATCAATCACGGCCGGCGCAATGCACAGTTCATTCGGCGCGGGGACGCGCTTCATTTAAATGATACACGCCCCCTACCCGCCGAATTTAAATTCCGCCGGGTGATTTATGCTACGCCGCCTCAACTTTACAGGCAAGTGCTTTGTGAATAAAGCACTTACCTGAAAAAGTTGCGGCGGCCTAACGTAAATGAGATACGTTAGGCCAACTTAAAGATAGTCTCTCCTACCTGAATCTAGCCCGATATAGGAGATGATTAGAGACTGCAGACATGATATAGGAGATGATTAGAGATTGCAGACATGATATAGGAGATGATTAGAGACTGCAGACATGATATAGGAGATGATTAGAGACTGCAGACATGATATAGGAGATGATAAGAGACTGCAGACATAGTACAGGAGATGGTCCATTAGACCCCTTTCACACTGGGGGCATTTTTCAGTAGGGTTGTCCCGATACCACTTTTTTAGGACCGAGTACAAGTACCGATACTTTTTTTCATGTACTCGCTGATACCGAATACCGATACTTTTTAAATGCAGCCACGTGTCCCCAAATGCAGCCATGTCCCTCTGAGTTCAGCCATGGTCCCTCTGCGTTCAGCCATGGTCCCTCTGCGTTCAGCCATGGCCCCTCTGCGTTCAGCCATGGTCCCTCTGCGTTCAGCCATGGTCCCTCTGCGTTCAGCCATGGTCCCTCTGAGTTCAGCCATGGTCCCTCTGAGTGCTCCGCACTCCACCCCGCACTCAAAAAAAAAAGTATTCTATTTAGGTATCAGGAGTATTAGCGCGAGTACAAGTACTAGCGCAAATACTCGGTATCGGTCCCGATACCGATACTAGTATCGGTATCGGGACAACCCTATTTTTCAGTCACTTTAGCATTAAAAATAGCGCCTTAAAAAAGCCTCATTTGCAATACCAGTGTGAGAGCCCGAAAGCTTTCACACTGGGGCGGTGCACTGGCAGGACATCAAAAAATTTCCTGCAAGTAGCTTCTTCGAGGAGCTTTAGGAGGGGTGTATACACCCCTCCTAAAGCACCCCTGCCCATTGAAATCAATGGGCAGTGCCTGCAAAGTGCTTCTGCACTGGCGCATTTGAACCTTTTATTTGGGGGTTAAATGTACCTCTAAAATGACGGTAAAGCGCCGCTAAAAATAGCGCCGATTTATCGTTGAAAGGGCTCTTGGTATCTCATTATACATCACATCTGTAGATGGACTACTGAGGCACAGGAATGGGCAGGGGCTGTGTATCCTATGCAATCATGCCATAAAACATCTAGAGCAGGGGCAGCCCAGAGCATGTGTAAAGGAATGCTGGCGATGCCATCCCCCAGCACACTGAACACTGTGACTCATCTTGGTTCTCTCTTTGTGCAGCCCGAGATAGAGATGGGAGGGGGAGGCATTCCAACTGGAGTTGGTGGAGACAGTGCGGGATCCAAGACTCCCAGTGTGAGGAATACATTCCTGCACATCAGCACTCAGCAGCCACTGAAAACTAGAACCCTCAAGGAGCGGCCCCTCCCCTGAGCACTGCCAGGCTGGACAGACTGCCCTATGCTCACACGTCAGTTCTGGACGAACACAAACAAGGAGAGAAGGAGGGAGGGGACAACTCTGGCACTTCGGCGCCCCCACCTCTGCAGGCGCCTGGGTGCAAAGCACCCTGCCTAGAATTGGCCCTGCAGGTGCTCTCTCAGGTCAGGTGCATGCTTTGGCCAATCATCATACAGCAATGCACTACGAAGTCGCAGTGCATTATGGGGCATTCAGCGGTGCTCAAATTTCCCACGAACGTCCCATATGTTAGGTCTGTTTCTAGAACAACCGAACACCCGATGTTCGAGTCGAACTTAAGTTCGACTTGAACACTGGGCTTATCCCTGCTAATTTGCATGTAACACATGCTTTGTAGCTGAATTCATTTACCATGAATTTGTCAGTAAACAAATCTAACTGGTTTACTTTACATGTGTGTGCATTAAAGGTTCTTTGTTTACCGTGAATGTCAGAATTTAGGGTGTCAGAGGTGTCGGAGGACATGTTAGGTCATAGCATCCAGTGGGGTACTGAATCTTTGAGCGGCCTTCATGGGGGTAGCACTACATAGGATAGAAAAAATTATGTATTGTACCCCAAACCATGCCAGGAGGAAGCATGTCAATCAATTGGCATGTGAATAGGAACGCCTAGTCCCGCGGGATTCCCTACCCGGAAGCCGCGGTGAAAATATAGATAAAACGCTATGTACGGGAAGAGGATAAAAAAGGTCAGCATAATTTCATTAGCACAACTCAGCTCAATGTAATGTTAGACATTTTTTTTAGGGTGAACCCCCGCTTTAAGTGCAAAACTGGGTCTCTGTCTCATCTGGGCTGTGCTGTGGGCTGTTCTGTAGCGCTGGGGTGTTCTGGGGTATTTATGAGACAGATGACATTGGTTCTGGTTCTTATCCTTCGAGTGTGGCACCCATTTTGAGGTTGACCACATCACAGCGCCCCGGCGTTGTAGCCTACCTGGTTTCCGGGACCATGTTGGGCCAGGAGCATCTGAACAGCGACGGGGATCCAGTGAGTGACTGGGTTCCCACCTTTGAAGATCCCAAGCTGTACTGCTGTTCGGTGGGGAGTCAGTCTGAGTGCCATTAAGAGGCTGGCGATCCAAAGGGGCCTTGACAAACCACTGGGAATCAAGGTAACCGGACACTGAAGGATTGTTCACCTGTCAGTCGGTACCTGGGCGACAAGTTGAAAAACCAGGCGTAAATGACCTAAGGAGGAATATCTCCATGATAACAAACCAGAGAGGGCCTGTGGCAGAGGTGTCTTTCTGAGGCCCACCAAGGAGGGTCTGTGGCAGAGACTTTATACTACAATTGTTTGAGTGATACTCCGGCTGCCAGGTCAGTGAGAGAGGCCTGTCTGGGACCGGATACACTAAACCCACTCAGGCAGGAGTGGCGCAGAGAAGTGTTACGCTTGGGAGCAGGTCTGTTTCCCTACCATGACGCTTGAATCTGCTGTTCGCCTTTCTTCTTCAACTTTACTTTCCTCCCACAAGTTTATTGTTTTTACCCGGCTGGGTAATAAAGAGCACAGCAAAGAGCACCTGGACATTGCTTTACTTCTACCAAATGCAATGCGCATCATTCACCCCTAGGAATTCGGAGGAGCCATGAGGTAAATGTGCCACCCAAAACAAACCAGCAGCTCCTATGGAGGTAATGCTACATTAGAAAGAATGTGTTTTTTGGCTATTAGAGAAAGAAAAGATTTTTAACAGTTTGATTATTTAATTTGTGTTCAAGAGATTCCCATCCATACTTACCGGATGTTGTTTCATTAGGAGTAAGATTACTCGTCGGTGTAACCGTTGACTCTACCACTTCTGTTTCATTCTCTTCATTTTAGACATGAAAAAGGGAGACATGTATTAGTTTTGAAAGAGAAAGGGCAAACAATTTTAAAACACTGAGAAGCATTCTGCCATATGTCTTTCTGCAGAGGTCCTACTATATGTCCCCTGCTGAGTCAAAGCTAGAGCTCGGCCGGGGCGTGCGTGCCACGCGGTGTTCCTGGTATTCCGGGACCCTGTTGGGCCGGAGCATCTGAACAGCGACGAGGACCCAGTGAGTGACTGGGTTCCCACCTTTGAAGATCCCAAAATGTACTGCTGTTCAGTGGGGAGTCTGTCTGAGGAGCGCCATTGAGAGGCTGGCGGTTCAAAAGGGCCTGAACAAATCACTGGGGATCAAGGTAACTGGACACTAAAGGATTGATCCCCCTGTCAGTCGGTGCCTGGGCGACAAGTTAACCACTTAAGACCCGGACCAATACGCTGGTAAATGACCCAAGGTGTTTTTGCGATTCGGCACTGCGTCGCTTTAACAGACAATTGCGCGGTCGTGCGACGTGGCTCCCAAACAAAATTTGCGTCCTTTTCTTCCCACAAATAGAGCTTTCTTTTGGTGGTATTTGATCACCTCTGCGATTTTTATTTTTTGCGCTATATACAAAAATAGAGCGACATTTTTGAAAAAAAAACACTATTTTTTACTTTTTGTTAAAAAAAAATCAAATAAACTAAATTTTAGTCAAACATTTAGGCCAAAATTTATTTAGCCACATGTCTTTAGTAAAAAAAAAAAATCGCAATAAAAAAAAATAGCTACCTAGCGGGAACAGTGACACTAATACAGCGATCAGAAAAATGATCGCTTAGTGACGCTGGCAATAGGGAGTGAAAGGGTTAACTAGGGCGGTAATCAGGGGGTTAAAACTTTATTAGGGGGGGTGGGGGGGCTATCCTGAACCTAACACTAACTGTTTTTTACACTGCCTGTCACACTGACACTAAATGCAGTGATTAAATCACTGCATTCAGTGACACTGTGACAGGGGGGTGTGGGGGGGGCGATCACAAGGGGTTAATATGCCTATGTGAGTGTGTGTCAGTGTTGTGTTGGTGCACACTTACTTGTCATGTCTTCTCTCATCAGCAGCGCTGGGAAACAGCGCTGCGATGAAAGAATACATCATTTCCTCCTTCCTGTGTAAACACAGGAGGAGGAAGTGACAGGCTGGGAGCGCGCTCCCATTGGCTGGGAGCGATCGCGGGGGGGGCGGATATCACGGACATCCGCCCGCAGATCCCGGATCGCTCCCAGAGGTAGGGAGACCCCCGCACGCCGCGGAGGGGGTCCCGATGGGACCCCCGAACCGCACTCAGGCGGGGACGTAAATTTACGCCCTTGTGCCTGTACGAGCCATGTTGAGGCCGTATATGTGCGTGCGGGGGTCTTTAAGTGGTTAAAGGAGATCTAGGCGTAATTCATCTAATGAGGGAGATCTCCAAATATTCAATCCAGAGAGAGCCTGTGGCAGAGGGGTCTTTCTGAGGCCCACCAAGGAGGGCCTGTGGCAGAGACGTATTCCTACAATTGTCCGAGTGATACTCCAGCTGCCAAGTCAGTGATAGAGGCCTGTCCGGGTACACTAAGCCCACTCCGGCAGTGTTACGTTTGGGAGCAGGACTGTTCCCTATCACTATGCCTGAATCTGCTATTCTCCTTTCTTCTTCAACTTTACTTTCCTCCCACAAGTTTATTGTTTTTACCCGGCTGGGTAATAAAGAGCACAGCAAAGAGCACCTGGACATTGCTTTACTTCTACCAAATGCAATGCGCATCATTCACCCCTAGGAATTCGGAGGAGCCATGAGGTAAATGTGCCACCCAAAACAAACCAGCAGCTCCTCAAGGGGGTAATTCTACATTAGAAAGAATGTGTTTTTTTGGCTATTAGGGAAAGAAAAGATTTTTAACAGTTTTATTATTTAATTTGTGTTCAAGAGATTCCCATCCATACTTACTGGAAGTTGTTTCATTAGGAGTAAAGCCGCGTACACACGGCAGAGAACCTCGACGGGCAGAACACATCGTTTCGCCCGTCGAGGTTCTCTGCCGGCCGTCGAAATCGGCGACCCGCCTGTCGGGAATGGCAACCAGCCATTCATCCAGGCGGGCCGTCGAGCAAAAAGAGAGCGTGCTCTCTTTTCGCTCGACGGGATTCCCGACGGGCGGGGCGGGCGCTCTGTGTACACACGGCCGAGGTCCTCGCTGGAATGCAGCTTCCAGCGAGGTTCTCGCTGGTTTCCAGCGAGAACCTCGGTCGTGTGTACGCCGCTTAAGATTATACGTCAGTAAAACCTTTGGCTCTACCACTTCTGTTTTATTCTCTTAATTTTAGACATGAAAAAAGGAGAAATGTATTAGTTTTGAAAAAGCAAGGGCAAATAATTCTAAAACACTGAGAAGCATTCTGCCATATGTCTCTCTGCAGAGGTCCTACTAAATGTCCCCTGCTGAGTCAAAGCTAGAGCTCGCCAGTCAAAGAAGCTCATGCTTCCTGCTCAATGTAGAGTTCTGCTCTGACTCAGTAGTGTATTTAGGTTTTGTGCTGCCCTAGGCCTGACTAAACTTGTGCACCCCCTAATTTAAATATGACCCCCCCCCTTCCTGTGAAGGCCACACCCCTTTCTGTTTAAGACCTGCCCTGAATTTTTCGAGTGGGGACAATAGTTCTGAGGGCCTGGGGGGGCAAGAGATTCCCTTAATGCACCAAAACTTCCTGTTTGGTGCATGCTTTGGCCAATCCTCATACAGCAATACACTGCGATCTCGCAGTGCATTATGGGGCATTCTGCGATGCTTAAATTTCCCACGAACGCCCTATATGTTCGGTCCGCACGACCGAACACCTGATGTTCGAGTCGAACTTACGTTCCACTTGAACAGTGGGCTTAGCCCTACTAATTGCTTGCATGTTACACATGCTTTGTTGCTGAATGTATTTACCATGAATCTGTCAGTGAACAGACCTAACTGGTTTACTTTACATGTGTGTTCATTTAAGGTTCTTTGTTTACCACGAGAATGTCAGATTCCAGTGTGTCAGAGGTGTCGGAGGACATGTTAGGTCATAGCAACCAGTGGGGTACTGAATCTTTGAGCGGCCCTCATGGGGGTAGCACTACATAAGATAGAAAAAATAATGTATTGTACACAAAAACATGCCAGGAGTCGAGTGGCTCCACAGGTTTCAAATATTCTCAAAAATTAGAAAGCCACAAAATGTGTGTTGCTGATCGTTAAGGATCTCGGCTCCCTCCTGTAGCCCAGTTGGGTTAGAGCAATCTGTTTACATTTTGTTCTGGTAGCGCAGAGAATGTTGGGGGATTGAGTTCAGAAGGAGAAGAGACTCCATTTGCCCTGGCCTGTAATAAACTACATTACCCAGAGAGCAGCTGTACAACCCCAAGATGCGTTGCCTTCCGCACCGCCTTTGCCGAACAGCAAACAATTTGGGGTGTTCACGGCAAATTCGAAAATCTACAGAACACCCTGGAAAAGTCTATGGGAGAAATCGAAAGTGCTAATTTTAAAGGCTTATATGCAAGTTATTGTCATAAAAAGTGTTTGGGCACCCGGGTCCTGCCCCAGGGGACATGTATCAATGCAAAAAAAAGTGATTATTAATAATGCTTAAAGTGAAACAATAAAAATATGAAATATTCCTTTAAATGTTGTACCTGGGGGGTGTCTATAATAAGCCTGTAAAGCAGCACTTGTTTCTCGTGCTTAGAACTGTCCCTGCACAAAGTGTCATTTAAAATCACTGCTAATGAAAAAACAGCCTTTTTAAAACTTTTTTTTTGCATTGATACATGTCCCCTGGGGCAGGACCCGGGTCCCCAAACACTTTTTTTGGACAATAACTTGCATATTAGCCTTTAAAATTAGCACTTTAGATTTCAAACATTCGAGTCCCATAGACTTAAGTGGGGTTCTAAAGTTCACACAAACTTTTGGTCTGTTCGCAGGTTCTGGAGCGAACCGAACGGGGGGGGTGTAGTAAGGTGATGGTAAAAGAAGGGGAGATTGTAGTGGGGAACTAGGAAGTATAGAGAGGGTAGGAGATAAAGACCTGAGAAGAATGAATGAATGAATGAAAAACTTATATAGCGCGGCACATGCGAACTAAATCGCCTCTGGGCGCTGGTTGTTTCTGTCTCTCATGACCTCAAAAGAGCAGAGTTTTTATCTGTCTTCTGAAGGTCAGGTGGTTTTTCTCCAACCGAATGCTGGTTGGTAAAGCGTTCCATAGTCTGGGACCCTGGAAAGCAAACCTTCTTTCTCCTTTGGACTTGTATCTGGCTTTGGGTATCTTGACCAAATTTTGGTCGGTGGATCGCAGAACGCGATTGGAATTGTGGGCTTCTATCTCTTCGCATAGATATTGCGGAGCCTTCCCATGGATGCACTTATGTGTCAGACAGAGAGCTTTGAAAGCAATTCTGTCTTTTACTGGCAGCAAAGGTTCTCAGTGAAGTAAAGGGTTCTCAGTGAAGGTGAGATTGATTCCCAGGGTTTTTTCCCAGTCACAAGTCTGGCGGCCGTATTCTGAACGACTTGTAGACGAGAGATTTGGTACTTAGGGAGGCCGAGGTAGAGGGCATTGGCACAGTTCAGTCTGGAGTTCACAATTGTTCCCACCACGACCGCTACGTCTTCTTTGGGAATAAATGGAATAAGTCTACGTAGTAGGCGCAGCAGATGGTGAGATCCGCTGACTACTGACCCTATTTGTGCGTCCATTGTCATGTGGGTGTCAAAAATGACCCCGAGACTTCTGACTTTGGAGCTAGGGGACATGATTTGGCCCAGAATGGGCGGGGGGGGGTCCAGGTTGTTGCCAGTTGACTCTTGCGACTGGCATGAAACAGAAGAACTGTGGAATTGTTGAGTTTGAGATAACTCTTAGGGCTCTTTCACACGTTTGTTTGCTCAGCGGAGATCGCTCCGTTGATCTCCGCTGAGCTGCCGGATGACAGCGCGGTCTCCGCACACTGTACAGGGACTGCCCTGTCTTTTCTCTGCTCTCCCCTATGGGGAATCGGATGAACACGGACCGTCTGTCCGTGTTCATCCGATCCGATCCGCCAGACGGAAGGAAAACTAGGTTTTTCCTCCGGCATACTTTGGCAGATCGGAGCGGATCGGATGTCAGCAGACATGTCTCCGCTGACATCCGCAATCCCATAGGGATACATGTATGTCCGTTTTTCATCCGACAACGGATGGATGAAAAACGGACATACGGAACGTCCATGTGAAAGAGCCCTAAGTCATCCAGTTTTCTATCAAAGAGAGACAATTCTCTAAACTGAGATGATGATCCTTTTTATTGCAGATGCGAAAATACAGTTGCGTGTCGTCTGCGTATGAGTGATAAAGTAGTTGTTGACTACTAATGATTTCAAAGAGAGGGCGAAGATAGATCTTGAAGAGCACCGGTGACGGGGGTGATCCTTGAGGGACTCCACATGACACTGTGCGTTTTTCAGAAGTGAAAGGTCCTAATTTCACTGTTTGTGATCGGTTTTCCAAAAAGGAGGAGAACCATGATAGATCACCTTCTGCGACTCTGGCTACCTCAGCCAGCCGAGTCAGTAATAGTTTGTGGTCTACCGTGTCAAAGGTTGCGCTTAGGTCCAGCAAAACCAGGAGACCGGATTCTCCTTCGTCTGTGGCCTCAAGAGCGTCATCCCATATTTTGAGCAATGCTGTTTCCCTCCCGTGTCCGGGACGGTAACCCGATTGAAATGGATCAAGTAGATTATGGGTATCTAGATGCTGTTGCAGCTGTTGTACCAATACTTTCTCCATTTACTTGGAGAGGACGTTTAGGCCCGTTATGGGACGGCGGTGATTTGGGTCCTTGGGGTCCAGGGTAGGTTTCTTCAAGATGGGCTGGATTGTGCCCTCTTTCAGCAGGGAGGGCACTATGCCTTCCTTAAATGACTGGTTTATAAGCTGCATGATAGGTGGTGCCAAGATGTCGGCACATTCCTTCAGCAGTTTAGTAGGGATGATATCATTAGGCGCTGTGCTGTTTCGCAAAGTGGAGGAAGTGAGGTTATAGTGAAGAGCTAAGTAGAGGGAGGGAGGTTGTAGTGAAGAGCTAAGAAGAGGAAGGGAGGTTGTAGTGAGGAGCGAGGACTGGTAGGAGGAGGAGAAGCTTTAGAGAAGTATAAAGAGCGGAGGGTAATGCGCTGAAGGGAAAAATGGAAGGTTGTAGTCAGGGCCGTTTGAAGGAATTTGGGGGCCCCCAAGCAAAATGGACATGGAGGCCCCCAAACCCCAGCCCCCCGCAAACACGCACAGCCTACAGCAGTGTTTTTCAACTCCAGTCCTCAAGGCACACCAACAGGTCATGTTTTCAGGCTTTCCATTATTTTGCACAGGTGATTTGATCAGTTTCACTGCCTTAGTAATCACCACAGCCTTTTCATCCGAGGGAAATCCTGACCTGTTGGTGTGCCTTGAGGGCTGGAGTTGAAAAACACCGGCCTACAGGAACCACAGCATAGCGATACAGTTTAAGTTCACCCACACATTATATAAATAAAAAATGTTTACAGTGCAAATACTGCTGTTGCATATAATGTGCATAATATTTGAACATTTTCAACAATTGAACATTTGCAAAAAACACCACTGTACCATAAAATCAATTAATATACATAAAACAAGTGCACAATAACTAAATCCAACATACTTATTACTCCCCCTTCCCCCTCCCACCCCACAGCAGGGGTCCCCATCAGAGTCCCCCCCACAGCAGGTGGTGTCTCATCAGATTCCCCCCCCTAAGCAGGTGTCCCCAGCAGAGTTGGGGATGAGTGGCTGTGCTGGTGGGGGTGTGGAATGAGTGTCAGTGGTGGGGGGATGAGTGTTAGTGGTGGGGGGTAGGGATGAGTGGCAGTGGTGGGGGGATGAGTGTTAGTGGTGGGGGGTAGGGATGAGTGGCAGTGGTGGGGGGATGAGTGTTAGTGGTGGGGGGTAGGGATGAGTGGCAGTGGTGGGGGGTAGGAATGAGTGTCAGTGGTGGGGGGATGAGTGTTAGTGGTGGGGGGTAGGGATGAGTGGCAGTGGTGGGGGTGTGGAATGAGTGTCAGTGGTGGGGGGATGAGTGGCAGTGGTGGGGGGTAGGAATGAGTTGCAGTGGTGGGGGGATGAGTATTAGTGGTGGGGGGGTAGGGATAAGTGTCAGTGTTGGGGGGATGAGTGTTAGTGGTGGGGGGTAGGAATGAGTGTCAGTGGTGGGGGGTAGGAATGAGTGTCAGTGGTGGGGGATGAGTGTCAGTGGTGGTGGGTAAGAATGAGTGTCAGTGCTGGGGAGTAGGGAAGAGTGGCTGTGCTGGTGGGGGGTAGGAATGAGTGTCAGTGCTGGGGGGTAGGGATGAGTGGCTGTGCTGGTGGGGGGTAGGAATGAGTGTCAGTGGTGGGGGGTAGGAATGAGTGTCAGTGGTGGGGGGATGAGTGGTAGTGGTGGGGGGTAAGAATGAGTGTCAGTGCTGGGGAGTAGGGAAGAGTGGCTGTGCTGGTGGGGGGTAGGAATGAGTGTCAGTGCTGGGGGGTAGGGAAGAGTGGCTGTGCTGGTGGGGGGTAGGAATGAGTGTCAGTGCTGGGGGGTAGGGATGAGTGGCTGTGCTGGTGGGGGGTAGGAATGAGTGTCAGTGCTGGGGGATAGGGATAAGTGGCTGTGCTGGTGGGGGGTAGGGATGAGTGTCAGTGCTGGGGGGTAGGGATGAGTGGCTGTGCTGGTGGGGGGGTGGGCTTGAATGGCTGTGGTGGGGGGGACTGACTGGATGGAATCAGCGGTGGTGGGGACTGACTGGGTACATTGGCAGCGCTGGGTGCCAGAATCAGAGACACGTACTTTCTGTCAATGTCCTCTTGGTTTCTCCTGCATGGCTCCATGTCTCTCTTGGCTCCCTCTGCTCCATGTGTCTCTGCGGCTCCTCCCCCACGACCTTCTATCACTTTGTGTCAGCAGTGTCTGCCCCGCCTCCCTACATTCTCTCTGTTCCTGTATAGGCGAGGGCGGGGCAGTCCACAGTCTCAGGCTGCCTCTGCCTTCTCTCTCTCTCCCCTTAGCAAACGAAATCCCCCATCCCCACGGCGGAACGAACAGGCTCCTGTTTGGGGGCCCCAGGCCAGCTCGGGGCCCCAAGCATTGCTTGTTTTGCCTGTCTTGTTCCGACGGGCCTTGTTGTAGTGAGGAACAGGTAAGCAGAAGGACGGGGAAGTATAAAGAGAGTAGAATAATGAGCTGAGTAGCTGGGAGGAGAAGAGGAGGCTATAGTGAGGAAATGGGATGGCAGTTGTAGTACCTCACTGTAGCATCCTAGAAAAGGAGGTTAGATTGAGGATCTATTGAGGACAGAGCTGTAGGTTAGTTTGAAGAGATGGAAAGACAGAGGTCAGGGCCGGCTCTAGGCATAGGCAAGTCAGACGGCTGCCTAGAGCACCAGGGTAGGGGGAGCGGCAATATCCGGATCCCTCATTAAAATACCTCCTTCACCGGAATTTTTAGAAATCATGCCTTATGGCGCCAGCCGCCAGGCTAGGGGGCGGTTGCGCCTGTGGAGACATCGCCTTCACCACGCTATTCCAAGCCTGCAGTGCCGACCATAGCAGTGGCAGTGAGATGAGGGGAGAGAGTCGGGACAGCAGCTGGTCAGAAGTGCTGGTGGTCGGACAGGTCAGTGGAAGTTGAAGCGGCCAGAGCAGGTGAGATAGTGACTGAAGCCCTGCATGCAAGTCCGGGCTTGCCGCGATGACTGGTCCCCCCCTCCTCCTGGTCGCTCGGGGATCTGTAGTGAGAAGAGGAGACAGACGGGCAGCAAAGTCGCTCTCCTTCAGAAAAAAGCCTTAACCGCCGCTGTGGCTCAGGTACATAGTGGAAGCACAGCCAGGACGCTCAGTGCTGCAGCCTGTACCCACTCACAAAAAATTAAAAAATGTACAGAGGGGAACTGGTTTGTGTGTGTGGGGGGCAGATATATGTGTGTGGGGGGGGGACAGATGTGTGTGGGGGGGCAGAGTGGGAACTGGTGGGGGCAGAGATGTGCAGAAGGGGGAACAGTGGGAACTGTTGTGTTTGGGGGGACAGATGTGTGTGTGTGGGGAAGGGAGATATATGTATGTGGGGGGGACAGATGTGTGCGTGGGGGTGCAGAGTGGGAACAGGTGTGGGGGGCAGAGAGGTACAGGGGGGTGCAATGGGAACTGGTGTGTGGGGGGGACATATGTGTGTGTGTGTGTGGGGGGGAACAGAGTGGGAACTGGTGTGGGGGGGGGAAAGATGTGTGTGTGGGGGGGGGAGCAGATATATGTATGTGGGTGGGACAGATGTGTGCGTGGGGGTGCATAGTGGGAACAGGTGGGGGGGCAGAGAGGTACAGGGGGGTACAGTGGGAACTGGTGTGTGGGGGGGACATATGTGTGTGTGGGGGGGGGGGTACAGAGTGGGAACTGGTGTGGGGGGGGGAGACAGGTGTGTGTGTGTGGGGGGTACATGACTGCTGTATAACATAAATCCCTTCCGTGTACCTTAAACCACTTTCCCCCCCTTTTCTATTCAAATTAACTCAGACCATACCAGGGTGTGGAGTAAAACATGGCCGTAGCAGCCTCCTTTATTAAATATATTAACTTTAACAATAACCCAAAAAACAGTTCTCAAAAACAATATCAAAACCCATCAGTCCCTGTGTCGGCCATTTTGCAGGAGAAAACCTTTTATTACCGCTTCCATAAAAACATTCTGCACTGCGGTCCTCCCAGTCCATTGTTTAGGCCTCAAGCCGACATGCTGGCTCAGAGACGATGCTGACCGCAGTGCACCCATTCCACCTGCTTTTAGCTAACCTCCGCTAACTGAAAGCCCAAAACCTCAGGACCCATACCAACGACGAGTCCTGACCCATGTTTCCAAGGTTCCTCCTTCTCCTGCAACGACCAGACACCCGCCACTGCCACGACTTTGGCAACGTCATAATCTGCATATTTTGGGAAGACAAAACAAAGAAAGAAACGACAAAACCCTACACATCCCCACACTTACCACACTTATCTTAAGGGAGGGTGGGCGGGAACTTTCCCAGGGAACTGTGTTACAGAAGTGGGCGGGACTAACTATTTTATACGACCTGCTCCCCCTCCCACCTCCTTCCTCCAATCCTAACACCCCTTACTCCAGTGCCCTGTTCCCATCGTCATGCCAGCCCTCCGCCTATGGCATTTCTTTTCTTTGCTACGGGCTTTTCTGAGTGGAAACTGGTGTGTGTGGGGGGGCAGATGTGTGTGTGTGGGGCGGGGGGGTACAGAGTGGAAACTGGTGTGTGTTGGAGGGGACAGATGTGTGTGGGGGGGACAGAGTGGAAACTGGTGTGGGGGGGCAGATGTGCAGGGGGGTACAGAGTGGGAACTGGTGTGGGGGAGGGGAGACAGATGTGTGGGGGAAACATATGTGCAGGGATGTACAGAGTTGGAACTGGTGTGTATGTGGGGGGACAGATATATGTGTGTGGGGGGGGGGCAGATGTGTGTGGGGGGGCAGAGTGGGAACTGGTGGGGGCAGAGATGTGCAGGGGGGTACAGTGGGAACTGATGTGTGTGTGTGGGGGACAGATGTGTGGGTATGTGTGTGTGTGGGGAGCAGATATATGTGTGTGGGGGGGACAGATGTGTGCGTGGGGGTGCAGAGTGGGAACAGGTGGGGGGGCAGAGAGGTACAGGGGGGGTACAGTGTGAACTGGTGTGTGGGGGGGGACATATGTGTGTGTGGGGGGGGGTACAGAGTGGGAACTGGTGTGGGGGGGGGGGGGGGAGACAGGTGTGTGTGTGTGGGGGGGTACAGAGTGGGGGAGACAGGTGTGTGTGGGGGGGTACAGAGTGGAAACTGGTGTGTGTGGGGGGGGGGACAGATGTGTGTGTGTAGGGGGGACAGAGTGGAAACTGGTGTGGGGGGGCAGATGTGCAGGGGGGGTACAGAGTGGGAACTGGTGTGGGGGGGAGACAGATGTGTGGGGGAAACATATGTGCAGGGATGTACAGAGTGGGAACTGGTGTGTATGTGGGGGGGACAGATATGTGTGTGGGGGGGGCAGATGTGTGTGGGGGGCAGAGTTGGAACTGGTGGGGGCAGAGATGTGCAGGGGGGTACAGTGGGAACTGTTGTGTGTGTGGGGGACAGATGTGTGTGTGGGGAGCAGATATATGTGTGTGGGGGGGACAGATGTGTGCGTGGGGGTGCAGAGTGGGAACAGGTGGGGGGGGGCAGAGAGGTACAGGGGGGGTACAGTGGGAACTGGTGTGTGGGGGGGACATATGTGTGTGTGGGGGGGGGGTACAGAGTGGGAACTGGTGTGGGGGGGGGGGGAGGACAGGTGTGTGTGTGGGGGGGTACAGAGTGGGGGGGAGACAGGTGTGTGTGTGTGTGGGGGGGTACAGAGTGGAAACTGGTGTGTGTGTGGGGGGGACAGATGTGTGTGTGTAGGGGGGACAGAGTGGAAACTGGTGTGGGGGGGCAGATGTGCAGGGGGGTACAGAGTGGGAACTGGTGTGGGGGGGGAGACAGATGTGTGGGGGAAACATATGTGCAGGGATGTACAGAGTGGGAACTGGTGTGTATGTGGGGGGGACAGATATATGTGTGTGGGGGGGGGGGGGGGCAGATGTGTGTGGGGGGGGGGGGGGGTAGAGTGGGAACTGGTGGGGGCAGAGATGTGCAGGGGGGTACAGTGGGAACTGTTGTGTGTGTGGGGGACAGATGTGTGTGTATGTGTGTGTGTGTGTGTGTGTGGGGGGGGGGGGAGCAGATATATGTGTGTGGGGGGGACAGATGTGTGCGTGGGGGTGCAGAGTGGGAACAGGTGGGGGGGGCAGAGAGGTACAGGGGGGGTACAGTGGGAACTGGTGTGTGGGGGGGACATATGTGTGTGTGGGGGGGTACAGAGTGGGAACTGGTGTGGGGGGGCAGATGTGCAGGGGGGTACAGAGTGGGAACTGGTGTGGGGGGGAGACAGATGTGTGGGGGAAACATATGTGCAGGGATGTACAGAGTGGGAACTGGTGTGTATGTGGGGGGACAGATGTACAGACAGGGAGCGAATGGCGTGCGCGCACGGGGGGGGGGGGGGGGGGGGGGGGGCTCAAAATTAGGCTTCGCCAAGGGTGTCAAAAATCCTTGCACCATCCCTGACAGAGGTTACAGTGAGAAACTAACAAAGGAAAAAAGGAAGTTCATTTTTTTCCCCTCCACTATTCAAGGTTTCCTTACATGGTGGGAAGGTAAGGGCAATACTCAATGGCTATGCTCTTTATATTAATGCCTAATAAACTCTAAAGTACATTAATTTTTTTAACCTTCTTGATTAAAATTACACATTGTTTGTGTTGTATTTAGGTTTTCAAAATGATTACTTACCAAGAAGTTCTGCAACATAATACCATTTTATTTTTGGAAATGTGTGGTTTGTAGATGTTATGTTATAACGTATTTTTGCTGAGTACCATCCTGCATCTTCACTGGTTGCGTTACATATTGTGATCGAAGATTCATTATGGGAACAAACTCTTTGTTCATATTGTTCATTTAGAAATTGAATAGTATTGTTCTTAATTATCAAAAGAACATTCTCTTTCTTTGACCAGACCACCCTTGTCACCTCTATGACGGCATTATCTGCTCTTGTGACAGTCAAAGTAATATTTCCTCCAATCTTAAATGGTATTTTCTCCTTTTCTTCTCTTTGTGTATCAAAGAGCACACCTAATAAACAAAATGAATGTCTGATTATTAAAACTATATGTTATGAGTAACACGGTTAACAAGCATTTTGAATAACAAGCAACTTTAAAGAAAACAAAAATCAGACTTGGTTTGCGAGTGTTGTCTCCCAAAACAAGCAGAATTCAAGAGCTAATGGGGCGTGCAGTACAGCATTTGGCCAGAGGTGCGGGGGCGCTGGAGCCGATCAGAGCCTGTAATGGAACGTCCCACACTCCACTTGAGTGCTTCCGTCATATACCGCTTCCTATCAGTCTGGATATAGAGATCAGATTTTCCAGCTGCAATCAACACACAACGAGACGAGACTTGTTTATCTGCTGAACATGGAGTGTTTAATAGAACCAAGAATACAACCTTATATACAGTTTAAAGAGGAGGTAACCAGAACATCAATTAACATGAGCTAAATAACCACTTTAGCCCCGGACCATATTACTGTCCAAAGACCAGAGCACTTTTTGTGATTCGGCACTACGTCGCTTTAACTGACAATTGCGCGGTCATGCGACGTGGCTCCCAAACAAAATTGGCGTCCTTTTTTTTCCCACAAATAGAGCTTTCTTTTGGTGGTATTTGATCATCTCTGCGGTTTTTATTTTTTGCGCTATATACAAAAATAGAGCGACCATTTTGAAAAAAATGCAATATTTTTTACATTTTGCTATAATAAATATCCCCAAAAAAGATTTAAAAAAACATAATTTTTCCTCAGTTTAGGCCGATACGTATTCTTCTACATATTTTTCGTAAACAAAAATCGCAATTAGCGTTTATTGATTGGTTTGCGCAAAATTTATAGCGTTTACAAAAAAGGGGGTAGTTTTAATGCATTTTTACAAATATTTTTTTTTTACTAGTAATGGCGGCGATCAGCGTTTTTTTTTCGGTACTGCGATATTATGGCGGACACATCGGACACTTTTGACACATTTTTGGGACCATTGGCATTTTTATAGCGATCAATGCTATAAAAATGCATTGGATTACTATAAAAATGCCATTGGCAGTGAAGGGGTTAACACTAGGGGGTGGGGAAGGGGTTAAGTGTGTTCCTATTTGTGTTCTTACTGTGTGGGGGGGTGGACTCACTAGGGGGAATCATTGATCTTCCGTTCATACATTGTATGAACGGAAGATCAGCGTTTCCCCCGCTGACAGGAACGAGAGCTGTGTGTTTACACGCACAGCTCCCGTTCCCCGCTCTGTAACGAACGAGCGCGCGTGCCCGGCAGCGATCGCGCCCGCCGCACGCGCGGGACTCGGGGGCGAGCGGGGGGCGCGCGCGGGCCGCCGCCGGCGCGCACGCGCCCCCTAGTGGCCGCGAAAGTCCCGACGTAGAGCTACGGGCTCTCGCGTAGGAGTGCCGACCTGCCGCCGTATAACTGCGGCGGCTGGTCGGCAAGTGGTTAACTAATCATTTACCCAGGCGAGATGACTCATAGATGTGTCCTTTCAAGGTAGACATCCCGTCTCCGCTCACCTGCTATACAATACACATTATCATAAATGTAAACACAGGACATCTTCACACAATAGCTGGGTCAATCAGCACAGAGAACAGAGATGGCTGGAAGCGAGGGCATTAGCATCTATGAATGAGTCACTCTTACAACCAACCCTTTGAGTTCAGAATCAATAACTAGCAAATAGTTCTCTAGAGATATCCTGGAAGATATTGTGGATAATAATTACATAATAATCCCATCTCAGGTAGTCCAAGATATCATTTCTCAGTCATCCTATGCCCCTAGTGGACATAGGATGATTTAAGACATAAGAGGGTCCGAGTCTGTCACAGAGCTGTTCGGAAATACTTGAAAAAACTCAGAAATACTCTGTTTCTAAGCCTTTCCAAGGCTTTCTGAGTTCAGCCGAGCTGTCTCTGAGCCTTTCCGAGTATTTCCTAGGCTCTCCGGCACTACCCCAACCTGTGGCCTCATGCGGTATTGCATGCCATAGAAGTCAATGCGGAACAAATCTATCTTCGTTGGAGAAACTCGCTTTGATATGCGAGTGGTTTGGATTACAAGCATTCTCTTGGAACGGATTATGCTCATAATCCGAGGTTCACCTGTGCTTCTGTAGCGCACCCCCTTCAGGGTCGCGGATAACTGGGATCCCCCACCATGCACAGCCAGGCACACTGAATTTCCACAGGCTTTCCAAAGTCAGAGAACAATCTGTTTTATTTTTGTTTTATTAACCACTTCAGCCCCTTATGCAGGTTAAGGACCTTGCCCCTTTTTGCGATTCGGCACTGCGTTGCTTTAACTGACAATTGCAGTTGGCTCCCAACCAGAACCGCTGAGCCGGCTGTCAGACCAATCAATAAATGCTTATTGCGATTTATTATTTTTTTTCAAAAAATATGTAGATGAATACGTATCGGCCTAAACTGAGAAAAAAAATGTTTTTTTTTTATATATTTTTTAGGCATATTTATTATAGCAAAAAGTAAAAAATATATATATTTTTTTTTTTTCAAAATTGTCGCTGTATTTTTGTTTACAGCGCAAAAAACGAGAACCGCAGAGGTGATGAAATACCACCAAAAGCTCTATTTGAGGGAATAAAAGGACGCCAATTTTGTTTGGGAGCCACGTCACACGACCGCGCAATTATCAGTTAACCACTTAATCTCTGGACCATTATGCAGGTTAAAGACCTTGCCCTTTTTGTGATTCGCCACTGCGTCGCTTTAAGTGACAATTGAGCGGTCGTGCGACGTGGCTCCCAAACAAAATTGGCGTCCTTTTTTCCCCACAAATAGAGCTTTCTTTTGGTGGTATTTGATCACTTCTGCGGTTTTTTACGCTTTATACAAAAATAGAGCGACAATTTTAAAAAAAATTCAATATTTTTTACTTTTTGCTATAATAAATATCACCAACAATATATATATAAAAAATGTCTTCCTTGGTTTAGGCCGATACGTATTCTTCTACATATTTACGCAAAATTTATGGCGTTTACAAAATAGGGGGTCGTTTTATTGCATTTTTATTAATATTTTTTTTTACTAGTAATGGCGGCAATCAGCGTTTTTTTTTTTTTTTCATGACTGTGACATTATGGCGGTCACATTGGACAATTTTGACACATTTTTGGGACCATTGTCATTTTCACAGCGAAAAGTGCTATAAAAATGCACTGATTACTGTGAAAATTACAATTGCAGTTTAGGAGTTAAACACTAGGGGGCGCTGTAGGATTTATGTGTGACCTCATATGTGTTTCTAACTGTAGGGGGGCGGGGCTGGACGTGTGACGTCACTGATCGTCTTTCCCTATATCAGAGAACAGACGATCACTGACACTACCACAGAGATGAACAGGGAAGGGGTGTTTACACTCACCTCTCCCCGTTCTTCAGCTCCGGTGACCAATCGCGGGACACCGGCGGCGATCGGGTCTCCGGGTCCCGCGGGCGCGGTCACGGAGCTTCGGACCAGGTCACGTGCGCGCAACCCCACGGTTGGGCTTAAAGAGACACGTACAGGTACGTGGATGTGCCCAGCCGTGCCATTCTGCCGACGTATATCGGCGTGAAGGGGTCCTTAAGTGGTTAAAACGATGCAGTGCAGAATCGCAAAAAGTGGCCTGGTCTTATTGTTCTGGGGATGAAGTGGTTAATTAAGGATGCACTCCTACAGTAGGTATTTGGTCTGTTATCAGTTCTGAAAGTGAACCTGCACACTGTATGGCGAGAGTTGGCAATGCAATGAGATGTTTGACTGTCTGCAACTGGGATATGTATTTTAACATTTAAAGGGTCACTAAAGGAAAAACATTTTTTTGCTGAAATTACTGTTTACAGGGTATAGAGACATAAAAGTTAAAGCGGAGTTCCACCCTTAAAAACACTTTTTTTCATTACATCCAGCATACTGGCGTCAGCGCCAGTATGCTGTTTTTTTTTTTTTTTTAATGCTCGTACTTACTTTATATCACAACATTGATTTCCAGGCGCACCGCGGAGTGTCGCCGCTATAAGGCGTCACGCCTTCCGGAAACAGCCGATTAGCATTCGGCGCCTGCGCACAGACCCAGGAGCTGACTGCGCAGGCGCCGAAAATAGCCGGTCCTAGTTCGGGTTTTTTCGGAGGGCGTGACGCGGCTATATACGGCGCCTGCGCAGTCAGCTCCTGGGGCTGTGCGCAGGCGCCGAGTAAAAGCCGAATGCTAATCGGCTGTTTCCGGAAGGCGTGACGCCTTATAGCGGCGACACTCCGCGGTGCGCCAGGAAATTAAATTTGGGAGAAGCAGTAAGTACGAGCATTAAAGAAAAACAAAAAAACAGCATACTGGCGCTGACGCCAGTATGCTGGATGTAATGAAAAAAGTGATTTTAAGGGTGGAACTCCGCTTTAACTGATTCCTTTTCAAAATGATTAAAAATAGATGAAAATCAATCATATAATGTGCCTGCAGGTTAGTTTCACTTTTGAACTGGCTTCATGTTTATGCAAAGTAGAAATAGACACACAGAACAAAAACAAACAAATCCAGGGCAGTGTTTTGTTTTTAACCACTTCCCGACGGCCGTACGAATATATGCGGCCGTTGGGATGTCCTGAATCTCTGACAGGGCGCATATATGCGCCCTGTGCTTCTAATGGCCACTAGAGGGCACGCGAGCGCCGCCGGCGGCGCGCGCGTGGCCGCCGGCGGCGCGCGCGCGTGCCCGCTGCATTCCAGAGATGCCGATGCGCGTGCCCGGCGGCCGCGATGTCCGCCAGGCACTCGCAATCGGCGGTTACAGGGACAAGACATGGATCTCTGTGTGTAAACACAGAGATCCACGTCCTGTCAGGGAGTGAGGTGACCAATCTGTGTCTCTTGTACATAGGGACACAGCATCGGTCACCTCCCCCAGTCACCCCCCCTCCCCTCACACAGTTAGAACACACCCAGAATACATTTAACCCCTTCCATGCCCCCTAGTGTTAACCCCTTCACTGCCAGTCACATTTATACAGTAATCGGTGCATTTTTATAGCACTGATCGCAGTATAAATGTGAATGGCGCCAAAAATGTGTCAAAAGTGTCCGATGTGTCCGCCATAATGTCGCAGTCCCAATAAAAATCGCAGATCGCCGCCATTACTAGTAAAAAAAAAATTATAAAAATTATTAATAATTCTGTCCCCTATTTTGTATGCGCTATAACTTTTGCGCAAACCAGTCGCTTATTGCGATTTTTTTTTTTTTTACCAAAAATATGTAGAATAATATGTATCGGCCTAAATTGAGAATTTTTTTTATTTTATTTTTAAAAAAATGGGCTATTTATTATAGTAACAAGTAAAAAATATTGACTTTTTTTCAAAATTGTCGCTCTTTTTTTGTTTATAGCGCAAAAAATAAAAACCGCAGAGATGATCAAATACCACCAATAGAAAGCTCTATTTGTGGGGAAAAAAGGATGCCAATTTTGTTTGGGAGCCATGTCGCACGACTGCGCAATTGTCAGTTAAAGCGACGCAGTGCCAGAAGCTGAAATTTCACCTGGTCAGGAAGGGCTATAAGTGCCCAGTAAGGAAGTGGTTAAAATGAATCTGATTGGTTCTGGGAAGTTTTAGACACACAGTAATGACAGCTTAGACCACCGTGAGAAAGCTCCCAGCACTGTGGTTATAAGGAAACAGACAAGCAGGAAGTGTGGAGAACAGAGCAGGATTACAGCAACTTCAAAGCAAAAACAAACATGAAACCAGTACTGCAGTAAGGTAAAGGAAGCTATTTAGCTAAAAAAAAAATCTTTTAGTGATCCTTTAATGAGGAACGATGTTGTAAGTAAAATCATAATGACGCTTTAGGCCTGCAATGGACAACAAATATAACTGCATTTCAAGTCACAGATGCAATTTTTTTGAGAAATGAGAGAGATACACAGGGATGAATAAAGTATTAACTTACCATTTATGCAGCTCAGAAAACATAGGGCAAAACATACATTCTTCATAGTAATCCGTTGGTACCACAGCTCTAAAAAAGAAAAAGTTACTATATAATTATTATTATATTTATTATTATTAATATTATTAATCAGGATTTATATAGCGCCAACAGTTTGCTCAGCGCTTTACAAAATGGTGGCAGACAGTACAGTTACAAATTCAATTTCGTACAAGAGGAATCAGAGGGCCCTGCTCATTGGAGCTTACAATCTAAAAGGGAAGAGTCGAGTGATACAAGAGGTAATAACTGTGGGGGATGAGCTGATGGAGAAAGTAAAAACACAGGGCCAGATTCACATACACTTAATTTTGCGCTGCGTAATCGAAATACTCTACGCTGCCGTATTTCACCAGGCTCTACACCGAATTCTGGTCGATTTTTGCCCGTACGCTACGGCGGCGTAGTCTATTTCTCGCCGCGTAATCGAAATACGCGATTAGGGGGCGTGAAGCATTTAAATTAAGCGCGTCCCCGCGGCGATCGAATTGCGCATGCTCCGTTCAGAAATTTCCCGCCGTGCATTGCGCAAAATCACGTCGTTACGTCATTCGTTGTTTGAGTAGCGGCGTTTACGAACATTCCTATTCCCGGACGACTTACATAAAAAATAATAAAAGACGTCGGAAAACGTAAAAATTCGACGCGGGAACGACGGCCATACTTAACATGGGCTGTCTAATATTAGACCAGCAAAAAGCTGGTATAGTGTTACGCAAATAAAAGATGACTAAAGGTGCCGTAAGAGATTGCGAATGAAGATCGTTATTTTGGGGATCGCCGGCAAAAGCTCATTTGCATACCCCGACGCTGAAAACGATGGGAAGTCCACCCAGTGGCCGCAATTTTATTGCAGCGTAGATCCGAAGGCGTACGAACACGTAATCCAGTCGAATTGAAGCCCACAGCCGTCTATTCATGGTTTGAGGTTTCCGACTAGCTAGAAAACGTGCGTAATTTGAAATTACTCCAGTCTAACACCAGTTAGACAGGAGTTACGGGTCTCTGAATCTGGCCCATAGGGCCAGATTCAGGTAGATGGGAGCATCTTTGCTCTGGAGTAACGCATCTCATTTGCGTTACGCTGCAGAAATTTTAGGAGCAAGTGCTGTTATTCAGGAAGCACTTGCTCCTAAAGTTGCGGCAGCGCATCGCAAATGAGCCAGCGGAATTCAAATTGGGCGGGTATGGGGCGTGTAGTATTCTAACTATGCGCGATCCCACGGCGAACGTACTGCGCATGCGTCGAGGGTCAATGCATCCCAGTGCGCATGCTCCAAGTTCTGTCAGTGAACGTCAATGACGTCACGTCCCCATTCATGAATGTTTTACGCAAGCAACGCGATTTGTTTTTTTTCCGACGCGATGACGACGCCTATACCTAACATAGGATACTCCACTAGGGGGCTGCTTTATCTATACGCCGCGTATCGCTTCCGGAAACGTCGTAAAGTCACTGCGTCGCGCCCGAAAAAGATCGTGAATTGCCGATTTCCGCTCATTAACATATTTTTGGAGCGTAAATCGGCGGGAACGCCCCCGGCGCCATTTTTAAGTTGAAGTAACGATGCGATGGCGAAATTCATTTACGCTGCTCACATCGGAACTCCAACCCGGCGTTTCTTGTTTTCTGGTTACAAAAAACAAAAAACGCCGGCTTAAAGTGACAGTTAGGCTGGCGGATCCATTGATCCGCCAGCCTAACTCTACCTGAATCTGGCCCATAGTGTTTTAGTAAGAAGCGGGATAGGCTTCTTTAACCAGCCTCCGGAGGATTTGGCTGGCCAAAGACCGGGCCATTTTTTGTGATTCGTCACTGCGTCGCTTTAACTGACAATTGCGCGGTCATGCGACGTGGCTCCCAAACAAAATTGACGTTCTTTTTTTTTTTTGTGGTATTTGATCACCTCTGCGTTTTTTTTGCTATAATAAATATCCCAGAAAACAAAAATGTTTTTCTCAGTTTAGGCCAATACGTATTCTTCTATTTATTTTTGGTAAAAAAATTGCAATATGCTTATAGGGCCAGATTCTCAGCGGCGCTACGACGGAGTATCTCAGATATCCCGTCGTATCGCCTTTTTTTTTGCCGGGTATCTATACGAGTGATTCTTAGCATCACTTTGGCATAGATACGCTTCAACATCCGACAAGTGTAATACCATTACACTTTCGGATTGTAGTTGTAATGACAACTCCGGCCACTAGGTGGCCTTTACGTTGTTTTTTCATTTGCATATGCAAATGAGGCTAGTACGGCGATTCCCGATCGCTTTTACGCCGCCCCATCGTCGTGTACGTCGTTTTCGTCCGCGTAAGGTTACCCCTGCTTCTATGAGGAGTAACCTTACGAAGTTCCGTCGGATGCCGTCAGGTGCCGTCGGATGCCATGTTAAGTATGGCGTCGGGTCAGTGTCGGCTTTTTCCATCGCTGACGTCGTTTTACTAACTCGTTCGCGAATAGGGCATTGCGTAAGTGACGATCACGTCGTTTTGACGTCGGTTTCAACGACGCTTTCCGACGTGAGCTGGAGCATGCGCACTGGGCTTTTTCCCCGGCCGGCGCATGCGCAGTTCGTTCGACGCGGGGGCGCGCTTAATTTAAATACAAGCCGCCCCATTTGAATTACGCGGGCTTACGCTGGGCCATTTTTGCTACGCCAACGCAAACGACGGAGCAAATGGTTAGAGAATACGGCACTTGCTCTAGTATGATGCGGCGGCGTGGTGTAAATGGCTTACAATACGCAAGCGAATTTCTATGAGAATCTGGCCCATAATGTTTGGTTTGCGCACAATTTATAGCAGCTACAAAATAGGGGATAGAATTATGATTTTTTTTTATTTTATCACCGTAATTTTTGTCAGGACTGCGACATTATGGCGGACACATCAGACACTTTTGACACACTTTTGGGACCATTCAGGCCGCGTACACACGATCGAATATATCCGATGGAAACGGTCCTCGGACCGTTTCCATCGGATATGTCCGCCGAACTGTTTTGGTCTGATGGCGTGTACACACCATCGGATCAAAATCCCCGCCGACAGACAGCGCGGTGACGTGGCGGTGACGTTGATGCCGCCAGGTCACCGCACCCGGAAGTAAATTACTTCCACGCATGCGTTGGATCCTTCCGACGCTTGTGCAGGCAGATATGTCCGCTGGTGAGTGTACACTGGTGAGTGTACATATCCGACGGACATGTCCTGAGTGGACAAATTTTAAAGCATGCTTTGAAATTTGTCCGCCGGACAAATCCGGAGAAAACCGTCCGCTAGCCCGTACAGACGACCGGATTTGTCTGCTGAAATGGTCCGTTGGACCATTTCCAGTGGTCAAATTCGATCGTGTACGCGGCCTCACATTTATACAGAAAACAGTGCTATAAATATGCACTGATACTGTATAAATGTCACTGGCAGGGAAGGGGTTAACACCAGGGGGCGGGGAAGGGGTTAAATGTGTTCCTTGGGAGTGATTCTTACTGTGGGGGTATAGGACTGACTGTGGGAGGTGACCGTAACCCAGTGTAAGGGTTATTGTCAGTGTTGGGATTAGTGTCAGGGTCATTGTCAGGGTCAGTGTTGGGGGCTGTGGTCAGGGTCTGTGTTAGAGTCAGGGTCAGTGTCAGAGTCTGTATTGGGGGTGTGGTCAGGGTCTGTGCCACGGTAAGGGTCAGGGTCGGGATCAGTGTAAGCGTTATTGTCAGGACAAGGACAAGGTTCTCTTGAGCCCAGGCGAACATGCCAAATTGCGCTCCCCCCCCCAAGATGTATGATTATGTGAAAGCAAAAATCCCCCCTCCCAAAAAATTGAGCACTAATCTGCATGCTCCCCTTAAGCATAAATCCCCCTTCCTCCCAGTACAAAGCCACACCCCTGCTGAAAGCCCCTCTCCTGGCACACACTTTTGCCACTCCCAGCTCAAATATGCACTCAGCACAACCCCCCCCCCCAAAAAAAAAAACGTCCCCCTAGTACAAGTCCTCTAACCCTCAAATTTCCCCTCCAAGCACAAAACCTCTCCCCCATTCCAAATCCTCTTGCCCTAGCACAAATACCCCCAATCATTCTTACTAGCATAAATCCCCCCTCCAAATTTTGTGTTTCAATCTTAGCGCAAATCACTCCTCAGAACCATATTGCGTTTCCTAGCACAACCCCCCCCCCCCAATTCACTACCTCCTAGCACAAATCCTCTTCACCCATCCCCCTTCCAACATAAATCCCCCCAAATTACTGCTCCTAGCACACCTACCCAAATTTTCCCTCCTAGAACAATTCTTCAACCCTACCACCCTCCTCCAAATTCCCCTGTCCAACACAAAATCCCTCCCCCCAAATCTGCATGTGGTGCCCCCCTACCCCGCATGATACCACGTCCCTCCTGACCACCCCTTGTCCCGGCCCTGATCAGTGTAAGGTTTATTGTCAGTGTTGGAGTTAGTGTCATGGTCATTGTTGGGGGCTGTGGTCAGTGTCAGTTTTAGAGTCGGGGTCAGTGTTGGGGGCTTTGGTCAGGGTCACTGTCTGTGTCAGGGTCAGTTTTAGAGTCAGAGTCTGTATTGGGGGTGTGGTCAGGGTTTGTGCCACGGTTAGGGTTGGGATCAGTGTAGGCTTTATTGTCAGTGTTGCGGTTAGTGTCAGGGTCATTGTCAGGGTCAGTGTTGGGGGCTGTGGTCAGGGTCTGTGTCGGGGTCAGTGTTAAAGTCAATGTCAGTGTCAGAGTCTGTATTGGGGGTGTGGTCAGGGTCTGTGCTATGGTTAGGATAAGGGTCGGGATCAGTGTAAGTGTTATTGTCAGTGTTGGGGTTAGTGTCAGGGTCATTGTCGGGTTCAGTGTTGGGGGCTGTGGTCAGGGTCTGTTTTTATTTAGTGACCATTGTCATTTAGGGGTAAAACAAAGCTGTCAGTATAACAAAAGCGCTTAAAGGGACACTAGTCCCTGACAAAAGTCAGGGCTTTTTAAAAAAAAAAAAAAATAACAAACATGTTATACTTACCTCCACTGTGCAGTTCGTTTTGCACAGAGTGGCCCAGAAAGCTGTCTTCTGGGGTCCCTCGGCGGCTGTCTGGGCTCCTCCTCGCAAAAGCTTTCCCTCTTCATGCGAGGGCGCTCGCATGGAGGAAAGCTTTTGCGAGTGCGCTCCCGTGATACAGCGGCGGCCATAGCCGCCGACTGTATTACTCGGCTCCGCCCCCGGCGCGCCGCGTCATCCGCTCTGATTGACAGCAGCGCTAGCCAATGGCTGCGCTGCTATCAATCCGCCCAGCCTAGCCAATCAACGGCCAGGCTGGGAACCGAAGAGGACGACGTGGACGCACCCGGGATATTCGAACGGTCAGGTAAGTACAACGGGGCCTCGGGGGGGGAGGATGCATTAAGGTAAAAAAAACGTGTACCTTTACAACCCCTTTAAGATGACAGTATTTTGTATTACAGTTTTTCTCTATTGTTTTGGCTCATTTCTTGAAACAGAAATGACATTCTCAAAACTCTAAGATCATTCGGCAAAACAGTCTTACAGTTTAGCACAACACTATTACTCACGTGCAAAAGCTCATATCTTTCCCACACTCATGCTTCAAAACCATTGAAATATCCCTCATGTCCACCTTTCAGTCTTAGCCCAGGCAGGTCCCGTATTCAGAAAGAAGTTACGGCGGCGTAGTCTAAATGGGCCGGCGTAACCGTGCGTAATTCAAAATAGGCAGGTAGGGGGCGTGACCCATGTAAATGAATCGTGACCCCAAGTAATTGACGCTCTTTACGAACGGCGCATGCACCGTCCGTGGACGTATCCCAGTGCGCATGCTCCAAATTACGCCGCAAATACATTGGTTTTGACGTGAACGTAACTTACGCAAAGCCCTATTTGTGAACGAGTTACGCAAACGACGGTAACTACGACGAGCGAGCGCAAATACGTAATAATCAATGTGGAAATCGACAGAAATGTCACCTAGCGGCCAGCGTAAATATGCAACTTAGATACGACGGTGTAAGTGACTTACGTCAGTCCGATCTAATGTAAATCTATGCGTAACTGATTCTAAAAATCAGGCGCATAGATCCGACGCCGCAAAAACAGAGATACGACGGCGTATCTGGAGATACGCTGCCGTATCTCCTTTGAGAATCTGGCCCACTGTTTGATTGGTCATCTAAGACAAACTCCAACTTCTCCTTCGTTCAAGTTCTAGTTGTACCTGACTGTCAATTGCTGTAATGATTTTATCAAATGTTCCAAGAGATTCATATATGGTATTCATGGTATTGTGTTCCTGAATAATTTTGACAATTGAACAGACTATTGTGCATGTGATGACTTAAACAATGAAATGACGCTGACACGTTTTGGAGAGAACGGCCATTTAGACTGAGAAATGACAATCAGTTTGGATCAACATGATCTATTCAATTGGAAATTGTGCTAAATGTAGGTTACTTGTACTAAATCATTTGAGAAATGTACTGAGACATTGAGACATGTACTGAGACGTTTGCAATTTGATGAAATGAATGAGAAATGCCATTCAGTTGTGAACAATTGCCAAGTGGTTTGGAGATTTGTCCATGTTGTTTTGAGAATGTCATTTCTGTTTCAAGAAATGAGCCAAACCAATGAGAAAAACTGTAAATGACAGCACAGGGATTCTGCATGCACTGTCATTGATATCCTCAGGCATTGCTTATCGCAATCGCCCCCCCCCCCCCCCCCCCCCCCCCCCCAAACCCCCACTGCAATGTGCACTCCTCAGCCACCTATTGTGAGAGGCAGACTTTCTGGTGTCCAATATTGACAACTTTGCGTTAACTGCCTTCGTAAATGATACAGTTGCAGCAGAGAGATTCCTCCCGCCTCTGTTTGTAAGAATGTTCCTCCTTAGGCATGCAGTAAAAAGGACGGTCATTCAAAGTCCATGAATAGACTGGGGCAGGTAATCTCGGCAATCCAGCTGTTGTGGAACTACAAGTCGTTATTATGAGGCATTGTGAGACTCTGAAAGCCACAGGCATGACTCCGAGACACCGAGGTATGGCGGGCCGCGGGACTTCTAGTATGAGCGTGGAAGATTCCCCCTGCATTAGCACATTATTTAAATTAGATTTCCAGTAGAAACTTTAGCAGTTCTTACCTTCACAGAGCCTTCGGGACCTTTCGGCATAGTTAGGATTCAGAGATTTATCATTTACTGTCTAAGTAATCTTCATTCTTTTCTCGGTACGATAAACCTTCTCCGTTCCACGCCGGCTGACACTGTACTGTACTTCCTGATTAGTGACGGTGTTTGCTGACTTTCATAAAAACTCCCCATAACCCAGGAGATTTAACCATTTAATGGACATTTTGCATTACATGGAATGTTCTGCCAAGGAGCCTTGGAAACTTTGTCATACCCAAGTATGTTGTCATGGGGGGGGGGGGGGGACCAGGTGTAGCCTGTGTGCTAGGGTTGCCACCTTTTCTTCAAGTCAAACCCGAACACTTCAGCGTCGCACAGCAATTTTTTGTCATAGTTTGCATAGATGTCGCTATTAAAAAACATTTCTAAATAATCACAAAAAGTTCCCCTTACATCAGGGTCCACAGAGTTCCCCTTTTACATCAGAGTTCCCCTCTTACATCAGAGTCCGCAGAGTTCCCTTTTTACATCAGAGTCCGCAGAGTCCCCCTTTTACATCAGAGTTCCCCTCTTACATCAGGGTCCGCAGAGTTCCCCTCTTACATCAGGGTCCGCAGAGTTCCCCTCTTACATCAGGGTCCGCAGAGTTCCCCTCTTACATCAGGGTCCGCAGAGTTCCCCTCTTACATCAGGGTCCGCAGAGTTCCCCTCTTACATCAGGGTCCGCAGAGTTCCCCTCTTACATCAGGGTCCGCAGAGTTCCCCTCTTACATCAGGGTCCGCAGAGTTCCCCTCTTACATCAGGGTCCGCAGAGTTCCCCTCTTACATCAGGGTCCGCAGAGTTCCCCTCTTACATCAGGGTCCGCAGAGTTCCCCTCTTACATCAGGGTCCGCAGAGTTCCCCTCTTACATCAGGGTCCGCAGAGTTCCCCTCTTACATCAGGGTCCGCAGAGTTCCCCTCTTACATCAGGGTCCGCAGAGTTCCCCTCCTACATCAGGGTCCGCAGAGTTCCCATTTTACTGTAAGAGGGGACTTTGCAGACTCTGATGTAAGGGAGGACTCTGGGGACTCTAAAATAAGGGATGCTCTGGTGTACGAACTGAACTCTCATGTAAGAAGGAACTCTGTGGCTCTGATATAAAGGGGGGCTCTGAGAACCCTTATTTACCTTAGCTTAGTCACTTAGAGGCAGGAGAGAGAAGGGGGAGGGGGGAGACTTAGTCTGTTCTGAATAATGTGTCCGGGTCTCAGACAGTCTGAAACCCGGACACATGATTTCAAACCCGAACTGTCCGGGTGAATCCCGAACAGGTGGCAACCCTACTGTGTGCACGTACCACCTATGTATCATTGTGTTAGCCATTAGACATGTGCATTCGTTTTCGTCAGAATGCATTTTCGTCCGAATTTCAGGGATTTTCACATTCGTTTTACTGTAACAATCGATAACGAACGCGCATAATCCAAAATCCAAAAGTTCCAACGTAAAAATTGCTTTATTTTCGTTTTGTTGCCACAATAGTTTCGATATGGATAGAAGATTCGACATGACGGTGACAATAACAATCTGTGTCTATCGAACCTCCAGTCAAATGTGCCTAACAACTCTATTAGTCCAATATTACTCTACATAGAGAGAAAAGATTTGACATAGAGACATAGGGCCAGATTCAGGTAGTCCAGAGCATCTTTGCTCTGGAGTAACGCTTCTCATTTGCGTTACGCTGCAGAAATTTTAGGAGCAAGTGCTGTCATTCACGAAGCACTTGCTCCTAAAGTTGCGGCAGCGCATCGCAAATGAGCCGGCGGAATTCAAATTGGGCGGGTACGGGGCGTGTAGTATGCTAACTAAGCGCGATCCCGCCGCCAACGTACTGCGCATGCGTCGAGTGTCAAAACATCCCCGTGCGCATGCTCCAAAATCTGTGAATGAACGTCAATGACGTCACATTCCCATTCGTGACCGTTTTACGAAAGCGACGTTTTTTTTTTTTTTTCGACGCGATGACGACGCCTATACCTAACATAGGATATTCCAACCCCATGTAGGTATAACTATGCGCCGCGTATCCCGTCCGGAAACGTCGTATCGTCATTGCGTCGTGCCGGAATTCGATCGTGAATTGCCGATTTCCGCTCATTAACATATTTTTTGAGCGTAAATCGGCGGGAACGCCCCCGGCGCCATTTTTAAGTTGAAGTAACGATGCGATGGCGAAACTCAGTTACGCTCATCGCATCGGACCTTCAACCCGGCGTTTCTTGTTTTCTGGTTACAGAAAACAGAAACGCCGGCTCAAAGTCACAGTTAGGCTGGCGGATCACTGGATCCGCCAGCCTAACTGTTCGTGAATCTGGCCCATAAAGATTCAACATAGAGAGCAAAGATTCGACATTATAGAAAGGAAAGATTCGAGATAGAGAGAAAAGATTTGACATTATAGAGAGAAAAGATTCTACATACAGGAAAAAGATTTGACATAGAGAGCAAAGATTTGACATAGAGAGAAAAGATTTGAAATTGGGAGAAAAGATTTAAAATAGAGAGAAAAGATTTGACATAGAAAGAAGATTTGACATAGAGAGAAAAGATTTGACATAGAGAGCAAAGATTCAACATAGAGAGAAAAGATTTGACATAGAAAAGATTCGACATAGAGAGAAGATTCAACATAGAGAGAAAAGATTCGACATAGAGGGAAAAGATTCGACATAGAGAGAAAAGATTCGACATAGAGAGAAAAGATTCGACATAGAGAGAAAAGATTCGACATAGAGAGAAAAGATTCGATATAGAGAGAAGATTTGACATAGAAAGAAAAGATTTGACATAGAGAGAAAAGATTTGACATAGAGAGAAAAGATTCGACATAGAGGGAAAAGATTCGACATAGAGAGAAAAGATTCGACATAGAGAGAAAAGATTCGACAATCCAGCTGTTGTGGAACTACAAGTCATTATGAGGCATTGTGAGACTCTGAAAGCCACAGGCATGACTCTGAGACACCGGGGCATGGAGGGCCTCGGGACTTGCCACAAACGGACATTTTTGGTCAAATACTCCGCCCATAGGCTATAGCAGTGATATGCAATTAGCGGACCTCCAGCTGTTGCCAAACTACAAGTCCCATCATGCCTCTGACTCTGGGTGTCATGCTTGTGGCTATCAGAGTCTTGCTATGCCTCATGGGAATCGTAGTTCTGCAACATCTGGAGGTCCGCTAATTGCATATCCCCGGGCTATAGAATAATTCTAATGTTGGTTAATGTTAGTAATAATAATTTATAAATATATCGACGTGGCAGTTATTTTTTTTTCTCCTTTGTTATTTCAAAGTATAAATAAACTAGTTGCCTCAAATTCATAAAGAATAATAATAGGGGAAATAAAGTGGCACCATCGTTCTAGATATATAGAATAGAGGAGGGACTGAAGGAACCCCACAAGTCCCTGAGAACGGCGAGAGATCAGCTCAGAAAGAGATGATGATATCAGAATTACACATAGCACATGACGTCACACAAATCACCAAGGTACAATCCCCAGGGTATGGGTGTCTTGGAACGTGAATGCTGAAGTCACGGCGCAGAGGATCTCATTCTCAACTAGTTTCGCCAAAACTTTCACTTCATCGGGAGACAATCTAGGAGCGAGAAGTCCACTCAAACTCACACAACTAAAGCCACCACAAGGGTGGTAACTCCCATAGTAGCCCCAAAAGAGGGTGTAAACTGAACCTATAGTTCCTATTGGGTAATGAATAATAAAAAAAGGTATGATGAAAAAGAGGGGGTCCCAGGACCAGAAGTCCGGGTAGGGACGGCTATGTACAGGCAAGTAGACAGTTTCAGTGTAGTGAGTGAACCACAACCATGATGCATGATGTGTATCTGACACTCGGGTCCCGGGACATGCTCTATCACACAGCCTCTCTGTACTGCATTTGTCTGATGCCCTGGTAATATTCTACCTTTTTGCCTTTGCATCATGGTTGTGGTTCACTCACTACACTGAAACTGTCTACTTGCCTGTACATAGCCGTCCCTACCCGGACTTCTGGTCCTGGGACCCCCTCTTTTTCATCATACCTTTTTTATTATTCATTACCCAATAGGAACTATAGGTTCGGGCTACTATGAGAGTTACCCCCCCTGTGGTGGCTTTAATTGTGTGAGTTTGAGTGGACTTCTCGCTCCTAGATTGTCTCCTGATGAAGCGAAAGTTTTTGGCGAAACTAGTTGAGAACGAGATCCTCTGCGCCGTGACTTCAGCATTCAGCTTCCAAGACACCCATACCCTGGGGATTGTACCTTGGTGATTTGTGTGACGTCATGTGCTATGTGTAATTTTAATGAATGTCCTTGTGTAATTGTTTTTTTAGACTTTGTTCCATTGCTATCTTATTGAACTAATTGTTTACCCTCTTCTGATATCATCATCTGTTTCTGAGCTGATCTCTCCAATTGTGTACCGCAATAGTCCTCCCCGCCCTTTTTGCTGTGTCCGTTCTCAGGGACTTGTGGGGTTTCTTGAGTCCCTCCTCTATTCTGTTATTTCAAAGTGTTGCTGATCTCCTACAACCTCTTTGTGACCTCTTCCTGTTTACATGCCTGTGTAATGGGTGTTGATACAACCACAAGTAGTTTCCATCCGAAGCCTGTGTGACAGGGCGACAATGCAAGAGTATAAGTGGGAGACAGAGACAAAGCACTGACAACTTTTTAACAAGCACTTTAGGAAAAAAAAATATGATAGATCTCTCTCTCTCTCTCTCTCTGTGTATATATATATATATATATATATATATATATATATATATATATATATATATATATATATACTGTTCATATATGAATATATACACTATATTGCCAAAAGTATTGGGACGCCTGCCTTTACAGGCACATGAACTTTAATGGCATCCCAGTCTTAGTCTGTAGGGTTCAATATTGAGTTGGCCCCGCCCTTTGCAGCTATAACAGCTTCAACTCTTCTGGGAAGGCCGTCCACAATGTTTAGGAGTGTGTCTATGGGAATGTTTGACCATTCTTCCAGAAGCGCATTTGTGAGGTCAGGCACTGATGTTGGATGAGAAGGCCTGGCTCGCAGTCTTCGATCGAATTCATCACAAAAGCTGTTCTATTGGGTTGAGGTCAGAACTCATGTAGTGAGACTGCAGATGGGCACAGTGAGGCTGCAGGTGGGCACAGTGAGGTTGCAGATGGACACAGTAAGGCTGCAGATTGCCCATCTGCAGCCTCACTGTGCCAAAGTGAGGCATCAAATGGGCAGTGAGGCTGCAGATGGGCACAGTGAGGCTGCAAATGGGCATAGTTAGGCTGCAAATGGGGCACAGTGTGGCATCAAATGGGCATTGTGAGGCTGCAAATGTACACCGTGAGGCTGCATATTGGCATAGTGTGACTGCAAATGGGCACAGTGAGGCTGCAGATGGGTAAAGTGAGGCTGCAGATGGGTAAAGTGAGGCTGCAGATGTGCACAGAGAGGGTGCAGATGTGCATTGTTGACCCTCTTTTTCCACTTACAGTAGCTGCAGCATTTCCCACCCTAGGCTTATACTCAAGTCAATACGTTTCCCATTTTTTTTGTGGTAAAATTAGGCCTGGCTTATATTCGGTTCACCTTAGACTCGAGTATATACGGTAAATTATTGGCGGTTCCCTCTTTTGTCATAGGTCTACATTGGATCAGCCTTTATCATGACAACTTCATCCTTGGACTTGTGATACAAGGTACTTCATGACTATTTGAACGTCTGTTTAATTCTTGACGATTTATTGTCCCTTTATCCCCACGGTACGGCATCTCTTAAAAAAAAAAAAAGAAAAATCCCCCCCACTGTAATATCCACATCTCCCCCCACTGTAATATCCACATCTCCCCCCCCCCACTGTAATATCCACCCCCCACTGTAATATCCACATCCCCCCACTGTAATATCCACCCCCCCACTGTAATATCCACATCCCCCCACTGTAATATCAACCCCCCACTGTAATATCCACCCCCCCCACTGTAATATCCACATCCCCCCACTGTAATATCCACCCCCCCACTGTAATATCCACATCCCCCCACTGTAATATCCACCCCCCACTGTAATATCCACCCCCCCCACTGTAATATCCACATCCCCCCACTGTAATATCCACCCCCCCCCACTGTAATATCCACCCCCTCACTGTAATATCCAAACCCCCCACTGTAATAGCCACATCTACCCCCCACTGTAATATCCACATCCCCTCACTGTAATATCCACATCTCCCCCCACTGTAATATCCACATCCCCCCACTGTAATATCCACATCCCCCCACTGTAATATCCACCCCCCCACTGTAATATCCACCCCCCCCACTGTAATATCCACATCCCCCCACTGTAATATCCACCCCCCCACTGTAATATCCACCCCCCCACTGTAATATCCACACCCCCCCACTGTAATAGCCACATCTCCCCCCCACTGTAATATCCACATCCCCTCACTGTAATATCCACATCTCCCCCCACTGTAATATCCACATCCCCCCCACTGTAATATCCACAGACATCTCCCCCACTGCAGTGGCATCACTAGGGTTGGTGTCACCCGATGCAGAATAAAATGGTGTCACCCACCCCCCACCAACTATAGAACCCCCTTGGTGCAGACACCCGCATCAGTGCAGACACCCCCCTCTCAGTACAGCCCCCCAGGTAGTACAGACAGACCCCCCCAGGTAGTACAGATAGACCCTCCCAGGTAGTACAGATAGACCCTCCCAGGTAGCACAGACAGACCCCCCCCCCCCAGGTAGTACACCCCCAGTAGTATGACTCCCAGCGGTGTGTCCCACGAGTGCAGGCTCCTCCTCGTTTGTGGGTGAAAAACAGAGAGGAGGGCCGTCTCTGGGTGTACCAAGATGGTCGCAGCTCCGGAGCTAGGCCAAAGCCGCGGCCTTTCCTAATTTTATGGCTGCGGCTCCGGAGCTAGGCCGAAGCTGCGGCCATAACAGTAGAAAAGGCCGCGGCTTCAAGCCTAGCTCCGGAGCCATGGCAATCCGCAGATCACAGTGTGTGCCAATCCGAAGAGGGTGACCCGTTCGGATCACTGATCAACTGTGATCCTTTGCACCACTACTGGCCGCTTCCTGTATATGGATTCATCGGGTAGTGTGCGGGTATTCTGTCACTTCCTCAATGCCGCAATGTCTCCTGGGAGCTTTTGTCATTGTTCCCAGGAAACATTGCGGAGGTCTGCCGCGAGTTATCGTGAGATTTAGAAAGAACTTGCTTAAAGTTCCCGCGATAACGGCAGACCTTCGCAATGTCTCCTGGGTACAATGACAAAAACTCCCAGGAGATATTGCGGCATCGAGGAAGTGACGGAATACCCGCACACTACCTGATGAATCCATATACAGGAAGCGGGCAGTAACAAAGGATTACTAAGGTACAGTGGATCGGAAATAAAAAAAACAAAACATGCGGTTTAGTAATTATGCAACGTGGGGGAACGCAGTTCCTGCACCTCCAGCACTGAATGCGTGTAATAGCAAGGGGTTCAGGGACTATTGCTGCTAGCTGCTGGAAGGGGTCTATTTTTGTGGCGACGGCAGGGGGTCTATTGTTGCTAAGGAGGTCTATTGTTGCTGGTGGGAAATCCACTGTTGCTGAGGGTGGGTCTTGTGTTGCTGGGAGGGATCTAATGATGCTGGCTGCAGAGAAATCCATTGTTGCTGCTGGTGGTCCATTGTTGCTGGCTGCTGAAGAGTCTATTGGTGCTGGCTGCAGGGAGATCTGTTATTTCTGCTGTTTTTTTTTTTTAGCTGGGGGAGGGAGTATTTTGTTGTGGGTGATCCATTGTTTCCATCATCAACAAATGCCATGCAAATTACTTAGTATCACAATTATTACTTGGCTCTGTATTCTCTAAAATGGGATGGTGCAGGAGGTAGGTAGGGGGTGGAACCAAGGGAAGGTGCAGGAGGTAGGTAGGGGGTGGAATCAAAGGATGGTGCAGGAGGTAGATAGGGGGTGGAACCAAGGGATGGTGCAGGAGGTAGGTAGGGGGTGGAACCAGGAAACGGTGCAGGAGAGCAGGAGGTAGGTAGGGGGTGAAACCAAGGGACGGTGCAGGAGGTAGGTAGGGGGGTGGAACCAAGGGACGGTGCAGGAGGTAGGTAGGGGGAGGAACCAAGGGATGGTGCAGGAGGTAGGTAGGGGGTGGAACCAAGGGATGGTGCAGGAGGTAGGTAGGGGGTGGAACTAAGGGACAGTGCAGGAGGTGGGTAGGGGGTGGAACCAAGGGATGGTGCAGGAGGTAGGTAGGGGTTGGAACCAAGGGATGGTGCAGGAGGTAGGTAGGGGGTGGAACCAAGGGATGGTGCAGGAGGTAGATAAGGGGTGGAACCAAGGGACGATGCAGGAGGTGGGTAGGGAGTGGAACCAAAGGGTGGTGCAGGAGGTAGGTAGGGGGTGGAACCAAGGGATGGTGCAGGAGGTAGGTAGGGGGTGGAAGCAAGGGGTGTGCAGGAGGTAGGTAGGGGGGTGGAACCAAGGGCCAGTGCAGGGGGTGGGTAGGGAGTGGAACCAAGAGATGGTGCAGGAGGTAGGTAGGGTGTGGAACCAAGGGATGGTGCAGGAGGTAGGTAGGGGATGGAACCAAGGGATGATGCAGGAGGTGGGTAGGGAGTGGAACCAAGGGGCAGTGCAGGAGGTAGGTAGGGGGGTGGAACCAAGGGACGGTGCAGGAGGTAGGTAGGGGGAGGAACCAAGGGATGGTGCAGGAGGTAGGTAGGGGGTGGAACCAAGGGATGGTGCAGGAGGTAGGTAGGGGGTGGAACTAAGGGACAGTGCAGGAGGTGGGTAGGGGGTGGAACCAAGGGATGGTGCAGGAGGTAGGTAGGGGTTGGAACCAAGGGATGGTGCTGGAGGTAGGTAGGGGGTGGAACCAAGGGATGGTGCAGGAGGTAGGTAAGGGGTGGAACCAAGGGACGATGCAGGAGGTGGGTAGGGAGTGGAACCAAAGGGTGGTGCAGGAGGTAGGTAGGGGGTGGAACCAAGGGATGGTGCAGGAGGTAGGTAGGGGGTGGAAGCAAGGGGCGTGCAGGAGGTACGTAGGGGGGTGGAACCAAGGGACAGTGCAGGGGGTGGGTAGGGAGTGGAACCAAGAGATGGTGCAGGAGGTAGGTAGGGTGTGGAACCAAGGGATGGTGCAGGAGGTAGGTAGGGGATGGAACCAAGGGATGATGCAGGAGGTGGGTAGGGAGTGGAACCAAGGGGCAGTGCAGGAGGTAGGTAGGGGGGTGGAACCAAGGGACGATGCAGGAGGTGGGTAGGGAGTGGAACCAAGGGATGGTGCAGGAGGTAGGTAGGGGGTGGAACCAAGGGAAGGTGCAGGAGGTGGGTATGGGGGTGGAACCAAGGGATGGTGCAGGAGGTAGGTAGGGGGTGGGGACAAGGGGTGACTTGGAAAGGGAGAGTTCCTGCATGTATTTTCTGATGGGGGAGTGGTGGGGGAGTGGATCTTGGTTGGGAGTTCCTACACTTTTTTCCCCAGCACTTGACCCCTGATGATATGCCTGTCAAATGCTTCTAGTAGTGCTTTGTACCCACAGATGCTACTTTTTTTTTTACCTGTTTCTTTTATTTTTTTTTATTTTTTTGTTGAATAAAAATTAGTAAAAAAACTTAATTCACCTGGGTGTCTACTTTGATAAAATATGTGTGCAAAAAAAAAAAACGAAAACGGCCCCGGCAGCCAAAGGATTAAGCGTTGCTCTTCATTAAGCCGTGTATCTAGAGCAGGTAGGTATTGGAGCCTTCCTCTGGCGAATAATCTATAGAGCTTTAGAATTAGTATAAAGAAATATAGACACGCAATTATGGAAACACGAGAAAGTGGCATCAAAAAGTTATATAAGGTCATTGATTTGAAATACGAGCGTACCATACTCTCCTTTTTATACAACATATAAAGTCCTAGTTACAAGATTAATCATTTCCTTCCTGTTTTGAAAATTGAGGTCTGAGCTTGGTTACCGGTGAGCTGCCAGTGGAAAGACGTGCTTGCGGATGGGCAGTAAAGCTGCAAACTTTCATAAGACGACACTATGAAATCATAGAACAAGCGTACAGCAAGGACAAAATGGAGGTGATGATCTTACCTGTTCTATTAATCCTTTGTCTTCACAAAGGTAAGTCACAGCACATGGCGGACATTTCTTTTTACTGCGCCGTTGAACATAATATAGCTGGTTTAACCACTTAAGCCCCGGACCATTATGCAGGTAAAAGACCGGGCCCCTTTTTTGCGATTCGGCACTGCGTCGCTTTAACTGACAATTGCGCGGTCTTGCGACATGGCTCTCAAACAAAATTGGCGTCCTTTTTTCCCCACAAATAGAGATTTCTTTTGGTGGTATTTGATCTCCTCTGCGGTTTTTAGTTTTTGCGCTATAAACAAAAATAAGCGACAATTTTGAAAAAAAAAATGCAATATTTTTTACTTTTTGCTATAATAAATATCCCAACAAATATATATATATACAAATTTTTTTATTTATTTTTTTCTCAGTTTAGGCCGATATGTATTCTACTTATCTTTGGTAAAAAAAAAACCTGCAAGAAGCGTTTATTGATTGGTTTGCGCAAAAGTTATAGGGCCAGATCCACAAAACTTTACGGCGGCGTATCTCCAGATACACCGCCGAAATTTAAAATTTGCGCCGGCGTATCTTCGTTTTGTGTCCACAAAACAAGATACACTGGAATTACGCTAAGATACAACTGACGTAAGTCTATTACGTCAGTCGTATCTTAGTTGCATATTTACGCTGGCTGCTAGGGGAGCTTCTGTATATTTTCCGTGTAAAATATGCAAATGAGATAGATACGCCGATCCACGAACGTACGTGCGCCCGGCGCATTTTTTTACGTCGTTTGCGTAAGCGTATGTCCGGCGTTAAGTTACCCCTCATATATGAGACGTACGTAATGTTAAGTATGGACGTCGGGACAGGGTAGAATTTTCCGTTGTTTACGTCGTTTGCATAAAACGTTTGCGAATAGGGCTTTGCGTAAGTTACGTTCACGTCGAAAGCATTGACGATTTGCGACGTGATTTTGCGCATGCGCAGTGGGATACCTCCTCGGACGGCGCATGCGCAGTTAAAAAAAAACGTCATTTACGTGGGGTCATAAATAATTTACATAAAACACGCCCACCTCTTCCACATTTGAATTAGGCGCGCTTAAGCTGGCCCATTTACGCTATGCCACCGTAACTTAGGACGCAAGTGCTTTGTGGATACGGCACTTGCCATTCTTTTTTTTTTTTTTTTTTTTTTAAAGTGTATTTTTGTGCGTGAACTCGAGAGAGAGGAGCCGGACTGTAGGAGTTGGGAGTAGGCAGACCCTCCCCCCGGAGGCAATCGCCATCCTTCTCCATGCCCCTGGTGGCAATGGCGGGTGTGAAGGGGGGCCTCCCACTCACCCCGCCCTACCTGCTCCTCTTGGGAGCCCAACTGGGGCCCAACGGGACCCCAATGGGGCAGAGGGACTCCCCCTATGAGGGAGTGAGGGGGCCTAGCCCACCCAGCCAGCCCCGTAGGTCCTTCGCCTCTCTTTATTTTAAGAGACCGCATGGCCAAAGTGCATGTGTTTTAAACCAATTTCGTGTGCGTGCAAGTGTGGTGGTTTTTGTGGGGGGGGGGGTGGGCGTACTAAGCACAGGCGTACCTTGCATAGCACACCCACCGGGAGCCGGGCTGAGACCACCAAACTCAATTCACATGTAGCCAAGACCGGGATCCGAACCCTTGGCTGCAGAGGTGAATGGCTTGTCAGCGCAGTGCCAATCACGTTGAGCCACCACAGCTCCCCGGCACTTGCCATTCTAACTTACGGCGCCGTAGCTACGCCGGGGCTTTGTGGACCTGGCCCATAGCGTCTACAAAATAGGGGATAGTTTTATGGCATTTTTATTCTTTTTACTAGTAATGACGGCGATCAGCGATTTTTATTGTGACTGCGACATTGTGGCGGACACATCGGATACTTTTGACGCTATTTTGGGACCATTGTTATTTATACAGCGATCAGTGCTATAAAATTACACTGGCAGTAAAGGGGTTAACCAGTAGGGGGCGAGAAAGGGGTTAAGTGTGTCCTAGGGAGTGAATCTAACTGTGTGGGGTCTGGGCTACGAGTGACACGCCACTGATCACTGCTCTTGATGAGAGGGAACAGACGATCAGTGTCCTGTCACTAGGAAAAACAGGGAGATGCCAATTTTGACCATTTTGAAAAATGCAATATTTTTTACTTTTTGCTATAATAAATATCCCCAAAAATATATAAAAAAAATAAAAAATTCCCTCGGTTTAGGAAGATACGTATTCTTCTACCTATTTTTGGTTAAAAAAATCGCAATAAGCGTTTATCGATTGGTTTGCGCAAAAGTTATAGCGTTTACAAAATAGGGGATAGTTTTATGGCATTTTTAATATTTATTTTTTTACTAGTAATGGCGGCGATCAGCGATTTTTTTTTTCATGACTGCGACATTACGGCGGACACATCGGACACTTTTGACACATTTTTGGGACCATTGTCATTTTCACAGCGAAAAGTGCTATAACAATGCACTGATTACTGTGAAAATGACAATGGCAGTGAAGGAGTTAACCACTAGGGGGCGCTAAAGGGGATAAGTATGCCCTAAAGCCCCTTTCACACTGGGGCGTTTTTTGGGCATTATTCAAGCGATTTTTGAGCGTTTTTTTAGGCAAAGCCTCATCTGCAATCCCAATGCGAGTGCTTTCAGAGCCCTTTCCCACTGCCAGCGCCCAAAAAACGCTGGTAAAGCACCGCTAAGACCCCAACGTTTTAGGGTGTTTTTGCAGTGCCTCAGTGTGAAAGGGTAAGGCATTTTTTACATCGCTTTCAATTCATTTTAATGGAGAGGGGTATTTTTGTAGCGTTTTTTTTTTTTCAGTGCCCAAAAGCTGCTCCAAAGATGCTGCTTGCAGGACTAAGTGTGAAAGGGTCTATTGAGATGCATGGAGAGCATTTTATGAGCTTTTAATAGCGCTATTTTTAACGCAAAAACGCTGTAAAAACGCTATAGTGTGAAAGGGGTCTAAGGGAGTGATTCTTACTGTAGGGGGGCTGGGCTGGATGTGTGATGTCACTGATCATCATTCCCTATGACAGGGAACAGACGATCAGTGACAAGCCACAGAGAAGAACGGAGAAGGTGTGTTTACACTCACCTCTCCCCGTTTTTCAGTTCCTGTGACCCGATCGAGGGAAAACCAGCGGCGATCGGGTCCGCGGGTCCCAAAGGGCTCAGTAGGGTTGTCACCTTTTCTGCAAGCCAAACCCGAACACTTTTGCGGCGCACGCCAATTTTTTTTGTAGTACATGCTATAGGATTGATAAATACCTGGGACACCTTGTGGGTTACTCAAAGAGAGTTGTAATCAGAATGGACTGCGTCAGTAGGGCAGTGGATGCTGTCAGTAGGGCAGTGTACCTCCATTCACTGTCTCTGGTGGCGCCGGCGGCTGGGTGGGAGAGAGAGAGAGAGAGCACAGACAGTGCTGTATGACCCAGCTGCAGGACATTAGCCCCGCTGGAGCAGGGGAAGAAGAGGGGTGTGCGATGTTTGGGGTAGCTGACAGAGAGGGGGGATGATAGAGAGGAGGAGGGGGGTGACAGAGGAGGAGTAGGAGGATGAGGGGGGTGACAGAGGAGGAGTAGGAGGATGAGGGGGGTGACAGAGGAGGAGGAGGAGGATGAGGGGGTGACAGAGGAGGAGGAGGATGAGGGGGGTGACAGAGGAGGAGGAGGATGAGGGGGGTGACAGAGGAGGAGGAGGATGAGGGGGGTGACAGAGGAGGAGGAGGATGAGGGGGGTGACAGAGGAGGAGGAGGATGAGGGGGGTGACAGAGGAGGAGGGTTACAGAGGAGGAGGGGGGTTACAGAGAGTAGGAGGGGGGTTACAGAAAGTAGGAGGGGGATACAGACAGTAGGAGGGTGGATACAGACAGTAGGAGGGGGGTTACAGAGAGTAGGAGGGGGGTTACAGAGAGCAGGAGGGGGGTTACAGAAAGTAGGAGGGGGGATACAGACAGTAGGAGGGGGGTTACAGACAGTAGGAGGGGGGTTACAGACAGTAGGAGGGGGGTTACAGAGGAGGAGGGGGGTTACAGAGGAGGAGGGGGGTTACAGACAGTAGGAGGGGGGTTACAGAGGAGGAGGGGGGTTACGGACAGTAGGAGGGGGGTTATAGAGGAGGAGGAGGGGGTTACAGAGGAGGAGGGGGGGGTTACAGACAGTAGGAGGGGGGTTACAGACAGTAGGAGGGGGGTTACAGAGGAGGAGGGGGGGGTTACAGACAGTAGGAGGGTATCACGTACCTGGTGGTACGAGCCCGGTGTGCAGGGAGTGGCAGCCCTTGCTTCTCTGATCCCGGGACCCCTGATAGTGCAGACAGGAGGTTCGGGACTACAGAGTCGCACAAGCGCCTGGTAGAGGCGAGTGCTGGGCCCGTGAGCAGAGTTGGTGGTTCCTGGAGACACGTAGAAGTCCTCGTGCAGGTTGAGGGTTCAGGCTCACTGCTGGGCAGCTGGGAGCTGGAGTTGCAGCCGAAGCAGGGGAGGTGTCCCGTAGTACAAGCTGGAACAGGTCCCCGTAGGTAAGTCCACTGGCTGGCTGGGGGTACAGGAGCAGGTAGGATCGGTACAGGCAGGGTCAGATTCCAGTCCGGGTCAACAACAGGTGGGCAGCAGAAGTACAAAGGATAATCCGAGGGATGGTCGAGCAAGCCGAGATCAGGGCAGGTAGCAGACAGGTACAACAGGTTCAAGCCGGGTAGTCAGGATCAAGGTCAATCAGGATACAGACGCTGGAAGCTCACAGATACGCTGTAGACAGGACAGCAAGAGGCACAGGGATCAGATCCCTTTTAAAGCTGGTTTTGGCGCCAGAACGGCGTCCCCACGTGCACGCGCGCCGCCGCCGCTGGTGCGCGCTCCTGTGTGCGCTATGGTGCCGCGAATGCGCGCGCCGCTCCCGCGCATGCGCGCCGATGCGCCGCTCCCGCGCATGCGCGCGCCCGTGCGCGCCGATGTGCCCACCGATTGGCCAGGCTGTCCATGACATTGCCCCCCCCCAAGGGGCAGCCTCCGGATGCCCAACTGGGCCAACTTGAGTGGATGGGCATCTTTAAAAGACTGAATCAACTTCTCCGCGTGTATATTACACTCTGGCTCCCATGAGTTGTCTTCAGGCCCATAGCCCCTCCATTTCACTAAGTACTGAACCTGGTTGGGTTGCGCCTCTTTCTGCAGTCCAGGATGGACTCGACTTCGAACTCCTCTTCTCCGTCAATTAGTACTGGTTCAGGGGGGCCAGTGTTCCGGCCAGGAAAAGGGTCAGAAACGTCAGGCTTGAGGAGGGTGACATGGAAGACTGGGTGAATGCGGAATGTCTCAGGTAGTTCCAGTTCGTAAGCTACGTTATTAATTTTTCTCTTAACTGGGAAGGGGCCTACAAATCTGGGGCCTAATTTTTTAGACGGGCAGGCGAGTTTCAGGTTTGCAGTAGACAGCCATACTTGATCTCCAGGTTCCAGGTTAAGTTCTCCCCTCCTCCTCCTGTCAAATACTTCCTTGTTGTATTCCTGAGTTTTGGCCATTGTCTCTTGCAAGATCTTATTATTTGTGCTGAAGAAATGCAATGTTTCCTGGACGGCAGGTACTGAGCACTCTGGGACAGAATTGGACATAAAGAGCGGGTGAAAGCCGTAGTTCGCGTAGAACGGAGACTGTTTCGTGGCTGAATGGACGGAGTTGTTGTACGCGAATTCGGCCAACGGCAACAGGGATACCCAGTCTTCTTGGGAGAATGAGGAAAAACAACACAAGTATTGTTCCAGAGTCTGGTTGGTTCTCTCTGTCTGGCCATTAGACTGTGGGTGATAGGCCGAAGAGAAAGACAGGCCGATCTTGAGGGATCCACAGAGAGCCCTCCAGAATCTAGAGGTAAACTGTACTCCTCGATCAGACACAATATTTGTCGGGATGCCGTGGAGCCTTGCGATTTCTTTAATAAACACCTTGGCCGTCTCCGGGGCCGAAGGTGTGCCCTTCATGGGCATGAAGTGTGCCATCTTTGACAGCCTGTCCACTACCACGAAGATAGTGGTAAAGCACTCTGAAGGAGGGAGCTCCACGATGAAGTCCATGGAGATCATCCTCCATGGCTTCTCCGGTACCGGTAGTGGCTTAAGTAACCCCCAGGCTCTTGAATTGCCCCCTTTGTTCTGAATACAGGTGGTGCAAGACTCCACATATTTCTTGCAATCCTTTGAAAGTTGGGGCCACCAAAATGTGCGCTGTAGAAGTTCGGTCGTCTTATGCACTCCAAAATGACCGGCCAGCTCATGGTCGTGGCACAAGTTCAAGACCCTGACCCGTAGATCTTCTGGCACAAAGATTTTGTCTTGGTGCCACAGTAGGCCATCTTTGAGTTGTAATTCCGGGCTGGACAAGGAGGTATTTCTGGACGAGGCTTGCCTGATTTGAGACAGCAGGTCTTCTTGAAGTAATAGGAAGTTTCCTGATGACAGAATGGTGTCCGGGGAGGCCTGGATCTCCGAACCCCCGTACATGCGTGAGAGAGCATCAGGCTTGGTATTCTTCGACCCTGGCCTGTACGTGATGTGGAACGAGAATCTAGTGAAGAATAGCGCCCACCTGGCCTGGCGCGGCTTTAATCTCTTAGCGGCCTTCAAGTACTCAAGATTCTTATGATCAGTAAAGATCAAGATTGGGTGTGCTGCGCCCTCCAAGAGATACCGCCATTCTTCCAGAGCGGCCTTAATCGCTAGTAGTTCTCGGTCCCCTACGTCATAATTTCTTTCCGCCTCTGATAGCTTGCGGGAGAAAAAGGCGACAGGGTGTAAAAGGGCCTTGGGACCCTGTCTTTGTGAAAGAACTGCCCCCACCGCTGTTTCGGATGCATCAACTTCCAAAATATATGGTAAACTCGCGTCAGGATGTCTGAGGACAGACGCGGAGGTAAACAGTCCCTTAAGAGTTTCAAAGGCTGTTTGGGCTTCTGGTGACCAGCGAAACCGGACAGTCTGTCTAGTAAGGTCGGTTATCGGGGCAATGATGGTAGAAAAGCCCCTGATGAATTTCCTATAAAAGTTGGCAAAACCAACGAAGCGCTGAACGCCCTTCTTGTCTGTGGGTGCCGGCCAGTCAAGGATTGCGGAGACTTTCTGGGGATCCATCTGGATACCTTTTACTGAAATTATGAGCCCCAGAAACTGTATACTTGATTGCTCGAATTCACACTTCTCGGGTTTGGCATAGAGTCCATGAATCCGAAGCCGTCTGAGCACCTTCTTGACATGCTCCCGGTGTTTTTCCAAAGAAGGGGAGAAGATGAGGATGTCATCCAGGTAAACGATAACGAAGAGGTCCAGATAGTCCCTAAAGATATCGTTCACAAAGTGCTGGAAGGTGGCCGGGGCGTTGCAGAGCCCAAAGGGCATGACCAAGTATTCAAAGTGCCCGAAGCGGGTACGGAAAGCAGTCTTCCACTCGTCTCCGTCTCTGATACGCACAAGGTTATAAGCCCCACGAAGGTCCAGTTTGGTGAAAATGACTGCAGTCCCTAGTCGTTGGAACAATTCGGGTACCAAGGGAAGCGGGTACCGGTTTTTGATAGTCACTTTATTAAGTTCCCGATAGTCCACACAGGGGCGAAGGGAGTGGTCCTTTTTCTCGACAAAGAAGATACCCGCTCCTGCAGGTGAGGTGGACGGACGGATAAACCCCTTCCGGAGACTATCATCTATATAAGTCTTTAGGGCTTCCAGCTCAAGTTCTGTCAAAGGGAAGATCCTACCAAAGGGGATTTCTGCTCCCGGGAGAAGTTCGATGGGGCAATCATAAGCTCTGTGTGGTGGAAGGGTCTCAGCTCCTTTCTTGCTAAAAACGTCTAAGAAGCCATGATAGGCTTCTGGGACGACTTGACGGGTCTCAGCATCAGAGTCCATACAGAGCAGAGAGGGGGCTGAATATGGCACTTGCAGACAATGTTCCAGGCAGTAAGGAGAGTTGAAGTTAATCTTCCCCGTAACCCAGTTGATTTTAGGGTTATGGGCCTGTAGCCACGGCATGCCCAGAATGATAGGAAATAGCGGGGAATCAATCACGTCTAAGCATAAAAGTTCGTGGTGGGTTTCAGCAATAGTAGTGGCCAGTGGCTGGGTTTCTTGGGTAACCGGACCAGATCTCAAGATTGATCCGTCCGCTAAGTACACGGAAAGTCCTGAAGTTCTAGGGCGAAGAGGGATCTGGTGACTGGTGGCAAAGGTCCGTTCCAAGAAGCAGCTACATGCTCCAGAATCAAGGATAGCGCTGGCCTGGATGTTCCCTCCTGGGAGCTGAAAAAGAACGGAAATAGCCAGGTGAGTAGGTTTGAGCGGACTTATCAGGGTACGAACAGTAGACATGGACAGGCACTTACGGATCTTTACTGGGCAAGACCTCACATAGTGTCCGGATCCCCCACAATACAGGCATAGATTATTAAGCCGGCGACGTTGGCGTTCTTCAGGTGTCAAAGTAGGGCGGAGGAGGCCTAGTTGCATGGGTTCAGAGAGGTCATGAGGCAGCGGAGGCATGGGAGCCGGCGGAGCTGGATCCGAGAAGGTAGGTACTCGCGGCATCACCCAAGTGGGGCGAGACGGACCAGTGGCCCTTTCAGTTCTGCGTTCTCTTAAGCGCCTGTCGATCTGGATCGTTAGATTGATCAAGGCGTCCAGAGTTCCCGGGACACCCACCCTAGCAAGTTCGTCTTTCAGAGGTTCAGAGAGTCCCAGGCGGAACTGGTAGCAAAGAGCCGCGTCGTTCCAGTTCGTATCAGCGCTCCATCTACGAAATTCAGATACGTAGTCCTCTGCTGGTCTGCGTCCCTGTTGGAGGGCATGTAAAGCGGCTTCTGCGGAGGCCGTTTGGTGAGGGTCCTCGTATAGTAGGGACATGGCTTGGAAGAAAGTAGCCAGGGTGTCAAGGGACGCGTCTTTCCGCTCCAACAGGCGGTGGGCCCAGGCTTGTGGCTCTCCGGACAGAAGCGAAATGACAAACCCCACTTTGGTGGCCTCCAGAGAAAAAGTCCGGGGTTGAAGTGCGAAGTAGAGGTCGCATGCGTTCTGGAACGCTCGGTATTTGCGTCGCTCTCCGGTGAATCTTTCTGGCATGGGAACCTTAGGCTCCGGTGGCAGCATAATTACGGAGAGTGAAGCGAATGTGCCTGACGTGGCGGAGGTAGCAGCTGGAGCTGACAAAGCTTGGACTCTATTCTCCAGTCGGGTGTAGCCCTCTTGTAAAGTTCGGACAGCTTGAGTCAGACCATCAAGGTGCCGGCAAAGTTCCTGTATCGGATCCACTCCCTGCGTGGGCTCAGTCATGGCTGTCCTGTACTGTCACGTACCTGGTGGTACGAGCCCGGCGTGCAGGGAGTGGCAGCCCTTGCTTCTCTGATCCCGGGACCCCTGATAGTGCAGACAGGAGGTTCGGGACTACAGAGTCGCACAAGCGCCTGGTAGTGGCGAGTGCTGGGCCCGTGAGCAGAGTTGGTGGTTCCTGGAGACACGTAGAAGTCCTCGTGCAGGTTGAGGGTTCAGGCTCACTGCTGGGCAGCTGGGAGCTGGAGTTGCAGCCGAAGCGGGGGAGGTGTCCCGTAGTACAAGCTGGAACAGGTCCCCGTAGGTAAGTCCACTGGCTGGCTGGGGGTACAGGAGCAGGTAGGATCGGTACAGGCAGGGTCAGATTCCAGTCCGGGTCAACAACAGGCGGGCAGCAGAAGTACAAAGGATAATCCGAGGGATGGTCGAGCAAGCCGAGATCAGGGCAGGTAGCAGACAGGTACAACAGGTTCAAGCCGGGTAGTCAGGATCAAGGTCAATCAGGATACAGACGCTGGAAGCTCACAGATACGCTGTAGACAGGACAGCAAGAGCACAGGGATCAGATCCCTTTTAAAGCTGGTTTTGGCGCCAGAACGGCGTCCCCACGTGCACGCGCGCCGCCGCCGCTGGTGAGCGCTATGGTGCCGCGAATGCGCGCGCCGCTCCCGCGCATGCGCGCCGATGCGCCGCTCCCGCGCATGTGCGCGCCGATGTGCCCACCGATTGGCCAGGCTGTGCATGACAGAGGGGGTGGTTACAGAGGAGGAGGGGGGGTTACAGAGGAGGAGGGGGGGTTACAGACAGTAGGAGGGGGGTTACAGAGGAGGAGGGGGGGTTACAGACAGTAGGAGGGGGGTTACAGAGGAGGAGGGGGGGTTACAGAGGAGGAGGGGGGGTTACAGACAGTAGGAGGGGGGTGGTTACAGAGGAAGAGGGGGTTTACAGAGGAGGAGGGGGGGTTACAGACAGTAGGAGGGGGGTTACAGAGGAGGAGGGGGGGTTACAGAGGAGGAGGGGGGGTTACAGACAGTAGGAGGGGTGGTTACAGAGGAGGAGGGGGGGTTACAGAGGAGGAGGGGGGGTTACAGACAGTAGGAGGGGGGTGGTTACAGAGGAGGAGGGGGGTGGTTACAGAGGAGGAGGGGGGTTACAGAGGAGGAGGGGGGGTTACAGACAGTAGGAGGGGGGTGGTTGCAGAGGAGGAGGGGGGGTTACAGACAGTTGGAGGGGGGTGGTTACAGAGGAGGAGGGGGGGTTACAGAGGAGGAGGGGGGGTTACAGAGGAGGAGGGGGGGTTACAGACAGTAGGAGGGGGGTGGTTACAGAGGAGGAGGGGGGGTTACAGAGGAGGAGGGGGGGTTACAGAGAGGAGGAGGGGTGATTGACAGGAAGGGGGCTGACAGAGCAGATGAGAGCAACTTTCGGAGACTCACAGCGAGAGGCAGGACTCGGGAACAAGCAGGCGCGATTATCCACAGTCCAGCCCGGCTCCACATGTGACCAGCAGCCTCCGCCCGGCCAATCACAGACCCCCGTGTCATGACCCGTTCTGCCAATCAGGGCAGTGGCTGGGCTCAGAGCGCACGATGTATACGCCATATGACACCGCCACTGTGTGACAGTGATTGTGGGCACGGGATGCGCGGCGCCTCTCTCCGTATGTTGCGGCCAGTGTCAAAGATCCGCTGCCACTGGCCACATGATGGTGGAATGTGTGCCTGGGTTTTCAGTGGGTAGAAACCCGGGCACATGTCTCAAAACCCGGACTGTCTGGGTCAAAACCGGACAGGTGGCAACCCTAGGGCTCAGTCATGGAACTTCGGACCGGGTCTGGGTTCCTAAAGGGGACGTACATGTACGCCCTTGTGTCCAGCCATGCCATTCTACCGGCGTATATCGGTCCTTAAGTGGTTAATACGCCATTGAGTCCCAGCTCTCCGATCCTCTCTCTGTGATCTCACAGTTGCATGCATTAGGCCTCAGCTCAGATCTAAATGTAAACATCTCTTGTAATAGGAATGTGTGTGACAGGTCCTTTTTATGGAGAGATGGTCAATAAGACCTCACATCTCTCCTCCGGGCTGGAAAGCATGAGATTGGTGAAAAAAATTTCACCGATCTCATGCTTACTAGCCGCAATCGCAGCTTTGTTTACTTACGGGTACCCAGGCGTGACGTCAACACTAGTGATGAGCGGAATACGCCATATTTGATTTTGCGATATTTCGCGAATATTTCGAAGAATATTCGCGAATATTCGTTAATATCGAATATTCGTGATATTTTATAAAAAAAAATAAAAAAATTGCGAAATTTCTCCAATGCGAAATTTCGGTAATGCAAAATTTCGCAATTTTTTTTTTTTATAAAATATCACAAATATTCGATATTTACGAATATTCGCTATATTTTATAAAAAAAAAAAAAAAAATGTGAAATTTCGCTAGTGCGAATGCGAAATTGATTGCGAAATTGATTGCGAAATTTGAAAAAATACGAATATTCGAAATAGCGAATATTCGCCGCGATATTCGAGTTATTCGCGAATACTCGAATATGCAATATTCGTAGCGAATATTCGCAATGCGAATATTCGTGAGCAACACTAGTCAACACATCGCGCCCGGGCCTCCGGCGGTCATAGAGATGACTGGTGACCATCTGGTCACCAGTCATCTCTATGCTTCCTGCCTGTGCCAGAACGATTCTTTCTCCGGGCCCCCAATGGCACGGGAGAGCCCGGAGGAGCACCGGATGTCGGCGGGAGGGGGGGATGTCCCCGCCGCCTATAGGAATGATCAAGCGGCAGAACCACCGCTATGATCATTCTTATGGCGCACAAAATCGCCGGCACTAAAGAATGATATCTGAATGATGCCTCTAGCTGCCCCCATCATTCAGATATCCCCCCACAAAGCCCAGGACGTCATATGACGTCCACCCAGGATGGGAGATCCCCTCTGTGGACATCATATGACTATAGGCGGGTATTGAAGTGGTTAACCACTTAAGTACCGCCGCACGACAATATACGTTTGTAGAATTGCATGGCTGGGCACAGGGACGTATAAATACGTCCACCTTTAAGAGCCCAGCCATGGGTCGCGAGCGCTAGTAAAAGAGCTGCAAGAAGACCAGGCGTCACCGCTATCTTCTTGCAGGTCTTTTACTAGCAGGGGGCCCGGTCTTCCTCGTCGCCTTCTTCCCTCTTCTCCGGTGTCCTTCTGCCGGGCTTCACCGCTATGTTCTTGTAGCTCTTTTACTAGCGGGGGTCCGGTCTTCCATGTCGTCTTCTTCTCTTTTCTCCGGTGTCCTTCTGCCGGGCTTCACCACTATCTTCTTGCAGCTCCCTTACTAGCGGGGGGGTCCGGTCTTCCACGGCGTCTTCTTCCCTCTTCTCCGGTGTCCTTCTGCCGGGCTTCACCGCTATCTTCTTGCAGCTCTTTTATTAGCAGGGGGCCCGGTCTTCCTCATCGCCTTCTTCCCTCTTCTCCGGTGTCCTTCTGCCGGGCTTCACCGCTATCCTCTTGCAGTTACATAGTTACATAGTTAGTCAGGTTGAAAAGACACAAGTCCATCCAGTTCAACCATAAAAAAATAAAAATAAACAAACAAAATAAAACACAGTACATCCCATACACCCAACTCCATACCCACAGTTGATCCAGAGGAAGGCAAAAAAAAACAGCAGAGCGATGATCCAATTTGCTACCGGAGGGGAAAAAATTCCTTCCTGATCCCCCGAGAGGCAATCGGATCAACTTTACCTACAGAACTTAGTACTCGGTTATATTATGTGTATTTAGGAAAGAATCCAGGCCCTTCTTAACCACTTCCCGACGGCCGTACGAATATATGCGGCCGTCGGGCTGTCCTGAATCTCTGACAGGGCGCATATATGCGCCCTGTGCTTTTAATGGCCACTAGAGGGCGCGCGAGCGCCGCCGGCGGCGCGCGCGTGCCCGCTGCATTCCTGAGATGCCGATGCGCGTGCCCGGTGGCCGCGATGTCCGCCAGGCACTCGCAATCGGCGGTTACAGGGACAAGACATGGATCTCTGTGTGTAAACACAGAGATCCACGTCCTGTCAGGGAGTGAGGTGACCGGTCTGTGTCTCTTATACATAGGGACACAGCATCGGTCACCTCCCCCAGTCACCCCCCCTCCCCCCACACAGTTAGAACACACCCAGAATACATTTAACCCCTTCCATGCCCCCCTAGTGTTAACCCCTTCACTGCCAGTCACATTTATACAGTAATCGGTGCATTTTTATAGCACTGATCGCAGTATAAATGTGAATGGCGCCAAAAATGTGTCAAAGGTGTCCGATGTGTTTTCACCATAACGTCGCAGTCCCAATAAAAATCGCAGATCGCCGCCATTACTAGTAAAACATTTTTTATAAAAATTAATAATAATTCTGTCCCCTATTTTGTATGCGCTATAACTTTTGCGCAAACCAGTCGCTTATTGCGATTTTTTTTTCTTTACCAAAAATATGTAGAATAATACGTATCGGCCTAAACTGAGAATTTTTTTTATTTTATTTTTAAAAAAATGGGCTATTTATTATAGTAACAAGTAAAAAATATTGACTTTTTTTCAAAATTGTCGCTCTTTTTTTGTTTATAGCGCAAAAAATAAAAACCGCAGAGATGATCAAATACCACCAAAAGAAAGCTCTATTTGTGGGGAAAAAATGACGCCAATTTTGTTTGGGAGCCACGTCACACGACCGCGCAATTGTCAGTTAAAGCGACGCAGTGCCAGAAGCTGAAATTTCACCTGGTCAGGAAGGGTTATAAGTGCCCAGTAAGGAAGTGGTTAAAGCAATCTACTGAGCTGGCCAGAACCACCTCTGGAGGGAGTCTGTTCCACATTTTCACAGCTCTTACTGTGAAGAAACCTTTCCGTATTTGGAGGTGAAATCTCTTTTCCTCCAGACGTAAAGAGTGCCCCCTTGTCCTCAGTGTTGACCTTAAAGTGAATAACTCAACAACAAGTTCACTATATGGACCTCTTATATATTTGTACATGTTGATCATATCCCCCTTATTCTCCTCTTCTCAAGAGTGAATACATTCAGTTTTTCCAATCTTTCCTCATAGCTGAGCTCCTCCATGCCTCTTATCAGTTTAGTTGCCCTTCTCTGCACTTTCTCCAGTTCTCCGATATCTTTTTTGAGAACTGGAGCCCAAAACTGGACTGCATATTCCAGATGAGGTCTTACTAATGATTTGTACAGGGGGGGAAAAATGATATCTCTATCTCTGGAGTCCATACCTCTCTTATACAAGAAAGGACTTTGCTCGCTTTGGAAACCGCAGCTTGGCATTGCATGCCATTATTGAACTTATGATCAACTAAAACCCCCAGATCCTTCTCCACAGATCCCCCCAGTTGAACTCCCCCTAGCATGTATGATGCATGCATATTCTTAGCCCCCAAGTGCATAACTTTACATTTATCAACATTAAACCTCATCTGCCACTTAGTCGCCCAATTAGACAGAGCATTGAGGTCAGCTTGTAAATTGGAGACATCCTGTAAGGACGTTATTCCGCTGCATAGCGGAACTGCATAGTTCTTTTACTTGCAGGGGGCCCGCACTTCCGCATCGTCTTCTTCCCTCTTCTCTGGTATCATTCTGCTGGGATTCACCGCTATCTTCTTGCAGCTCTTTTAATAGCGGGGGGGGCGGTCTTCCACGGCGTCTTCTTCCCTCTTCTCCGGTGTCCTTCTGCCGGCATTCACCGCTATCTTCTTGCAGTTCTTTTACTTGCAGAGGGCCCGCACTTCCGCGTCATCTTCTTCCCTCTTTTCTTTGGTGTCCTTCTGCCGGGCTTCACCGCTATCCTCTTGCAGTTCTTTTACTTGCAGGGGGCCCGCACTTCCGCATTGTCTTCTTCCCTCTTCTCTGGTGTCCTTCTGATGGGATTCACCGCTATCTTCTTGCAGTTCTTTTACTAACGGGGGGCCCGGTCTTCCGCGTCATCTTCTTCCCTCTTCTCTGGTATCCTTCTGCCGGGCTTCACCGCTATCCTCTTGCAGTTCTTTTACTTGCAGGGGGCCCGCACTTCCGCGTCATCTTCTTCCCTCTTCTCTGGTATCCTTCTGCCGGGCTTCACCGCTATCCTCTTGCAGTTCTTTTACTTGCAGGGGGCCCGGTCTTCCATGGCGTCTTCTTCCCTCTTCTCTGGTATCCTTCTGCTGGGATTCACCGCTATCTTCTTGCAGCTCTTTTAATAGTTGGGGGCCCGGTCTTTCACGGCGTCTTCTTCCCTCTTCTCTGTTATCCTTCTGCTGGGATTCACCGCTATGTCCTTGCAGCTCTTTTACTAGCGGGGGGGCCCGGTCTTCCGCGTCATCTTCTTCCCTCTTCTCCGGTATCCTTCTGCCGGGCTTCACCGCTATCCTCTTGCAGCTCTTTTACTTGCAGGGGGCCCGCACTTCCGCGTCATCTTCTTCCCTCTTCTCTGGTATCCTTCTGCTGGGATTCACCGCTATCTTCTTGCAGCTCTTTTAATAGTGGGGGGCCCGGTCTTCCACGGCGTCTTCTTCCCTCTTCTCTGTTATCCTTCTGCTGGGATTCACCGCTATCTTCTTGCAGTTCTTTTACTTGCAGGGGGCCCGCACTTCCGCATCGTCTTCTTCCCTCTTCTCTGGTGTCCTTCTGATGGGATTCACCGCTATCTTCTTGCAGTTCTTTTACTAACGGGGGGCCCGGTCTTCCGCGGCGTCTTCTTCTCTCTTCTCCGGTATCCTTCTGCCGGGATTCACCGCTATGTTCTTGCAGCTCTTTTACTAGCGGGGGGACCCGGTCTTCCGCGTCATCTTCTTCCCTCTTCTCTGGTGTCCTTCTGACGGGATTCACTGCTATGTTCTTGCAGCTCTTTTACTAGCGGGGGGGCCCGGTCTTCTGCGTCATTTTCTTCCCTCTTCTCCGGTATCCTTCTGCCGGGATTCACCGCTATGTTCTTGCAGCTCTTTTACTAGCGGGGGGGCCCGGTCTTCTGCGTCATTTTCTTCCCTCTTCTCCGGTATCCTTCTGCCAGGCTTCACCGCTATCCTCTTGCAGTTCTTTTACTTGCAGGGGGCCCGCACTTCCGCGTCATCTTCGGCCCTCTTCTCCGGTGTCCTTCTGCCGGGCTTCACCGCTATCTTCTTGCAGCTCTTTTACTAGCGGGGCCCGGTCCTCCGCATCATCTTCTTCCCTCTTCTCCGGTATCCTTCTGCCGGCATTTACCACTATCTTCTTGCAGCTCTTTTACTAGGAGGGGCGGTCTTCCACGGCATCTTCTTCCCACTTCTCCGGTATCTTTCTGCTGGGCTTCACCACTATTTTCTTGCAACTCTTTTACTAGCGGGGGCCCAGTCTTCCTCGTCATCTTCTTCCCTCTTCTCCGGTGTCCTTCTGCCGGGCTTCACCGCTATCTTCTTGCAGCGCTTTTACTAGCGGGGGGCCCGGTCTTCTGCGTCGTCTTCTTTCCTCTTTTCTTCAATGTCCTTCTTCCGGGATTCCCTGCTATCTTCTTGCATCTCTTTTACTAGCGGTGGCCCGGTCTTCTCCCTTTTTCCGACTTCTTCGCTCTCTTCTCCTGCTCTCCGGTTCTTTCTGCCTTCTGCTGGGCACCGCTATCTTCTTCCAGCTCTTTTACTAGCGGCGGGCCGGTCTTCTGCGTCATCTTCCCTCTTCTCTTCTTCAATGTTGACACGTCGCTCTTATGACGTCACAGTCCCATCATGCTCTGGGTGGTAACGACATAAAGGAGCGGGGTCATCCGGTGAGATGTTCAGCCGATCGGCAAGTGGTTATATCTGTTTTATAGATGTTTTATCTGTTTATGAATTTAGTTGTCTGGTAACTCTTTAACTGTTTTTTTTTTACATTAGGACTGCTTGGTAAATCAATCTGTGGGGAGCCAAAAAATCTATTGAGTACCATTGGAGGGCAGGTGACTCTATCCATAGACAAAGCTGAGTTCAGTTCCATCTACTGGTTTACAACTGAGGGGACGTTCCTTGCTAAAACATCACCAGGCGAGCCTGTGGAAATAGAGGAAACTGAGTATGAAGGAAAATTAAAAGCCACTGTTAATGGATCTTTAATTATAATGAACCTGACCAGAGAAGACCAAATCCAGTACACAGCGAATGTGCAGAGAATCGCATTAGGCCAATGTCTTCAGAGGTTTCACCTCCGAGTGTTCGGTAGGTCATGATCATTCTTTGGTGAAAGTGAATTGAACTGTTCTTGGCCCATGTACCCTATAGCCATGGGATGTACATCATAACGTGTTTCCCCAAAAGTAAGACCTACCCTGAAAATAAGACCTAGCGTTATTTTCCAGGAGGGCTAGAATATAAGCCGTACCCCGAAAATAAGCCTTAGTTTAAAATGCTTGTAAAATTCTATAATCCACTCTATTATAGTAGTATTTACTGCATACCTCCCAACTGGCACAGATTGTTCAACAGGTTCCCGGATTTCCGCAAGAGAGGTTATTTTCCCACATAACGGGAAAGACGAGTTCCCCCCACGCTCCTCAACACAGCAGCAGGGAAGGAGGAAGGAGCAAATGGAAAGAAGACAGGTAACCCCCCCTCTCCCCGCTATTCTACTGTAACTGCAGGTCCGGCAGCAGCACCCCCCCGCTCAACAACCGCTATGGCCATATCATTTTTTCGCCCCCCCCCCCGGTAGAACCCCCCCCTGCTCAACCACTCTTATTATTGTCAGATTGTTTTCCCGCGGCGTCCCGGGTAGCACCCCCACCCCCCCGCTCAACAACTCTTATGGTCAGATCATTTTCTCGGTAGAAGCCCCTCCCCCTTACTTTCTCCCTGGTGTGGAGAAAGCCTCTTGAGGGAGGAGGGGGCGAGCAAGAGTGTCAGTGTCCCACTAACACACAGCTCCTTTCTCTATCTGCAAAGTAGAGAGTGTCCCGACTTGCCTTCTCTCCCCCTCCCCCTCAAGAGGCTTTCTCCACACCAGGGAGAAAGCCTTGCATTACTGTGTGGAGTTACAGACAGAAGAACAGGAAGTGAGGATTTCTCAGAAGAAATAAGGACATTTAAAAGCAAAATAGAAGGATGAGGTAAGTGAAGGAGGACTGCACTAAGGTAAAGGAAGCTATTTAGGGGGGAAAAATTGTACCTTTACAACCCCTTTACTGTAAGTGAAATGTTGGGGTTTTGCATTTGAAATTTTGGCAAAATTTTGTCTTACTTTGCGCTGCAAAAAGATATTATAGAGGAACATCTAAGTAAATTAACCACTTCCCACCCAAGGACGTCATACAGGCCCATCGCTACAGGACAGGCAAGGCAAACAATTGCTTGGGGCCCCGAGCTGGCCGGGGGCCCCCAACTTCCCCTTCAATGCTGTAGCGTGGCCGAGCTCCTTCTGTCAGTCCGGCCGAGTACCGCGCGGTACAGGAGATTCAGTGTCCTGTTCCCGGCCGGACTGACAGGAAGTGCTCACTTTCTGTCAGTCCGGCTGGGAACAGGACACTGAATCTCCTGTACCGCTCGAGACCCGGCCGGAAGTGTCGTACCAAGGGGAGGCGGGCCACAAACTGGGGGTTGTCAGGTCGGCGCCCCCCCCCCCTCCGTGACTGAAGCAGCTGCAGGGAGACTTGAGACAGCTATTGTGATTCCTCTCACGGCCGCCGGCTGTCTGAGCGTCCCAGTCAGCGGTCAGCCTGAGGTACTGAATCGGGGTGGGGGGGTCTCTGCACTGGGGGGGGGGTCTCTGCACTGGGGGGGGTCTCTGAACTGGGGGGGTCTCTGCACTGGGGGGTGTCTCTGCACTGGGGGGGTCTCTGCACTGAGGGGGGGGTCTCTGCACTGAAGGGGGTCTCTGCACTGAGGGGGGTCTCTGCACTGAAGGGGGGTCTCTGAACTGAGGGGGGAACTGAGGGGGGGTCTTTGCACTGAGGGGGGGTGTCTCTGCACTGGGGGGGGGCTCGGCACTGAGGGGGGTCTCTGCACTGAGGGGGGTTTGCACTGAAGGGGGTCTCTGCACTGGGGGGTTTGCACTGAAGGGGGTCTTTGCAGTGAGGGAGGGGTCTCTGCACTGGGGGGGTTAGCACTGAGGAGGGTCTCTGCACTGAGGGGGTTTGCACTGAAGGGGAGGTGTGAACTTAAGGGGGGTCTGCACTGAAAAGAGTCTGTGTAACATGCAGAGGGTCCAGATCTATGGGGGGCTGTGTAATGTAAAGGGGCTCAGAGGTGCAGGGTACTGTGTAATGTAAAGGGGCTCAGAGGTGCAGGGTGCTGTGTAATGTAAAGGGGTCTAGAGGTGCAGGGGTGTCTCTGCATTGAGGGGGGGTTCTGCGGGGGGGGCGACATGTTCATTTTTCTTGGGGCCCCCTAATTCCTTCAAACGGCCCTGACGTCATATGACTAGTGTTAACCACTTCCCTGCCAAAGACATTCTTACAGTGATCAGTGGCTATATTTAGCATTTAATGGATTAAGATAAAAAGCCTTCTAATACTTACCTGAGCCCCATCTCTGTCCAGCATTGTCAATTAGTGTCTCGGCCATCTAAGATTGGCTGAGACAGGGCAGCGTCACCATTGGCTCCAACTGCTGTAAATCAGTCAGTCAGTCATTTAGGAGAGAGAGGGGTGGAGGCGGCTCCGTGTCTGAATAGACACACAGAACTGTGTCTCAGCCTGGGTGCCCCCATAGCAAGCTGCTTGCTGTGGGGGCACTCGACAGGAGGGAGGGACCTGAGAAGTGGAGGATCTGGGCTGCTCTGTGCAAATCCACTGCACAGAGCAGGTAGGTATAACATGTTTGTTATTTTTATATATATATATTGTTTGTAGAATTTTTAAGGAAAATAATGAATTTAACCACTTTAGCGCCGGACCATTATGCAGCTAAAGGACCTTGCCCCTTTTTGTGATTCGGCACTGCGTCGCTTTAACTGACAATTGCGCGGTCGTGCAACGTGGCTCCCAAACAAAATTGACGTCCTTTTTCCCCCCACAAATAGAGCTTTCTTTTGGTGGGATTTAATCTCCTCTGCAGTTTTTATTTTTTGCGCTATAAACAAAAATAGAGCGACAATTTTGAAAAAAATATATATTTTTTTTTACTTTTTGCTGTAATAAATATCCCCCAAAAAAAGATACCAAATTTTTTTTCCCCACAGTTTAGGCTGATACATATTCTTCTACATATTTTTGGTGAAAAAAATGGCAATAAGCGAGATTAACGATTGGTTTGCGCAAAATGTATAGGGCCAGATTCTTGTACATTGCCCGCCGGCGTAGCGTAAGCCATTTACACTACGTCGCCGCAATTTAACAGAGCAAGTGTCGTATTCCCAAAGCACTTGCTCCGTAAGTTGCGGCGGCGTAGTGTAAATGGCCCGGCATATCCCCGCGTAATTCAAAGGGGGCGGCTTGTATTTAAATTAAGCGCGCCCCCGCGTCGATCGAACTGCGCATGCGCCGGCTGCAAAAATAGCCCAGTGCGCATGCTCCAGCTCACGTGGAAAAACGTGAATGAAACCGACGTGAGCGTCGTTTACGTAAATCCCTATTCGCGAACGACTTAGTAAAACGACGTAACCGACAGAAAAAGACGATGCTGACCCGACGCCATACTTAACATGGCAACGACGGAACTTCGTAAGGTTACCCCTCATATAGCAGGGGTAGGTTTACGCTTACGGAAACGACGTAAACGACGACGGGGCGGCGTAAAAACCTTCGGGAATCATCGTATTAGGCTCATTTGCATAGGCAAATGAGAAATCAAGGTAAAGGCCACCTAGCGGCCAGCGATGTCATTACATCTACGATCCGACGGTGTAAGTGTTTTACACCTGTCGGATCTTCACTGTATCTATGCGTAAGTGATTCTAGGAATCAGACGCAAAGATACCCGGGGAAAAAAACGGATACGATGGTGTTTCCTGCGATAAACCGTCGTATCTCTTTTGAGAATCTGGCCCATAGCGTTTACAAAATAGGGGGTAGTTTTAAGGCATTTTTATTAATATTTTTTTTTTACTACTTAATGGCGGCGATCAGCGATTTTTTTTCATGACCTCGACATTATGGCGGACACATCAGACACTTTTTTGACAGATTTTTGGGACCATTGTCATTTTCACATTTTCAAACCACACAGGTAAGGTATTGCCGCGATCGTTAGAGCGAGAGCAATAATTCTAGCCCTAGACCTCCTCTGTAACTCAAAAAATGCAACCTATAGAATATTTTAAAAGTCGCCTATCGAGATTTTTAAAGGTAAAAGTTTGACGCCATGCCGCGAGCGGGCGCAATTTTTAAGCGTGACATGTTGGGTATCATTTTACTCGGCGTAACATTATCTTTCACAATATGTAAAAAAAATTGGGCCAAATTTTTTGTTATCTTATTTTTTAATTAAAAAAAGTGAATTTTTTCCAAAAAAAAAGTGCGCTTGTATGACCGCTGCGCAAATAAGGTGTGACAAAAAGTATTCCAATGACTGCCGTTTTATTCTCTAGGGTGTTAGAAAAAAATATATATATATATAATGTTTGGGGGTTTTAAGTAATTTTATAGCAAAAAAAAACTGTTTTAGTCTCGTAAACACAGAATCTGAAAAATAGGCACGGGGCTTAAGTGGTTGAAGGGGATGTACCCTTACGTGATTGTGCCCAGTCATGCCATTCTGCCGACGTATACCGGCGTTAGGCGGTCCTTAAGTGGTTAATCAGTTTTGGAATAAGGCTGAATCATAAAATGTGCAAAAAGTGAAGCGCTGTGAATACTTTCTGTATAAAGGATTTTTTGTGGGTTTTTGTGGTTTTCCTGACCAAGTGCTTTTCTGATCATCTACCAGGTGCGCTGAGTGTGGAATCCTGTAGTGGGCAGACCAACATATCTTCTGAGGGGGGAGTGGAGGTCACGCTACCTGTCCGCCAGACGGGCTTTGTGTCCATCACTTGGGTGACTCTCTGGGATTTGGTGCATTTTGCTGTAACTGAACCAGGACAACCGGTTGTAATTCAGGATCCTCGATACCAAGGACGTCTGAATGCCACCTCTAATGGATCTTTAATTATCACCGGACTTACCAGAGAAGACCAAGGAACATATGGAGCCTATGTGGTGACACCGACATCACAGCAATGTGCCCAACTCTACAACCTCAGAGTCACAGGTAAGGAATTGCAATGCACTGATATATAATGGATTCCTCACACTGGGAGTCTTGGATCCCGCACTGTCTCGGCCAACTCCAATTGGAATGCCTCCCCCTCTCATCTCTATCTTGGGCTGCAGAGAGAGAGAATTGAGATGAGTGACAGTGTTCAGTGTGCTGAGGGATGGCATCCCCAGCATCCCTTTACACGTGCTCTGGGCTGTCCCTGCTCTAGATGTTTTATGGTATGATAGATTGCATAGGATACACAGCCCCTGCCCATTCCCGCACCTCAGTAGTCCATCTAGAGATGTGATGTATAATGAGATGTACTAAGAGCCTTTTCACACTGACAGTGGGGGGGGGGGGCATCGGCGGCAAAGCATTGTTAGTTTTAGCAGCGCTTTACCGTAGTTTTAGAGATACTTTTAGCCCCCACTAGCGGCCAACTAAAGGGTTCAATGTGCCTCTTCCGAGGTGCTTTGCACTGAGCATTGATTTCAGGGGCGCTTTAGGAGCGGTGTATACACACACTAAAGCGCTTCAAAGAAGCTACTTGCAGGACATTTTTTGACGTCCTGCCGCTCCAGTGTGAAAGCACTTAGACTCTCACACTGGGATTGCAGATGAGGCTTTTTTCAGGCGCTATTTTTAACGCTAAAGCACCTGAAAAACGCCTCCAGGTTGAAAGACGTCTAATAGACCATCTCCTGTACTATTGTCTGCAGTCTCTGACCATCTCCTGTAATATGTCTGCAGTCTCTGGCCATCTCCTGTAGTATGTCTGCAGTTCCTGACCATCTCTTGTATCATGTCTGCAGCCTCTGACCATCTCTTGTATCATGCCTGCAGTCTCTGACCATCTCTTGTATCATGTCTGCAGTCTCTGACCATCTCTTGTATCATGCCTGCAGACTCTGGCCATCTCCTGTACTATGGGCCAGATTCAGGTAGAGTTATGCCGGCGTATCAGTGATACGCCGGCATAACTCTGACTTTGCGCCGGCGTATCTGTTTTCTGTATTCAGAAAACAAGATACGCCGGTTTGCAGGAAATATCCGACAGGCGTAGTTGTATTACGCCGTCAGATCTTAAATGCATTTTTAAAATGGCCGCCAGGGGCGTTCCCGCTGATTTACGCCGAGAATATGTAAATCAGCGAGATACGCCAATTCACGAACGTACGCCTGCCCGACGCAGTGACTTTACGCCGTTTCCGGAAGGGGTTTCCCGGCGTAAAGATAAAGCACAAAAAAGATGGCGCATCCTATGTTAAGTATGGACGTCGTGACCGTGGGAAATTAGAAAATGTTTACGTCATTTGCGTAACTCGTCCGTGAATAGGGATTTACGTTGATTACGTTCACGTCGAAAAAAAAAAAAAACTTCATAATTTGGAGCATGCGCACTGGGATTTTTCAATGGCCGATGCATGCGCAGTACGTTCAGCGCGGGGACGCGCCTAATTTAAATAGCATACGCCTCCTACCCGCCCAATTTAAATTAGGCCGCCCAATTTACGCTACGCCGCCGCAACTTTACACGCAAGTGCTTTGTGAATACAGCACTTGTGCGTAAAGTTGCGGCGGCGTAATGTAAATAGGAAAAGAACCGCTCACCATCCTGAATCTGACCCTATGTCTGCAGTCTCTGACCATCTCTTGTATCATGTCTGCAGTCTCTGACCATCTCTTGTATCATGTCTGCAGTCTCTGACCATCTCCTGTACCATGTCTGCAGTCTCTGACCATCTCCTGTACTATGTCTGCAGTCTCTGACCATATCCTGTACTATGTCTGCAGTCTCTGACCATCTACTGTAATATGTCTGCAGTCTCTGACCTTCTCTTGTATCATGTCAGCAGTCTCTGACCTTCTCTTGTATCATGTCTGCAGTCTCTGACCATCTCCTGTACTGACCAGTGATAATAAACAACTGTTGCACACAAGTGGCATTGTATAACATTCAGGTACGGCTTTCGTGCAACTTCTGAGGGTTAACTTCAAATGGCCCTCAAATTGCATGAAAGTCAGACCCTATGATGAACTATTGGAAACTATTAGAAACAAATGTTGTTGTTTTTTCAAAATTGTCAATTGCCAATTTTCAATATAGCGTAAAAAATAAAAACCGCAGATGTGATCAAATACCACCAAAATAAAGCTCCTCTGTGGGGAAAAAAAGGACATCAATTATGTTTGGGAGCCACGTCGCACGACCGCGCAATTGTCAGTTAAAGCGACTCAGTGCCGAATCGCAAAAAGTGGCCTGGTCTTTTAGCAACAAAATGGTCCGGGGGTTAAGTGGTTAAAGTCATTATCCAAACTCAAAGAACTGTACCACAGCGAGTCTGGTTTCACTTTCGTTTCTTATAAAAAGGGTTGCACAGTCTATGCCGAGGCTTTGGCGCCCCCCACCTGTCACAATGCAAAGTGCATTGTAGGTCTCTGAGTTTTCCATAGTTATGGCCCTTTTTTATTATTGGAAATCCACCTTCACTGGTCTTACTTGCCTGACCTTGGGCTCTGGCAGCCCATTGCAACCAGAAGTTGAATAATGATGTATTTTACAGATGAGCAAGATTTGTCAGAAACAAGAATAGAACTGTGGTGATGCACAGGAAATTTACAAATGTAATACAAACATTTCCTGTCAACCATTCCCCCTCAAAAAGACTTTGGATGATTTAGTAAGGCAAGGAAAAAAATATGGACAAGTGTGGTGACCAGGCCCGGACTGGGGGTACATCAGCGGCAGTTAATGATGGGATGTGGGGTTCCAGCACCTTGTACCTCTGGACCCCTTTACATTACACAGCACCCTGCACCTCTGGACCCCTTTACATTACACAGCACCCTGCACCTCTGGGCCCCTTTACATTACACAGCACCCTGCACCTCTTGACCCCTTACATTACACAGCACCCTGCACCTCTTGACCCCTTTACATTACACAGCACCCTGCACCTCTGGGCCCCTTTACATTACACAGCACCCTGCACCTCTTGACCCCTTACATTACACAACACCCTGCACCTCTTGACCCCTTACATTACACAACACCCTGCACCTCTTGACCCCTTTACATTACATAGCACCCTGCACCTCTGGACCCCTTTACATTACACAGCACCCTGCACCTCTGGACCCCTTTACATTACACAGCACCCTGCACCTCTGGACCCCTTTACATTACACAGCACCCTGCACCTCTTGACCCCTTACATTACACAACACCCTGCACCTCTTGACCCCTTTACATTACATAGCACCCTGCACCTCTGGACCCCTTTACATTACACAGCACCCTGCACCTCTGGACTCCTTTACATTACACAGCACCATGCACCTCTGGACCCCTTTACATTACACAGCACCCTGCACCTCTTGACCCCTTACATTACACAACACCTTGCACCTCTGGACCCTTTTACATTACACAGCACCCTGCACCTCTGGGCCCCTTTACATTACACAGCACCCCTTTACATTACACAGCACCCTGCACCTCTGGGCCCCTTTGCATTACACAGCACCCTGCACCTCTGGGCCCCTTTGCATTACACAGCACCCTGCACCTCTGGACCCTTTTACATTACATAGCACCACACTTCTGGACCCCTTTACATTACACAGCACCCTGCACCTCTGGACCCCTTTACATTACACAGCACCCTGCATCTCTGGACCCCTTTACATTACACAGCACCCTGCACCTCTGGACCCATTTGCATTACACAACACCCTGCACCTCTGGACCCATTTACATTACACAGCACCCTGCACCTCTTGACCCCTTACATTACACAGCACCTTGCACCTCTGGACCCCTTTACATTACATAGCATCACACCTCTGGACTCCTTTACATTACACAACACCCTGCACCTCTTGACCCCTTTACATTACATAGCACCCTGCACCTCTGGACCCCTTTACATTACACAGCACCCTGCACCTCTGGACCCCTTTACATTACACAGCACCCTGCACCTCTGGACCCCTTTACATTGCACAGCACCCTGCACCTCTGGACCCCTTTACATTACACAGCACCCTGCACCTCTGGGCCCCTTTACATTACACAGCACCCTGCACCTCTGGACCCCTTTACATTACACAGCACCCTGCACCTCTGGACCCCTTTACATTACACAGCACCCTGCACCTCTGGGCCCCTTTACATTACAGAGCACCCTGCACCTCTGGACCCCTTTACATTACACAGCACCCTGCATCTCTGGACCCCTTTACATTACACAGCACCCTGCACCTCTGGACCCATTTACATTACACAGCACCCTGCATCTCTGGACCCCTTTACATTACACAGCACCCTGCACCTCTGGACCCCTTTACATTGCACAGCACCCTGCACCTCTGGACCCCTTTACATTACACAGCACCCTGCACCTCTGGGCCCCTTTACATTACACAGCACCCTGCACCTCTGGACCCCTTTACATTACACAGCACCCTGCACCTCTGGGCCCCTTTACATTACAGAGCACCCTGCACCTCTGGACCCCTTTACATTACACAGCACCCTGCATCTCTGGACCCCTTTACATTACACAGCACCCTGCACCTCTGGACCCATTTACATTACACAACACCCTGCACCTCTGGACCCATTTACATTACACAGCACCCTGCACCTCTTGACCCCTTACATTACACAGCACCTTGCACCTCTGGACCCCTTTACATTACATAGCATCACACCTCTGGACTCCTTTACATTACACAACACCCTGCACCTCTGGACCCCTTTACATTACACAGCACCCTGCACCTCTGGACCCCTTTACATTACACAGCACCCTGCACCTCTTGACCCCTTACATTACACAACACCCTGCACCTCTTGACCCCTTTACATTACATAGAACCCTGCACCTCTGGACCCCTTTACATTACACAGCACCCTGCACCTCTGGACTCCTTTACATTACACAGCACCATGCACCTCTGGACCCCTTTACATTACACAGCACCCTGCACCTCTTGACCCCTTACATTACACAACACCTTGCACCTCTGGACCCTTTTACATTACACAGCACCCTGCACCTCTGGGCCCCTTTACATTACACAGCACCCTGCACCTCTGGGCCCCTTTGCATTACACAGCACCCTGCACCTCTGGACCCTTTTACATTACATAGCACCACACTTCTGGACCCCGTTACATTACACAGCACCCTGCACCTCTGCACCCCTTTACATTACACAGCACCCTGCATCTCTGGACCCCTTTACATTACACAGCACCCTGCACCTCTGGACCCATTTACATTACACAACACCCTGCACCTCTGGACCCATTTACATTACACAGCACCCTGCACCTCTTGACCCCTTACATTACACAGCACCTTGCACCTCTGGACCCCTTTACATTACATAGCATCACACCTCTGGACTCCTTTACATTACACAGCACCCTGCACCTCTGGACCCCTTTACATTACACAGCACCCTGCACCTCTGGACCCCTTTACATTACACAGCACCCTGCACCTCTTGACCCCTTACATTACACAACACCCTGCACCTCTTGACCCCTTTACATTACATAGCACCCTGCACCTCTGGACCCCTTTACATTACACAGCACCCTGCACCTCTGGACTCCTTTACATTACACAGCACCCTGCACCTCTGGACCCCTTTACATTACACAGCACCCTGCACCTCTTGACCCCTTACATTACACAACACCTTGCACCTCTGGACCCTTTTACATTACACAGCACCCTGCACCTCTGGGCCCCTTTACATTACACAGCACCCTGCACCTCTGGGCCCCTTTGCATTACACAGCACCCTGCACCTCTGGACCCTTTTACATTACATAGCACCACACTTCTCGACCCCTTTACATTACATAGCACCCTGCACTTCTGGACCCCTTTACATTACACAGCACCCTGCACCTCTGGGCCTCTTTACATTACACAGCACCCTGCACCTCTGGATCCCTTTACATTACATAGCATCGCACCTCTGGACCCCTTTACATTACACAGCCCTCCACAGCTTGATACACAGACCCCCCCTAACAGTTCTGGACCCCCTACATATTACACAGACCTCCCTACAGTACAGACCCCTCCCTACAGTACAGACCCCCTCCCTATAGTACAGACCCCCTGTACAATACAGACCCCACTACATTACAGCCCCCCTCTACAATACAGATCCCCCTACATTACAGATCCCCCCTACATTACAGCCCCCCTCTACAATGCAGACCCCCTCCTGACAGTACATACCCCCACCCTACAGTACAGACCCTCTCACTACAGTACAGACCCCCTACATTACAGACCCCCTCTACATTACAGACCCCTCTACATTATAGCCCCCCTACATTATAGACCCCTCTACATTACAGAGCCCCCCTACAAAATACATACATGACATGCGGCCCACCTGGCATATGCCCTCTGGCCAGTCCGGGCCTGGTAGTGACCCATAGGAACCATTTTATTTGGTGCAGGCATAACAGTATAAGAAGACTACTGATTGGTTGCTATGGTTTAGAAAATGGGGTCCGTAACGCACGGCAGGAGATTCAGTTTCCTGTTCCTGGCCAGGCTGAAAGGAAGTGAGCATTCAGTGTGCACTTCCTGTCAGTTCCGGCCAGGAACAGGAAACTGAATCTCCTGTACCGCACGGTAATGGGCCGGAGTCCAGGCTGACAGGAGGTAGGAAGAGGAGTTGCTCGGCCACGCTACACAGAGAAGGGGAAGTGATGACTCAAGGCAGCAGTGCTGCAGGCTCTCTATAGAGCGCTCAGGCGGCTGTAGGAAGCGCGGCAAGGGCGGCAAGCAAGGTCCCTGCTTTGGGGCCCCAGGCCAGCTCTGGGGCCCCAAGCAATTGCTTGGTTTGCCTGCCTTGTAGCAACGGGCCTGAATGTCTGACATTGGATTTTGTACCAACATTCAAATGTGATCCTACCGCTGTATGGCCAGCTTTATTCCCTAGGCAAACAGGAAGTGAGTTGAATGACATCATAGAGCATCCTTTAGCCCAGAAGATGACTAATGCCGCGTACACACGGTCGGAATTTCCGTCAAGAAAAGTTTGATGTGAGCTTTTGGTTGGAAATTCCGACCGTGTGTAGGCTCCATCTGACTTTTTCTGTCGGAATTTCCAACAGCATAAATTTGAGAGCTGGTTCTCAAATTTTCAGACGAGAAAAGTTCTTATCAGAAATTCCGATCGTCTGTAGGCAATTCTGACGCATGCTCAGGATCACTGAACTTCATTTTTCTCGGCTCGTCGTAGTGTTGTACGTCACCGCGTTCTTGATGGTCGGAATTTGGTGTGATCCTGTACATGCAACACAAGTTTGAGCCAAAATTCAGTCGGAAAAAAATCTACAGTTTTCTTGTTGGAATTTCCGATCGTGTGTATGCGGCATACCACTAGACCATGGTACTATAGGTATGTAGGGGAGAGTAGGGGAGAGTGTAGGGGAGAGTGTTGGAGATAAGGTAGGTACTACAATGAACTTATTTTGTTTTTAAAGGACCTGGGCTATGTACTAAAATAAATGTTGGGCTTTATGTGTTTTTTTGTTTTCCTTTTTTCAGGATTCTATCACGAGAAAACTCGTATGAATTACACAACAGAGAACACAATACGACTGGCGATATCTGGCTGTGTGTTATTGATCACTTGCTTTGTGCTTATCCATCACATGAAGACCGAAGTGATGAGTTCTTCTACCGACACACATGAACACCAGAGATGTACTAAAGTCCTCTAAGGCCGCGTACACACGAGGGGATATGTCCGCTGAAAACGGTCCGATGGACCGTTTCAGCAGACATCTCCGCTCGTGTGTATGGGCTAGCGGACAGATTTCTCCACCCGACAGATTTCAAAGCAAGCTTTGAAATCTATCCGGTGGGAATCTGTCCGCCCGACATGTCTGCTGGTTAGTACACTTACCAGCAGACATGTCGGCCCCCACCGCCGCCGCGCCGCTGCCGAATGGATTCGGCGCATGCGCGGAAGTGTTTTACTTCCTGGTGCGGTGACGTGGCGGTGACGCGGCGGCGTCAACGTCACCGCCGCGTCACCGCCACGTCACCGCACGCACCGTCCGGCGGCGGGGAATTTGATCCGATGGTGTGTACACGCCATCGGATCAAACTCCCGATCGGACATATCCGATGGAAATGGTCCGCGGACCGTTTTCATCGGATATGTCCGATCGTGTGTATGGGGCCTAATAATTTTCTGGATTCAATCCTTACAACTACTGATATCTGGCTGTGTGTTATTAATCGCTTTGTTCCTATCCATCACATAAGGACTTATGTAAGGAGTCCTTCCCCATCACATGAAGACCAAAGTGAGGAGTCCTTATTCATCACATGAAGACCAAAGTGAGGAGTCCTTACCTATTACATGAAGACCAAAGTGAGGAGTCCTTACCCATCACATGAAGACCAAAGTGAGGAGTCCTTACCTATTACATGAAGACCAAAGTAAGGAGTCCTTATTCATCACATGAAGACCAAAGTGAGGAGTCCTTATCCATCACATGAAGACCAAAGTGAGGAGTCCTTACCCATCACATGAAGACCAAAGTGAGGAGTCCTTACCCATCACATGAAGACCAAAGTGAGGAGTCCTTCCCCATCACATGAAGACTGAAGTGAGGAGTCCTTATCCATCACATGAAGACCAAAGTGAGGAGTCCTTACCCATCACATGAAGACCGAAGTGAGGAGTCCTTACCCATCACATGAAGACCAAAGTAAAGAGTCCTTACCCATCACATGAAGACCAAAGTGAGGTGTCCTTACCCATCACATGAAGACCAAAGTAAAGAGTCCTTACCCATCACATGAAGACCAAAGTGAGGAGTCCTTACCCATCACATGAAGACCAAAGTGAGGAGTCCTTACCCATCACATGAAGACCAAAGTGAGAAGTCCTTACCCATCACATGAAGACCGAAGTGAGGAGTCCTTACCCATCACATGAAGACCAAAGTAAAGAGTCCTTACCCATCACATGAAGACCAAAGTGAGGAGTCCTTACCCATCACATGAAGACCAAAGTGAGGAGTCCTTACCTATTACATGAAGACCAAAGTGAGGAGTCCTTACCCATCACATGAAGACCAAAGTGAGGAGTCCTTACCCATCACATGAAGACCAAAGTGAGAAGTCCTTACCCATCACATGAAGACCGAAGTGAGGAGTCCTTACCCATCACATGAAGACCAAAGTAAAGAGTCCTTACCCATCACATGAAGACCAAAGTAAAGAGTCCTTACCCATCACATGAAGACCAAAGTGAAGAGTCCTTATCCATCACATGAAGACCAAAGTGAGGAGTCCTTACCCATCACATGAAGACCAAAGTGAGGAGTCCTTACCTATTACATGAAGACCAAAGTGAGGAGTCCTTACCCATCACATGAAGACCAAAGTGAAGAGTCCTTATCCATCACATGAAGACCAAAGTGAGGAGTCCTTAACCATCACATGAAGACCGAAGTGAGGAGTCCTTACCCATCACATGAAGACCGAAGTGAGGAGTCCTTACCCATCACATGAAGACCAAAGTGAGGCGTCCTTCCGCATTACATGAAGACCAAAGTGAGGAGTCCTTACCCATCACATGAAGACCAAAGTGAGGAGTCCTTATCCATCACATGAAGACCAAAGTGAGGAGTCCTTAACCATCACATGAAGACCGAAGTGAGGAGTCCTTACCCATCACATGAAGACCGAAGTGAGGAGTCCTTACCCATCACATGAAGACCAAAGTGAGGCGTCCTTCCGCATTACATGAAGACCAAAGTGAGGAGTCCTTACCCATCACATGAAGACCAAAGTGAGGAGTCCTTACCCATCTCATAAAGACCAAAGTGAGGAGTCCTTATCCATCACATGAAGACTGAAGTGAGGAGTCCTTACCCATCACATGAAGACCAAAGTGAGGAGTCCTTACCCATCTCATAAAGACCAAAGTGAGGAGTCCTTATCCATCACATGAAGACCAAAGTGAGGAGTCCTTACCCATCACATAAAGACTGAAGTGAGGAGTCCTTACCCATCACATAAAGACTGAAGTGAGGAGTCCTTACCTATTACATGAAGACTGAAGTGAGGAGTCCTTACCCATCACATAAAGACTGAAGTGAGGAGTCCTTACCCATCACATGAAGACCGAAGTATGGAGTCCTTACCCATCACATAAAGACTGAATTGAGGGGTCCTTACCTATTACATGAAGACTGAAGTGAGGAGTCCTTACCAATCACATATAGACTTTTTTTTGTATTTCTCTATATTCTCTTCTACTGTATATTGGTATATCATGTTGTGTGCTTGATGTCTAAAGCCATACACTAATAGAATTTTATTTAAACCTTTCCCTCTGCTGCCTCCCAGCCTTTTTTCAAGCTTCTAAATGCCAGAAGGGGGAGGCGGGAATTTGGGTCATGTGACTGCTGTGATTGGCTGTCAGAAAAAAATTAGAAAGCTCCATATTGCAAGTATGGATTGGGAGCTTTCCCCACAAATAGACCTTTTTGGTGGTATTTGATCACCTCTGTTTTTTTTTTTTTTTTGCGCTATAAACCAAAATAGAGCGACAATTAAAAATATATAAGCAAAAATCTCCTCATTTTTTTTTTTTTAAAACAAAATTTTTCCTCAGTTTAGGCCGATACGTATTCTTCTACATATTTTGGGTAAAAAAACGCAATAAGTGTTTATTGATTGGTCTGCGCAAAAGTTATAGCGTCTACAAAATATGGGATATTTTTATGGCATTTTTATTATGATTTTTTTTTTTTTTACATGTTATGGCGGCAATTTGCGTTTTTTTTATGTGATCGTGACATTGCGACAGACATATCGGACACTTTTGACAAATTTTTGGGACCTTTCACATTTATACAGCGATCAGTGCTACAAAAATGCACTGATTATTGTGTAAATGAGACTGGCAGTGAAGGGGTTGACCAGTAGGGGGCACAGAAGGGTTTAAGTGTGTCCTAGGGAGTGATTCTAACTGTAAGGGGGCATGGCTATGCGTGACATGTCGCTGATCGCTGCTTCCGATGGAAGGGAGTAGACGATCGGTGTCCTGTCACCAGACAGAACAGGGAGGTGCCTGTTCTTTTTCTAACTCTGTCGGAATTTCCGACGGGAAAAAGTCAGATGGGGCACACACACGGTCGGGATATCCGATGAAAAAATTCCGTCTGACTTTTTCCATCGGAAATTCCGATCGTGTGTACGAGGCATTAGCTACTCTATCTAAAACGAAATAAAACATTTATTATACATGCACTTTAACCACATGCCGACCGCCGCACGCAGATATACGTCAGCAGAATGGCACAGGCAGGCAAAAGGACGTATATATGTGTCCCCTTTAAGAGGCGGTATTGGGGACTCGCACGCGCCCGCCTGCCGCCAGCCCCGTGAATCTGAGCGTGGGTGTCCGCAGGCATACCCGCGACCGTGTCACGGAGAGGAAGAACGGGGAGATGCCTATGTAAACAAGCATTTCCTCATTCTTCCTACTGACAGGACACTGATCACAGCTTCCTGTAATCGCGTCACACACAGCCCATCCCCCCTACAGTTAGAACACATCCCTAGGACACACTTAACCCTGTCAGCGCCACCTATGTACTGCAACATATTCTGCAGCTGGTATACTGCTGCAGAATGGCTCCCATGGGTGAGCCGTCATAGCTGTACGTCGACCCTTTAAGATGCTGTAGGAGGCGCACGCGCCCGCCCGCAGCGTGTGCCCGCCGGGGCACCCACGATCGCTCGTGACAGAGCGAGAACCGGGATCTGTGTGTAAACACACAAATCCCTGTTTTCTCAGGGGAGGGAGACAGATTGTGTGTTCATACTTAGTCTCTCCTCCTCTAGTCACTCCCATCCCCCCTATAGTTAGAACACACCTAGGGAACACAGCTAACGCCTTGATTGCCCCCTAGTGTTAACCCCTTACATGCAAGTGTCATTTATACAGTAATCAGTGCATTTTTATAGCACTGATCGTTGTATAAATGTCAGTGGTCCCTAAAATTTGTCAAAAGTGTCCGATATGTCCGCTGCAATATCACATTTCGGATAAAAAAATCGCAGATCACCGCCATGACTAGTAAAAAAAAAAATATTAATAAAAATGCCATAAAACGATCCCCTATTTTGTAGACGCTATAACTTTTGCGCAAACCGATCAATAAACGCTTATTGCAATTTTTTTACCAAAAAGAATACATATCGGCCTAAACTGAGGAACAATTAGCTTTTTTAAAAAAAAAAAACATGGGTCACGAAGCTCCGGGACCGCGGGACTCGCGGACCTGATCGCCGCTGGAGTCCTGCAATCGGTCCCCGGAGCTGAAGAACGGGGAGAGCTGTGTGTAAACACGGCTTTCCTGTTCTTCACTGTGGCGGCGTCATCGATCGTGTGATCCCTTTTATAGGGATACACAATCGATGACGTCACACCTACAGCCACACCCCCCTACAGTTGTAAACACACATTAGGTCACACATAACCCCTTCAGCGCCCCCTTGTGGTTAACTCCCAAACTGCAACTGTCATTTTCACAATAAACAATGCATTTTAAATGTGTCAAAATTGTATGAAGTGTCCGCCATAATGTCGCAGTCACGAAAAAAATCGCTAATTGCCGCCATTAGTAGTGAAATTTTTTTTTTTTATAAAAATGCAATAAAACTATCCCCTATTTTGTAAACGCTATAAATTTTGCGCAAACCAACCGATAAACGCTTATTACGATTTTTTTTTTTTTTACCAAAAATATGTAGAAGAATACGTATCGGCCTAAACTGAGGAAAAAAAATATTTTTTTTTATATATTTTTGTGGGATATTTATTATAGCAAAAAGTAAAAAAATAGTGCATTTTTTTCAAAATTGACGCTCTATTTTGGTTTATAGTGCAAAAAATAAAAACCGCAGAAGTGAGAAAATACCACCAAAAGAAAGCTCTATTTGTGGGAAAAACAGGACGCCAATTTTGGACACAATTATCTGTTAAAGCGACCCAGTGCCGAATAGCAAAACCTGGCCGGGTAGCTGCCTAAAGGTCTGGGTCTTAAAGGGGTAGTTCCCCCAAAAACCTTTTTTTTAACATTGATTGAGGCTCATTTTGTCAAGGGGAATCGGGTGTTTTTTTTTAGAATCGAAGCAGTACTTACCGTTTTAGAGATGCATCGTCTCCGTCGCTTCCGGGTATGGTCTTCGGGTCTGGGCGTTCCTATTTGATTGACAGGCTTCCGACGGTCGCATACATCGTGTCACGAGTAGCCGAAAGAAGCCGAGCGCCGTGCGGCTCTATACTGCGCCTGCGCACCGTCGTTCGGCTACTTTCGGCTACTCGTGACGCGATGTATGCGACCGTCGGAAGCCTGTCAATCAAATAGGAACGCCCAGACCCGAAAACCATACCCGGAAGCGACGGAGACGATGCATCTCTAAAACGGTAAGTACTGCTTCGATTCTAAAAAAAAACACCCTATTCCCCTTGACAAAATGAGCCTCAATCAATGTTAAAAAAAAGGTTTTTGGGGGAACTACCCCTTTAAGTGGTAAATATTGTGCCTGGGGGTGTCCTTTAGTAGCGCATCTTTCCGAAGTTTCCGTGTTTTACAGTAACGTAGCAAAATAAAATTTCTAAAGGAAAAATGTCATTTAAAATTGTTTGCAGCTGTAATGTATCGTTGGTAATATAGGTGAAAAAACATTAAAAAAAAACGCCAAAATTAAAAAAAAAATGCTTATTTCTATTAAAAGGGATGTTAACATTCCTTGTAATAGGAATAAAAGTGATCAAATTTAAATAAAGGGACCATCTAAAAAAAATAAAATAAAAGGTAAATAAAAAATAAATAAAAAATTGGTCTTTGGGTGTCATTGACACCTTCCTTCATATCGTAACCCTATAAAGATACTCTTAAAGAAAGAAAAAATTGGCACTGCTGTCATAAATTAAAATGATATGCACCTGTCAAACAAGTGTGGAAAAATTGGTCTTTGGGTGTCGGTGGCGCCTTCACACCTTAACCCTATAGAGGTGCTCTTTTTATGAAAGCAAGATTGGCCTTGCTGTCAAAAATTTAAATGATATACACCTGTAAAACAGGTGCGGAAAAATTGGTCTTTCTTTGGGTGTTAATTGTGCCCATGAAACCTACACCAAAAAAAAATCTTCCAGATGAAATCAACACCCACAACACTGGGCAGCCTAGAAGTCCTGCAGTGATTCCACATCCAAAAAACACTTAATCAGAGACATCGGCATCAAGGGCTTGATAGCTGCTGGTAATACAGGAATGATTAATTTTGATAAATGTCAGACGGTCCACCGAGTCTGTGGACAGACGCGTTCTATTATTGGTAACAAAACCTCTGGATGCCCGTTCAGAAAGCATGCTAAATGCAGGGCAGCCCAGCAGTTCAATAGCATTCTGGGCTAGTTCTGGCCATTAGTCAATTCTCATGACCCAGTAGATCATCGACTGGAAAGCTAAAGGTCAGGTATCTGAGTCATCAGCTGTAGTTAATCAAATGGGCTTTTAGGCAGCAATATAAAGAATATAGAAGTATTGTATAGGTTATATAAAGCAGTATTTATTGCCAAAATCCCCGGTAACCACATGAGTTAGAACAAGTTGGAACATATGTATAAATAAAATAAAATAAAGGTCAACATTCCTGAATACAGTGTGCATAGAAAATACATATACAGTTTTGTATCGTTGAGCCCCGACGCGTTTCGACCAATCCGGTCTCTTCAGGGGGCAAAAATGTTTCTAGAAAATAATAATATTAAGGTATGAATTCAAAGTAAGTACATAACATCATATAAAACAATAAAATGGTATACTGATATAGTTACCACTGAATCAGGAAATGGATAACATAAAAAGCCGCTGTGAGGTCCGGAGGGGCCTGACTGCCCCCGCCCATCCAAAGCGGCGGAGGGGCCTGCCCCAGGGAACCTGCAAGGAGCCACACAAAGAGCATCCGCCAGGAGCAACGGAGGGGCAGTCACCTGCAGAGGAACACCCACAAAGCCCATGATTAGTGGAAATGATTATTTCGGGTAGGTTGGTTAAATAGTTAATTGCTGGTTTACAGCCAATTAATGTATAGGTACATATATTAGGGTAATATAGTGGTACAGGGGCTGAGGGCAAATGCCAATTGCCAACATATATAGGGAGAGTAAAGGCATACTTGAGGGTCCAATACGAGTAAGATAATTGGGAGTATAAAATTAAGTGAGAAATTGCTGTAATGAGAATCAGTGAATACAAGTGAATGAGATAGTGAGTGTAAACTGATAAGGTGGGCGATTGCCAAAATAAGACAGACCAATGGTGAAATAAGTGTGTGAAATAAGAGTGAAAGTTGAAGTGAAAAACAATATGGTGAGAGTGAAATAAAAAATAGGAAGGTGGATGATTAGTCCCTCAATGAAATGGGGGATGGTGTAAGTGAGTGTGGTGAAGAGTGAAAGGATCTTAAAAAGCATGAATAAGTGAGATATTTACCTGATAAAATCAAGGGTTGAGGTTGGATAAAGTAATTATGGAACCCAGACAGCAGTTATGCATTCTAGGAAAGGACACAATGCCAGAAAATAGGGACAGAGATGCATTAGCATCCAATCTGGCCTACATGGAACCTTGTGATGGTTCCCTGATGAGCTGCTCCCTATATATGCCCCTTTGTGGGTGTGGTGATCAGATGATCACATGCAGGTGGACTGCCTCCCTCCATTGAGCCATGGGGAGGCTTATGGCGGGGAATGGCCAAACCCCCCCACCCTCATGGGGGATGGGGCCGGGCCCTCGGTTACTTCCCGGCTGGGGGAGGGGGGACAGTCCCTGTCCCCCTTCCCATTGCTCGTGGGGTGCTGGAGCCAGTCCCCAGACGCCCCATTGAGCTTTTCCCAGCTGGTGGTGTTCCTTGGATCCTCCCCGTTCAAGCCGCGGCGCAGCGCGCAAGCACGCTCCTGGGCGTGCGTGCAGCGTTTTGACGCCGCGTTGCTGTGTCGGGGATGACGACATTGTCGGGGCTGGTTTAGCCCTCCAGGAACGCCGAGGAAGCCACACGTGGGCTGCCATTTCGGCGGCCATAAGCCTCCCCATGGCTCAATGGAGGGAGGCAGTCCACCTGCATGTGATCATCTGATCACCACACCCACAAAGGGGCATATATAGGGAGCAGCTCATCAGGGAACCATCACAAGGTTCCATGTAGGCCAGATTGGATGCTAATGCATCTCTGTCCCTATTTTCTGGCATTGTGTCCTTTCCTAGAATGCATAACTGCTGTCTGGGTTCCATAATTACTTTATCCAACCTCAACCCTTGATTTTATCAGGTAAATATCTCACTTATTCATGCTTTTTAAGATCCTTTCACTCTTCACCACACTCACTTACACCATCCCCCATTTCATTGAGGGACTAATCATCCACCTTCCTATTTTTTATTTCACTCTCACCATATTGTTTTTCACTTCAACTTTCACTCTTATTTCACACACTTATTTCACCATTGGTCTGTCTTATTTTGGCAATCGCCCACCTTATCAGTTTACACTCACTATCTCATTCACTTGTATTCACTGATTCTCATTACAGCAATTTCTCACTTAATTTTATACTCCCAATTATCTTACTCGTATTGGACCCTCAAGTATGCCTTTACTCTCCCTATATATGTTGGCAATTGGCATTTGCCCTCAGCCCCTGTACCACTATATTACCCTAATATATGTACCTATACATTAATTGGCTGTAAACCAGCAATTAACTTTTTAACCAACCTACCCGAAATAATCATTTCCACTAATCATGGGCTTTGTGGGTGTTCCTCTGCAGGTGACTGCCCCTCCGTTGCTCCTGGCGGATGCTCTTTGTGTGGCTCCTTGCAGGTTCCCTGGGGCAGGCCCCTCCGCCGCTTTGGATGGGCGGGGGCAGTCAGGCCCCTCCGGACCTCACAGCGGCTTTTTATGTTATCCATTTCCTGATTCAGTGGTAACTATATCAGTATACCATTTTATTGTTTTATATGATGTTATGTACTTACTTTGAATTCATACCTTAATATTATTATTTTCTAGAAACATTTTTGCCCCCTGAAGAGACCGGATTGGTCGAAACGCGTCGGGGCTCAACGATACAAAACTGTATATGTATTTTCTATGCACACTGTATTCAGGAATGTTGACCTTTATTTTATTTTATTTATACATATGTTCCAACTTGTTCTAACTCATGTGGTTACCGGGGATTTTGGCAATAAATACTGCTTTATATAACCTATACAATACTTCTATATTCTTTATATTGCTGCCTAAAAGCCCATTTGGGGAACCCTTCTTTGTGTCTTTTTTGTAATTTCGGGGCGAGCAGCTTAACTATGTTCTCAATATGTGTCCTCTCTCTTTCGCATTAACACTTGGGGGCCAAAACCCCCCTTTCTCCCCTGACATATTGAGATTGACATTAATTGTGTGTTTTTCCATGTTCAGCTTCAACCCCTGCATACCCAACCCATGACTCATATTTCTGGTGCATCTTACATCAGCTTGGTGTTGAGGTCTTCAGAAGGTTTATTATTTTTCCTTCTGTGTTTTGGGGGGACTGTACCCCTAATCCCCCCTCTTTTGCTCGCTTCGGAAGTAACTGCAAGACAGACTTCTGTATTCTAGCATGTTCAATTACTCCTACCGAATATTTGTCCCAATTATATCTAACAAGCTTGGGGTTTATAGCCATGGTATTAACACGCTATTTGTGTCTATACATAGATTGACATTAATTGTGTGTTTTTCCATGTTCAGCTTAAACCCCTGCATACCCAACCCATGACTCACATTTCTGGTGCATCATACATCAGCTTGGTGTTGAGGTCTTCAGAAGGTTTATTATTATTTTTCCTTCTGTTTTTTGGGGGGACTGTACCCCTAATCCCCCCTCTTCTGCTCGCTTCGGAAGTAACTGCAGGACAGACTTCTGTATTCTAGCATGTTCAAATACTCCTACCGAATATTTGTCCTAATTAAATCATATCCAACAAGCTTGGGGTTTATAGCCATGGTACTAACACGCCATTTATGTCTATACATTATCTACATAATATGCCTGTATAAAATACCCCCTTCCCCTTTTTTTGAGGTTCAGTATATGGATGTCAACTGTCACATATGGTTTTTATAATGTATTGTGGCCGCTTGTTCTTTCCGGCGGGGAATGGCCAAACCCCCCCACCCTCATGGGGGATGGGGCCGGGCCCTCGGTTACTTCCCGGCTGGGGGAGGGGGGACAGTCCCTGTCCCCCTTCCCATTGCTCGTGGGGTGCTGGAGCCAGTCCCCAGACGCCCCATTGAGCTTTTCCCAGCTGGTGGTGTTCCTTGGATCCTCCCCGTTCAAGCCGCGGCGCAGCGCGCAAGCACGCTCCTGGGCGTGCGTGCAGCGTTTTGACGCCGCGTTGCTGTGTCGGGGATGACGACATTGTCGGGGCTGGTTTAGCCCTCCAGGAACGCCGAGGAAGCCACACGTGGGCTGCCATTTCGGCGGCCATAAGCCTCCCCATGGCTCAATGGAGGGAGGCAGTCCACCTGCATGTGATCATCTGATCACCACACCCACAAAGGGGCATATATAGGGAGCAGCTCATCAGGGAACCATCACAAGGTTCCATGTAGGCCAGATTGGATGCTAATGCATCTCTGTCCCTATTTTCTGGCATTGTGTCCTTTCCTAGAATGCATAACTGCTGTCTGGGTTCCATAATTACTTTATCCAACCTCAACCCTTGATTTTATCAGGTAAATATCTCACTTATTCATGCTTTTTAAGATCCTTTCACTCTTCACCACACTCACTTACACCATCCCCCATTTCATTGAGGGACTAATCATCCACCTTCCTATTTTTTATTTCACTCTCACCATATTGTTTTTCACTTCAACTTTCACTCTTATTTCACACACTTATTTCACCATTGGTCTGTCTTATTTTGGCAATCGCCCACCTTATCAGTTTACACTCACTATCTCATTCACTTGTATTCACTGATTCTCATTACAGCAATTTCTCACTTAATTTTATACTCCCAATTATCTTACTCGTATTGGACCCTCAAGTATGCCTTTACTCTCCCTATATATGTTGGCAATTGGCATTTGCCCTCAGCCCCTGTACCACTATATTACCCTAATATATGTACCTATACATTAATTGGCTGTAAACCAGCAATTAACTTTTTAACCAACCTACCCAAAATAATCATTTCCACTAATCATGGGCTTTGTGGGTGTTCCTCTGCAGGTGACTGCCCCTCCGTTGCTCCTGGCGGATGCTCTTTGTGTGGCTCCTTGCAGGTTCCCTGGGGCAGGCCCCTCCGCCGCTTTGGATGGGCGGGGGCAGTCAGGCCCCTCCGGACCTCACAGCGGCTTTTTATGTTATCCATTTCCTGATTCAGTGGTAACTATATCAGTATACCATTTTATTGTTTTATATGATATGTACTTACTTTGAATTCATACCTTAATATTATTATTTTCTAGAAACATTTTTGCCCCCTGAAGAGACCGGATTGGTCGAAACGCGTCGGGGCTCAACGATACAAAACTGTATATGTATTTTCTATGCACACTGTATTCAGGAATGTTGACCTTTATTTTATTTTATTTATACATATGTTCCAACTTGTTCTAACTCATGTGGTTACCGGGGATTTTGGCAATAAATACTGCTTTATATAACCTATACAATACTTCTATATTCTTTATATTGCTGCCTAAAAGCCCATTTGGGGAACCCTTCTTTGTGTCTTTTTTGTAATTTCGGGGCGAGCAGCTTAACTATGTTCTCAATATGTGTCCTCTCTCTTCAGCTGTAGTTAATTAGCTCATGTAAATTAGGTCTGGTCCTGGAGACAGGGTGTCTGCTAAGAGATGTATTAAGGATGATGTGTATTGGGGGGGGCTCGTTGGGTAACCATTTTGTGATGTTGTGGGTTGATCCAGCCCATATTGCCTGTGGTTACTGCAGTATCCTAAATTGTATATAAGAGCCTGTATTTCTCAATAAAGTCATTCCCTGTTTTGAACTTCATACAGAGCTGTGTCTCGTATTATTCTTATGGGTATTGTTTGCCTGACTGTGGAGTGTCGGTAGCTGCCTTGCGTTCGGGAATGGAATATCCTAAACGTCTTTAACCCCTTTCTCATTTGGGGTGCCGTTACACACACTAACTATATAATAGCACCGAAGAGAGCACTGTTTTATCTCTCTCTCTACACGATATCACACTGAAAATGGCTTTAGAGAAAATAGAGTCATCATGACAGCGATCAATCATGCCTCTGACAGTGCTCTGTGCCCTGATTGGGCAACGCTTTCTTTGCTTCAGCCAAACAGGGCTGTCAATGAACTGTGCCGCGGGGCAGTGCATTGTGGTCATTCGGCGGGCTGAACAAACGGTCAAACGCCCTGATAATTCGGTTGTTCGGCGAACGTTCAAACAATGTTCGGCCCAAACTCATGCTCGGGTCGAACGGTTCGTCCATCGCCATTCAATAAAGGGGTGTTCCAGCCAAAAATGGTGTTTATTAAAAGTCAGCAGCTACAAAAAGTGTAGCTGCTGGCTTTTAATAAACACTCACTTACCTGCTCCTGCGTTCCAGCGACGCGCCGACCGGGGCTCCGCTCCTCTCCCCCCCTCCCCGGCCGGCGTCTCCATCCCGACTATGGGCACCCAGCCGTAACAGCCTTCGGCTCCACGGCCGGGCACCCACTGCGCATGCGCGAGCCGCACTGCGCATGCGCGCGCGGCGCGGCTCGTCGCTGATTGGACAGGCGATCGTATGGGACCTGTCATGTGTCCCATGCGATCGCCTACAGGGAGGGGCTGGTGTAGGCGATCAAGGCTTAATCGCCTAACCAGCCCCTCGGCGGAAGCAGGAAGTGAGACAGGAAGTCCAACTCCTCCTGAAAAAAAAATTACATGCCAAATGTGGCATGTAAGGGGGTGAGGAGTGGATTAAGGGAAACGTAATTTTTAGGGTGGAACTCCTCTTTAAGCTAAGGGAAAACAAAGGTAAATAAGATATGAAATAAAAATACAAAGTTTTTTTTTCTACAAAACTTTTATTAGGTTGTTCATGAGTGAGGCAAGAAGGAACTAACGAAGGCAACTATTAGCGGATTTAACGTCAGCTTTCAGGCAACATTTTTTCTAGTTTTGGATAGAGCGAGGAGGGTTTAGAATCTCTGTCAGGCTTTTCCCTTCTCTATCCAAATCTGAATACAAATATTGTTTTAGATATACACAATAATTACAAAAATAATTTCCCTTGTTTAAATTCCCCCCTAGTTACAAATCACAGACATTGTTGTGGATTTTTAGAGATTCGTATAGCCTCCACGTTGGCCAAGACAAAAAAGACGTCTGGTACGTATGATTTGGTGGTGTGTAGTACATTCCATTGAGGTTGGTCAATCCACAGGCATTGAACCACCAGCCGGCTTGCACTCTCTGACTGCAGCTCTTGAATAGCATGTCATCTAGGCGACATCTCGGAGTGCAACCATCATGGGCGGAATTCTGGGTGCTGAAAGCTCTGCCATACTGATTCTCTGAGGCTTCAGTTCCCTCGAATGCATCTCCTGAAAGAAGAAATGTTAGAATAGTTGGGTGTTTGGACATTTGTTTTAGGATCTTGAGTCTCCACTCTAAATCGGATTGGTCATATCTTAAACATCTGGACACGTAATATAATTTCAACTGGATGGAGAAAAGAAAGAAATTACCTTCTCCTATGCTTAATAGATTTACTGGTACCACATCCTTTTTATATTACATCTGAACATAACAAAATTCCTAACAGAAAAAAAATGAAGTAGGACTTTAGTGGTACCACACACACCATATATGAATTAACAACTTCTGCATCCGGAAGGTTTACCACCACCCCTCGGCGATCCGTGACTTAAAGCGGGACTGCGGTATTGTGGCGGACAAGTCTGACACTAAGGGCCAGATTCTCAAAAGAGATACGACGGTGTATCGTAGGAAACACCGTCGTATCTCTGTTTTTTTTACTGAGTATCTATGCGTGTGATTCCTAGAATCACTTACGCAAAGATACAGTGAAGATCCGACAGGTGAAGATCCGACCAGAATCTCCTCCTGGTGGAGGAGATTCTAATACTTTCCCCACCACCAAGAGGACTGGGATTCACCGGTGCCGCTGCCTTAACCCGCTTGCTGTCTCCGCTTCAATCGAAAGACCCACTTTCTCCCAGCAGCCAATCAGAGGAGGATTTTCCCTCTGGACATGCTGGCTGGAGAGTATATCTGTGGTAGACGCCTGAGATGAGACGTTCTATGGCCCGCGTTCCAGGTGTGGCACCCACCTTCAGGGTGCGCGCATCCATGGGCCCCGCCATCGAGGCCTGCCTGGCCGAAGCTGTGCACCAAGTGGAGATTCACCCTGACGTTGAGAGGGGCCCCAGCGGCTTGCTGGGTCCCAGATCCTAAGCTGGGAGCTGTACGGTGGAGAATTGGTTCGGGAGACCCAAAGGCAGAGGTTGTCCGCGAGGCCTAGGCGAACCACCGTGGATCCGGTCATCACTACATGACAGGTACACTTCAACTGTCCTTTGATGACTCTAGAGAAATGATTTACTGGGAGGATCCATTAGTTCTACCCCTTTGAAAAGTATGGAAATTCCTCAGGTCTGTGGCAGAGGCCCTAATTCCTCCCAGTGACTATTGCAAGTGACCTTTCGGCTGCCAGGCCCAAATTAGATGCCTGTCCAGGGCGCTTTACCCACTCTGACGGGAGTGGCGACGTTTATGACTGTACTAAGAGCAAGCTGCTATCTATAATATCCAAGGCCTGATACTGCAGTTTTCTTCCGCTCATCGACCTTTCTCTATAGTGTGCCATGTTGATGTTGGCCATGTTGGGCCTTGGAATAAAACTTTGAAAATGTAACCTGATGTCTGGACACTCGCTTATTCACTTTCTACAAGTATTCACCCCTAGACAAGTATAATTGGTAACTTAATACGCCGACCCCAAAATCAACCAGCGGCTCCTTCGGGGGTGAGCGATACAGAAGTATAAAGCAGGGTTAGGTTATAAAAATATCTCCCAAGCTTTAAACATCTCACAGAGCTTCTGTTCAATCCATCATCCGAAAATGGAAAGAGTATGGCACAACTGCAAACCTACCAAGACATGGCCGCCCACCTAAACTGACCTGGCCAGGCAAAGAGGGCATTCATCAGAGAAGCAGCCAAGAGGCCCATGGTAACTCTGGAGGAGCTGCAGAGATCCACAGCTCAGGGGGGAGAATCTGTCCACAGGACAACTATAAGTGGTGCTCTCCACAAAACTACCCTTTATGGAAGAGTGACAGGAAGAAAGACATAAGAAGTCCTGTTTGGAATTTGTGAGAAGCCACGTGGGGTAGGGGATACAGCAAACATGTGGAAGAAGGTGTTCTGGTCAGATGAGACCAAAATGTAACTTTTTTGCCTAAAAGCAAAACGCTATGTGTGGCGGAAAACTAAGGCCCCGTACACACGACCGATTTTCTCGGCAGAATCCAGCGAGAAGCTCGCTGGGAGACATATTCTGGCGAGAAGCTCGATCGTGTGTACACTTCCGACGAGCGTCCCGTCGGGAAGCTCGTCGAGCCAAAAAAGAGAGCACGCTCTCTTTTTCCTCGTTGTTCAATGAGGACTTTGGCTCGACGAGCTTTTCCGACCGCTCATCGGGAACCTCGTCGAGCGGAACGATGGGTTTAGCCCAACGAGGTTCTCGGTCGTGTGTACGCGGCCTTACACTGCACATCACCCTGAACACAGGCTTTTTTTTCAGCAGGGACAGGGGAGCTGGTCAGAGTTGATGGAGCCAAATACAGGACAATCTTAGAAGAAAACCTGTTATGCCATGTACACACGGTCGTTTTTTGTCTTGTAAAAAAACATAGTTTCATTTTAAAAAAGGACGTTGCCTACACACCATCGTTTTCTGAAAATGCTCTTGCAAAGCGCGGTTACGTACAACACGTACGACGGCACTCTGTTCCATTCAAGCTCGCGTCATTACTTGCTTCTGAGCATGTGCGGGTTTAAAAACGTTGTTTTAAACATCGTTTTAGCGTACACGCGATCATTTTTTTTATGACACAATTAACGACATTCTGAAAAACGACATAAAAAATTGAAGCATGTTCGAATTTTTTTTGTTTCGTTTTTCAAAAGACATAAAACAACGTTTTGCCCACACACGATCATTTTATATGACTTTTTTAAAACGACCGTGTGTACGCGGCATTAGAGTCTGCAAAAGGCTTGAGACTGGGGGGGAAGTAACACTTCCAGCAGGACAACGACCCCAAAGTAGTGTTGCTCACGAATATTCGTATTGCGAATATTCGGCTCGAATATGGCATATTCGAGTATTCGCGATATATTCCGAATTTCGCGGTGAATATTCGCTATTTCGAATATTCTTATTTTTTCAATTTTTTTTTTAGAACAGATCACATCCTAGAGATCCCCATCGACGTCTAAAAGCATTGCTGGTATGATTAGAGACCTTGGGCCGAGTAGCTGCAGCGATCATTTTATATTGCCGAAAAATCGCAATGCGATTATTCGGCAATAGCGATATCGCGCGATTATTTTCGAGAAATTCGCAATATTGTTTTTAGCTAAAATAACACATATATTCGATTTCAGAGTGTTACTGTCGAAATTCCGCAATCAATTTCTCATTCGCATTTTTGCGAAATTACGATAAAATATCAAGAATATTCTGAGCCAATCAGAGTGCTCCTTCCGCATTTGCCGAATATTCGCAATTATTTTGTATTGTAATATATCACGAATATTCTGAGCCAATCAGAGTGCTCCATTCCGCATTTCTCGAAATTTCGCAATTATTTTGTATTATAAAATATCACGAATATTCTGAGCCAATCAGAGTGCTCCTTCCGCATTTCTCGAAATGTCATTCGCATTCGTAATTCGCATTCGCATTCGCAATAGCGAAATTTCGCAATCATTTCATTTCCAAAAAATATTGCGAATATTCGCATTTAACGAATATATCTCGAATATTCGACTATATATTCGAGATATATCGCGAAATCGAATATGGCATATTCTGCTCAACACTACCCAAAAGTACAGCCAGAGCTACAATGGAATGGTTTAGATCAAAGCCTATTCACGTGTTAGAATGGCCCAGTCACAGTCCAGACCCAAATCACATTGAGAATCTGTGGAAAGACTTGAAAATTGCTGATCACAGACGCTCTCCATCCAATCTGACAGAGACTGAGATATTTTACAAAGAAGAATGGGCAGAAATGTCCCTCTCTAGATGTGCAAAGCCGGTAGAGACACCCCCAAAAAGACTTGCAGCTGTAATTGCAGAGAAAGGGGGTTCTACAAAGTATTAACTCCGGGGGGCGGAGTTGGTCCATCACATAAAATCCCAATAAAACACATTTACATCTTTTGGATGTAATATGACAAAATGTGGAAAATTGTAAAGGGGTGTGAATACTTTTTCAAGGCACTGTGACATCTCAGAGCCGCAAAGGATTTCAGTGCTTCAAGTCTAAATGGGGAGTGGGTTGCTGTGTTATGCCCAGCATGTGTTTCCTTGGGTTAAGCTCAAATTGATATCTGAATGGTGAAGTATATACGCCTGGGGCCACCAGCTCAACATATATTCTTAGTACTGGCCCAGGGGGAAAATGCCCCCCATGCCAATCTACCCCTGTGCCCCACTCAATTTAAAAATCAAGTAAAAACTATATTCACATTAACAGTAATTATACAGACGGCACAGTTGACTGTTTACCATTGACATTTCCGAATCCTTGTTCATAGCTGCTCCATGATCCGTTGAAATATACTCCGTCTATGCCATTACGAAACTCGATATAAGTCCATCCTCCACTCTGTGTTATTTCACAGAAAACCTGCAGGGGGAGCACAAAGCATCATGAAAAAAGCCTTAAGGGTGTCATAAACCAGTTCATGTAATATAAAAATTTACAGAAGAAATTAAAAAAAAATATATATAACAACTTGCTACCAGTGGCGGCAGGTGCTCAACATTTTTTGGGGGGACGCAAACAAACTTAAAAAAAGCCCACAAATTGCAGCTACTGTTCCCATCAAACGCAGCCACTGTGCCATCAATTGCCGCCACTGTGCCCATCAATTGCCGCCACTGTGCCCATCAATTGCTGCCACTGTGCCCATCAATTTCTGCCACTGTGCCCTTCAAACGCAGCCACTGTGCCCATCAAACGCAGCCAATGTGCCCTTCAAACGCAACCACTGTGCCCATCAATTGCCACCACTGTGCCCATCAAACGCAGCCACTGTGCCCATCAAACGCAGCCACTGTGACATCAATTGCCACCACTGTGCCCATCAAACGCAGCCACTGTGACATCAATTGCCACCACTGTGCCCATCAAACGCAGCCACTGTGACATCAATTGCCACCACTGTGACCAGCAAAAGCAGCCACTGTGCCATCAATTGCCGCCACTGTGCCTATAAAACGCAACCACTGTGCCCATCAAACATAGCCACATGCCCATTAAACGCAGCTACTGTGCCCATCAAACACAGCCACTGTGCCCATCAAACTCAGCCACTGTGCCATCAATTGCCACCACTGTGCCCATCAATTGCCACCACTGTGCCCATCAATTGCCACCACTGTGCCCTTCAAACGCAGCTAATGTGCCATCAAATGCTGCCACTGTGCCATTAAACGCAGCCACACTGCCCTTCAATTGCCACCACTGTGCCCATCAAACGCAGCCACTGTGCCCATCAAACGCAGCCACTGTGCCCATCAAACGCAGCCACTGTGCCATCAATTGCCACCACTGTGTCCATCAATTGCCGCCACTGTGCCCATCAAATGCAGCTAATGTGCCATCAATTGCCGCCACTGTGCCATACACTTCTATGTGGACACCCAGTCAGACTTTGTTTTCTTACCTGAAAAGGGGCAATCGCTCCATCTGGTTGGATTAGATAGACTCCCCGAGTTGCATTGTTGTCTTTCTGCCATATATCGGAGCAATCACGTCCTAAAAAATACGGTAAAACATTCTAACCATAGTTGTGTTTCATCTACAAACTAACTAAAATCTTAGGGCCAGATTCTCAAAGACTAACTCCGGCGTATCTCCACGTAAGTCCAAATCTGTTACACATAAATTCGGCCAAGATACGAGCGGCGTAATTCTCCTACGCCGTCGTATCTTGGGTGCATGTTTAAGCTGGCCGCTTGGTGGCGCTTACGTTGATTTCCACGTCTAATATGCAAATGAGCTGTATACGCCAATTCTCGAATGTTTGTGCGCCCGTCGAAAATAGTTACGCCATTTACGTAAGACATACGTCGGCGTAAAGATAAAGCTGCTCTCTAGGTGGCGCAACCCATGCAAGGTATGGACGTCGGAACAAGCATTTCTTTTTACGTCGTTTGCGTAAGTCGTACGCGAATAGGGCTGTGCGTAAGTTACGTTCACGTCGTAGGCAGTTTTTGACCTATATCTTAAGCATTCTATCCTACGCATGCTCACTGGGATACGTCCACGGACGGCGCATGCGCCATTCATTAAAAGCGTCAATTATGTGGGGTCACGATTCATTTACATGAAACACGCCCACCTCTTCCACATTTGAATTAGGTGCGCTTACGCCAGGACATTTACGCTACGCCGCCGTAACTTAGGACGCAAGTGCTTTGAGAATACTGCACTTGTTTCCTTAGTTGCGGCGGCATAGCGTAAATACGATACGCAACGCCCGCTCATAGTTACGCCACCCTACGTGAATCTAAGCCTTAACTGCCATGGTTTCGAATTCCAAACAAATTTTCTTTCGAAAATCTTTTCAAATAATTTTAGTTTGGATTTCGCACCATTAGTGGGGCACGGCAACGGACGATTTTCATCCGGATATTGAATTTGAGTGATCGGATGTGTTAGAAATGTTTTGAAAAAGCAAAACGATAATCTAATCAATTATGGTAGAATCGTGTGAGAAATATACCGTATATACTCGAGTATAGGCCGACCCGAATATAATCCGAGGCACCTAAATTTTACCACAAAAAACTGTGAAAACTTATTAACTTGAGTATAAACCTAGGGTAGGAAATGTAACAGCTACTGTAAGTGGAAAAGAGGGTCAACAATGCGCATCTGCAGCTTCACTGTGCCCATTTGTGCCCATTTGCAGCCTCACTGTGCCCATTTGCAGACTCCCTGTGCCCATCTGCAGCCTCACTGTGCCAGTCTTCAGCTTCGCTGTGCCCATTAGTAACCTCACTGTGCCCATCTGCAGCGTCACTGTGCCCATCTGCAGCCTCATTGTAAGATTGTCATCTTTAATATTTTATATCTTTTATAAATTAGTGTTTTATAATCACATTAAAAATTATAATAATCCCATAAAATATTTGCTTAAAAATTATTTGAAGTGTATATATTTTTTATTGGGTTTGAATAGCCACTGGATAAACACTGTGTCCCAGCCAAACCCTGAGGGAGTGTGTTCAGTAGGTGGGTGGGGAGGGCATAAATAGCCTGAGGCTGGAACGCCAGTTTTCTTAACTAGAAGGAGAAGTTCCCAGCCTCAAGGGCTGCTGCCCTTCTGGGCAGTCTGGCTGTGTCTCTGTACTTGTTCACCGAGGTCCCAGCTAGGCCTAATGCACCAATTGCCTTTTTTTTTTTCCTCTAGGGTCTCTGCTTAAAAAATATATATAATGTTTGGGGTGAATATAAAGTAAAATTCTAGCAAAAAAATACTGATTTAAACTTTTAAACAAAAAAGTTCCATAAAAGGCGTAGTCAGAAATATAATTAAAACATTGGGATTTACATTAGATCACACAATTGATCTGACCCCTTTTTCTACTCAATGGGTAACTTTAAAATGTGTATCTAACATTGAACATGTCTAAAATAAAAAAAAAAATAAAAAAAAATAAAAAAGACCAGCACATATGACCAAATTTTTGCAGCCTATTGTGGATTTCAGAGCTTTAAATAAGAAAAAAATCTCCCTCCACAGATATATTAACCACCATATTAAAAAAAAAAAAAAAGCCTTTATAAAATATAAATAATATCATACTGAGAGACGATCGTTTTTATCTTACCTTGTATTACTTGACTCTACGGTAACAAATAAACAAACAAAAAAGCAAAAATTATTAAACATTCCTATACTGTTATAATAAAGCCCCAGAAATAAAACCCCAGAAAGTTGGACAAGACTTTACACCTGCGATCTAATTCCTTGGAAACACAAAGTTATGAAAATGCAGCCGAATAGTCTGAAGTCTGCCATACTTTCTCCCTAAAAAAAATGAATACAATACATATTATAAAATCTGTTAGTTAGGATAAATACATTTAGTTTCTGTAGATTTTCTATTATCAATAAAGCAGCTTGTGATTATTTTGGGTTCCTCTGTGTCTCACTGGTCCAGATTTGACTGCTTCCCCCTGCCTTCTGGAGAGTTCTATAATGTAGTGGGCTGGGAGAGTCAGACAAGCAACCTGAATATTTATGTAGTCCCAGCCAAACCCTGAGGGAGTGTGCTCAGTAGGTGGGTGGGGAGGGCATAAATAGCCTGAGGCTGCAACGCTAGTTTTCTTAACTAGAAGGAGAAGTTCCCAGCCTCAAGGGCTGCTGCCCTTCTGGGCAGTCCGACTGTGTCTCTGTATTTGTTTAGGGTCCCAGCTAGGCCTAAGGCTTAGGGCCTGCTCTAGTGCTCATCGATGTTCCAGCTGTGTTAGAGCTAGGGGGGCTTATTCTACTGAGCCCTTTTGGAAGAGATTGAGGAATTCAACTAAGGATCTGGTCTGGGACCTCCGCTTTTGCTATATCCAGGTATTATACCTGATCCTTTTACCACTGTGCCTACTTTATATGTTGCACTGATGTCAGTTTATTTTTCTATGTTTGAGTGTATTGCCTAACGTTTATGACCAGGTTGTCTGGTGTTTTTTTTTTTTATATGTTTTTCTGTTTGTTGGTTTGTCTTAAACCTAATAAAAATATCTTAAAAAAAAAAGGATCTGGTCTGGAGAGGTAAGTGTGCTCAGTAGGCGGGTGGGGAGGGCATAAATAGCCTGAGGCTGGAGCGCCAGTTTTCTTGGCTAGAAGGAGAAGTTCCCAGCCTCAAGGGATGCTCCCCTTCTGGGCAGTCTGACTGTGTCTCTGTACTTGTTCACCGAGGTCCCAGCTAGGCCTAAGGCTAAGGGCCTGCTCTAGTGCTCATCAAGGTTCCAGCTGTTTAGAGCTTGGATGGCTTATTCTACTGGAAGAGGTTGAGGAATTCCACTAAGGATCTGGTCTGGAGAGGTCACGGGAGAAATGTTTGGCTGATATTAGAAGGAGGCATCCAAGTATCCAGGGACATTAGTAAATACCTTTTGTGAGAAATCCTAGTAGCTGTGTGCTGCTATTATACCTTGTGCATAAGTGTCAGCTTTTTCCAATGATCTGCACTATAGTTGATGCTCCTAAAAAAATAAATTGTATTGAAAAGCCACAGTGTAAACGCAGATAAAATCAGTTGACGCGTTTCAGCCTATAAGGCCTTAGTCTTACAAGTGGTTATGACTAAGGCATTATAGTTTTCCTATACACTGTGCAAGCTTATAATAAAAGGATACCCCTACCTTATGAAGAGCGAGGGCCACTTAGGCAGCTTGGTAACTGATCGTGGGCTACAATGAGCTGAGTAGGCGGGTGACAGGTCCATGTCAACTCTGTATATGCAGGAAAGATATGGACACAGCCCACTCTACCCTATGGACAGATCCCCTTCTGTTTCTTTTTGGGCGGATTGGATGGGAGGTTGACGGATGCAAACAGACACAAGTCAGTTAGTTTACATCTGCCTGCTTCATAGAGGTGAATGGAAGGTCCAATTGGGTCGGACTGATTGTGTGAAAGGATCGGCTTATGATGCTTTGCTCCACATCTGCTTGCTTTCTCTACCACCGGCTTCATTCACAACACTCACGATCTGGGCTTGCCGACCAGTTATCCCAGACAGGGCTGGACTGGGACAAAATTTTGGCCCTGGACTTCATCCAGACTGGCCCACTTTGACAGGTCTCTCCCATGGTGGCCAGACAACTTCCCCACCCCCCCTGGCCACCCAAGCCCCTTCTCCCCCTTCACTAGCCACTAGCCGTTCTACTTTATTAGAGTAGAATGGCTGGTACTGGTACTCTTATAGGCAGTACCAGTGGGGAAGCTAGACATTATTTCACCCGGGGCAAATAATCAGTTTGGTGCCCCCCCCTTATGAGACAAGATTAGGCAAGAGTGAGAAACTCCCAGGCCTTAGCTGTTGAGTCAGCTGTATGTCCCCTCCCCCATGCTCCTCTGTTGTCCCCCCTGCTCCCCTGGTCCTCCCCCTGCTTCTCTGTTCCCCCAGGTGAGTGCTGCAGGGAGGGAGAGGATGTGAGTGCTGCGGGAAGGGAGGACAGAGGAGTGGAGGGGGCTGCGGTCCGCTGTCATTTTAGCCGACCCACTGAGCCATCGGCCCACCGGGAAAATCCCTGTAGTCTCAATGGCCAGTCCACCCCTGATCCCAGAGCAGGAGGTTGTGGGCCACATCAAAGGGCTCCATAGGCTCCGTGTGGCCCCTGGGCCACTGGTTGGGCACCCCTACCCTAGACACCCCTACCCTAGACTATTCATTGAGCCAGAAGAGTGAATAATTCTGTGTGCCTGACTGCTGATACACCGGTTTGGGAAAAGAACCTTGGGGCTACTCAACCGGCCCTTTAGGTGGTGAACGCGACAAATGTAATACTACATAGCTAAACATTAATTTACTCAAAAACAAATCTTAGATAAAAAGTGTTGCAAGATTTTTAAATATTTACAGAAAATTGTATTTTAAAATGAACTCAACAAAATAAGTAAAAAGGACATAAACAGATACAGCAACCTAAAAATCTTACCTTTCCAGAAAATATTTTTTTTAACTGCATGAGTCTGGTGTGTCAGGCTAGAAAACCTTTTAATCAGATCATTACGGTACATGCATTTAGATTTAAATTGTGTCTCCCAACGAAGCACCGATCGGTATCTTCTTCAATATTGTTATCTTAATGCTTTCCCTTTGTGTTTTCATAAGATTTCAATAATTAAATGATAAAATTCTGATTTTCCTTTTGTTTTAATATATGCGTACAGATTTACAATATTTTCATTATTACCGTTACATGTTGGATATAATTTATAATAATTTGTTAAGAACAATTTACATAATATAACATAAAAATATAAATTCTCTTGTAAAAGTTTAATTTTAGATAATAATATTGAGTGTATTCAAAAAAAAAATATTTACCAGATTGAAATTTACTGGCACCACACCCAAACTTCACAGCCAAGTCTTTACTGGCATTTCACAAAAGTTATACAATTACATTTTTAGGTGCAAATTTAAGTATTTAGGCTACAAACAAGTACGCTAGGCAAATAGTAGATATTAAGATAAAAAAATAACATATTTTTGTTATTTTCGACATAATAAGGGCAAATTATTTAGTCCAATCGCCTCCTGTGTCCATCACCTGTCACCATCGCCACCTGCCACCATCACACCCTACCTCCATTACCCTCTGCCACCATCATCCCCCCTTGCCACCAATGCACCATTTCCCTCTGCCACCAATGCACCATCCCCCTCTGTTACCACCATCCCTCTGCCTCCATCCCCCCTGCCACCAATGCACCATTCCCCTTTGCCACCATCCCCACCTGCTTCATCACCTGCTATCATCATCTGCTCACTTGGCTGGACTTTCACTTCATCCTGTCTCCCCCGGTCCACCACCCCCTGCCACCAATACACCATTTCCCTCTGCCACCATCACCCCTGCCACCAATGCACCATTTCTCTCTGCCACCATCACCCCCTGCCACCAATGCACCATTTCCCTTTGCCACCAATGCACCATCCCCCTCTGTTACCACCACCCCTCTGCCACCATCCCCCCTGCCACCAATGCACCATTCCCCTCTGTCACCATCCCCACCTGCTTCATCACCTGCTGTCATCATCTGCTCACTTGGCTGGACTTTCACTTCATCCTGTCTCCCCTGGTCCACCACCCCCTGCCACCAATACACCATTTCCCTCTGCCACCATCACCCCTGCCACCAATGCACCATTTCTCTTTGCCACCATCACCCCCTGCCACCAATGCACCATTTCCCTTTGCCACCAATGCACCATCCCCCTCTGTTACCACCACCCCTCTGCCACCATCCCCCCTGCCACCAATGCACCATTCCCCTCTGTCACCATCCCCACCTGCTTCATCACCTGCTGTCATCGTCTGCTTACTTGGCTGGACTGTCACTCTGTCCTGTCTCCCCCCGGTCCACCACCCCCTGCCACTAATACACCATTTCCCTCTGCCACCATCACCCCTGCCACCAATGCACCATTTCTCTCTGCCACCATCACCCCCTGCCACCAATGCACCATTTCCCTTTGCCACCAATGCACCATCCCCCTCTGTTACCACCACCCCTCTGCCACCATCCCCCCTGCCACCAATGCACCATTCCCCTCTGTCACCATCCCCACCTGCTTCATCACCTGCTGTCATTGTCTGCTCACTTGGCTGGACTGTCACTCTGTCCTGTCTCCCCCCGGTCCACCACCCCTTGCCACCAATACACCATTTCCCTCTGCCACCACCACCCCCTGCCACCAATACACCATTTCCCTCTGCCACCACCACCCCCTGCCACCAACGCACCATTTCCCTCTGCCACCATCACCCCCTGCCACCAATGCACCATTTCCCACTGCCACCAATGCACCATCCCCCTCTGCTAACACCAACCCTCTGCCACCATCCCCTCTTGCCACCAATGCACCTGCTTCATCACCTGCTGTCATCATCTGCTCACTTGGCTGGGCTGTCACTCCGTCCTGTCTCCCCCCGGTCCACCACCCCCTGCCACCAATACATAATTTCTCTCTGCCACCATCACCCCCTGCCACCAATACATAATTTCTCTCTGCCACCATCACCCCCTGCCACCAATACACAATTTCTCTCTGCCACCATCACCCCCTGCCACCAATGCACCATTTCCCTCTGCCACCAATGCACCATTTCCCTCTGCCACCATCACCCCCTGCCACCAATGCACCATTTCCCTCTGCCACCAATACGCCATTTTTTTGTTATATATTTATTTCTGTACCTATTATCTGGGTTATAGTGCTTAGCTGAAGTATATTGATGCTTCGCTAAGCGAGGAAATTATTCCCATTTTTATTCCAGTTATCCAATCCTGTCTATTTAAATAAAGGGAAAAAAAATAAAATAAATACACAACGAACAAACACTAAAATAAATACACAAAACTAGCACACTATTCAAAATAATTATTAAAGACACCAAATAATTTTTCAGTAATGTACTTTTTACTATTGAACATTTTATAAAAAGATTAAACACAAAATTACCAGTGCGGCGCTATAATTCAAATAACCACAAAATATGCTCTCTTCTGTTCATACCGTATGTGCTCTCTAAACTATACAACAATATCCAAATTTATTTTGCTTGTGTCTCAAATAAAAAAAATACATTTTAATATTTCAAATTGTGCTCATGAATAAGGAGAACTTAAAACTATTTTTTTTTTCAATACTCTCCTTTTAAACAATTATAAAATGTATAAATACATTTTATTTCCAAAAAATAAAAAATAAACAAAAAATAAGAGTTTCTGTATCTGTAAAATCAGCTTTTTTCCCCACAAAATCAATTTAGCCCAAATCACTGGGCTTTTCCTTCACCCGGATACAAAGACCAGGAGTATATCTACAAGATTAGAGAATTAAGCTAATGAAAACCATCCTGAAAATCTACAAAATTAATCTGGATACAGTCTTCAAGGAATGTACTAATCTGGTAGGATGAGGTTTAAAGGCTTTGGTAAGGAATGGATTGAGGGGTAGATGGCTGACTCTACTGACCACAAGGGTGAGAACAGAGATAATAATTACATTAGCCACGTGTCGGAATCGATCAGATAGGACTTCAACAAGTGCCATGAATGTGATAACATGAGCCAGTTAGACATGTGCAGAACGAAAAAAATTGTTTGGTTTCGATTTATTTACATGAATTTGTTTAGTTAAATTTGTCTAAATCTAATTTATTCTATTTGAAATTTCAGAAGATGGTTATATTCTATTTTATTCTATTCATTTATTTTTTCTTCTATATTATTTTATTCTATTCTTTTATTTTTTATTATATCTGTTTTTATTCTATTATTTTCTATTCTATCCCTTTTTTATTAGGGCTGTTACTGATCAAAATTTTTGTGTTCGATTAATGTTTTTTTTTTTTTTTTATCGATTAATCGACTAATTTCGATTAATTATAACGCACATACAGATCCAACTATTTTTAGCTGATCTCCTTGCAGGCTGATTCCCAGTGCAGCTCCCAACCACTGGAAAAATGGATAGCAGGATACAAAAAACACACAAAGGCAGCGCTCGATGGGAATAGCATTAAAACTTTTATAGCCTTCAAGTAGGTAACCAAATAAATATTGCACTGGAGATAAAATCGATGTAACTACATAAACTGTAAAAATGGTGCAAGTAATACCAAACGGTACTTAAAGCAGTCATAAAAACATGTAGCTAAGTATGATACTGGTACAAAAATGTGTACAACGATACTACTGCTGAATCCAGATGAGGAGGGGTTAACATCAGTCCATCGGCATGTAGATGTCCCATTATGGGAACTATCACAACTCCCAGTGGATGGTTGTAAAATCCCAGGTTGATAGAGGGAAGTGATAGAGGGAAGTGTAACAGCCCTTGTGTGTGGCAGATAGTAAGGTCCCGCCGGCATGCAGATATGAAGGCACAGCAAAAGAGCCCTTCAGATGGACACAGCAAGCCCCGCCGGTGTCCCGTGACGTCACCGGATCTCAGACGGAACTCCCTGAAGGCCCAGAAGCCGGCGGAGAGGTGAGTGCCAATCAAAAGAATTTTGATTGATCAAAAAAAAATTTAAGATTAATCGATTAATTAAAAGTTAATTTGTACAGCACTGTTTTTTTTTAAATCGATTAATAGACTAATTTTGATTAATTATAACGCACATACAGATCCAACTACTTTTAGCCGATCTCCTTGCAGGCCGATTCCCAGTGCAGCTTCCAACCACTGGAAAAATGGATAGCGGGATACAAAAAACTTTTATAGTCTTCAAGTAGGTAACCAAATAAATATTGCACTGGAGATAAAATCGATGTAGCTACATAAACTGTAAAAATGGTGCAAGTAATACCAATCGGTAGAAAAAGCAGTCATAAAAACATGTACCTAAGTATGATACTGGTATAAAAATGTGTACAACGATACCACTGCTGAATCCAGATGAGGAGAGGTTAACATCAGTCCATCGGCATGTAGATGTCCCATGAAGGGAACTATCACAGCTCCCAGTGGATGGCTGTAGAATCCCAGGGTGATAGAGGGAAGTGATAGAGGGAAGTGATAGAGGGAAGTGATAGAGGGAAGTGATAGAGGGAAGTATAACAGCCCTTGCGTGTGGCAGATAGTAAGGTCCCGCCGGCATGCAGATATGAAGGCACAGCAAAGGAGCCCTTCAGATGGACACGGCAAGCCCCGTCGGGGTCCGTGACGTTACCGGATCTCCGACGGAACTCCCTGAAGGCCTAGAAGCTGGCGGAGAGTACCAATCAAAAGAATTTTAATTGATCAAAAAGATTTTGATCGATCAAAAAAATTTAAGATTAGGCCCTATTTTTTATATTTATAATACAATTGGTTTCTATTCTTTTAATTTTCATTCTGTTCTGTTTTACTCTATTATATTATATTTTTTTATTTTCTATTATATTTTTTTTTGGTCTATACGCGTTAGTTGGAGCTTGGTCACGTGATGTCGCCATGCCATGGAATTATGCCGTTTTATGGTTTGAAACCTTCTGGTATTTTAATGGATTGGCATGCAAATTTTACAATAATGTTTGTAAGTACAGGCAATTTTTTTTATATCAACCTTTTTATTGTGTTTTTTATATTTTTTTTATATCAGTAATACTGCACTGTGTGTAACCTTTTATAATATTTTATATATATATATATATATATATATATATATATATATATATATATATATATATATATATATATATATATATATATATATATTAATATATCAGTAATACTGCACTGTGTGTAACCTTTTATAATATTATATATATATATATATATATATATATATATATATATATATATATATATAATATTAGTAATATTGCACTGTGTGTAACCTTTTTATAGCATTTTATATTTTTTTTATATCAGTAATACTGCACTGCGTGCAACCTTTTTATAGTATTTTATATATATATTTTATATCAGTAATACTGCACTGTGTGTAACCTTTTTATAGCATTTTATATTTTGTTTTATATCTGTAATACTGCACTGCGTGCAACCTTTTTATAGTATTTTATATATATTTTTTATATCAGTAATACTGCGCTGTGTGCAACCTTTTTATAGTATTTTATATATATTTTTTATATCAGTAATACTGTGCTGTGTGTAACCTTTTTATAGTATTTTATATTTTTTTTTTATATCAGTAATACTGCACTGTGTGTAACCTTTTATAGTATTTTATATTTTAATCAATATCAATATTACTGCACTGTGTGTAACCTTTTATAATATTTTATATATATATATATATTTTTAATATCAGTAATACTGCACAGTGTGACCTTTTTATAGCATTTTATATTTTGTTTTATATCAGCAATACTGCACTGTGTGTAACCTATTTATAGTATTTTATATATTTTTTTTATATCAGTAATACTGCACTATGTGCAACCTTTTTATAGTATTTTAAATTGTAATCAATATCAGTAATACTGCACTGTGTGTAACCCTTTATAGTATTTTATATATATATTTTTAATATCAGTAATACTGCACTGTGTGTAACCTTTTAAAGTATTTTATTTTTGTATTAACCACTTAAGGCCCGGACCATTTTTGCGATTCAGTACTGCGTCGCTTTAAACTGAGGAAAAAAAATGTTTTTTTATATAAAACCGCAGAGGTGATCATTACCACTAAAATAAATCTCTATTTGTGGGAAAAAAAAGGACAGCAATTTTGTTTGGGAGCCACGTCACACGACCGCAAAATTGTCAGTTGAAGGGTCGCAGTGCCGAATCGCAAAAAAGGGGCCTGGTCATTGAGCAGCAACGTGGTCCGGGGGTTAAGTGGTTAAGGAAATCGCATGGGGCCCCTCAGGTCACCAGAACTAGTGTCTCTGTTGGAAGATTCCACCTCTATTACTTTTCTAAGGACGACCCAAAATGAATCAAAAATTAGGAGATTTCAGTGAAATTTTGCCAAAATTTTGCACAGGAGCCAATGGGAGAAGGGGCAAAATGAAGGCTGTTTTAGTGTGCAATGGTCTTTTAATTATCCCCTAAAGCCGGGTACACACGATCGGTTGAAATCGGTTTCATCGGTCCAAACCGATCGTGTGTAGGCCCCATCGCTTCCGTTATCCTTCGGTCAAAAAACAGAGGGCTTGCTTTAAAATTAAACCGATGGACGGCTAACCAATAGGTCAAAACCGAGCATCGGTTAAAAAGCCGCGCATGCTCAGAATCAAGTCAACGCATGCTTGGAAGCATTGAATTTCGTTTTTTTTCAGCACGTCGTCGTGTTTTACGTCACCACATTCTGACACGATCGGATCATTAACCGATGGTGTGTAGGCTCATCAGTACATCAGTCAGCTTCATCTGTGTAATCGATGAAAACGGTCCGTCGGACCATTCTCATCGGATAGACCGATCGTATATTCGCGGCTTCAGGGTCCCCAAAACTTCATTCAACTATCCTGAACCTGTTCTCGTACCAGAAAGAGCCTTTTATGAACCTCTTTCTTCAAAAAAGGAAAGAAATCACAGTGAAAAATAAAAAATATAAGCTTTAAAAGATACAAATAACTAGACATGTGCACTGCCGAAATATCAATTTTTCTTCTCACTTTATTTATTTTTTGTTTTATTTTTCGTTTTTCGGGTCATTCGTTATGATCAAAATGTATTACTTTGAACAAATTTGTACATTCGGAAAAATTCTAATTCTGTATGTTCCATCCATATAGATACGGTATTCGTTGTGTTGGTGATTTGGAAAAATTCGAATTCAGTGCGTTCCATTTGTATAGATACGGTGGGCCAGATTCAGGTACACATAAATTTGCGCAGTAAATTTCTAATTTTACCAGGCTCTACATCTAATTCTGGTAGATTTTTGCCCGTACGATACGGCGGCGTAGTCTATTTCTCGCGGCGGAATCGAAATACGCGATTAGGGGGCATGAAGCATTTAAATTAGGCACATCCCCACGGCGATCGAACTGCGCATGCTCCGCTCAGAAATTTCCCGCCGTGCATTGCGCAAAATAATGTCGTTACGTCATTTTTTGTTTGAGTAGCGTCGTTTACGTACATTCCTATTCCCGGACGACTTACGTAAAAAATAAAAAAAAACGTTGAAATTCGACGCGGGAACGACGGCCATACTTAACACGGGCCGTCTAACTATAGACCAGCTAATAGCTGGAATAACTGTACACAGCAGAAAGATGACTACAGATGCCGTAAGAGATTGCGAACGACGCTCGTAACTTCGTGGATCGTTGGAAAAAGCTCATTTGCATACCTCGACGCGGAAAACGACGGGAACTCCACCCAGCGGCCGCAAAATTATTGCAGCGTAGATCCGAAGGCGTACAAACACGTAAGCCAGTCGGATTGAAGCCCTGGTCATGGTCATGGTTTGAGGATTCAGACTAATGAAACGACGCGCGTAATTTGAAAGTACTCCGGTCTAACGCAAGATACACCGGAGAAGGGTTTTGTGAATCTGGCCCATTGTGTTTTTTTTTCAAAATCGCCGCTCTTTTTTTGTTTATAGCGCAAAAAATAAAAACCGCAGAGGTTATCAAATACCACCAAAAGAAAGCTCTATTTGTGGGAAAAAAAAAATTTGTTTGGGAGCCACGTCGGGAGACCACGCAAATGTCAGTTAAAGCGACGCATTACCGGAAGCTGAAATTTCGTCTGGGCACGAAGGGGGTTTATGTGCCCAGTAAGCAAGTGGTTAATAGTTTGTAACTATTATTATAAATGTTGTTGTTGTTGTTGTTGTTAATAATAACAACAGCAACAACATTTATAATAATAGTATCCAACGAAAAAAAATTAGAGTACATTTAATACACAAATGGATGTAGGTACTGAAAAAAAGTGAAGTAACAAAAGACATTGGACACAAAATGCTGGGTGTCCACGGACAGGGTACATTCGGAAGGCTTCTCACTGGATACTCAAAGCGGGCCGCACCGGTGGTAGTCGACACTTCCTATGATCTGGAACGGGAAGGGAGTCGGGGATGAAGTCACTTTCGGTAACATGGTGAACCATTAGACGACGCATTTGCGGGGCATGCGCTCAGGCCTGAAGAAGGAGCACACACTCAGTAAATGAGTCGCCTATTGGTTCACCATGTTCCCGGAAGTGACTTCATCCCCGGCTCCTTTCCCGTTCCAGATCATAGGAAGTGTCGGCTACCACTGGTGCGGCCCGCTCTGAGCATCCAGCGAGAAGCCTTCAGGATGAACCCTCTCCACGGACACCCAGCATTTTGTGTTCATTGCCTTTTGTTACTTCACTTTTGTTAGTACCTACATCCATTTGTGTATTAAATTTACTCTAAAACTACACTTAGGCCCCATACACACGAGCGGACAGATTTGTTCAAATCTGTCCGTCCGACAGATTTGAACAAATCTGTCCGCTGGGATTTTGGTTTGCTCGCGTGTACACACGAGCAAACCAAAATCCCCACCAGCAGACAACGCGCTGACGTGTCGGTGACGCGGCGGTGACGTTGACGCCGCCACGTCACCGCTACGTCACGCACCAGGAAGTAAACACTTCCGCGCGCATGCGTCGGATCCATTCACAGGATACGACGCATGTGCGGGAGGATATGTCCGCTGGTTTCCCATACTAACCAGCGGACATATCCGACAGACAGGTTTGTAGCGGACAAATTTCAAAGCATGCTTTGAAATTTGTCCGATGGACAAATCTGTCCGCTAGCCCATACACACGATCGGAGATGTCTGCTGAATCGGTCCATCGGACCGTTTTCAGCGGACATATCCGCTCGTGTGTACGAGGCCTTAGATTGACGCCTGTGCTTTTATCCCCAGCTGTTTCAGAAGTTGCTCCTTACTTTTCACTGGGCTGCCTCTCCGTGGTGCTATTGCATGGACTATATGGACTATAGCCCTCTTTCCGTTTGGCCCCGGTTGGGACTTTGTTTGGCCCCGCCTCCTCTGCTCCCTGGCAGGACACTCGCTGCCGCCGTATTGGGAGCCTCACATCATGCGCTGGTCGTTGGCTATGTCCATCGGTGAGAAAGGGGTTTTACATATCAAAAGGGCCCCCCTTACCCTGTGCCCTTTATATCATACGACATACTTTATCCTTTCATTTTAGGTATACCACAAGCATCTACCCCTGAAGAGCGAGCTAAGCTCGGGTATACACTTAATGCTTGTGTGTGTTTTTTTTTAATATGGACAGTTACTTGTAATATCATTTTACCTATTTTCTGTATTCTGTATGAATTGGCTCATGTTCATGACATAAATGTATGTACTGTTTTTTACTTGAATTAAACATATACTACAATTACTCCTGTTATTTTATTGGCTCTATAGTACTCACCTCACTCAAAGTCCCAAGGGCAATTTTTTGAAACATTCCCATAGACACCCTCCTAAACCTTGTGGATGGCCTTCCCAGAAGAGTTGAAGCTGTTATAGCTGCAGAGGGGGGGGGGGGACTCCCTATTGAACCCTATGGACTAAGACTGGGATGCCAATAAAGTTCATGTGCGTGTAAAGGCTGGCATCCTAATATTGTTGGTAATATAGTGTACTGTATGTAGCCAGGTGCTGGACTACAGAATCGTGGAAAAGGACAGAGTGTCATCTTTACAATTAATGTTACTTTCACTTTCTACTGCTATGCTCGGTGTTGTGTTGCACTATCCCCTCCAGTCAGCAGGGGGAGAGCTAAAGCCAGGAAAGCCTATAGACTTCTATGCAGAACTCTGAGGACCATGGGAATTAAAGTCCAAGACATCAACCATAGAATTTGATACATGGACCCTTTACACAACAGTTACCAGAAGACGTTGAGACCGGGGGGGGGGGACTTTCACAAGACTGCTCTAAGGACATCCTCCTCTTGCAGAGTGGGAGTCTTTGTGAATACATCATCCTGTGTGCCCTAATCTCTGTGGGAGACCCAATCAGTGGGGCCTACAGATCTGAGAGTAGAGACACAGGGGCTGCACTGCACGGACCTTGGAGATACCATCCATCTTTCCCATGCAGCGGGAAGACTTAAGCATCTTCTCACTTTCCCCTCTTTAACTTCAGGCCACCGGAGCCACCTGTACAGAGACAAGGGGACCCTTTCCCTACAGTAGGAGCCTACAGCTGTGTAGCGCCTGGTTACTTTGCAGTACCGGTGCTATGTTAAATTTAGAGGGGGTCAGAGAGTTAGTCCACTCTGACCGTGTTGATTTGTTCAAATTTGGGTCTCTATCTCAGCTTTGGCTGTGCTGTGGATCCATTCTGTTATTTCTGGGGTGCTGATCTCACTCCGGGTCGGCAGGTGACAGCAGTGGAGTCAAGGACTGGGTGTTCTTGCCTAGAAGCCTATCAGGAGGGGTTGGCCTCGCTGTGCATGCTGGGAGAGAGTATTTATGAGGCAGACGCCATCTTCCTGGGTCTCTCCTCGTGTGGTGCCCACCTTTAGGGTAGCCACTTCAAGCCGCCCTGGCGAATGGCCTTCCGGGCCGGGGTTGCATGTGCAACGTAAGGATCCTTGCTTCAGGACCATGTTGGCCCGGAGCAATTGATCTGCCGCTTGGGGACTCAGTAATCAACTGGGTGCCACCTAAGAAGGTCCTGGGCCGTTCGTCCAGTTGGAGAAGGCCGTACAGTGGAGAGTCTGCCTGAGGAGTACCAAGAGAGGCTGGTGTTCTGATAGGGGCCTGACTATCCATCAAGGACCAGGGGAACTGGAAACTGAGAGGCTGGATGTTGGCTGCCTGTCTGTCGGTACCCTAACTCAAAACTTACCTGAAGGAGATCCAGGTGCCAAGTCTGCTAAGGAGGATTATCTCCGCTGTTCATTTACCAGGAGGGTCTGTGGCAGGGACTTTTCACTAAGGTTCGAGTGACTTCATTTATTGTGAACCTCTACTCTTCACCAAGTTTTTATTGTTTTTACCCGGCTGGGTAATAAAGAGCACAGAAAAAGACACCTGTCGTGGACATTCTGTTACTACAACTTCCACCAAACACCCCTAGACATCGGAGAAACACGAGGTGACATGCCGCCCAAAACAAACTAGCAGCTCCTTTGGGGGTAGTGCTACACGTGGGGGCCTCGTCCGGGATTAGCTGTTATCTCGGGCAACTACTTTGGAAATGTATTCCGCCATTAAGAGCCTGGAATTGTCGTGGTGTTGGACTGTGCTGATGAGGAGAGAGTTAACTTCAGGAAGTTAAAGTCTGGGCGCATGAGCAGCGGAGTGATGTGTGCTTGCAACGTGCCCAGAAAAGAACTGGAAGTGGGAGGAGTTACCCACCCCTGCATGAGACGTAGGGCGAATTTGGTGCCAAAGGACATAGTGATTGCCCGCCCACGAGAGAGAATCGTGCAACATGTCTGTGGCCCTGAAAATTTGGAAAATTGAGGCCTCCGATGAAAGACACCTATCGTGGACATTTCTTTACTACAACTTCCACCATACACCCCTAGACATCAGAGAAACACAAGGTAACATGCCTCTCAAAACAAACCGGCAGCTCCTTCAGGGGTAGTGCTACAGCTGCACCACAGGGACTGGTGAGAAGGCTCATTGCCCACTATTTTCATAGTGATAGCAGAGACTGAGTTACTGGAAGCAGGATACTTAATTCACAGCTACTACATTACATGCTATTTCACCAAGTTTTTTGTTAAGTGCACCAATGCTGCTTATGGGCCTCAACTATAGCAAGCAGGATAACACAGTAAAGTAGGGGTCTCAAACTCAAATTACCTGAGGGCCACAAGACACGTTTTCATATCCCATGGGGGGCCGCATGCAAACTTTCAAACTTCAAAAACAACAGTACTGGTGTCAGCAAACACATTATTACCACCAGCACTGGTGTCAGTGGATGCATTATTAACCTTGACCACTACACTGCACACCGACCACTACACTGCACACTGACCACTACACTGCACACCGACCACTACACTGCACACCGACCCCTACACACCGACCACTACACTGCACACCGACCACTACACTGCACACCGACCACTACACTGCACACCGACCACTACACTGCACACTACACTCTACAACTGACCATTACACTACACGATGACCACTACACTGCACACTACACTCTACAACTGACCATTACACTACACGATGACCACTACACTGCACACTACACTCTACAACTGACCATTACACTACACGATGACCACTACATTGCACACTGACCACAACACTGCACACTGACCACTACACTGCACACTGAACACTACACTGCACACTGACCACTACACACTGACCACTCACCATCAGGGCACAGCTATTCAGGTCACAGAGCCCAGGGTATAGGGCACAGCGCACATCAGGGTACAGGGCACAGCACATCAGGGTACAGGGTACAGCACATCAGGTTACAGGGCACAGCACATCAGGGTACAGGGCACAGCACATCAGGGTACAGGGCACAGCACATCAGGGTACATGGCCCAGCACATCAGGGTACATGGCCCAGCACATCAGGGTACATAGCCCAGTACGTCAGGGTACAGCACAACAGGCCAAATCAGGGTACAGCACATCAGGACAGGGCACATGGCACATCAGGGTACAGGGCACAGGACACAGCACATCAGGGTACATGGGGCACATCAGTGTACATGTGGCACATCAGGATACATGGGGCACATCAGGGCACATGAGGCACATCAGGGCACATGGGGCACAATTGGGGCACATGCAGCACATCAGCCACATCAGGGTACATGGGGCACATCAGAGCACATGGGGCACATCAGGGTACTTTGGGCAACTTCTGATATTGTTGTCTGATCTTTAGCATTGGTTCGGAGCATGCGTGTTTGTACTTTGGAGTTAAGTCCGATGGACTTGTGTACTCACGATCGGATGATCCTCCATCAGACATTTGTTGCCGGAAAGTTTCAGAGCTTGCACAGCGAACATTTTTCCATTGAAAAAACAAAAACAATTGTCCGATGGAGCATATCATACGGACGGTCGGATTGTCCAATAAAACACGTCAGTCGGACCGTTGTTCTCAAAAAGTCAGATTGCGTGTATGGGCTTTAACACGGCATCATTATAGTGTATATAGTATAGCTTTGAATAGAGAGCGGGATCTGTTGGGACCCCAAGGGCCCAGCCAATACCTAAGGAATATGTGGAGACAGGGGGACTATACCGGTACTAAGTACAAGAAATAGAGAAGTAGGGTAATAGAAGTACAAATATAAATCAATTTATTGGGGAAAATATAAAATAGACAGGGGATACACAATGTTAATAAAAACATCAGCAGTATTCTTAAAATAAACAGTTCATACGACCAGCCAGTTCGTCACCCAGATGGTATGGGACCCTCAAGCAGAGGGTAAGGTGAGACGTGGAAGAGGTCATATAAGTCAAGATCTCTACTAGTTTTGCTACTAGTATCGGTATCGGGACCGATACCAAGCATTTGCCCGAGTACTTATACCCGGGCAAATGCTCCCGATGCTTCACCCGATACTTGTACTGTCGGCGGTGATCAGTGCATGGGGAAGTTCCAAACCGTGTATCCCGTGTATGCCGGCGTGTATCCCGTGTATGCCGGCGTGTATCCAGCGTATGCCACCGTGTATCCAGCGTATGCCTCCGTGTATCCTGCGTATGCCTTCGTGTATCCCGCGTATGCCGCTGTGTATCCCGCGTATGCCGCCGTGTATCCCGCGTATGCCGCCGTGTATCCCGCGTATGCCGCAGTGTATCCCGTGTATGCTGCCGTGTATCCCGCATATGCCGCCGTGTATCCCGTGTATGCCGCCGTGTATCCCGTGTATGCCGCCATGTATCCCGTGTATGCCGCCGTGTATCCCATGTATCCCGTGTATGCCACTGTGTATCCCGTGTATGCCTCCGTGTATCTCGCCGTGTATCCCGCCGTGTTTCTCTCCCCTTCCGTGCCTCTCCTCCACCCCCTGGAATTGTCAGGATGGAGAGCGGGGTAGGAGCTGGTAAACCTGGCTCCTTACTGCTCCGAATGGACAGAGTCAGTGATCACTGACTGTCCATTCACATAGCTGAAACATTTGTAATCTGCAATTACAAATGTTTCAGTTTATGAATGAAGAGAAGACGCTGTTTTCATTCATTTTCAGAAAATAAAAAATAAAAAACACACTGACACGGTCCCCCCCCCCCCCCTTAAAAAAAAAAAAAGCATTATACTTTTTTTTTTTTTAAATAAATAAAAAGTAAAAACAAATTGTTAAAGATAAAAAATAAAAAAAACATACTGACAGATGTGCCGCTGTCACATGAGATCAAAAAAAAGTATTCGGTATTGGCGAGTACTTGAAAAAAAGTATCGGTACTTGTACTCGGTCTTAAAAAAGTGGTATTGGGACAACCTTAGACGTCAGCCCTGACCATCTCACACTATGAGATGTAATAATGTAAACAATGGTAGTCAGCAGAGCTTCACCTCATTCATGAAGGTAGGGGAAAATGGTAAATAAGATATGAAATGAAAACAGAACGTTTTTTTTTTTTCTTCAAAACTTTTATTATCATGTTCATGAGTGAGGGAAGAAGGAACCAAAGAAGGCACATTTTTTATTTCTTTTTAAAAATTGATTTTTATTTTTGTATTGCACTAAAGTGTAAATATGAGATGTGAGGTCTTTTTAACCCCAGATCTCACATTTAAGAGGACCTGTCATGCTTTTTTTTCTATTACAAGGGATGTTTACATTTCTTGTAATAGGAATAAAAAATAACCCCATTTTTTTATTTTTTAAAAGGACAGTGCAAAAATAAAAAAATAAAAAGTAAAATAAATAATAATAATAAAAAAAGCATGTACATACGTCGTGCCCGCACATAATAATGGTGTTCAAACAACCCATGTGAGCTATCGCCGCGATCGTTAGAGCGAGAGCAATACTTCCAGCACTAGACCTCCTCTGTAATTCAAAACTGGTAACCTGTAGAAATTTTCCAACATTGCTGTGACAGACTCACCCGGGGCATCCCTGGACTCTCTTATGTCTAAAATCATCCTATGTCCACTAGGGGCATAGGATGACTGAGAAATATTATCTTGGACTACCTGAGATGGGATTATTATGTAATTATCCACAATATATTCCAGGATATCTGTAAAGAACTATTTACTGTTTAATTCTGAACTCAACGGGTTAATTGTAAGAGCGACTCATTCATACTGTTGGGACACATTCTGTTAGATGCTAATGCAGTCACCTCCAGCCATCTGTCTGTTCTCTGTGCTAATTGACCCTGCTATTGTGTGAAGATGTCCTGTGTTTACACTTATGATAATGTGTGTTGTATAGCAGGTGAGCGGAGATGGGACATCTTGGAGTCACCTCGTCTGGGTAAATGATTAATTAGCTCATGTTAATGTTCTGGTTACCTCCTCTTTAAACTGTATATAAGGTTGTATTTCCGGTTCCATTAAACACTCCGTGTTCAGCACACAAACAAGTCTTGTCTCGTTGTGTGTTGAGAGTAGCTGGAATATCTGATATCTATATCCAGACTGATAGGAAGCGGTATATGTCGGAAGCACTCAAGTGGAGTGTGGGACGTTCCATTACAATTGCCTATTGAGATTTTTAAGGGTCAAAGTTGGTTGCCAATTCCACGAGCGGGCGCAATTTTGAAGCGTGACATGTTGGGTATCAATTTTATTCGGAGTAATATTATCTTTCACAAAATAAAAATAAAAAATTGGGCTAACTTTACTGTTGTCTTATTTTTTTATAAAAGAAATTGCACTTGTAAGAAGTGTGCAATTACTGTGTGACATAATGTGTTGCAATGACCTCCATTTTGTTTTTGTATGGTATCTGGGAAAAAAATTATATATATATATATATATATATATATATATATATATATATATATATATATATATAATTATTATTATTTTTTTTTATTTTTTTTTTTGGGGGGGGGGGGGTTCTAAGTAATTTTCTAGCAACAAAAAAATATTAATTTTAACTTGTAAACACCAAGTTTAAAAAAAAGGCCTGGTCCCTAAGTGGGTACATTTCAGCTTTTCAGGTACATACATACAAAAACGTTTTTTTTTTTCTAGTTTTGGATAGAGCGAGGAGGGTTTAGAATCTCTGTCGGGCTTTCCCCTTCCCTATCCAAATCTAAATAAAAATATTGTTATACAAACACTTGAAATAATTACAAAAATAATTTCCCTAGTTTCAATTCCCCTCTAGTTGCAAATCACAGACATTGTTGTGGATTTCAGAGATTTGTATAGCCTCCATGTTGGCCAAGACAAAAAAGACATCTGGTGCGTGTGATTTGGTGGTGTGTAGTACATTCCATTGAGGTTGGTCAGTCCGCAGGCATTGAACCACCAGCCGGAATTCACTTTGTGACTGCAGCTCTTGAATAGCATATCATCTACGCGACATTTCGGAGTGCAACCATCATGGGGGGAATCTTTGGTGCTGAAAGCTCTGCCATACTGATTCTCTGAGGTTTTAGTTCCCTTGAAGGCATCTCCTGGAAGAAGAAATGTTAGAATAGTTAGGTGTTTGGACATTGACTATAACATTATTTTAGTCTCAACTTGAATATAAACTGGATTGGTCATATCTTAACCACTTAAGACCCGGACCAATAGTAAGGTCAAGGACCTTGCCCATTTTTGCGATTCGGCACTGCGTTGCTTTTACTGACAATTGCGCGGTCATGCGACGTGGCTCCCAAACAAAGTTGGCGTCTTTTTTTCCCCACAAATAGAGCTTTCTTTTGGTGGTATTTGATCACCTCTGCGGCTTTTATTTTTTGCGCTATAAACAAAAATAGAGCGACAATTTTGAAAAAAATTCTATATTTTTAACTTTGTGCTATAATGAATATCCCCAAAAAAGATATACCGTATTTATCGGCGTATAACACGCACAGGCGTATAACACGCACCCTAACTTTAATAGGGAAATTTCAGGAAAAACACTTCCCACAGCCCCCCTGCGTATAAAACGCAGGCACAGTTTACCCTCTATTTTCAGGGTAAAAAAGTACAATAAATACAGTACATTTTTTTCCCTTGGTTTAGGCCGATGTATGTATTCTTCTACCTATTTTTGGTAAAAAAAAAAAAAACGCAATAAGTGCTTATCGATTGGGGATAGTTTTATGGCATTTTTATAAAAAAAATTGCTACTAATGGCGGGGATCAGAATTTTTTTTTTCGTGACTGAGACATATGTGGCGGACACATCGGACACTTTTGACACATTTTTGGGACCATTGTCATTTTCACAGCGAAAAGTGCTATAAAAATGCACTGATAACTGTGAAAATGACACCGGCAGTGAAGGGGTTAACCACTAGGGGGCGCTAAAGGGGTTTAAGTGTGTCCTAGTTGGGGGAGGGGTGAGGGCGGGAGGAAGGGGAAAAGGGGAACAAACGGAGGAAGAATAAGTGTTTTTTCGTTATTGTCCCATGTACCTTAGGGACATGAAAAAAAAAAAAAAAAACACAATAAAAGTTTTATCACTGATGATGCGAAACCAAAATAGAGACGCTAAGGGCCGGCTTAAAAGAAAATGTGCGTTCCACGTAAACTTTACGTAAACCCTATGAGATGAAGTCTGAAGTGGAAACAAAAAAAAAAAGAACTGTGTCCTAGTTTGTGATTCTTACTGTAGGGGGCGTGGCTGGAGGTGTGACGTCACTGATCGTCGTTCCCTATGACAGGGAACAGACGATCACTGACACTGCCACAGAGAAGAACGGGAAAGGTTTGTTTACACTCTTCTCTCCCCGTTCTTCAGCTCCTGTGACCGATCGTGGGACAGCGGCGATCGGGCCCGCGGGCACGGTCACGGAGCTTCGGACCGGGTCGCGGATGCACCCTTACGTGATTGTGCCCCGCCGTGCCATTCTGCCGACGTATATCGGAGTTAGGCGGTCCTTAAGTCGTTAAATTATGAACATACGAACTTATGAAAATACGAAAATACAAAATTAGGAACAAAGGATTGAAAATACGGAATGCAAATTATTCGTTGTAAATGATAATTTTCGTTGTTTTACTATTTTGGTGTATGTATTTTCGTAAGCTCGTATTTTCGCATGTTCGTTATTTTGCTTAATTTCGTAATTTTTATACTTTGGTTCTTTGAGCTATTCGGATGTTCGAATTGATCCGAATGTACGGATACTAACAAATTCGTATGAAAATCCATTTGTTACGAACCGAATCACACATGTCTAATATCTAATGTAAGGACATCTTCCCAATGGAACACAGATAAAATATAACGTTGGCAAGGGATTTAGTTTTTCCCTGTTCTTAAAAAAAAATGTCTTTCGTGCTTCCATCCTAAGTTGAATTCAATACGTTCAGTTGCTATTTATTACTGTTTTTTTTTTTCTAATGATATTTTGTTCTACTTCTTATTCCATTTTAGCCTGAATACACCTGAAAGGAGGAAACTGAAACTGTGGGCACTTACTGGCTGTGCCTGAATATTTTCCTACTGTTAGCCGATAGAATGTGGAGTTGGTGCCGACTTTGAAGGTGTCATATTGTGCGTAGGCCATGGCATTGGAAAAGTCTTTCAGGTTAATACGTAGTTTACATCGTCTGTTCTTCTGGTTAGTCAGGATGTTCATATTTTTCAGTCCCAACCAATGCTCACCTGCGTAAATAATAAATTAACAAAAACAATATAAAAAAACAATAAAAAATGGTTGCAACTAAACAACCCCCAACTGCAAAATAGATAGAAACAAAAATGTTTTTAAGTAAAGTAGTGAAAGTCTAGAACCCCTGCCAGTGTTTTTTTTTTAATAAATAAATCCAACCACACACCCAAATGGTCTTTCCAACCATTAAGAGGGCCGAAACATGTTGGGTGGAGCTTGGTCGCATGACGTCGCCACATCATGAAGGTTGCATATTTTAATAGTTGGAAATACTCCTGAGGATATTTTGGATTAACATGCGATATTTACCATTAAGTAAGTATTTTGGCAAATAGTTAAATAGATTTTGACTATAGAGTAATACTGCAAAATTAAGTGTCCTTTACTTACCCTTAACCCCAACACGATCTGAGGTGCAGTTCCGTATACCGAGTGGGCTACAGACATCCAACATCTTAGACATGTGCACTGCCCAAAAATTTGTTTGTTTTTGTTTCATTTGTTTTTTTTGGGGGGTTATTCGTTATGATCGAACTTAGTTATTTCGAATAAATTCGGAAATTTGAAAATTTGAAAATTCGGAAATTTGAAGGTTTGAAATCAGAAAATTTGAAGATCTAGAAATTTGGAAATCCGGAAATACATAAATTTGAAAATCCAGAACTTTGGAGAATTTGGAAATGTGAGAATTCAGAAATCCAAAAATTCAGAAATCAGAAAATTTGAAAATCCTAAAAAATAACTAATTAACTAAAGATAGCTAACTATTAAATTATAGGTATTGCAATTTCCTTTCAAATTTGGCTGTTGGTGAACATATCCTAAATAAATTATCCGAAATAACGAATGTCTCATCTAAAGGAATGAAATGTAACAAATTAATAATACATAATAATAATAATATATTTATTATTATTATTAATTCATTACATTCCATTTGTTTAGATATGACATTTGTTAATTTGTAACTTCAGAATCGTTACGTTCACCAACAGCCAAATTTGAACTGAAATTCCAATACCTATAATGTAATAGTTAGTAATAGTTATTATTAGCTAGTTATTATTTCAGGTTTATTAAGTTTGGGTTTTGGATTACCAAATTTCCAATTTTTGTATTTTTTTGGATCTTCGAATTTTAAATTTTTCGATTTTAACACTTTTGATTTTCAGAGAGGAAAAAATAAAAAAATCGGCACCAGGGACATAGACAGCAATAAAACACTATAATGGATGCAGCACTTTACAATAGACAAATAAGAGTAAAGTCCGTATCAATTGCGATGCAAAAATTACAGAGTGGAATCCAACCGATGTGTTTTTCACACACACACACAAAGTGCTGTAGAAGTTCTCCACCGAGCGCAAAGCGCACACTGACCCTTACCCTATGTTTTTCGTCGTGAAAACTGTCGTGGATCTCCACGAACAAGTTCTCTTTTTACTCGTTTTTGAGTCTCAATTTCCTCGTCGGGCTGGTTTACGACGAGAAAGACGTTCGTGTGTATGCTTAGAAACCCGCGCATGCTCGTAATAAATTATGAGATGGGAGCGCACTTTCGGTAAAAGTAGCATTCGCAATGGAGATAGCACATTCGTCACACTGTAACAGACTGAAAAGCGCGAATCGTCTCTCACCAAACTTTTACTTAACATGCAGTGACATGAGATTAGCAAAAGCAGCCCCAAGGGTTGTGCCAGTTGAATCGAACTTCCCCTTTATAGTGCCGTCTTACATGTTGAACGTCACCACGTTTGAGAACGATGAGATTTTGTCTTGACAGTGTGTACGCAAAGAAAGCTTGTCGAGGAAATTATGTTTCTTTTACGACAAGTTCCTCGGTCGTGTGTACGAGGCCTAATGCTTTCCCACCCTGGGGGGGGGGGGGGGGGGGGTCTGGGAACCTTTGGCCTGTGGGGCAAACACAACCAACTAGCCTTTTCATTGTCGGAACAGTTTTCTGTAGAATAAAGAAAGTCTCCCATGCAGAGTGTGCCATGGTGCCCACGCCGATTGGTAGGCATGGTAAAAGTTGGGTGTCCTTAAAGCGGAGCTCCACCCAGGAAAACAACATTTTACAATGTTGTTTAAAAAAAAAAAAAAAAAAAAACCTGAAAAAAAAAAATACTCACCCGAAATAGCTGTTGCTATGCGGAAGTCCGTAATCTGCCTCTTCCACTCCGCGGTGCCTTTTCTTCTTCTCCTTCTCCTTGTGAATGGGGCGCGCTGCTTTCTGGGAACTGTGTGTGTTCTCAGAGAGCAGCGCGCCCATTCACAAGCCAGCGTGAGACTCACGCAGGCGCAGTAGGAAATGGGCAGTGAAGCCATACGGCTTCACTGCCTGTTTCCCATAGTGTGAATGGCGGCGCGGGACCCGGAGCGATCGTGGGACCGGCATCGGGGGGGGGGGGGGGGGGGGGGGGGGCCGTCAGCGCGGGCGCCTAGGACAGGTAAGTGTCCTTATTTAAAGTCAGCAGCTACACTGTTAGTAGCTGCTGACTTTAAAAAAAAAAAAAATTCGCGGCTGGAGCTCCTTTTTAAAGGACATGGTTTATTAAGAGACAGCCTTGCATATTTGCTAAGCCTATACCACCTCCACTTAAGAACTGTACCCGAGCCACCTCCATCAGTTCACCCCTTGCAGCTATTTCTTTTTGTGCCACCTCCCCCCGCCCTTTAGATTGTAAGCTTCACAAGCAGGGCCCCCTCCCCTTTACATTTGCAGAACATCAATTCTGTATAATATTACTAATTATACCCAGCATGTATTTCCTTGGATTAGGTTTAAATTGATGTCTGGTGAAGCATATACACCTAGGGCTAACCAGCTCAACATATCTTCTTAGTACTGGCCCGGGGGTTAAATGCTCCCCCCCCCCAGTCCAATCCACCCCTCTGCCTCACTCAATCCAAAACAAGCAAAAAAAGTTTTGGCTTCATTCAATATAAAAGTAATTCTACAGACAGCACAGTTGACTGCTTACCGCTGACATTTCCAAATCCTTGTTCATAGATGCTCCATGTTCTATCAAAATTGAGTCCATTTAATCCGTTACGAAACTGGATACGAGTCCACCCTCCGCTCTTTGTTATTTCACAGTAGGCCTGCAGGGGGAGCAAAAAGCATCTATTGTAATGGTGTTAAAAACCAGCTCATGGAGTATACAAAAATATATATATATATATATATATATATTAAAAAATTATGTATATATATATATATATATACATAGAGAGAGAGAGAGAGAGAGAGATATATGTGTATATATAGTGCCAACAGTTAGTGCAGTGTTTTACAACATGAGGGCAGACTGTACAGTTACAATACAATTCAATACAGAAGGGATCAGCGGGCCCTGCTCATTAGAGCTTACAATCTAGAAGGGAGGGTCGAGTGGAACAAAAGGTAATAACTGTGGTGGCTGATCAGATGGAGAAAATGAAAATTTAGGTGTGGGGTAGAATAGGCTTCTGTTGGAAGGCAACATGATTTAATATAACATTTCTGGTATTTCACTCCCTGGAGGATACAGGCAGATGGCCCCCAAGTTGGAATGTAACCAATTGCGCCTCTAACTGTGTAGAACAAAGCCTGGCTCCGGTCCGGCTAGGGCGAGAGGATGAAAATCGTTGATTACCACTCTGCAAGCAATCTTCCAAGAGAGCTAGGGCTGCCAAGATAATTGATGACAAAGATCAAAGGAGCAACAGGTACCTGGGGATGATACATGGGCAATACTGCCCCTAGAGGCCAATACGGCAAGACGGACAGTAATATTATCTATTGAGAAGGACTACCTCTTGGCAATATCTTATTGCAATAGAGCACCTTTGGGATGTGGTGGATTCACATCATGGATGTGCGGCCAACAAAACTGTGTGATGCCATCATGTCACTATGGAACAAAATCTCTGAGGAATGTTTCCAACACCTAGTTGTATCTTTGCAACAAAGAATGAAGGCAAAAAGGGGTCCAACCCGCTACTAGCAAGATGGACCTATATATATGCCCTGTATATTTTTATTTATATATATATCAAATTAGAATCAACTTACTATACATTCTCTTCTTGATCCCATTTCTCTCTTGCCCTATATCTTCTTTACTTTTCTCCACACATACATTTCTTCTAGACACTCTAGACCAGTGGTCTCCAAACTGCGGCCCAGGGGTCAGATGTGGCCCTTTGCTTGCTTTTAACTCGCCCTTGGGGTGCTATTTTATTCACTGACAACAATGAAGGGCACAATTCCTCCCAATGACACCAACAATGGGGCATAGGATCTCCAAATGACACCAACAATTGTGTTTAATGACACCAACCATGGGGCACAATTCCTACCAATGACGCCAACAATGGGGCCCAATGACACCAATGATGGGGCACATTTTTTTTCAAGGGGGCCCACTGATGGGGCACAATTCCTCCCAATGGCACCAACAAAAGGGCCCATTGACACCAATAATGGGCACAGTTCCTCCCAATGGTACCAACAAAAGGACCCAATGACAGCAATGATGGCACACAATTCCTCCAATGGCACCAACAATGGGCCCATTGACACCAATGAAGGGGCACAATTCCTCCCAATGACACCAATGATGGGTGTTTGCTTACTCCCACTGATTCTGGGACATTTTTTACTCAGGATGGCCACAGTCCGGCCCCCCTAAAGTCTGAAGGACTATAAACATTGGAGACCCCCACTCCAGACACAAAAGATCTTGTTGTCTTACCTGAAAAGGGGCAATCGCTCCATTTGGTTTAATTAGATAGACTCGACTAGCTGCTTTCTTGTTTTTTGCCCATATATCGGAACAATCACGTCCTACAAAACAAGGTAAAATATTAATTATAACAATAGTTGTATTTTAGCTACAAACTAACTAAATTGTTACATTTTGCTCTTTAAACCACATAGTGACCGCCGCACGCACTTTAACATCATCACAATGGCACAGGCAGGCAAATGGGCGTACCTGTATGTCCCTTTGAGTTTGCCGCCCAGCGGGCACGCGCTGCTACGTGCCCCGCGAGTGCGCTCATGGGTCCCAGGAACTCGATGTTCCCGGGCGGCCCACGATTGCGGTCGGCAAAGGCAGAACAGGGGGATGCCTTTGTAAACAAGGAATTCCCCTCTTCTGCCTAGTGGCATGTCACTGATCAAATGTTCCCGTGATCAGGAGCACTGATCAGTGACACTGGTAGCTCCTCCCCCTAACAGTTAGAATCACTCCCTAGGACACACTTAACCCCTTCTGCACCACCTAGTGATTAACCACTTAAGGACCCCTTCACGCCAATATACGTCGGCAGAATGGCACGGCTGGGCACAAGCACGTACCTGTACATCCTCTTTAAGTGCCCAGCTGTGGGGTCACGAGCTCGCCACCGGCGGCGCGCTTGCGACCCGGTCCGAAGCTCCATGACCGCGCCCGCGGGACCCGTACTCGATCACCACCGGTGTCCTGCGATCGGTCACAGGAGCTGAAGAACGGGGAGAGGTGAGTGTAAACACACCCTCCCTGTTCTTCATTGTGGCAGTGTCAGTGATCGTCTGTTCCCTGATATAGGGAAAGACGATCTCCCAAGTCACATGTCCAGCCCCGCCCCGCCTACAGTTAGAAACACATATGAGGTCACACCTAACACCTTAGCGCCCCCTAGTGGTTAACTCCTAAACTGCAATTGTCATTTTCACAGCTCATATTGCGAAACGTTTGTAAACCATGTTACTTTACATTAAAAAAACATCTCCCTTCCCAGAAATTTTAACCACCATATCCAAATAATCTTTTACTGAGTGACTAAAGATTTTTATCTTACCTTGACTTACTTGACGCTTTGGAAACAAAACAAAAGAAGAAGAGAAACAAAAATTATTAAACATTCTTATACTGTTATAATAAAGCCAAAATGTTTGCAGTGTGCTATGATTCCTGAAATATTCAACATTTAAATAAAACACTATCAATAACCACTTCCATACCGCACCTTCCCGCCCAGGCCAATTTTCAGCTTTCAGAGATGTCGTACTTTGAATGACGCGGTCGTGCTACGCTGTACCCAAACTATTTTTCTATCATTTTGTTCCCACAAATAGAGCTTTCTTTTGGTGGTAATTGACCACCTCTGCGATTTTAATTTTTTGGGCAACAACTAAAAAAAAATTGCACAACAACTTCATTTTTGGGGGAAAAAATTAAGTTTTTATTTTTTTCTGTAATTTTTTTTGGTAAATAAGTATGTTTTCTACTTTGATTATGGGCACCGATGAGGTGGCACTGATGGGCACTGGTAAGGCGGCACTGTTGGACACTGATAGGCGGCACTGATGGGCACTCATAGGCGGCGCTGGTATGCGGCACTGATGGGCACTCATAGGCAGCACTGATGGGCACTCATAGGTGGCACTGATGGGCACTCATAGGCGGCACTGATGGGCACTCATAAGCTGCACTGGGCACTCATAGGCGACACTGATGGACACTCATGGGCGACACTTATTGGTGGCACTGATGTTGCCAGTCATGTTGCCCCTTTTTTTTATTACTGCCCTTCCCTGGTGGTCCAGTGTGGGCAGTGTCGATCCTGACCTAAGCAAAATGACATGTCACATTAACGTTAAAAAGCGGGGAGGGGGGCTGCCGAAAATGACATGTCACATTATAGTTGAGACAGTGACGTGTCACAAAGATCAAAGTTAAGAAAAGCTAGGGGAGGGGGTGTTCTGCTGTCAGAAATGACATCTTACATTAAAGTGAGAAGGGGGGTGCTGACTTCTTACCTCTTCTCCCATGCAGCCAGCGAGTTTCCAAAAAAAGTCCAAAAATTACTTCTCACCAGGCGGGGCCTCTAATTTGGGGGGCCCTCCGCAGCTTTGCGGGGGCCTAAGCGGCTTGCCTAAGGCCGCGTACACACCATCGGACATATCCGATGAAAACGGTCCGCGGACCATTTCCATCGGATATGTCCGATCGGGAGTTTGATCCGATGGCGTGTACACACCATCGGATCAAATTCCCCGCCGCCAGCGGGCGCGGTGACGTGGCGGTGACGCGGCGGTGACGTTGACGCCGCCGCGTCACCGCCACGTCACCGCACCAGGAAGTAAAACACTTCCGCGCATGCGCCGAATCCATTCGGCGGCGGCGCGGCGGCGGTGGGGGACGACATGTCTGCTGGTAAGTGTACTAACCAGCAGACATGTCGGGCGGACAGATTCCCACCGGATGGATTTCAAAGCTTGCTTTGAAATCTGTCGGGTGGAGAAATCTGTCCGCTAGCCCATACACACGAGCGGAGATGTCTGCTGAAACGGTCCATCGGACCGTTTTCAGCGGACATATCCCCTCGTGTGTACGCGGCCTAAACATCTCCCTTCCCAGAAATTTTAACCACCATATCCAAATAATCTTTTACTGAGTGACTAAAGATTTTTATCTTACCTTGACGATCAGACTTGTCCGACGGACCGTTTTCATCGGACCAGGCTGAAGTGGTCTGTTAGTACACTTACCAGCAGACATGTCGTCCCCCACCGCCGCCGCGCCGCCGCCAAATGGATTCGGCGCATGCGCGGAAGTGTTTAACTTCCTGGTGCGGTGACGTGGCGGTGACGTGGCGGCGTCAACATCACCGCCGCGTCACCGCCACGTCACCGCGCCGTCCGGCGGCGGGGAATTTGATCCGATGGTGTGTACACGCCATTGGATCAAACTCCCGATCGGACATATCCGATGGAAATGGTCCGCGGACCGTTTTCATCGGATAAGTCCGATGGTGTGTACGAGGCCTAAGGCCCTGTACACACGATCAGACTTGTCCGACGGACCGTTTTCATCGGACCAGGCTGAAGTGGTCTGTTGGTCTGATGTACGTACACACCATCGGACCAAAATCCCCTCGGACCAGAACGCGGTGACGTAAAACACAACGACGTGATAAAAAAACGAAGTTCAATGCTTCCAAGCATGCGTCGACTTGATTCTGAGCATGCGCGGGATTTTGGTCCGATGATTTTGTGTACTAACCATCGAACATGTCCAGGTTTCCAGCAGACAGGTTTCTAAGCATGTTTGGAAACTTTTGTCCGCTGGAAAACGGACCAGTTTCAGCGGACATGTTCGATCATGTGCGGCCTAAATTTAAAGGGTCGTCTATGGAAATTTTTAAGTTACGAAGTTTGGCGCCATTTCATGAGTGTGCGCAATTTTAAAGTGTGACAAGTTAGGTATCTATTTACTGGGCGTAACATCATCTTTCACATTTTACCAAAACATTGGGCTAACTTTACTGTTTTGTTGTTTTTTTATTCATGAAACCATTTTTTTTACAAAAAAAAACGTTTGAAAAATTATTGCGCAAATACTGTGCAAGATAAAACGTTGCAATGACCACCATTTTATTCCCTAGGGTGTCTGCTAAAAAAAAAACATATATAATGTTTGGGGGTTCTGAGTAATTTTCTAGCAAAAGAATGATGATTTGTACATGTAGGAGAGAAGTGCCGCAGTAGGCCCGGTATGGAGGTGGGTTTTAAAGCCCGGTATTGAAGTGGTTAATTTATTAATATAAAATGTACTAATAAAGTGTAACTGCTTAAAACGGCAATAAAATATTTATTTTTCGAACGAATATATGAACGCATTTTTATGTTTTTTATAAAAATGTTATATAGACATAAAACATATCAAAAATATTCAAAAACATATATACAAATCCTTCAAAAACATAAAAATAATTCATTCCTAGAATATTCTACGAGCTTTCAAAGTCCTTCATAAAATACCCATATTTCATAATTAACTTTTTCAATTTCCCTCCCTCAAAACCCCCCCCCCCCCCCCCCAATCCCCAACCATCAAACTTGCCATAAAAATTAAACACTCTTCATTACAAGACATAAACAACCAAAAGATACCAAAATATTTGTGTATAGTGAATTTTTATTTTTTAGGGAGTGGACACAATGCTGTATCTTGGCCTAGGCCGACAAGGCCCAGGCCTAGGGCAGCACTTTGCAGGGGGGCAGCACGAAAAGAGTCCCTGTGTAGTGCCAGTCTTGGGGCAGACTGGGCCAGGAGGCAAATCAGTCGAGTGCCCCCATAAAGCGGACACACTACTGCCGGTATAATAATACTGGCATGGACACCATCAGGGGGGGGCAGCCCATACACATGGAGGAGGCTAGGACGGCAGACCCCAACCAATGAGTTGTTGTGTGGGTGGGCGGGCGCCTTCTTCTGCAACTGGGGGGGGCTTTGCGTTGCTTCTAGTTTTGACTGTCCTATCATAACAGTGGACCTCCTAGCCGAGTTGTCAGCTAGAGAGAGACAGATGCCATGTCGGGAGGCTAAAAACTGTCAAAAAGTCAGCTGACGGGCTCCATAGCAAAACAGGAAGTCACAGTAAATCCCTGCAAATTATGGGACTCTACTGCCCCCCCAAGGCCCTCAGAACTAGTGTCCCCACTGGAAAATGTCAGGGCGGTTCTTAAATGGGGATGTGGCTTTGGCTGGGAAGGGTGTGAAGGGGAGGGCCATATTTAAATTAGGGGGTGCACGAGTTTCGTCTGGCCTAGGGCAGCACAAAACTGAAATACACCACTGGGTGGACATCTACTACAGCTGCCCCCCAGTTCCTTCCAAATAGTCAGGTTGAAAAAAAGACACAAGTCCATTCTGTTCAACCATAATATATATATATACAGAGCTTTTTTTCTCAGAAAATTTCACAAACAGTTGAAGGGTCTTAAAGGGGCATTAAATATCAGGATTGCATTACATACAGAATACAGAGTTCAGGGGGTTACAGTACAGAGATGTCACTCGTAAACACAGAAACCAGACTTCTGTGTTTACAAGTGATTGTGGTGAGTGGGCACAACAGGGTCTGAGCCAGAGGTGGTGGAACTGAGTTCCCCCAAGTTCCCCCTGAAAAAAAACCCTGTATATATATATATATATATATATATATATATATACACATATATATATATATATATATATATATATATATATATATATATATATATATATATATATATATATGTGTGTGTGTGTGTGTATTCTGACAGTAGGAGCTACTGTCACGGTAAAATGGACAGTTTGCTGGACACAGGGTATGCACATTTGCTGGGTGCAAGACTACAGAGCGTAGATGTTGACTGGAGAAGACGGATTTTGCTATTTTGACATGGGGCTCTGGAGATCCCACAGTGTCTGGGGTGGAACGGGATCTCCAACCCTGTATCCAGATTTTGTGGATGACCAGCAGGGTGTGTGCTCAGGTGAGCACACTCCTTATAATGAGAGTGTGGGGGGACCTCATGGCTCCCAGTTGGAGATGGCTCCACACTAAAAGACAGGAGACAGCCAGAAGGTTGATGACTGCAAAAGGCATTGCATGTTGCACGTTATGTACCTGTGAAAGGAGAATTTGGGCACAATCTGAGATCCCTGGAAAAGGTAAGCTCATCTGTTATATGAACTGTGTTTGTGTGCTTGAGACGGCACAATCTGTGTGTGCAGCTGAGTAAAGCTTGCAGTGTCCAAAAGGCGGATCAGAAGTTGGAGAGGTATGTGGTTGCCCAGGGCCGATCCTAGGCAGGGTGCATTGCACCCAGGCGCCTGCAGAGGTGGGGGCGCCGAAGTGGCAGAGTTCTCCCCTCCCTTCTCTCCTTGTTTGTGTCTGTCCAGAACTAATGTTCTGAGCATAGGTGTGTGTGTATCTGTCCAAAACTGATGTGTCTCTGACCATATCTTGTACTATGTCTGTAGTCTCTGATCATCTCCTGTATCATGTCTGTAATATGTCTGGGGCTCTTTCTAACAGACTCTCTATGAGAAGCCCTCTCTGTGTCCATTCGAGAGGACCCCCTCCAGGTCCCAATAAAGTACTCTGCTTCTCTTCCTGTCAGTGTCGGCCCGTCAATAGGGACGCACGGGCGCCGCCCCCCCTCCCGCAGTCACACAAATAAACTGGCCCTTTAAGAACTTTTATTTGACTAAAATGTCATTTTTACATTTTGACCGCAGTTCTGGCGGCCGTCTATAGAGGGCACTGCAGCGCCACCCCCTCTCGCAAATAACATCCATTCGTGCATAATTGCACGAATGTATGTTATTGTTGGTTGCCAGCTGCCTGGTCTATTCATATAAACTTTGTCGCCGGTTACCCGAATAGCGGCAGCTGGTTGGCTGAGGGAAACTGCCTATCAAAGCCAGCGGCTCTGATAGGCTTTTCCAGTACCGCCCTCCGGCTCTCGGAAGTCTATCCTCAGAGCGCAAGCCAGCCTGCGTTCCTTGGGTAAGACTGACGGCCATTTCAGCCAATCAGGTTCCCGGATTCTGGTTATCAGGAACCTGATTGGCTGAAGCGTCACCAAGCGGGACAAGACATCGAGGGAGGACATGGAAGCTTCAGGTAAGTTCATTTTACAGGGAAAGGGGCGACAATGGGCACAGAGAGTGGCAAAGGGCACAGTGGCATCAATAAAAGGGCACAGACAGCACAGTGACAACAATGGGCACAGAGGCGACAAAGGGCACAGCACAGTGACAACAATGGGCACAGTGGCAACAATTAAAGGGCACAGAACAGTGACATGCACAGTGGCAACAATGGGCACAGTAGTGACAATTAGCACAGTGGCTGCGTTTGATGGCATGGCACAGTGGTGACAATTGATAGCACAGCGGCTGCGTTTGGCATGGCACAGCGGTGACAATTGATGGCACAGTGACTGCGTTTGATGGGATGGCACAGTGGTGACAATTGATGGCACAGTGACTGCGTTTGATGGCATTGTGGCTGCGTTTGATGGCATGGCACAATGGTGACAATTGATGGCACAGCGGCTGCGTTTGGCATGGCACAGTGGTGACAATTGATGGCACAGAGGCTGCGTTTAATGGCATGGCACAATGGTGACAATTGATGGCACAGCGGCTGCGTTTGGCATGGCACAGTGGTGACAATTGATGGCACAGCGGCTGCGTTTGATGGCATGGCACAGTGGTGACAATTGATGACACAGCGGCTGCGTTTGATAGGCACAGTGAGGCTGCAATTTTTTATTTTTTTTTCATCTGCGCCCCCCCCAAAAATTTTGAGTACCAGCCGCCACTGCTTCCTGTATTTTGTTTATTGTTAAGAGATCATGTAAGAATCACAGGGTAATGAAGACTTTATGGGGTAGCATCTCTGTCGTTGAGTCATTGCCATAGAAACATTTGTAAAGGGGAGGAGTTGGTGAAAATGACCACGCCCATGTGAGGGCGCCAGAAATATTTCTGCACCCAGGCGCCTGTGACCCTAGGATCGGCCCTGTGGTTGCCCATAGCAACAGCGGCGATGTCAAGTCTGCGGACCACGTGAGAAACGTATTGCCGACAGAGGAGCGTGGCAAGTTGAAAGCAACAAGGCTTCAAGGGTCGCAAAGTCGCTGCGTTTGGGAGAGTCAGCTGGAAGAGTGCCATCCCCCTTAGCAACGAGAGATCAAATATTAACCAGAAGGAGGAGCTACAGTGGAGAGGCATCCCACCAAAGGTATGTGCAAAAATGTACCATGCCTGGAATGTGGTCAGCTTGGGCATGGAATTTTTCTTGTCCCAGGTTATGGAACATGGCTGGAGATATGGCTACTGGCAGAAGTCTTTGTCTGCAAGCCCAGATTTTTTGCAAGCTTGTTTGCAATCACCTCTGGCAACAGTAAGGAAGTACCTGTTGTGTTGCCTGCAGGGGGTGCTAAGGAGTCAGAAGTGGCTGCTGCAGTTTCATATCATGGCCACCAGGGTGAGTTGGCCAGCGAAAGTGCGATAAAGGATAGACAACGTACTCAAATGAACATGGCAGCCCTGTTACAGTGATCGGTAAGACTGTTGCTGGTAAATGCATGGAAAAGATTGACTATGTGATTCTGCACACTGGAATTGAAGTGACCCCAAATGGGAGATCCACTGTCTGTGTGGAAAAGGATTTGCCTCGCTGCAGTGCCCTGTTCAGTGGGGAGGCAAGTGGTAAACTTGAATATGACAATGTGATGGGTAAAACTGATTATTGTGTTGTCTAAAGTTGATGGTCCAGTTGCTAATGGGCTAGTGCAGCTCACTAGAGATAAAAATGTTGCTATGAATGCAGTTAAAGATGTGCTATCTCCCCTAGCAATTGAGACAAATGTTATAGTGGTGTCCGTAGAAACTAGTGGTGCAACGGATTACAGGTGATCCGAACGGGTCACCCCATTCGTATCGGCACACACTGTGACCCGCGGATTGCCGCGGCTCCGGAGCTAGGCCGAATCGCAGCCTTTCCTAATGTTATGGCCGCGGCTCCGGAGCTAGGCCGAAGCTGCGGCCATAACATTAGGAAAGGCCGCGGCTTTGGCGGTCCTCTCTGTTTACACCCACAGAGGAGGAGCCAGCACTTGTGGGACACATACTACCTGGGGGGGGGGTGTCCGTCTGCCTGTTAGTACCTGGGGGGGTCCGTCTGCCTGTTGCTACCTGGGGGTAGGGTTGCCACCCTGCCGGTATTTTACCGGCACAGCCGGTATATTCCGGGCTGTGCCGGTAAGTTTGAATGAAAAAAACGGTATTTTTAATTCACTGTCATCAGTCATCACTAAACTAAAAAAAAAAAACTCATGTTCTTCTGTTCTGGTGCCGGCGCCGCTGAGCGGGGGTGCGGGCCGCACGCCCGCACCATGCCGCTCTCAGCACAGCACCCTGTCTGATCCGTCCCTGTCTCCCAGTCTAAAACTTTACCTCTGCAAGCAATGCGCCTGTGCGGCCTGTGCCGACGGCTGGATCTGCGGAGGGACGTTGCGGAAGTGACGTCACTCCGGCTCCGCAGACCCGCGCAGGACGTCAGTGACGTCACTCGCCGAGACTGAGAGAAGTGCTGCGGTAGTAGTAGGTAAGTGTGTCTATGTCTGAGACTCTATGTGTGTGTCTGTTCTGTTCAGGGCTTTTTTTCAGGGGGAACTTGGGGGAACTCAGTTCCACCACCTCTGGCTCAGACCCTTTGGTGCCCACTCACCACAATCACTTGTAAACACAGAAGCCTGGTTTCTGTGTTTACAAGTGACAGCTTTGTAACCCCCTGAACTCTGCACTCTGTATGTAATGCAATCCTGGTATATAATGCCCCATTAAGACTCTTCTACTGTTTGTGAAATCTGAACGGGTCGTGGTTGAGTTCCTGCACCTATTTTCTGAGAAAAAAAGCTCTGGTTCTGTTACTGTGTGTGTGTGTGTGTGTCAGTGTTTGTGTGTCTGTCAGTCAGTGTTTGTGTGTCTGACACTGTCAGCCAGTGTGTGTGTCTCTGTGTGGGGGGAATTGCCACAGGGGAATTGGGATGGGGCCATGGGGGGAATTGCCACAGGGGAATTGGGGTGGGGGGAATTGCCACAGGGGAATTGGGGTGGGGGGAATTGCCACAGGGGAATTGGGGTGGGGGGAATTGCCACAGGGGAATTGGGGACAGTTCCAGTTCTTGGGGTGGATGGTGGATAATTGGGATAATTGCTACAGGGGTCTTTGGGTGGGTGGGGGATAATTGCCACAGGGGTCTTGGAGTGGGTGGGGGGGATAATTACCACAGGGGTCTTGGGGTGGGTGGAGGGGGATAATTGCCACAGAGGTCTTGGGGTGGGTGGGAGCTATAATTGCCACAGAGGTCTTGGGGTGGGGGGAGGGATAATTGCTCCAGGGGTCTTGGGGTGGGTGGGAGATAATTGCTACAGGCCTGTGCCATTTTAACCTCCCCCTCTGATCCCCTTGCGCCATTTTAATTGATTCCCCCTTTGATCCCCCTTCTGACATTTTTGTCTTTTTAACTGCTCAAAAGGAGTACTACATATATATTTTTTTAAAGTAGAATCTGCAGTGTATTTCAGAAATGTTACAAAGCTCATCCACTTTACCAACCTTTTTTTCTGACCTTTTTAAGTGCTTACAAATGTTTTTTGTCTTGATGCAGATTGAGATTGTGCCTGAAGACCATCCTCAGAATTTCATAATTGTCAACTCTGCCAGCGACTGTCACACAACCCTTCTGAGCAACGTCAACCCTGTACAGTAAGTGCCGCCATACTCAGCTTAGATTGGTCTTCAACATGTTGTCTTATGCTTTAGTCACACTCAGAGCTGCATTGACAAAGCTGTTGCTCCCCGCCTCTCCGACATCCTTGGTGCTTGATTGCTCCAAGCCTGGCTAACCAGGCTGGAGCAATAGAGCACAGATTACACGCCGTAGATTTGGTGGTAAAATGAGTGATGTCGTTACAAAGTACAATTGGTGATGCAAAAAAAAAAGCCTCCTATGGGTCTGCAGGTGGAAAATTGAAAGAGTTATGATTTTTAGAAGAGGAGGAGGAAAAAAGAAAAGTGCACAAACTTAAATTTGCTGTGTCCTTAAGGCCAAAAGGGTTAAAATAATTATGAATTTTAAAAGATGAGGAGAAAAAAAATTAAAAATCATCATTTCATTAAGAGGGTAATAGAAGCTAATATAAATTAACGTTGTCGCAGAGAGGCGACAACCTAAGAGTTCCTGACAACAATAGGAAAGAGATGGCTGAGCAGGAAATGTCCCCGTCTTCACCACCAAAGAAGAAACCCAGATCGAGAAATTGCACTTTTAATGACTCTTGGCTACTAGATGTAAACTTCAAGCCCTGGATTGCGTGTGTTCAGCATAAGGTATGATGGTATTGATGCTGTGAAGCAGCATGCAATGGGGAAAAAGCAAAACAACATAATTACAACGTTTTTTTCCTACCACTCAAAGCAAAGAACAAGATGTTGTCACAGCTACTGAACTGACACAGGTGTTCCACACAGTTATTTATCTGCTGACTGTGGAGCAAAACTTCATGTCAAGTTATTCCCAGATTCCCAAGTTGCAAGCAAGGTGCATCTTGGCAGAACAAAGATGGAATGCCTTGTTGAAAATGTGCTGGCACCATTCTCTGTTGACAATGTAATTAAAGAAATGCAAAAAAATCTGTGCAAATTTTCTGTCGCAACTGATGCAAGCAACAAGGGGAATAGGAAATTCTTTCCATTGGCAGTTTGTTTCTTTAGTGCTACCAATTAGTGTTGAGCAGAATATGCCATATTCGATTTCGCGATATATCTCGAATATATAGTCGACTATTCGAGATATATTCGTTAAATGCGAATATTCGCGATATTTTTTGGAAATGAAATGATTGCGAAATTTCGCTATTGCGAATGCGAATTGCGAATGCGAATGAAATTTCGAGAAATGCGGAAGGAGCACTCTGATTGGCTCAGAATATTCGTGATATTTTATAATACAAAATAATTGCGAAATTTCGAGAAATGCGGAATGGAGCACTCTGATTGGCTCAGAATATTCGTGATATATTACAATACAAAATAATTGCGAATATTCGGCAAATGCGGAAGGAGCACTCTGATTGGCTCAGAATATTCGTGATATTTTACAATACAAAATAATTGCGAAATTTCGACAAATGCGGAATGGAGCACTCTGATTGGCTCAGAATATTCGTGATATTTTATAATACAAAATAATTGCGAAATTTCGAGAAATGCGGAATGGAGCACTCTGATTGGCTCAGAATATTCGTGATATATTACAATACAAAATAATTGCGAATATTCGGCAAATGCGGAAGGAGCACTCTGATTGGCTCAGAATATTCTTGATATTTTATCGTAATTTCGCAAAAATGCGAATGAGAAATTGATTGCGGAATTTCGACAGTAACACTCTCAAATCGAATATATGTGTTATTTTAGCTAAAAACAATATTGCGAATTTCTCTAAAATAATCGCGCGATATCGCTATTGCCGAATAATCGCATTGCGATTTTTCGGCAATATAAAATGATCGCTGCAGCTACTCGGCCCAAGGTCTCTAATCATACCAGCAATGCTTTTAGGCCGCGTACACGCGATCGGACATATCCGATGAAAACGGTCCGCGGACCATTTCCATCGGATATGTCCGATCGGGAGTTTGATCCGATGGCGTGTACACACCATCGGATCAAATTCCCCGCCGCCGGACGGCGCGGTGACGCGGCGGTGACGTTGACGCCGCCACGTCACCGCACCAGGAAGTTAAACACTTCCGCGCATGCGCCGAATCCATTCGGCGGCGGCGCGGCGGCGGTGGGGGACGACATGTCTGCTGGTAAGTGTACTAACCAGCAGACATGTCGGGCGGACAGATTCCCACCGGATAGATTTCAAAGCATGCTTTGAAATCTGTCGGGTGGAGAAATCTGTCCGCTAGCCCATACACACGAGCGGAGATGTCTGCTGAAACGGTCCATCGGACCGTTTTCAGCGGACATATCCCCTCGTGTGTACGAGGCCTTAAACGTCGATGGGGATCTCTAGGATGTGATCTGTTCTAAAAAAAAAATGAAAAAATACGAATATTCGAAATAGCGAATATTCACCGCGAAATTCGGAATATATCGCGAATACTCGAATATGCCATATTCGAGCCGAATATTCGCAATACGAATATTCGTGAGCAACACTAGTGATGAACAACCTGTGGAGGGATGAGAGGAACAGACTTTCCATTGGGATTGTGAAAAGTGAGCTTTGCATTCGTTATAATTTGGTTTATTCTTGCTCAGAATTTTATGATATTGCAATGAAAAACAACAAATTATTGAAGGCGGCAAAATCTAATGCAAAATACACTTTCAAGCATTGAGTCTGTACTGCTCAGAAAATACAAAATGATAGAGACACAGTCATCTAGAGGAGGAAAAATAAAATAAGAGTTGATTCCTCTTTACCTTCTAAAGATCATGGGGGGAGATTCATCAACACCAGTGTAGAGGAAAAGCTGACCAGTTGCCCATAGCAACCAATCAGATCGCTGCTTTCATTTTTCACAGGCCTCTTTAAAAATGAAAGAAGCTATCTGATTGGTTGCTATGGGCAACTGGTCAGCTTTTCCTCTACACAGATGTTGAGGAATCTCCCCCCCCATAACATTTTCAGTTTTCCACCTACAGAGCTATATGAGGGCTTTATCGGTATCAATTTGGTTTTGATGAGTTTTTCATCCTATTTTTTGTTGTTGGTAGTGTGTATACAGAGGAGCTGTTAAAATGTTTGCATTTGCACTATTTGGTGAGGTTGTCAAATGTATTTATATTATATTTGTATTTGCTG